>CM042396.1:16680561-17280561 GCA_023634145.1 Thymallus thymallus | reverse complement strand
AGCGAATATTCCATCACCAGCAAGTGAGCTGTGCATTATTGGGTCAGTCAATGAAACTGAAAAGCATTTTTAGGACTATAATTTACTCCACATATTGTAGCATACAATATGTCTCCACACACCTAGGCATAGTCTATTGATGGATTCAAGACAAGGCCGTTTTCATTGATCTCAGATTCTCAATTTGTCAGGGTAAAAGTAGCCAGTCATTTCCATCGTTTGGACGATATTATGGTGCTTTCAAGACAAATGGGAACTCAGACCAAATATAGGTTGAATCATGACATCAGTGATCTTCAGGTCGGAAAGTTGGATCTCTAGAAAGAGGCCAGAATTCCCCACTTGGAATTCCAAGTTGGATGACCGTTCAAAACAAATTTTCCCAGTCGGAGCTCGTTATTTCCTGATTTCCCAGTTGTCTTGAATGCACTAAAGTCAGAAGTCTGCGATTTCCCCATTTTTTTTACTTTAGAAATTAATAAAAATGATTATGCCAAAGTCTCCAGTCATGTAAAATGACGTAGAACTGCATCAAATGCTTTTATAAAAGGCCAAAAAATTTTCCGGACCCTATGCCACAAAAAACAAAATCCCATGTGTTAGCCGCTACACTACTGCTCTATGCCAATATGCAAATGTGATGATATGACTGCCTTCATGCGTTCCGGTACCTCAGGCCTCCCCAGTTCACCCTTTCGCTCTCACTTTTTGTTCCAGCAAAAGGCCCCCCCCCCCCCCCCAATTTAAAAATATATGGCAAGACTTGAAAATGGCTGTCTAGCAATGATAAACAACCAACTTGACAGACTTTGAATATTTTTTTTAAGAACAATTGGCAAATATTGTATAATCCAGGTGTGCAAAGCTTTTAAAGACCCTGAAAGACTCAAAGCTGTAATCGCTGCCAAAGGTAATTCTAACATGTATTGACTCAGGGGTTGTAAAAGTAAAAGTAATTTGAGTAGATCGTTGACAAAAAAATGACAATTAAATCTATTTTTATCCCACTTTGTAACACAACAAAATGTTGAAAAATTCAAAGGATATGAATACTTTCTGAAGGGACTGTACAACTAACAGCATGGCAAAAAAACACATCTGGTAAAATTCATCCCAGATAAAATAACTACATGATCCCTTTGGGTGGTGAGGGGCAGAGCAGTGTGTGTGTGTGTGTGTGTGTGTGTGTGTGTGTGTGTGTGTGTGTGTGTGTGTGTGTGTGTGTGTGTGTGTGTGTGTGTGTGTGTGTGTGTGTGTGTGTGTGTGTGTGTGTGTGTGTGTGTGTGTAAATGCAAGCGTGTTGCGCAATGCAAGTGGGTTAGTTTTGTTTATGAGAATTCCTCCACAGTACTCTCCTCTATGATGTAAGTGTGTGTGCGTGTGTGTGTTTGTGTGTGTGTGTGTGTTTTAGAAGCTAGGCTGGGCTACACCCTTCTTGCTGACACTGTAAAGAGAAGTGTTATATTGTAGCTGACAACAGTGTAATGCTCCTGAATGCAGTATAATGTTTATAACTACAGGTTACATACAATACAAACATATTATATTCCTCTTTGAAAGGGTTCATCCAAAGGCCTATCTATCACACCAAAAATAGGTTTAAAATGTCGACATTTCTGCTATGAAACAAATTACAAACTTCATATTTTTAAACATCAAATACACCACAAGTTTTACATTTCCTGCAACAGGGTGATACATTTATGATCCTACATCTGTACTGTAGAACTTAACAATGACATGTACTTTATTTGTTTGTAAATATAGTGTTGTGGAAATTATCACCAATCTTAAATAACATTTCCTTCACAATAGGTTAAAAACAGCAAATAAGCACCATTTGAAATTATTATGATGACGATGGTTGTATAATGTCTAACTTTCATGGAGATGCTATGGCGGTGTGAAACTCCAAACCTCCCCTCTGTATTTCAGCAGCATCCCTCCCTATCTGTTCCTCTGATCCACCGGGTATATTGTAGAGCACAGTAAAGCGTCTGTGATACTGTTGTTGAAACATGCAGTGCCAGAGCCTCTGTTAGTCTCTCTGGCCTCTGAGGGCAGCCCTTATCTTTTAACAACACGCATCTCAGCTCTCCTCTGGCATACAAATGAAAGACTCACTTAGGAGATGTCTCTTTGCTCTCCGTCTCTCTCTCTCTCTGCTCAATTTGCTTTCTCTGTCTGCTCGCTCTCTGTTCTCTGTGCCCTCTCTCTTTCTGTCTCCCTCTTTCTGTCCTCTCTCTTCTGTCTCTCTCTCTCTCTCTCTCTGTCCTCTTCTGCTCCCTTTCTCTATCTCTTCTGTCTCGCTCTCTCTGCTCCCTCCATCCCTTTCTAACATGCTAATCCTGTTTAAACTTGTAGCCATATTGTATTAGCGCTGTCTGTGTGTGCCCTCATTTATCCCTCCAACACATTTAATTCATATTGCTGGTTACTGAGCGGTGCTATCAGTGCTTCACAAGAGGCGACTAGCGTCACCTACCTCTCTATCTAAAGAAAAGTCCAGCTAACATAATACAAGCTGTTGCTAACCTGCAAGCATGCTTAGTAAAACAGTCCTGTTCTGGGTTCAGTTCTCCCCTAACTCACTTAGAGTGGAACTGGTAAGTTAAACGGCAATAACATTACATTGTTAGGCTCTAATGTGGATTTAAAGTGACACTGATCGCCACACAGTAACAACACTGAGATGAGGAAGGACAGCACCCTGATAGAGTTAACAACGACGGGTCTGAGAGAGAGGAATTACACTTCCATTACATGGTAAAGGAAAGTAGCCTTCAAATAGTTTGTTAACCATAAATATAGCCTTTGCTCTGAGTGCTTCCATGGTACTTCATCCATGGTTATGTTAAAGAGAAGATAATGGCTTTTCCCTGTGGGGAAATCTTGGTTGCAGCACTGTGCATATACACTGAGTATACAAAACATTAAGAACACCTTCCTAATATTGAGTTGAGTTTTCCCTCAGAACAGCCTCATTTCGTCGGGGCATCGACTACAAGATGTCGAAAGCGTTCCAGAGGGATGCTGGCCCATGTTGAATCCAATGCTTCCCACAGTTGTGTCAAGTTGGCTGGATGTCCTTTGGGTGGTGGACCATTCTTGATGGACATGGGAAACTGTTGAGCATGAAAAACCCAGCACCGTTGAAGTTCTTGACACAAACCAGTGTGTCTGGCACCTACTACCATACCCCGTTCAAAGGCGCTTAAATCTTTTGTCTTGCCCATTCACCTTCTGAATGTCACATAAAGGATCATAGCTTTCACCTGTACAGTAGTCACCTGGTCAGTCTATGTCATGGAAAGAGCAGGTGTTCTTAATGTTTTGTACACTCAGTGTTTAAAAACACATCATCAAGCATAGACATGTACTGACAATAAATGCAGGAAGAAAAGGTGCAACACATAAGAGATCAATGATTCATCTGTACACTATATACACCATACACATCAATACATCAATATACAGTCAACTACAATGTCACCTGTACTAGACCGCTGTTCCTACTGATGATTTGTTTTAAACATGGAGAAGCCACTGAGACAACGGATTGCCAGGCTCTATTCTTTTTGTACCCTGGTGCCCTATGACGTCGCCCGAGAGGTGTAGCTCAAACTCCTGGTAAAGAGGATGTCTGGGGTCCATCAGTACCTTGTGGGCCTTTGTGAGCGGTCTTTTGCCATATTTGACCTCCAGACCTGTCTGCTTGATCCCCAGCACCTTTACTTGTAGAGCTAACTATGTTTCTTAGCATATTTCTCTGAGAGACGTACGGCCTTCTGTTCTTTAGAACCATATTGTCTCATTACACTCACAATCAGCTATGACATTATAACCAAGGCCATGATTTGATCAACTACATGGGGTCAGGACATATGATTAGTCTTGTAATGCTGTGAGGACGTATATAAAAATGGATCACCAGCAATTACCTTATTACTGTGTCTGACAGAGAAAGTGATGATTCCATAATGTTATTCATTATGTGAATATACTGCAAATGCGATTCATTAAGCATGTTTGCGCAGTATTTGTTTTCTCAATGTTGTTACAACTGACTAATCAAACAAGATATGGACAATAACTTTTCTGTGTCGTTGTATGCAGGCATATATTTCAGATACAAATAATACTTTTATAGATTCTTGAACTGGATTAGTGAATCAATTTGCTGTGAAGATTTTCAACTGTTTTATTATTTATGGACAACTTGAAAATGAGTTTTATTTCTGGGCTGACTGTCTCGTCCGCTTCACCAAAAATGGTATTTTCTCTGCTCCGATCTAGGATCATCTCCCTCTCGCTTTTTATACTCAA
Source organism: Thymallus thymallus (assembly GCA_023634145.1). Taxonomy (NCBI): domain Eukaryota; kingdom Metazoa; phylum Chordata; class Actinopteri; order Salmoniformes; family Salmonidae; genus Thymallus; species Thymallus thymallus. Next base: position 17,276,235 of record CM042396.1, on the reverse strand, counting down.
CTGAGACTAATTTATTTGATAAGTGAGGCTAAATATGCATACTTGATCAGCCACAGATACATGATTCTACTTTTTACCATTTTGCTGAGATTTTTTATCATTTAATATTAATAGATGTGCCTTCAGAAAGTATTCACACCCCTTGGCTTTTTCCACATTTTGTTGTGTTAAAGTATGAATTGAAAATGGATTAAATAGAGATGTTTTGTCTCTGGCCTACACACAATACCCCATAATGTCAAAGTGGAATGATGTTTTTCGACATTTGTACAAATTTATAAAACATGAAAAGCTGAAATGTCTTGAGTCAATAAGTTATGGCAAGCCTAAATAAGTTCAGAAGTAAACATTTGCTTAAAAAGTCACAAAATAACTTGCATGGACTCACTCTGTTCGCAATAATAGTGTTTAACATGATTTTTTAATGACTACCTTATCTCTGTACCCCACACATACAATTATCTGTAAGGTCCCTCAGTCGAGCAGTGAATTTCAAACACAGATTCAACCACAAAGAGCAGGAAGGTTTTTCAAAGCCTTGTAAAGATGGGCACCTATTGGTGGATGGGTAAAAAAACACAAAAACAGACATTTAATATCCCTTTGAGCATGGTGAAGTTATTAATTACACTTTGGATAGTGTATCAATACACCCAGTCACTACAAAGATTCAGGCGTCCTTCCTAACTCAGTTGCCGGACATGAAGGAAACAATTTAGGGATTTCACAATGAGGCCAATGGGGGGTGTTATAGTGTGGACACTATATAAATAATTACATTGAATATGTTATTGTACTTACCTGCAGTATAGTATGATAACTGTTCATGCGTGCATGGTTATTATTGGCATTGGCCTTGACCGTGACCTTTCCCCTTTGATGATGTCATCACCCAGAGTTGGACCTGTTCAATGCGATTGGCTGTATTGCTTTGCTATGTTTGTACTGTTTGTACATGGCTGTACACCTTTTATTTATTAGGTTGAAAGTAAAGGAAAGTAATATTGAATTGCGTGTGGGCATTCCTTGTCAAGTTACTACAGGGACTTTAAAACAGTTACAGAGTTTAATGGCTGTAATAGGAGAAAGCTGAGGATGGATTAACAACATTGTAATAACATTACTCCACAATACTAACCTATGGAAGCCTGTATAGAATAAAAATATTCCAAAACATGCATCCTGTTTGCAACAAGGCATTAAAAGTAATACTCCAAACATGTGGCGTCGCAATTAATTTTTTGTCCTTAATACAAAGTGTTATGTTTGGGGCAAATGCAATACAATTCATTACTGAGTACAACTCTTCATATTTTCAAGCATAGCGGTGGTGGCTGCATCATGTTATGGGTATGCAGTTAAGGACTAGGAATTGTTTCTGGATAAAAATGGAGGTAAGCACAGGCAAAATCCTAGAGGACAACCTGCTTCAGTCTGTTTTCCACCAGACACTGGGAGAGGAATTCACCTTTCAGCAGGACAATAACCTAAAATTGCTTAGAGAAATATATTTTTGTTTAATGAGTAATATTTTTTTTCTTCTGAAAAATGACACCCCATGAGATTCTTATAAATATAGTAGTCAAACTTTTATTCCTAGCACACGATGACTCCATTAAGTGTGTGACTAGAAACTTCCTCTATATAATGCAGTTCATTTTGATTGTGTTTCAGATTATTTTGTGTCCAATAGAAATGAATGGTAAGTACTGTATAGTGCAATTTTGCAGTCACTTTTATTTCTAAACACTTCTACATTATTGTGGATGCTACCATGATTACGGATAATCCTGAATTAATTGTGAATAATGATGAGTCACAAAGTTACAGAGGGTCAAAGATCATGCCCCGAAGACATGCTAACTTCCTGTTATTGGTAATGGTGAGAGATTAGCATGTCTTTGGGTATGATCTTCGACCATCTCTGAATTTCTCACTCATACATTTTTTACTCGTTAAATAAAATAAATTTTTCTGAGCAATTGTATTAGTATGAAATAATATAATTTCCCCCAAAAATGTTTGCATACAATATAGTTCAGTATTTTAATGAGTTATTTTTGCTCTAACCTAGCTATCTTAAGATGAATGCAATTACTCTAAGATGCTCTGGATAAGAACATCTGCTAAATGACAAAAATCTCAAATGTAAATGTTTTACATACAGATGTCATATTACTCTATTGAATAATTATTTTTTATATTGATCTTGTAAATGTATAATTTGTACATTTCTTTATTAAAAATGTAATTTGTTACATTTGGCTGTGTAAAACCTAGCAGTAATACTTATTCTCTGAGAGTGATGCGGATATATAGTATATCAATTAATATTAGTCTCTCTGAAATGAAACCATAAATTTATCAGAAATACAGTGTAGACATTGTTAGTGATGTAAATGACTATTGTAGCTGGAAATGGCTAATTTAAAACAGAATATCTACATAGGCGTACAGAGGCCCATTATCAGAAACCATCACTCATGTGTTCCAATGGCACGTTGTGTGAGCTAATCCAAGTTTATCATTTTAAAAGGCTAATCGATCATTAGAAAACCCTTTTGCAATTATGTTAGCACAGCTGAAAACTGTTGTGCTGATTAAAGAAGCAATAAAACTAGCCTTCTTTAGACTACAGTAGTTGAGTATCTGGAGCATCAGCATTTGTGGGTTCGATTACAGGCTCAAAATGTCACTTTCTTCTGAAACGCCTCAGTCTTTTCTTGTTCTGAGAAATTAAGGCTATTCCATTCGAGAAATTGTCAAGAAACTGAAGATCTCGTACAACGCTGTGTACTAATCCCTTCACAGAACAGAGCAAACTGGCTCTAACCAGAATAGAAAGAACATTAGAGTGTCTAGTTTGAGAAACAGACGCCTCACAAGTCCTCAACTGGCAGCTTCATTAAATAGTACCCGCAAAACACCAGTCTCAACGTCAACGGTGAAGAGGCGACTCCAGTGTCTGTGTTCTTTTGCCCATCTTAATCTTTTCCTTTTATTGGCCAGTCTGAGATATGGCTTTTTCTTTGCATTTCTGCCTAGAAGGCCAGCATCCTGGAGTGGCCTCTTCACTGACGTTGAGACTGGTGTTGACGTTGAGACTGGCTGCCATTTGGGACGCATTCAGATTTACAGAACCACAGAACCAGCCCAACTTTATTTTCCATCATAATACACAGTTATTTCGTTTGCATCCTCAGGATTAAAGATAAAAGAGTGGATTCAAATGGTGGCGTTTGGCAGAAGCATGTTTCTAAGCAGGCATTAGAGGCCTTCATAATAACATGGAGATGATGATATGTGTTCTCTCTCTCTCTCTCTCTCCACTCTCTCTCTCTCTCTCTCTCTCTCTCTCTCTCTCTCCTCTCTCTCTCTCCTCTCTCTCTCTCTCTTGCTCTCCTCTCTCTCTCTCTCTCTCTCTCTCTCTCTTGCTCTCCTCTCTCTCGCTCTCTCTCTCCTCTCTCGCTCTGTCTCTCTCTCTCTCTCTCTCTCTCTCTCTCTCTCTCTCTCTCTCTCTCTCTCTCTCTAATTCTCACAGTTTGTGCATGCAAATCACCCAGATGGAATTAGTGGTGGAGTGTTGGGGATGAGGGATGTGTCATGAGGGGTCGACATCTTTGTGGAACATAAGTCCCATTTATCCTAAATTAGGACGGGTGCGGCTCTGCGCCCCTTTGATGTTCCACTAAGCAGGGGGTTAAGGGACTGAGGGATGGTAAGGAGGGGGAGGGAGAGGGTATATTGCTGGAGCTGAAGGAGATGTTTCAGGCTCATCTTCAGAGATGGTGATGAAATGGACTCGGGGCATGAGGAGATACATCTGGCTGTCGCAAACACACACACACACACACACACACACACACACACACACACACACACACACACACACACACACACACACACACACACACACACACACACACACAGACAGTGCTACATGTATGTGGAGCAGTGTTACACCCCCTACTCTTCTAAAACACTCCCAATTGATAAATAATGTGTGTCATTTGAGATCAGTAAATACTTTCGATGTCAGAGTAGAAGGACAGTAGAAAAATATATGTGTGGGGTGGTGTCTTCAGATACATGACAGTTAACGTATGCATAAAATAAACATTTACAAATGAAATCATTAGATTTGTGAATGCATTTTGGAGCATCTGTGCTGATCTTTTAATTTATTACAGCAGCATCCAACTGTCGGTAATGATCGTTTGGGGAACAATTCACATTTAGGGATCAGAATAATTGCTTTTGACATACTTCCAGGAATTAACAGAGGTACAATAAAGGAATAAGCTGAGGTGTACAAAAAATGTTTGATGAATAGTTTAGTTCTAAAGGAGACAACTATAGACAGAAACACACTATGTTATGACCAACTGAAATGGATGGACTGAGTGACCTGGACTGACCAGGCCTATGGTCATCCTCCTCTTCTGATTTATCCTCAAAACTTTGTAGAGGTTATTCCAGAGTGCAGAAAAATTATATATTTGATCCTCTCTTTCTATCTCCAGGAATATGATGATGGATACGGGACAGCTTACGATGACCAGGGTTATGACTCCTACGACAACAGTTACAGCAATCAAGGACAGAAGTAAGAGTCTGTTTCCTGTTTCTTCAGGTCTCCTTATTTTTATTATAATTTTTAAAATGTAACCTTTATTTAACTAGGCAAGTCAGTTACGAACAAATTCTTATTTACAATGACGGCCCTACCAAAAGGCAAAAGGCCTCCTGCAGGGACGGGGGCTGGAATTTAACATTTAAAATAAAATAAAAATATAGGACAAAACACACATCACGACAAGAGAGACAACACTACATAAAGAGAGACCTAAGACAACATCATAGCATGGCAGCAACACATGACAACACAGCATGGTAGCAACACAACATGACAACAACATGGTAGCAACACAACATGGCAGCAGCACAACATGGTAGCACCACAAAACATGTTACAAACATTATTGGGCACAGACAACAGCATAAAGAAAGAGAACAATACATCACGCGAAGCAGCCACAACTGTCAGTAAGAATGTCTATGACTGAGTCTTTGAATGAGAAGATGGAGACTGTCCAGTTTGAGTGTTTTTTGCAGATCGTTCCATTCGCTAGCTGCAGTGAACTGAAAAGAGGAGCGACGGGTCCACAGAGATGACCAGTTTACAGAGGAGTATAGAGTAGAGTGATGTGTCCTATAAGGAGGTGGCAGATCTGATGGCTGAATGTTAAAGAACATCTAGTCGCTCGAGAGCACCCTTACCTGCCGATCTATAAATTACATCTCCGTAATCTAGCATGGGTAGGATGGTCATCTGAATCAGGGTTAGTTTGGCAGCTGGGGTGAAAGACGAGCTATTACGATAGAGGAAACCAAGTCTAGATTTAACCTTAGCCTGCAGCTTTGATATGTGCTGAGAGAAGGACAGTGTACCTTCCAGCTATACTCCCAAGTACTTGTATGTGGTGACTACCTCAAGCTCTAAACCCTCAGAGGTAGTAATCACACCTGTGGGGAGTGGGGAATTCTTCTTACCAAACCACATGAACTTTGTTTTGGAGGTGTTCAGAACAAGGTTAAGGGCAGAGAAAGCTTGTTGGACACTAAGAAAGCTTTGTTGTAGAGCGTTTAATACAAAATATTTGGAGGGGCCAGGTGATTATAAGACTATCATCTGCATATAAATGAATAAGAGAGCTTCCTACTGCCTGAGCTATGTTGTTGATGTAAATTGAGAAGAGCGTCGGGCCTAGAATCGAGTCTTGGGGTACTCCCTTGGTGACAGGCAGTGGCTGACACAGCAGATGTTTTGACTATACACTGCACTCTTTGAGAGAGGTAGTTAGCAAACCAGGCCAAAGACCCCTCAGAGACACCAATACTCCTTAGCCGATCCAAAAGAATGGTACCGTATCAAAAGCTTTGGCCAAGTCAATAAAAATAGCAGCTTAGAATCAAGGCCAAAGATGACATCTTTTTGGACCTTTAAGGTTGCAGTGACACATCCTTAACCTGAGTGGAAACCAGATTGCATAAAATAGAGAATACTGTACATCAAGAAAGCCAGTCAGTTGATTATTGACAATTTTTCCCAACACTTTTTATAAACAGGGCAAAATATAAATTGGCCAGTTAGGATTAGCTTGATCTTCCCATTTAAATAAAGGACGCACCGTGGATGCCTTCCAAGCAATGGAGAGGAGAGACAGGTTTAGAGAGGAGAGACAGGTTTAAAAGATCAGAGATAGGCTTGGCGATGTCGGGCTCTGGCCATAGAGAAGCCTAACTTGCTTCTCTATGTAGCTGTGGTCAGAGTCTGACAGTGTCGTCCTTTTCTGTTTCTATGTGGGGTTTAGGTTGGATCCCTAATTAGAGGCAGCTGCACGGCATTGTCTCTAATTAGGGATCCAATATATGTTGAGTCTGTCCATCACGTTGCTGTGGGTCGTTATCGTTACATGTCGCAAGTCACGGTGAAGTAAGTGTATTCCTCCTGTTACGTTCGTTCAGTATTCGTGTTTGATTTTGTAAAGGTTACGTTTGTTCGATCGTGTCTGTTTTGTATAGTTCGTTCATTAAGATTTATTACATAGTATATAATAAAGAAAAATGTCGAACTGCTATCCCTGCGCTGCGTCTTGGTCATTCCCACACCCACATCGTGACAGGCGATGATAGGGCAGCAACCTTAAAGAAGAAAGGGTCTAAACCATCTGACCCAGATGTTTTTTTTACGTCAAGATTAAGGAGCTACTTTAGCACCTCGGACTCAGTGACCGCCTGCAGGGAGAAACTTTGCATCGGGGCAGGGGAAAAAGAGGGAGGAGCATCGGGATTAGAAGGGGTGGGAGATGAGGACATTTTGGATGGGCAAGGAGGCATGGCTGATTCAAATAGGAATCCTGACTTAATGAAGTGGTGATTAAAGAGCTGTGCCATGTGCTCCTTGTCAGTAACAACCACATCATCAACATTAAGGGACATGGGCAGCTGTGAGGAGGAGGGTTTATTCTTCAGTTCTTTAACCGTTTTCCAGAACTTCTTGGGGTTAGACCCACAGAGAGAGAACTGCTCCTTAAAGTAACTAACTTTGGCCTTCCGGATAGCCTGGGTGCACTTATTTCTCATTTGCCTGAATGAGAGCCAGTCAGCCTGAGTATGCGTGTGCTGAGCCTTTCGCCAAGTTCTTGAGTTGGAGTAACTCTGCCAGATCATGGTCGAACCAGTGGCTGAACATGTTTTTAATTCAAATTCTCTTTATGGGGGTGTGTTTGTTAACATTACCACTGAAAATATAAAAAATAGAAGGTCCAAGCATCTTCGACAGAGGGGATCAAACTGATTCTATACCAATTTAGAAAGGCCAGGTCATGATGGAAGGCTTGCTCATCAAAGTTTTTTAGCAAGTGTCTATGACAAATCAAGGCAGGTCGTTTCACTGAGCAGCCATCACGAACACAGGCTGTAAAACAGTGATCACTAAGGTCATTACAGAAAACACCAGACTGATACCTATCAGGATTATTTGTGAGGATAACATCGAGGAGAATCATACCTTGTGGGATTGGTAATAATCTAAAGAAAGATGTAGGGACAGACTTGGTGGAGACAACCGAGCACTGAAGGTGATCCTTGGTAAAAATTGCCACTCCCTCACCTTTGGAAGATCTGTCTTGCCGAAAAAGGTTATAACCAGAAAGATTAACATCAGTATTCAAAACACTTACAGTGGTTTAAGCATTTTCAAAGGGATATTAATGACCGGATCCTGTCAGGTTTGTGTAGGAATTTCACAATTCGGTTCGGATCTCAATTTTGGGATCCGAGAAGACCTTTAATGTGAACTACGTCAGATGAACATGTTAGCATGCTAGTTATCCATTGGCCTGTGTAGCGAAGGTGCGACATACAGGTGTGAATGGTGACAGTAGCCGGTTAACAATCAATGAAATGGACTCTGGGCATGAGGAGATACACACAGACACACACACACACACACACACACACAAATCCAAACAACACACACACACACACACACACACACACACACACACACACACACACACACACACACACACACACACACACACACACACACACACACACACACACACACAAGGACAGAGCTGCCTGGTGCATCCCCTATTCTTCTCCTATGTTCAAAATTGAGAAATAATGTGTGTAACTTTAGTACAGTGAATCTTTTCAGAGTAGTTTGAAAGACTGTAGAAAAATCTATGCGTGGGTTGGTGTCTTCAAAGCTATTACTGTTACCTTATGCATAAAATAAACATTTAACCATGAAATAGTTACATTTGTAAGGACAGGATAATACATAAGTGCATTTCGGAGCATCTGTGCTGATATTTAATTGATTACAGCAGCATCCAGCTGTCGGTAATGATCGGTTGGGGAACAATTCACATTTAGGGATCAGAAAAATTGCTTTTGACATACTTCCGAGAATCAACGGAGATACAATATATAACAATATTTCATAGAAAAAAAAACGGATTAATGAATATTAGATTTCTGAAGGAGAAGGAGATTATAGATTGATAAACATCCGCTACGTCATGACCAACTGAAATGGAACGACCTCTAATAGATTGAACTCTAATGGAACATTTGGATGGGTGATCAGACAGGCCAGGCATGCACAGTGCATGTCTTAGTGCCAACATAGAATACAGAGATTGGGGGTTCAGAATGAGATTGAGGGGAAACAAGCTTTTGGACCAAATAATTTTGATAGCTGTTGTCGGTTCTCTGGCTTTGATTAAATGTGAGACATGCTATTTTATAAAATCGATTACCTAACGTTTAATTGATGACATGATTGAATTAAATCCTGCAACAATTATTAACTCATTAATAACCTGTGGCACCACGGAAGTGTGTTTATAAAGCTGCTGTCCTACGAATAAAAACTCTGAAAGATCTGAAGATCTTATATCAAATAGATTATCAGTCTCTTCCTGATGATCGTTAGATCTAAATCTGTACGAATCCTAGTGGACAAGTTGAATCAGCGTACACAAATTGTCTCTTTATTTACTAGCTAAAGAATAACACAAAATTACATATGTATACACAATAGACTATACCTCGATTACTCAGTCACATCATGAAAAGTCCCTAGTGGACCCGATATGATGGCTGGTTACACAAAGGAAAGGGGAGGGGTTGGATGAAACGAAAGAGCAGGAATGTTCTGGGACAAAGGAATGATAGTCTCTATGGGAGATCTACTCATATCTGCTCACTTCAATATCTGTCACACCCTGATCTGTTTCACCTGTCTGTGTGCTTGTCTCCACCCCCCCTGCAGGTATCGCCCATCTTCCTCATTATCCCCTGGGTACTTTAACCTGTGTCCTATGTTTGGCTGTTGCCAGTTTGTTTTGCTTGTTGAAGCCTACCAGCGGTTTTCCCCTTTGCTCCTGCCTTGCTATTGTAACTATCTCCTAGATTGTCCCGGTTTTGACCCCTCCTGCCTGCCCTGACCCCGAGCCTGCCTGCCATCTTGTACCTTTGCCCTACTTCTCTGGATTACCGAACTCTGCTTGCCCCTGACCTTTCTTTTGCCTTCCCCTGTTGTGATAATAAACAATTGTTATTTACGATGTTGTCTGCGCCTGGGTCTTACCTTTGAACGTGATAAATATCAATACATATGCACTTTAACAACCGCCCATTTATAGATATTTACGATTGAGCTTGGCTTCAATAGATGGGTCGAAGCTGGAGGACTCTGGTTCTTTGGAGAGTATTCCTTTGGAGAGTATTCCTGGTCGTGGTTTGGTCACTTCTTCTTCAGTGTCTACAGTTCAGAGTTCATACCAAGTTGCCATAATCGGCTCACGCGGTGTTCTGGCTGGTCGAATCGAAATTCACATTTTTCACTTGGCGATCGTCATCTCCAAGTTATAGTTCATGTAGCTTTCATGAAGAATAAATGGCTGTTTGGTTGTTTGGCTCTATGAACAGCAACAGAAGATCATGCAGCTACATGGCTGTTTGGTTGTTTGGCTCTATGCAACAGCAACAGTAGATCCTGCAGCTCTATGCAATAGAAACCAGGGGTTGGTTCTGTTCCGGGAACAGAATCAAACCTTTTTGAGGAACAGTATCAGAACCAGGAACAAAAGTGATATACACTGTTCTGGAACAAAACCATTATTTTATGATCAGTCCAACAAAAAAACGCAACTAAGCGCTTATGCAAAGCCACTCAGAAACATATTCCAGTGTCTGCTGAAAATATTTGCCAGTGTGTGTGCGTCTGTAGGCTACTGACGCTACAAGAGTGGTTCAGAAATTAGGGAGAGATATTTTTTATTAGAGAAGAATGGATTATATTTTTAAATACTAGTTCAGGATAATATAGTTATCATGTTTCACATTGGATATATTAACCACAAAAAGGTTAAACGTGTTTTTATTTTAATTCTGGTGCCGCTCTTCACATACAATCTTGTTAGCTAGCTAGCTAGCTAGCTCTGGTGCAACGTTAAGCCAACTCTCTGAAGTTCAAAGACATTCACAGCTCCTTCATAGAAGCCACTCCTCTGTAAGCATAATTCTGTGGGCCTAATTCAGATAATAATAAGATGCCCAGTGCTTCAAGTCAAGCCTCCTTCATCCTCTCTCTCTCCCAACCCGAAAAATGTCAGTCGCAGCTTGCGCCCTCCACTTGTCTGTCCAATGCATGTAAACATCTATAGCCCGCTCCATAGCAAGCTGTTCTATCTGATTGGTGACGTAATCTAAAATGTAAAAGCTAAATGTAAAAAAATAAATGATTTCAGAGGTTTTAAAAGGAACAGAAAGGAACAATATATACCGTTACTTTTTGGGGGTTTGAACCGGTTTAGAACTTTATTTTGCTGGTCGGAACAGTGGAACGGAACAAAACAAATAATGGATCTGTTGAGAACAAAACGATTGGAAAATAATTTAAGTTCCAACCCCTTATAGAAACAGAATACCCTTCAACTAAATGTACAAAATAGATTTTCTCATATCAAGGGAGCGATCACAATTACTTTCACCATGTCACTTAAGGTCAAAGGGCTCTCTTTTATTGGTCCTGCATCTGGGATGGGTCCCAAATGCCACCATATTCCCTATATAGCGCACTACTTTTGACTCTGGTCAAAAGTAGCACACTAAATAGAGAAAAGGGCACCATTTGGGACTCATCCTTGCTCGCTGTCACACCATCTTCCTACCTCTCATTTATTCTGTATTTTCTGCGTGCATGGGCAGTTTCAAAGATCGCCTGATTGTTGCTGCACTTAAGATGTCAAAAATTGCATTAGAGGCAGCTGTAACGGGGAAAAGAGAGGGGGAAAAAAACACCAAAAAAAGAACATATTAGGCTGTCCCCTGCTTTGTGAGGAGGCATGGTTGATGTTTTCTTTTGAAGCGGTGTCAGGATATATGTCGCCTAGGCCAGGCGGCCTCCATCTCTCACACAAGGCGGCCTCCATCTCTCACACACTCTCTCTGTTAGGTCCAAAGTCTCTGCTTCTCTCTCTCCCCCTTTCTCTCCCTCCCCTCTCTCTCCTCTGGGTAGTTGCTCAGAGACTGAGGGGTACATATTAAAGCCTGCCTGCCTGTTAGAGCCCTGGTGTCTTTCTGCAGCCATTTATTTTAAAAGCAGCCTGGTGAATAATCGTAGAGGCTTAAGGCAGAAGGAAAAATGGAGTCCATCATGTAGAGGCTGGGTGGATTGTGTGTGTGTGTGTGTGTGTGTGTGTGTGTGTGTGTGTGTGTGTGTGTGTGTGTGTGTGTGTGTGTGTGTGTGTGTGTGTGTGTGTGTGTGTGTGTGTGTGTGTGTGTGTGTGTGTGTGTGTGTGTTGGGTGGGGTGTGCATGGCTCTGTTCTGCCCAGAGGCCTGATGCTAGACTCAAAGAGATTCTGAGATCTATTCTCTGGCTAGAGATGGTGTGAATCCCAAATAGCACCATATTCCATTTGTAGTGCACTACTTTTTACCAGGGCCTATATGGCTCTCGTCAAAAGTAGTGCACTACTAAAATAGTGCACTATATGGAATAGGGTGCCATTTTAGACACACCCATGGGCTGACTAATGGGCCTCCATACTTTACAGCATCTTCCTCCTGAGACACACTTTTCAGTTTATTTAGAAATTTTTGTTGACTTATTTCTATTTCTCAGAACTGGCTAGAAAGTATTTATTTTAATTTTGAGCTTAGATTGTTTATCATGTACATGATAAAAGCAAAGATCTCTGCAACCAGTCTGCTCTTTATACTCTCAGGATGAGTTTTTACTCTCAGTGGGTATTCATAAATATGTACAGTACGCTACAGTACACTCCTTGCTTTCTGAACTTACTAGTAATGTTTTTAGTTTCTCATAAACTAATACATTATTATTTTTCATACAAAATAATCTCTATTTCATAGGAAGATTGATTATTAAGATATATTGTAAACCAGGCCCTTTGATTTCTTCATTCATCTGTATAGTAAGAGCATCATAGACGCTAGCAGCCCTTTACAATGTATGGTGATAATACCCCATAGCATAGCGCAAAGACATCAAGGTACTATATACACTGAGTGCACCAAACATTAAGAACACCTTCCTAATATTGAGTTGCACCCCCCCCCCCCTTTGCCCTCAGAACCGCCTCAATTCGTTGGGGCATCGACTCTACAAGGTGTCGAAAGCATTCCACAGTGATACTGGCCCATGTTGACTCCAATGCTTTCCACAGTTGTGTCAAGTTGGCTGTATGTCCTTTGGGTGGTGGACCATTCTTGATACACATAGGAAACTATTGAGGGTGAAAAACTCAGCAGTTCTTGATACAAATCGATGCACCTGGCACCTAATACCATGTCCCGTTCAAAGGCACCTAAATATTTAGTCTTGCCCATTCACCCTCTGAATGGCACACATACACAATCCCTGTCTCAATTGTCCTTCTTTAACCTGTCTTCTCCCCTTCATCTACACTGATTGAAGTAGATTTAACAAGTGAATGCCAAGAGTGTGCAAAGCTATCATCAAGGCAAAGGGTGGCTATTTGATGAGTCTCAAATATAAAATATATTTTGATTTTGGTTACTACAGGATTCCATATGTGTTATTTCATCGTTTTGATGTCTTCACTTTAATTCTACAATGTAAAAAATTGTGCAAATAAAGAAAAACCCTTGAATGAGTAATATTCCAAACTTTTGACCGGGGGTGTATACATATACATATTTGAATATATTGTAACATAGTTATCCTACTACATCTAACAGCAGTGAAGTAAATTGAAAGGACATGTGAACATTAACTATTTTCGCACAGACTTGTTTACTAAAGCATTAGTTTCCCACACTGCAGAGCCAGCGTGTACAGTTCATCCAACACTGCAGTGCATAGTGCATACGGTACAGCACATTTCATTTTTAAGGTCATCCAATTTAGATCTGTTGATGAACAAAAGGTGCAGCCCTGTTTTTGCCCGGAGCCCAAACTCAGCCCAAGCAGGTCAGAGTTGTAGCAGGACTGAAGCAGGGGAAGGGCCCTGGGGACTGTTAGACTGGATCCATGGATAAGACGTCTCACAGAGCCTGAGGAGCTCACAGCACAGTCATCACATCAGAGCCCTGGCTGGGTGGCAGGAAGGCAGGCAGGCAGGACTTCACTAGCTGCAGGATAACAAGCAGAGCTTTTTACTACCATTGGTTTCTCCAGTGTCTCCAGTATGATATCAGCCCTATGACTGGCGGGGAAACAGGGCAGCCATTATGGATAGTTTGTTATTGGAATTCTGGACATGTAAGTCTACTATACTGTAAACATGATTGAGGTGGACATATAGGCATATAGGCATGCACCTTGTTTTCAAATCGTTATTGCTGATAGTCGCCTAAACTACATTTTTTAACATATTTAGTCAGCACGAATGTAGCAGATTCACGTTCATAGGAAAAATTTAACAGGTCACAACCTTGAAACATGAGACTTTTAGCTGTTCTCCTCAACTCGGAGACATGTACATATTTCAGAAGACAGGGAAAGCCTTGGGGAACATTTTGGAACGCCAGATCAGCATGACATCCATGGCAGCTTCACGTTCAGCACAAGAGCAGTCAATCTGTATGAGCGTCATCATAGCCTCTTTCTACAGCGTTTAATACACTGACCCAAATCAAATCATCATATCAAGCTTTATTTAAACAGCACATTTCAGACATCGAATGCAACGCAATGTGCCTCACAGGAAAATTATAATAAAAAACAATGAAATATTTACTACACAACAAACATAAGATAAAAAACAAAATAATTACAAAAACTGAATGAGTAAAAAGCACCCTCAGGAAAAGCAAAGCTAAAAAGATAAGTTTTAAGATCCCTTTTAAATTTGTCCACAGTTTCGGCCCCCCCTCAGGTTCCCCGGCAGGCTATTCCAAATGTGGTGGCATAATAACTGAAGGCTGCTCTCCATGCCTCTTGGTCTTAGGCTTTGGGATAGTTAAAAGGCCTGTGCCAGAGGATCTGAGGGACCTACTGGGTACATAACATAACTAAAAGGGATGTCATATATTGGGGTGCACAATCTTAGATTGACCCAACACAGCATTATTATTAAAACATTGGCAAAGGGCTAAGTCTATGGAGAGGTAGGTAGGTAGGTAGGTAGGGTGGTAGGTAGGTAGGTAGGTAGGTAGGTAGGTAGGTAGGTAGGTAGGTAGGTAGGTAGGTAGGTAGGTAGGTAGGTAGGTAGGTAGGTAGGTAGGTAGGTAGGTAGGTAGGTAGGTAGGTAGGTAGGTAGGTAGGTAGGTAGGTAGGTAGGTAGGTAGGTAGGTAGGTAGGTAGGTAGGTAGGTAGGTAGGTAGGTAGGTAGGTAGGTAGGTAGGTAGGTAGGTAGGTAAGTAGGCAGGCAGGCAGGCAGGCAGGCAGGCAGGCAGGCAGGCAGGTAGATGTGTGAATAATATTAAGCAGGTGGAAGGTCAGATAAATAGAGAGACTGGAGGAGGATGACAGGTGCTGCTCTGTATTGCGACCGCTGGACACTGGGTGAGGCCATCCAGAGGTTGGACACTCACACAGGTCGGTTTGGATCAGAATGTTATTTAATTCCTGACACCTATAAGACTACAGGGGCCTCTCGCCTCTTCCCTTCCCCTTCCTCTCTCCCTGAATACCGGCCCTGGCTCATCAGCCAGCTCCCAGAGCGCCGTTGTTACAGGGAGGAGGGCCGCGGTTACAGGGGTAGCTGTGACAGTGTTTTAAAGGGCAGACACATCCCCTAGGAACAGCTGTAAAATTCAATACAAGAGACAAGCGTGGAGGTAAGAGGTAGGACAGAGCACAGGGGACTTGTGGAGATAGCAGCAAAGGGTAGAGAACCATGCTGAGGTAGGACAGAGTACAGGGGAAAGAACAGTTATGGATGTCTGAATGGCAAGTCTTGGTGGGTAGTCCAGAAGTACCAATGTAGACCACTAACAGTGTGGATCAGTTGTGGAAATAACTATAACAACTTACAAGATCTTGGCATGATTAGGCTTAGGAAGTATGCGACGTGTTGGTATTTTGCCTAGTATTTCAGGCTTGGCAAACACACAGCAGCAGTACATTAGTTCAACAGAGTAAATTAGTTCAGCAGAATTGTATTGATTTCTATCTAAGAACCAGAGGTCATGCAGTTCTCAGATGGGTACTTTGTATAATTACTTTACCTGCATATTTTATCATTTCAATATAGTTCTAATTTAGTTCTCAGCAGTTTGTAACATTTTGTTTTGACAAGCAACTTCTGTCTTTTGCCCTAATTTGCTTCAGCGCTGGAGATATTTTAGTCTTGTGATGAGTGTTTTTTTGTTGCTGTCTCAGGTGCTGTCTTGGAGAGATTCCAGACGCTCTCAGGATGATGATGTTTATAGCACAGCAGAGAAAATGATGAACTGAATTCCAAATGGCAACCTATTCTCTATATAATGCACTTATTTTGACCAGAGCCCTATGCACCCTAGTCAAAAGTAATACACTATATCGGCTGTCATAGGGATGCAACCTCAGTCTACATGTTTGGGCCGTACTAACATTGCAGTCACCTGCCCATCCATTCACCAAGACACAATCTGAACCTGACTTCAAATGTAGTAGGCCTGACTGCTGAACATTGATTGACCACCGATAAGTTGATTACCGTAGGGGGGTCAGATTCAGACAAAGCAGATGATTATACTCACACATCATGTAAATCCATGAGGTTTGCCATTCAGTCCGTCTTTGTGACATCGCAGCAAGGGTCCAACAGTGCAGATTGCCTTCGCAATCAGCTGCTGAGCAAGCAATCAACAGCATATCCCTGAGGGAGTTTTCAATTTCAATTACACCAACCTCTTTTTGGATAATATACAGGAAACATTCTCCCAAGTCCACTTCCTGTTCTGTAAGTTTATACTTGGTCTATATTTTTTTGGGGGGGCATTGTGCTACATTTTTCAGAGCTTAAATGCATGAAATACAAAATACATACCGTAAAATGTACAAAACGAGTCAATATGAATGAAGTTCTTTTGCTATCAAAATGCCCCTTTCTGTTTGCGTGAAATGTATGAGGAAAATCTGTTGAATATGCTGTTGAATGTTCTTCCTCTTGCTTTGGGAAACCTATGAAATATTTCGTGTCTTCTCTCCTCTGGATATGACTGCTGATTATAGATTGTTCTTCTCAGTACCTCTGAATCCTCTCTAATGTCCTAGCAGATCTCTGCAGGTTTATCACAGAGCAACAGAAGAGTAATGGCTGTGTAAGAAGCAAAGTCCACCAGGGACGCGTACTACATCATTCAGATGTAGCACCACCATCTGTTTAGTGGCGCCGCAAACGGCAAAATCAGTACTTAGGATCAGCCATTTATAGAGATGCCTGTACAACTGAGAGCCAAGCAGTAGGTATACCTGTGGACAAGCAGGTCTGGAGTCAGATTCCCTGATTCCTGTTCACGAGACAGGGTTAGCTAATGGGCACTATGGGTGTTCAGTTATCAAGGTCAAGGCCGGCCAGCGCTTTCTCCTTGATCCTCTCCATCAATAGCTGTTAAGGAATGTTTACAGAGTTTGCTTGTGATTAAAACAACATACAAAATGAATTCAGTTGGGTACGTTGGGATTGTTTCAGTCCCTGACTCGTTCCCAGCATCGTGTGTACTCCATTAGTGACTATTTATAAAGTGTTGATGGATGGTTTATAATACATGCCATTTAGCAGACCCTTTTATCCAAAGCAAATTACAGTCACGCGTGCATACATTTTATGTATGGGTGGTCCTGGGAATTGAACCCACTACCCTAGCGTTACAAGCGCCATGCTCTACCAACTGAACTACAGTACAAAGGGCCACTATAAAAGTGCTAGGAGGCGTTTGACTGTGCCGTTTGGGATGCAACCTGTATTTTACTTGAAGGGCATATGAGCTGTTAGTTTCACCTGGATCGTTCAGGACGTGCCTGAGGCCTGACCGACCAGACCAGGGTAATAGAGGAGAAAAGGTGTGAGGATATTGACAAAATGTCATCCCAGAAATTAGAGGTGCCTAACAGCTTTGGGAGTCCTCTCGTCGTTTTCAATATTTTTCTGGGGGTTTTGAAAGGGGAAAGCTTTGACTTGGCAGCGGACCTGACTGCAGTTATTGGTCCTCCTAGCCTTTAGCTTTACACCAACAGGAAGGATGAGACGCTTGTTTAGCCCCTCAGCTTCCTATGGTGTTCCAGCAGAACAGTTTGTAGTTGAGTGTGTATTCAGAAGGGTTCCGCTCTGGGAAGAATACACCCCAGTGTTGAGACATGGTGTGAAATCAAATTACCACAAACCCTGTCAGGTGTTTCACAGTGTACAAGGCACGGAAAGCGAGAACATGCATTCATTTGCTGCTCTCTTTTGCTTTCTCTCACTCTCTCTCTCTCTCTCTCTCCGTCTCTCTCTCTCTCTCTCAAGCCCAGATGAGGGGTGTCAGGTATATATTAGCAGCTGAGCTGGACACCAGTGTAAGACTTACAGTGGTACCTCTGCTGTGAAGGTTGATTTGAAAACATCACACTCTAAGTAACGACATCTGGCTTCTCTTTGTGGACACAGAGCATAAATAATCACTCACATCTTAGCAGGGATCCATTTTAGATAAGAGTAAAAAGCCTGCCTTTGTTTCTGCTGTTATTGTTCACTGGTTGAGCCATGAGCTGTGTGAGCAATGCAATCTTCATGCCAAGTCAATGATCTCCCTGGGGAAGAAACCCAACATGAATGCCTTCTTGGGACAATGTCTCAAGCAGACATTTATAGATCCACAACAATGGACGTTTGTCCATCCTCTGTCCACTTATGTGATTCACAATTGTTCATGTCAGCTTGTGCCTTTAAGTTCCTTTTTAAAAAGCATGCTGTCAATCATTTTAATAATGAGTAAGTGCTTTGAAATGCGAAAAATCATAAATGTCAACCTTTTGTGTTGATCCTCGTGTATAGCTGGGCCTGTAGTGTCACCTCCAGCACTAAGCCAGAGAGAAGGTCAACATCTAATTATTGTTCCCAGTGTTGATCAAAACTCAGAGCGCTTATATTCTTGATCTGACTGATTTCTAATCACGCCTGCCTCTTTGCGAACGAGTGGAATCATGAACGGGTTTGTTCGATATGTTTGCCTTTTTAGCAGCACATTCGCCACTCTCTCAAAAGGCTAACTCCGCCCTCTCACGGCGGCTCAAGTAGACAACTAGAGACGCTGCTGACAGTGTGTTTGTGAGATGCCGGACAAAAGGCAATTTAAAAACCGACCCGCGACTCCTTCCGTGTCTACAGACGTCCCCCAAACAAACAAAAACTTGGTAAATAGTTGCTTGTAGATACAGAAACTAGCCAGTCAGGTGGCTAGCTGCCGGCAGAGACTTCTGAAGGGTTCTGGCTAGTATTACTTAGCCAGCCAGAAGGATAAAGTAGGAAGCTAGCGTTAAACAGTGCCTACCTCAGCAGGAGCAAAAAAAAGGCTACTAAATTCTCATAATAACTTTCTTATCAAACAAAAAATATGAACATCTCCTATCTTCCATATAAGCCTACAATACCCAATACGTTTGAATTTATATTGGTGGTTGTTTGTTCTTATGTCGATCACCCACTGGAATTGAAAGTTTACCCATTACACACTTTTTTTTACCACAACATCACTGATATTAATACAGAATCGTAAGTACTATTCCAATAATTTGTGTGAATGTGATAATACGATCATCTGCGTGCTCCATTGATGTCTGTTTGTGCTGAGCTTGATTGGTAACGCCTAGGAATACAAATGTGAATGCTATGTAATTTGAGAAAAGAGATATCTATGTTACGAGTTGATGATATGCAATTCATCATTACAACTGACTGAACAGATGGTACGTGTCAATGTTAATCATTTCTCATATATTTCCCCCCTTTCAGGGGTACAACATTACAATTGTAGAGCTAATAGGCTATGTGTTTGTAGATCAACTAAGGTAAATTAACCTACAGCAGCTGAGGTGATAATGGCTGTTGCTATTTTAGCTTGGTTTTGCTGTTCTCCATTATCAGCCAAGGTGATAATGGCTGGGGTGGGGAGGGGGGACTCTGTTGTGATGGGCGGCAAGTGTCGGCTCTATGGTAGCCTTATGATGAATTACCTTTCTGGGTCTGAATGATAGGACTGAGACTGAATGACGCCAGCACACGATTGTTCTGTCAGCAACTCAACGGGGACCGCTGAGAAATAATTATAGAATATCAAAAAATGAACCCGAATTCAAGCCTTTTTATTGTTCATTACAGGTGCCATCTCTCATATACAGTATATCTCCATATCCTCTGTTATGGGACAGGATGTGGTGATATAGATACAGCCATCCTCTAAGAGAGGGAAAGCATAGTTATGAAAGAAACATTTCTGTATACACCTTTTGCATATGTTTGTAATGCCATTTAGAGTATATCTATATGATTACATACAGAAGAATGGTACATAAAGGCCGCACATCATATTCTCACCTTGACATTATTTCACTTTACCGAACGGTTCATGCCGTTCACATTCCAGGTAATGATTTAATGGCTGTTTGTTGTAAAAACTGCAACCTCTATTGTTCTCTATTAAGAAAAGTCCTGGCCATGTCATTTTATTGTTAAAAAGAGATTATAATAGACGTCCCCTCTTTCTTTCCCTTCACAGCTCAGACGACTATTATGAGTACGGACACGATAATGGTGAGGAATCATATGAGTCATACGGTGAGTTACTAACTGCTTTTTTAAAATGTAAAATGTTGTTCAAATGAATACTATCTTGTTCAATGTGGATCTTTGTTCATCAGCAGTTTGAATGCTGTTTATTCTTAAAAGTTCTAAGCTGACATATGGAATTGTTTTAAGATGGTCATACTATGGCTCATTTAGCTATTTCATTTAGAATTGTAGGACCCTTTAGGTATAAAAACAAAATACAGAAAAAAATGATTTGATAAAATATTGAATTCGGCCTGAGAAACAAATTGAATAATACGTTCATAAATGGCAAACAAAAATGATGACATCAGAACTATGAAATAACTATGTAAGTATTAAACAAATCTAAATATATTTTATTTTTGAGATTATTCAAAGTAGCCACCCTTTCCCTTGATGACAGCTTTGCACACTCTTGGCATTCTCTCAACCAGCTTCACCTGGAATGCTTTTCCAACAGTCGAGAAAAAGTTCCCACAAATGCTGAGCACTTGTTGGCTGCTTTTCCTTCACTCATCCAACTCATCCCAAACCATCTCAATTGGGTTGAGGTCCCATAGGGCGGCGCACAATTGGCCCAGTGTCGTCCGGGTTAGGGGATGCCGGGGTAGGCCATCATTGTAAAAAATAACTTGTTCTTAACCGACTTGCCTAGTTAAATTAAGGTTAAATAAAAAACCATTAAAAAAGGTTGGGAGGCCAGGTAATCTGATGCAGCACTCCATCACTCTCCTTCTTGGTCAAATAGCCCTTACACAGCCTGGAGGGGTGTTGGGTCATTGTTCTGTTGAAAAACAAATGATAGTCTCACTAAGCGCAAACCAGATGGGATGGCGTATCGCTGCAGAGCGCAGTGGTGGCCATACTGGTTAAGTGTGCCTTATTTATTCTTAATAAATTACAGACAGTGTCACCAGCAAAGCACCATCACACCTCCTCCTCCATGCTTCACAGTGGGAACCACACATGCAGAGATCATCTGTTCACTTACTCTTTTATTTATTTATTTAACCTTTATTTAACTAGGCATGCCAGTTAAGAACCAAATCTTATTTACAATGACGGCCTACCTACAGGGTCAGCCCCAGGAGCAAATTAGGGTTAAGTGCCTTGCTCAAGGACACATCAACAGGTTTTTCACCTTGTCGGCTCAGGTATTCAAACCAGCGACCTTTCGGTTACTGGCCCAATGTGCTAACCGCTAGGCTACCTGCAGCCCAAAGACACAGTATCTCACAAAGACACAGCGGTTGTAACCAAAAATCTCAAATTTGGACTCAAGACCAAAGGACAGATTTCCACCGGTCTAATGTCCATTGCTCGTGTTTCTTGGCACAAGAAAGTCTCTTCTTCTTATTGCAGCAATTCGACCACGAAGGCCTGATTCACACAGTCTCCTCTGAACAGTTGATGTTGAGATGTGTCTGTTACTTGAACTCTGTGAAGCATTTATTTTGACTGCAATTTCTGAGGCTGTTAACTCTAATGAACTTATCCTCTGCAGCAGAGGTAACTCTGGGCCTTCCTTTCCTGTGGCGGTCCTCATGAGAGCCAGTTTCATCATAACGCTTGACGTTTTTGCAACTGCACAAGTTCTTGACATTTTCCGTATTGACTGACTTTCATGTCTTAAAGTAATGATGGACTGTTGTTTCTCTTTTCTTAGTTGAGCTGTTCTTGCCATAATATGAACAAATAGGGCTATCTTCTGTATACCACCCCTACCTTGTCACCACACAACTGATTGGCTCAAACACATTAACAAGGCACACATGTTAATTGAAATGTTTTCCAGGTGACTACCTCATGAAGCTGGTTGAGAGAATGCCAATAGTTTGCAAAGGTGTCATCAAGGCATTGGGTGGCTACTCAAATATAAAGAATAATCTCAAGTTTGTTTAACGCTTTTTTGTTTACTACATGATTCCATATGTGTTATTGCATAGTTTTGATGTCTTCACTGTTATTCTACAAAATAGTAAAAAAAAAAAAAAAAAACTTGAATGAGTAGGTGTGTCGAAACTTTTGACTGGTACTGTATATATATTTCTACACATATTTAACCCCTTTTTGGGTAGGCACAAAACTACCTTCATCCTCAATAGAATTTTTCAAAACTGTGCTGGTTACCTTCAGACGAATCCTGTGACACTTGTGTGGGTTGTAGAGCAAAATGGAGGACACCATCGTGTTCATGAGAGTATCCTCTTTCCATAGAGTGTTCAAAATAGGAAGGGTCAAACAGTTTGGAAGCTACAGATGTTTTCGCGAGAAGACCGATTTGCGGGATGTCTAGCTCTGCTAGAGCAGTGTCAATTGACTCTAGGGGTTTAAAAAACAACAACATTCAATGTAATTTCCCTCAATAGATGCTACGTACACCTACGTACAAAAAAAATGTGTAGACGTATCGTTAGCGTTATTCGGAATGCCAGGTGATGGGATAACATGAGGCATTTTATATGTCAATATAATGTTAAAATAATTGCTGAATAATTATTCTGTTTCACAACTGAATTAGGCCTCGTTTACGCAATATGAACGGTGCACATTTTTCTGACAATGTCAAACACAATTCTGTTATTATAAAGGTTGGGGATGACTGATAAAGACATAGTAATTCTATAAAGCGGGGCATGGCTACGTCTACAGAATGTCCTGATTGTATTCATACATAAACCATGAGCGATAGAGTAACTGATATGCCTTGACATCTGGTTTTCTAATATAGCTTTAACCATAGTTTTATTTTCTGGTGTAATGACTTGAGCACGGTATGGTTCCCTTTTCAGTCACTGAGCCGTTAATGTCATCTCATTACCCAGGTCTCCTCTTGCTTTGGCAGATGTCAATTGTTACAGCACTTCACAGTAAATGCATACAGTTGTCACCAGACAGACACTATCTGTAACGTGAAGGAATTACAGTATATGTTCTTCAGTCCATAATAACTTTGTAATTGACGATAACATAGGGTGGCAGGTAGCCTATGAGAGCATTGGGCCAGTAACCCAAGGTTGCTGGTTCGAATTTCCGATCCGATTAGATGAAAAATCTGCTGATGTGCCCTTGAGCAAGGCTCTTAACTCTAATTGCTCCAGGGTTGCTGTCAATAATGGCTGATCCCTGGCTGTGAGGCTGTCTCAGGGGAAGTGGCACAAAATACATTTCCAATTCACACACATGTATAATACACACTTGTACATAGTTGAAATAGGGCAAATAGAAGCACCCAAAGCTTATTTATATTTCAATTTGCAATACAGATTAACACACACACACACACACACACACACACACACACAAACTCGCACACACAGCGGGTAACAGTGTAACGCTAAATGCTTTTGAACAGGTCAAAAGAAAGAGGGGTTTGACAGTTCAAAAGAAGGTGCTGTTTAAACGATAAACAGAGTTGATGGTACATAGCTGATCTCTAAACACAAGGTTACCTTGGTCACTGTCTCTCTAAAGTGAGTGCCAGAGAAACGGTGACAGGTTTAATTAGAAACTATTGGTTATGGGCTGCCAGCAGAGACCATGTCAGGGAAAAAACAGTCCTTTGTGAGCCTCTGCTCTGCTCCGGGGATGAGACTCTGCTGGCTAGATATCACACAAAGGCTGCCATCGATGCAGCAGGCACTTGGCACATAGACAGCAGAGGGCCTGTATGAGGTCTGATTTGGGCTAATGGTTATTGCGACCTTTTGCTAGGAGCCACTACACTGGGTCTTTTCAAGAAGCTATTTGATCTTCTGTTTTAATTATCTAAATGCATCCTTCTGGGTGAATGACAAGCTTCTTAGTGGATTTTCTGCTTGAACTACAGAGGCTGTGGGAGTCTCTTTATTGTTCCAGTTGCATAAGCCATATCAACATCAGACTCTCAAAGGATTCTGGGACCAGAAAGTCCATGATGCTTGATTTGTGTTCACTGCTGAAGACAGGACCTTGACATAATTAAACTTTTTTTGACTGGATTGATGCCTGATTGAAGCAAGATAGCTGAATGCTAACCTCAGTTCCAGGCTAAGGAAAATAGGAATAATATTTGTTCAATAACCTGTTGACATCTGAGTAAAAAAGACATAACAATCTGAGTTAGACAATTGTGTGTGTGTGTGTGTGTGTGTGTGTGTGTGTGTGTGTGTGTGTGTGTGTGTGTGTGAAGAAGTATTTCTTACTGTTGTTTCCCTGTAAAGCAGGTCAGGAGGAGTGGACAACTAATCGCGGCAAGGCGCCAGCTGCACGGACGACCAAGGGAGTGTACAGAGAGACGCCCTACTCCAGATATTGAACTGATTATACAACAACCAGCACAAACCCTCACGGACGTGTCATCAAGTAATGGATTTTATACAGACGCTCCCTTCTTTTAGAATAAAACAAACTCAATCGTAAATGTGGATTTTAAAAACAGAAAAACCTGGTATCGTGTCAAGACTGTTTTCACCAGAATAATGTGTATAATTTAGGTCATCTACCCACTCCTAAACAAGTAGATGTCTAAATACTCTGGACCCGGTTATAGAGGGATTGGTCACTTTAATGTGTTATAGATTTAGTTGTAGAGAGGTGAAGTACTGTAGGTATTTTTTCCTGAGGGTGATTGGTCAACTGTGTCCCTTGTAAATTAAACCTTTCCAATCAGAAAACAGTAAGATCCTAAAATACATATTGTTGTTTGATCTCCTTTTGTAAATGATAGTTCTTTAGTGTTAAAGGGCTTATAGAAGCATGGTGTGGAATCATTGTGGATAGTGTCAACTCTTTTACTCCTGTCTTAAAATGTGTGTAGACGTGTGTGTTTCTGTTTAATTTGCCCCTTTAATCAATCTCCAATCACAGGCCATACTCTCCTTTTTTGTGTAAAAATCCTCAGTGACATTTTTTTTTTAAAGAGCTGCAAAACATTTTATGTAAAGCTCTTAATAATTCATTCCAATCTATAATTTTTTTGGTGTTTAAAAACCTGAAATGCTTTCAGACAGTGTAATAATCCGTTTCTTGAGACATTAAACCATGTAGAATTGGTCTGGTAGCAGAAATAGTGTATTAGCATATTAACCTTCTCCGCTTATGTAAGCCCTTTAAATTTTTCTTCTTGGTTGATGCTCAATAAACTTTTTGAAAGAAGTAAGTTTGTGTTCAAGAGCCTAATTCTGTATTTACATAGCTAAATAGAGAAACACTATAATCTAAACTAACAAAACTAACATTGGAAAGAATGATGCTGAGGATAATATTGAAATGCTCACTTTAATACAGGTTTTTATATTGCGTAGTGAATGTACATACTCTTGAGCGATACCATATTGATCAAGAATTAGCTTCTGAATAATATGATAACATGTAAAACGGCATAAATGTAACATTATTTTAATGAAAAATCTTAAAACTGAATGCAAGCAAACAAAACAACATATTTTTGTAAGAACTGTGTTGCATATTTGTATTTTGCAATTCAGGAATTTTTTTTGTAGCGTATGGTTTTGATACAATGTCAATCACAGATTTAAGTCTTTGATGTTGTGTGTTTTTCATATGTTATCTCTTAATAAAACGGATTACATATTACAGCATATGTAACAGTACACTAACATGCACAGTAACAATGGCATCGGCACTTGTATTTTCTTGCTTGCCTATCTGACAATAAGTCACTTTGAGCATCTTATAAAAGTCAGTGCTATTACATTTTAATGACAACAAGCAGTGACACCAGAAGAAACTCCCAGGGACTGACTGTTCATCGCTTTTCTATTGGATGTAAGCAATGGCTTTTACACAACTGTATCGAATTTGTATGGAGCGGACATCGTTTCTGTTGTTGTTTTGATCCCTGTGTTCCCCTCTGGTGGTGTGGCCCTCAATCTACTGGTCTATAAAGACCCATGCGGCCCCTGCCCTGACCTTTGGCCCTGCCCCTCCGTTAGAGAGACTCTAAATGACCCCTGACCTCTGAACCCCAGCTGACCTCCGCACTGAGAGGATGGCAGACAGACAGTAGCTGTTTTAAAAGACCTCCGTCCATCCGTTTCACAAGGTAATCAAACCCAACCAACCAAACCTCACCCTAATGTAGACTGACAAACATAAAAGTACTAAAACTAAAAGGAATTTTAATATGTTGTTCTTCATCAAGTCTTTCTTAATCTTGAAGGGGTTTAAAATTCAACACTGGGGATAATTAGACTTCGATATAAAACATTAAAAAGTAATATAAATAGCTGTAATATTTCTAGCAAGTTTGGTAATAACTGTCTTATAAGACTTTGATAAAATATGTTGTATTGTAAGTAAAAATGAATTACTCTTTAACAATTCTAAAACAATTTTTCTGAATCACTTTAAATTGCAGTAGTTTGTTTTCTTTCGTTACCTTTATTTTTGTAAACAATCATGTTATTTTCTTTATTTTAGGCCGGAGCCCACGGCACGGAATCATACGTCCGACCACCCTCAAGCTCTGAAGGTGAGTTGCAACCCACGCTACTCTTCAGATAATTATCCTCCTTTATATCAACATAACCAGGGCGCTTTTGTTACAAATACAGTATTAGCCGTACCCTGTATAAAAATAAAATAAATAAAATATACAGGGTACGTCCCAAATGGCACCCAATTCCCTATATAGTGCACTATGGGCCCTGGTCAAAAGTAGTTTACTACAGTTCCTTCAAAAACTATTCACACCCCTTGTCTTGTCTTTTTCCACATCATGTTGTGATACAGCCTGAATTTAAAATGTATTACGTTTATATTTTATGTCACTGACCTACACACAATACCCCATAGTGTTAAAGTGGAATTGTGTTTGAATTTGTTTGAATTTTTTACTAATTAATTAAAAATAAAGAGCTGTAATATATTGCGTCAATAACTATTCAACCCCTTTGATATGGCAAGCCTAGATATGTTCAGGAGTAAAAGTGTGCCTAACAAATCACATAAGAAGTTGCATGGACTCACTCTTTGTGTAATAATAGTGTTTAACATGATTTCTGAATGACCTCATCTCCGTACTCCACACATACAATTATCTGTAAGGTCCCTCAGTAAAGCAGTTAATTTCAAGCACAGATTCAACCACAAAGACCAGGGAGGCTTTCAAATGCCTTGCTTCGCAAAGAAGGGCACCTATAGGTAGATGGGTAAAAAAATAAAGCGTGGTGAAGTAATTAATTACACTTTGGATGGTGTATCAATACACCCAGTCACTACAAAGATAAAGGCGTCCTTCCTAAATCGGTTGCCGGAGAGGAAGGAAACCCCTCAGGGATTTCACAATGAGGCCAATGGTGACTTTAAAACAGTTAGAGATTAATGGCTGTGATAAGAGAAAACTGAGGATGGATCAACAACGTGTGTAAAAAGTGAAAAGAAGGAAGCCTGTTCAGAATAGAAATATTCCAAAACATGCATCCTGTTCACAGTAAGGCACTAAAGTAAAACTGCAAAAAATGTGGCAAAACTTTATGTCCTGAAAAAAAAGCGTTATGTTTGGGGCAAATGCAAAACGTCACATCACTGAGTACAACTCTTCATATTTTCAAGCTTGGTTGTGGCTGCATCATGTTATAGGTATGCTTGTCATCGGCAAGGACTAGGGAGTTTTTTAGGATAAAAAG
Organism: Thymallus thymallus; assembly: GCA_023634145.1. Taxonomy (NCBI): domain Eukaryota; kingdom Metazoa; phylum Chordata; class Actinopteri; order Salmoniformes; family Salmonidae; genus Thymallus; species Thymallus thymallus. Next base: position 17,248,300 of record CM042396.1, on the reverse strand, counting down.
AAATGGAATAGAGCTAAGCACAGGCAAAATCCTAGAGAAAAACCTGGTTCAGTCTGCTTTCCAATTCACCTTTCAGCAGGACAATAACCTTAAACACAAGGCCAAACATACACTGGAGTTGCTTACCAAGACGACATTGAATGTTCCAGAGTGGCTTAGCTACAGTTTTGACTTAAATCGACTTGAAAATGGCTGTTGAGCAATGATCAACAAGCAACTTGACAGAGCTTGAACAATGTTTTTAAATAATCATGTGGAAATATTGTACAATTCAGGTGTGCAAAGCTCTTAGAGACACCCAGAAAGACTCACAGCTTTAATCGCTGCCAAAGGTTATTCTAACATGTATTGACTCAGGGGTGTGAATACTTATGTAAATGACATATACATGTTCAATATATTTGCAAAAATGTCTAAAATTTGTCATTATATCATACACGCATTTAGTTATTTAAGTATCTTTCTCTGCCATCGACCTGTATAGTTAACCATGCTAATATTTTTTTATTTATATCAACATGCAATAATTGTATAATTTTTTCACCTAACACTATAACAATGTACAGTGTACATATTCAGTCATTCACTCATACTATGCAATGCGTTTCTATAGCTTTGCACTTCAGACTTTGTGTATTTTTATACTTTTTCATACTGCCGCACTATGTATCATGTATCATGTATCTGTCTTTTATGTATTTAGTTCTGGCATTTTGCACCTGCCCTGTGTTTTTTGTAGCTGCTTTATAAAGTAATTTCCCGACGTGAATCAATAAAGTATCTATCTATCTATCTATCTATCTATCTATCTATCTATCTATCTATCTATCTATCTATCTATCTATCTATCTATCTATCTATCTATCTATCTATCTATCTATCTATCTATCTATCTATCTATCTATCTATCTATCTATCTATCTATCTATCTATCTATCTATCTATCTATCTATCTATCTATCTATCTATCTATCTATCTATCTATCTATCTATCTATTATGGGCTATTGTGTGTAGATGGGTGAGAAAACAACAACAATTTAATCCATTTTGAATACAGGCTATAAAACAATAACATGTGGAATAAGTCAAGGGGTATGAATACTTTCTGAAGGCACAGGGAATAGGGTACCGTTTTGGACGTGGCCATAGAGATCTTATGAACTAAATTGTAATGATACTAAGCAGCAGTGGGACATGGCTGAAGGGCTTGTTACCACCTCGTGTTAAACATGGTAAACCCATGTTACTGGGGCACAGGAAAGCTGTTCCTCTGGGATAGTCTCCAGACTGGGGAGAAATCCTGGACGTCTCAACAGAGCACAAACCATAATCCTTCCTGTTTAACCGGCCCACAATTCCCCTGGTTGTGTGTGCCAGGCGGGGCCGCTGCCACCCTTTGTGTCTATGTGATTAGTACACAGAGAAGATCAGCTTCGTGTAGGCGTGGGCCCGGTGCCATCTGAATCAACCTCTATAGGCCCTTCCAGCTGGAGACGTATGAAAACGATAGCGAGCTGCGCGCTAGCAGGGTTCTCATCTCCTCTCCATCATCAACACACATAGAGATGATTACTTATTGATTGGTTTTGACAAAAATCCATTAACTTCAAAGAGCAGTCCGGCTCTTTTACGTCCTCGACAACAATGTCTTAAAAGTGATTAAAGCGCTTGTTGTTGTTGTTGATAATATTGTTGTTTTTGTTTTTGGGTTCGTCAAGCTACTTATGATAGCTTTTTGTATCATTTTAGGGTGAAACAAAACATAGCTGGAATGACATGGCTCTAAGATGTAGCTTCCAGACAGCTCTCAGAAGAATCACATGGAAGGACCACATGAAAGAAATGCCCCGATTTGGTTTTTAAAACTGCACCGTTGAAGTATCACCGCCTGCACCGACCGTATTATCTCCTCCGTCATTGCCACGGCAGTTTATATCCACCCTCAAGCCGATATCACATCGGTCCTCAAAGAACTTCACTGGACTTTATGCAAACTGGAAACCACATATCCTGAGGCTGCATTTAATGTAGCTGGGGATTTTAACAAAGCAAATTTGAGGACTAGGCTTCCGAAGTTCTATCAACATATCGACTGTAGCACTCACGCTTCAAGATGGCCACCATTGTAAGTGCTTTGAGAGACTAGCCAAGGATCATATCACCTCTACCTTACCTGCCACCCTAGACCCACTTCAATTTGCTTACCGCCCCAATAGATCCACAGATGATGCAATCGCCATCACTCTACTCACTGCCCTTTCCCATCTGGACAAGAGGAATACCTACGTATGTAAGAATGCTGTTTATTGACTATAGCTAAGCATTCAACATCATAGTACCCTCCAAGATAACGAGACAGCCTACAGGGAGGAGGTGAGGGCCCTGGGAGTGTGGTGCCAGGAAAACAACCTCTCACTCAACGTCAAAAAAACAAAGCAGGTGATCGTGGACTTCAGGAAACAGCAGAAGGTGCACCCCCCTATCCACATCGACGGGACCGCAGTGGAGAAGGTGGAAAACTTGGCGTATACATCACTGATAAACTGAAATGGTCCACCCACACAGACAGTGTGGTGAAGAAGGCGCAACAGAGCCTCTTCAACCTCAGGAGGCTAAAGAAATGTGGCTTAACACCTAAAACCCTCACAAACAGATGCACAATCGAAAGCATCCTGTCAGGCTGTATCACCGCCTGGTATGGCAACTGCACCACCCGCAACCGCAAAGCTCTCCAGAGGGTGGTGCGGTCTGCCCAACGCATTATTGGGGGCAAACTACCCGCCCTCCAGGACACCTACAGCACCCAATGTCACAGGAAGGCCAAAAAGATCATCAAGGACATCAACCACCCGAGCCACTGCCTGTTCACCCCGCTGTCATCCAGAAGGCGAGGTCAGTACAGGTGCATCAAAGTTGGGACCGAGAGACTGAAAAACAGCTTCTATCTCAAGGCCATCAGACTGTTAAACAGCCATCACTAGCACATTAGAGGCTGCTGCCTAAAGGCACAGACTAGAAATCACTGGTCACTTCATGGAATGGAACACTAGTCACTTTAATAATGTTTACATATCTTGCGTTACTCATCTCATATGTATATACTGTATTCTATCCTATCCTTCGGTATCTTAGTCACTTAATAATGTTTACATATCTTGCGCTCCCCATCTCATTTGTATATACTGTATTCAATACTATTCTATTGTATCTTAGTCCATGCCGCTCGTCCATATATGTATATAGGCCTAATTCATTCCTTACTTAGGTTTGTGTGTATTGAGTATATGTTGTGTAATTGTTAGATATTACTGTTAGATATTACTGCACTGTCGGAACTAGAAGCACAAGCATTTCGCTACACCCGCATTAACATCTGCTAAACATGTGTATGTGACCAATAAAATTTGATTTGATTTGATATCACTCTGACAGGAAACCTGTATTACACTTCTCCTCCAGAGGGACAGACAGGGGACATCACATTTCTCCTCCAGAGAGACAGACAGGGGACATCCCATTTCTCCTCCAGAGATAGAGACAGGAGACCTGCATCTCACTTCCCCAAGCATCTAGAACCATAGACAGGAAACCTGTATTACACTTCTCCTCTATAGAGACAGATAGGAGACCTGTATCACACGTCTCATTCTTTGTTGGGTTCAGACACACAGTATTCAGGACACACAGGGTTCAGACACACATTATTCAGGACACACAGTATTCAGAACACACAGGATTCAGGACACACATTATTCAGGACACAGTATTCAGGATACACAGGGTTCCCAAACTGGCCACGAGGGCAGTGGAAATCCCAAAATAGCTTTCCTTCTATAAAAGAATTCTACTTGTGCATGTGTCTGTGACTGCGTCCCAAATGGCACCCTATTCCTGATCTCTATTCCTCTCAGCTGATGTTGTCAGTGGAGCAGCAGTCAGACAATAGTTTTCCATTAGAGGAAGTGATTCTCTTTTCACTCTGAGGCCAAGCCCCTGGACAATAACAGTGAAGCGGTGTGTGTGTGTGTGTGTGTGTGTGTGTGTGTGTGTGTGTGTGTGTGTGTGTGTGTGTGTGTGTGTGTGTGTGTGTGTGTGTCAACTCTCTCATCACTGCCGGGGGATAGCAGCTAGTGGCTCCACTTCCACTCTGGAGCGTCTTATAATGCCAAGGCTTATCTGGGATTATACTGTCTGAGTTAATGCAAAGTAAGACCAGTTACATGGCTTATTTGATTCTGAATGTACATAAAGGATGTCACGATCCTGGCTGTCACTGTGAGACAGCTATATTCACGGTGTTCTCTTGCTCTGCATACACACACACATACGTTTGTTTTACTATCCTTGTGGGGACCAAAAATTGATTCCCATTCAAAATCCTATTTTCCCTAATACTAATCTTAACACCAAACCCCTAACCCTAACCCCTAACCTTAAACTTAAACCCCTAACCAGTGGTGGACTGGCCGTAGGGAGCACCAGGACATTTCCCGGTGGCCTGAGGGTCGTTTTGGCCTGCCGTGAATAGCCAAACTGACCAGCGATAATATAGCAAGCAGGAATGAGTTGACGGAGAATCCACGCATCAGGCGCGACTCTAACTCTCTCGCTGCAGTGTCCCCGCGCGAGGGTGCGAGCGCCAAAAATGACATCAGGTCTCTCCGCGACGCACATAGCAACCATCTACCTGCTTCTCTACCGATAACATTTTAGACAAGTCGCACGACGAAATGGACGGTCAGAAATGGAAAGGTGGAGCAGAGAGGGAGAGAATAAACGCAGCCAAATGCTGCAAAATAAGCGACATGTTCGCCAGTAAGAGACCAGGTCAGTCAAAAACACTAGCTAAAACACACACACACACTGAAACACACAAACGACACCCAACATGGCTAGCTAAGTAGCCTAGCTAATAATAGTGACACAACGGCCGGTAGGCTAAACAGTTTGCACGTCTTACGTCTTTGTGGAGGAATTATATCATAGCAATGAGTGCAACACAGCGATCATAATATGACATTGAAGGCAATATGTTTCAACTAGACTATGGACTTGCCAGCATTCGGTCATGACTCATGCCACATAAGCTAGGGAAAGTGCACATACACTGTACAGCAAAACAGGCGACAGTAACGTAACCATAATACATCCATGAACGTAACACAGTAGCCTGTGTGACACAGCACAGTCAATGACAAATATCATTAGTGCCATTAGTACCAACATTACAAGTTACTACAATAATATTCAGCTCTGGGAAAAATTAAGAGACCACTCCAAATTAAGAGACCACTTCATTTTCTCCAGAGCTGTATTAATGTAACCTACTGATACACTAATGATAGTGAGTCTGATAATGGAGTATTTTCTTTGCAAAGGTGGAGAAGGAAGCAGCAGCAGCACTAGAGCTTCAGGTGCTCCTGCAGAACTGGAGATGGTGGTCAGTTCAATCGGGGGGCATACAATCGATGACTGCACAAGTGATACAAGTTTAAGTTTAGGTTATTTACAATGTTAATCTCATTCTGCAGAGCAACCAGATACGCAGAGAGAGAGAGAGAGAGAGAGAGATTCAGAGCCCAGTACAGGGAAAATAGAAAGGGACAGCGATAGCACTGAAAATCCATTTGATTATTTTGCCCCGTTTTGACTTATTGTTTCAGTACCACCCAAAACAAACCCCTCAAAGAGTCATTCCTAATGTATTCCACTCCAAACAGAAAATGGCTGACATACAATGATGTAACTCACTTCTTGTTCTGCGCAGAATGTCTTGCATTCGCAAAACCTTCAGCCAGTGATAGTGCATTTGTCAAAGGAGGCATGCAGGCCTGGAAACATGCCCATCAGAGAGTACAGGAACATGAGAGAATCAAGACCCATAAAGAAAGTGCAGTAGCCTTTTTCTCAGAGCCAGCAAAGCAGACATCCGTACCCTTCTGAGTGATAAGCAAATTTCTGTTCAACGAGACCAGGTCAGAAAGAGGATGCAGGTCATGGAACGTGTGATTGATGTAGTGAAAGTTATTGATAAATGAGGGCTTAGCTACAGAGGACACAGACACGAAGCTGCATATAACTTGGAAAACATGGCCATCAATCATGGCAAGTTTCTTGAGCTTATATTGTTGCTAAGCAAATATGATGTCTGCCTACAAGAGCATGTTAGTGATTGCATTGAGAAGAGCAAGAAGCAGATGGGAAGTAAAGGAAGAGGGTCCTTGGTAACTATTATGTCCAAAACAACAAGACCAGTGTGCAGTAGTTCTGCGATATGTCACTGTGAGTCATCGACTGGACAGTACTTTGTGGACCTTGTGAAACAGACCCTTGAGAAGATGGACATAGATATCAAACAGTGTGTTGGTAATGCATCAGACGGAGCAGCTAATATGCAGGGACAATACAGGGGCTTCTCTGCATTACTCACAGGAGAGTCTCCTAACCAAGTACACATATGGTGTTACTCACATGCCCTCAACCTTGTGCTATCTGACACCACTGGGGTTGTTGTGGCAAGTGAATCCCTTTTCTCACTACTGAATGACATTGCAGTGTTTGTTTGAGATTCCTACAAGCATATGAAGCTATGGGAGGAAGCCAGTGAGGACAGGAGACACAGACGGCTTGATGTAATTGGCTGGTGGGCCAAAGACGAGGCCTTGAGGAAAGTATTTGGAAGCTTTGCAAAGCCTGACCGTGCACTTTACACGGATGTGGTCATCACTATGGAAAGAACTGAAAAGGATGTGACCATAAAACCTGCCATCCAAAGCAAGGCCCAAGGGATGCTCTCCTAAAGTATGAAACCATACTTACAGCTGAGGTTCTTCTCAGTATTTTTGAGCAGACGTCCCCTCTTACTTTGTTGAGTGGGCCAATAGCATTCTGGAGGAGCAGCAGGGCTGTGATGCCGAAGCTCAGACTGCTCTCCCAGAGAAGAGAGAAAAAAAAAAAGAGAAAGCCAGGTGAGTTGGCAGAAGACGAGCCCATTGCTAATACAATACATAGATTACAAAATCAAGATCCACAATGTGGTACTGGACACTGTTGTTGAAAGTATTCACCGCCGTTATGCAGCAAATGCAGTGTTGTGTGCAGATGTCTCCTGCATGAATCCGAAGCATTTTCCTGAGATCAAAGAAAAGGGCCTTCCAAAGACAGCCATGAAGTAGCTCAGCAAATGCTTAATGGAATTTGATGAACATGCCACTGTTGATGCATTGCAGGCTGTACTGATCAGCCTTGCACAACAGTGGGAAAGGCTGAAACAGTCAGCATTGGAGGAGTACAACACCAGGGCCTTCGCCACTAGTGATCAATCAGGGGAAGGCTTTGAGGATCCTGATGAAAGTGTGGAGTTGGTGAGCAGAAGTTGTTCCACATGTAAAAACTGCCCGATATGCTGCTATCTTCTCCTGTCTCACATCATTGGTTTGGGCTACAAGTTCCTCTCACTCAGGTGGCTTGTGAGAGGACCTTCTCCACCCTGAAATTCAGGAAGAGCCCCCTAAGAACCTCCCTCACTCAAGAGAACCTTGAAGTCTTTTGATGGCAACAGAGAAGGAGATTCCTATGGGACTTGACAAAGATGACATCATTGACAAGATGGCAGAGAGCAGTGAGTTACTGCGCCGCCTACTGGTTTACTAGTGGTAATTACTTACTGGTTAGTCTGAAGGAGCTATGCTATGACTCTTCCTTAACAGGCTGACAAGGGTGAAAGAAAATTTGCTATGAGTTAAAGCTTTTGTACAGAGGCATGTTTTTGGGACTTTTGTATTATACTTGCAGTTATGTAGCCAATGTTCAATTTCATTGACTCAGTGTATAGATGTGTTTATTTTTGTACTGTTTGCTTTATGGACACCAGTGAGTGAACATTGTAATCTATTTTTTTTTGTAGAGGAGTGCTTTTTCGACTTTTGTATTATACTTGTGTGTGTGTGAAGTTCTTTGATACTTTTGATATGCTTGATGCTAACTCTGTATATCTCATTCTCTTTTTAAAAAGTGTAGGCTAATTGTTTTGTGTGTCTAGCCTTGTACATTTGTAGTGAGTTTTTGAGGGTGCAGCCATAGCCATAGCATAGCTTGAAAACTCAGTGTTCTGATAGGCTACTTGTTGGTCAGTCCCAAATGTTTGTATTTTGTAATGTGGATAACTTTCTTCCCAGATGAACATAGTGGCCAAATGTATAACTAGTTTGGTACCCATTACATCAACAAATAGGGTTAGCCTACAATATTAGCGATCTGGTGATTGCGTGAACTGGGCGGCCTGGGATGGAGTCAAATTCCCGGCCTGAAACCCTAACCCTAACCCCTAACCCCTAAATCCTAAACCCTAAACCACTAAGCCTGAACAAAAAAATGTCCTTGTGAGGACTGGTTTTACTATCCTTGTGAGGACACACATATACACACACACTCTGAACACACTCTGAACAGACAAATGAACACCCTATTCATTCCACAGTAATGTTCAGAACATAATGAAATGATACACCTATACTCAGATGCTGTCTAACAATGAATAATGCCAGTGAGCTACAGGAACATTTTGATCTAGTTTTCATTGATGTGTATTCCATTCCTTTTAATCATGTTGATGAGCTCTTACCTAGCAGCCACTTCCTGCCTTTTATTCTATAATTAACTCAAGGTCTCCTAATCTCCTCTTGATGAAAACGCTGTGATCGATGTTGAAGTGCTCCTCTTCTATCGTCACCAATCATGTGGAAGGAGCATCAACCAGATCACAGCCACAGGTCACTAACAGCCTTTCATTTAGAAGATGTGTACACAAGATTTGTGCGTATGGAACATTTCTGGGATCTTTTATTTCAGCTCATGAAACATGGGACCAACTCTTTACATGTGTTTATATTTTTGTTCAGCGTAAATACAACAGAAGACAATGATCTTTGTCCCTCTGTACTTCTGACTTAACATCTTATTCCATTTATAGTCGACTACCTTTGGCCAGGGCCCATTCGGCTCTAGTCAAAAGCAATGCACTACATAGGGAATACGGTTCCTTTTGGGACACAGTTTCTAATGAGAATCACAACACGGGATGTCTATGAAATAAACGACATACCAGCATCTTAACTGTATTGAATTGACACTGTGATGAAGTCGGTTTATAAATACTGTATAGTTTTACTGTTTTAAGAGGCCTCAGATGGAAAGTCCTGATGGATCCTGGCAGTTTGGTAGATTTGGAAACTTGAAAAGGCATTAATGACTGGATTTAATTTACCTTTAGATACCCTTGAATCAATACTTGCACATCAAACGGGTTTGTGAAAGGGATGGACAGTCTTACTTTCCTACCTCTTTAACATTGTATGTTCTTCCTCTCCTCTGTGGCTACTGTCTCCCTTAGATACATATTTTTCTTGAATGTAAATATGTCTCTACTCTTTTATCTCCGTTCTACCTCTGGATCTGTACCAAATGACTATTCCCTTCCTAGTGTAATACTTTTGATAGGGTGCCATCCGCGTCTCTCACAGATCTGACTTACCACTGGATGAAGTTTAGTCCATCTGCTCTTGTCCTAATCATAGACATCAAGACAAGGGCTGTCCCAAGTGGCACCCTATTCCATAGGTAGTGCACTACTTTTGGCTAGAGCCCTATGGGAAGCACCCAAGATGATTGTTTTCAGTGGAGGGTTCAGATGTGGTCTCTCCTAGACAAATGGAGTCTGATTCAGAATTGGATGGTTATTTCAAGAAAGGAGCCTTATACTGTAGATGGGGTTGTTTTCAGATTCACTAAATCCAACACAGCCCGTTCACAACTAACAACCATCTTGATATAATTCTTGCCTATATTCATGTAAACAGGAAATGACTAAAACAACAGTCTTTGAACTGTGAAACTGATCTTCTACCAGTTCTGTATCATGTTCAAGGGGCATGAGCAAGATCACGTTTAGGTGTTTTATATGCACTACAGACCAGCTTGTTGTTGCTTTCTTCTTACAGGTGAGAATAACAAGAGGAGCAAAAACCCTGAGAAGTGTGTCCGACTCATTTTTGCAGGGCAGAGGCAAAGGCTGAGGCTGGAGTTTAGATGGCCTTTTCAGCAGTCAGCTTCTGACAGCCAGGCTGTCTGGTGGTAATGGCCTGCTGGGGCCTGGCCGACTGGTTGTTATCTAGTCTGGACAATGAGCCTCTACTCTGCTTCTCTGCGCTGATTTCATAGCCCTATAGATACAATACATGGATGTTCTGTTATTAAATATATTCGTATCAAACCTTCACAATTTTGTCCATTAGAAACAGGAATGGGGCCAGAAGATCCTCTTGTTGTGAATATCATCAACCTAGTGAATATCATCAACCTAGTGTGTGTCCCAAATTATTTCCTATTCCCTATGTAGTGCACTACTTTTAACCAAGGCCCATTAAGGACACAGCCTGTCTCAGCCCTGGTTGGATAAGACACTCTGCTCTCTATCAGCTGATTACTCTGTGGCGGAATATGCAGCGCCTTCCTCATCATATCTACATTGAATTTCAGAAACAAACAAGATTCAATTGCTTTTTATTTTAACAGATTAGAATGCAGGAGGGTGGGAGGTGTGTGTGTTGGGGGGGGGGGGGCTTGATTCTGCATAGTATGGCACTCCGCAACAGAATTGGACTTCTTCCCAGCACATAAAGCACAAATCTGTATCATCCACAACCCTCTGACCTTCGGAGCGTGCAAGAAGGAGAACACAGGTAACGAGACAAAAAAGAAGAAAATGGAGCATGGTAGGATGGGGATGACAACATTTATTTTATTGGTGAGGAGTTCAGTATTATTGGCCTAAATTACCTCTGGGACACTGAGCTTAGAATGTATGTCTCTCTCTGCCTGTCTGGTTTAGAACCAAACTGATTGAACTACGTCCCAAAAGCTCGGAAACTCACTTAGGTAATTAAGATAGGAGTAGTAGCTCAATAAATCTGCTTGTCTTCAGCTTTATAAGACACAACATTAATTAAAGATCACTGCTTAAAAAAAAAAAAGTATTCTTCTATAGTTAATAAGAGACTTTCAAGCAGTTTACTTTGTAAAGATCGTCTGTGTTAAAGCTCAGAATTGAATATAGCAGACATCCAACACTTCATTAAGGGTTTATTTGATTATTACAATGACGGCCTACACCGGCCAAACTCATACAACACTGGGCCTATTGTGCACCACCCTATGGGACTCCCAATCACAGCCAGTTGTGATACAGTCTGGATTTGAACCAGGTTGTCTATAATAAAGCCTCTAGCACTGAGATGCAGTATCTTAGACCACTAGGCCACTTGGAAGTGAAAAACAATGGTTATTTGTCAGTACAAAGGTAGTATATTTATTTGGCTTCTCATATTTGGATTTATTTGCTCCAACCAATTATCACTCTTTTTCATTTTGGAGACTTAAGTCATCCCCTCTGCTGGAATGGCAGCCTACTCAGAGCATTGGGCAAAGAGAATCCAGCCTCTGTCTGACCTACTGTAGCCTGGAGCTGATGTCTATGGAGGGAAAGGAGGGAGGGAGAGGGCTTTTTACCATAACCTTGACTATGGACAGAATGGACCGACCGACCCACTGCTTTGTACTCATGGGCCACTTTGTGTCACCCTTACCCCCCACCCCCCGCGCCTCCCCCAATGTCATTAAGGGCCCTGTGGCAAAAAATGAAATGAAATGAAATGTCGAATAAAAGGAGGACAGAAAACGTTGGTCACTGCAGGGCTTGAAAGATTGCTCCCTGAAAGAGAAAAAGTGGCTAGCCATTAGAATTCTGTATTCCTCTTAATGTTCTGATGTAGTTAATTTACACCTTCCCTCTGAATTTTCCTTGGGAGAAAATAGACCTGACGACCCCTTACCAGCAGACCTGGAATCAGTGTGATACCAGCCTGTGGTGATCATCCCGCCCTGTAGATGTGTATAATGGTATGGCCTGAACTGGGATCAGGTGGTAGAGACCTGCAGTGATAGTCCAGCCTCTTAACAGCAGACCTGGGATCAGATCAATGTGATAGCATCCCCAGGTCTCTGTAGATGAGGTGTGTATTGTAATGGGAGGATTCCACTCTCTCTCCTCTCTGAAGGATGAATCAATGCAGCATGAAGAGGAGAGTTTCCAGCCCATTTCCCCCTCTGATTACCCCCCCCCCCCCCCACACACACACACACACACACCACACACACACAGCTCCTTGATATTACCCCCACCACATACAGCTCCCTAATAGCTTGTTGTGTCTCATAAATCTATCTTTACCACCCAGGCATCACAGATGGATCACACTAGATGTTTTACGTTTTACACAGGGTGTCAGATAGCCTTGAGGTTAGAGCGTTGGGTAAGTAACAAAAAGGTTACTGGTTTGAATCCCAGAGCTGACAAGGTGAAAAACTGTTGATGGGCCCTTGAACAAGTCACTTCATTCAAATTGCTCCAGGGTCCATTGACAATGATAGACCATGTCTGTGACCCCACTCTTGGAGGGTGTGTCTGGAAGAGAGGGATCCAGGCTAGAGTGTATAATATCCAACCAGTGTTGTACTGTATGTCAGAGGGATTCAGGCTAGACTATATAATATCCAACCAGTGTTGTACTATATGTCAGAGGGATTCAGGCTAGACTGTATAATATCCAACCAGTATTGTACTGTATGTTAGAGGGATCCAGGCTAGACTGTATAATATCCAACCAGTATTGTACTGTATGTTAGAGGGATCCAGGCTAGACTGTATAATATGCAACCAGTATTGTATTGTACTGTATGTCAGAGGGATCCATGCTAGACTGTATAATATCCAACCAGTATTGTACTGTATGTCAGAGGGATCCAGGCTAGACTCTATAATATCCAACCAGTATTGTACTGTATGTCAGAAGGATCCTGTGATGTACAATGGTTCCAGGCCCACAGGCTACATGTGAATGGAGGGGGCTCCAATAACAGGAGCTGTGCATTAGAAGGATCTATACATAGAAAAAAACATTCCTTCATATGGATAAACTCAATCTAGCCCTGTTTATACCTGGTGCTAACATGTGTCCTGATTGTGCCTGCATTTTCAGAATGGCGTAGACGATTAAAAGATACATTGTGAACCCTCTAAAATCATTGATTTGATTTCATTTATAGCCATGACATAAGAACCAATTACTGTGTCTACTGCTCTAATATACGGTAGATAGTAAGATCTCCTGAACTGTTATGACTGAATCAATATCGATAACTTCTCTAACAAGAACATCTAGAAAGCAGACAAGATCCAATTAGATGAGGTTTGTTCGTTCACAGTAAAACAAGAAAATAAGACTGTCAGTGAGCCGTCTTGTCCTACAGAGAGTCCATGAATGTACTTGAATTAAGTTAAAGCTAGTGATCACATACATCATAATAGAAAGCACCTTATAAAGACAAAAAGGCAATAAGTGTTTCTCAGGTCGGTCAGGACCGTTTTCTGGCAGCATTTGTCTTTGTAACAGCAGCAGCATGGATCCATTGAAGAGGAGGACAGGTACAGTATATATGTAAACCAATCAATGGAAAACACAGTTTAAAGAGCCACATTCAAAGAGTATTTTCCTCAGATGAATATGAATTCATCAAAGCTAGACTGGCTTTTTTTGTGGAATGCACATTATTATTAGATGTGATAATCACAAGATGCTTTCCTGCCTCTTTCTAAATGTGAGAGGTGTTCTAGTAACTTCGTTCTCCAAGCAAAGGTTCATGTGAAACCCAAATCGCCCTGCTGATAACTGCTTTGAAATCATAACTGCTTTTGAAATTACACCATTCTCTAGGAGAACAAAGACTATTATTGGGTGATTGTTTTGCTCAGTAAATGTGAGTGGTTTTATTACTTTCGTTCTAAAAACTCTCCTCATGTAATACTTTTCCATAAACTTTTTTATATCACTAAATGTGAAATTCAATCGATGGAAGGGAGTGACCTTGACCTGTTTAACATGACCTCATTCTACTTCTTCCTGAATGGCTAATCTCATTCAATAGGATGAAACCATTTCGCCATGCCAACGACCATGTCACCAGCCAACCGGTAGTTCTACTTCCCTATGACTCAATGGTGTGTGTTTATAGCATAGACATCAAACATACAGTACAGGGTATGTATCATATACTAGGTCTAGATATTACATCATTGGTTAACAACTTCAGTCAATTATATCGACTCAAATTACTATCTGGAAGTTTCTGTTTCTAAATGACAGATATCTCAGTTCGGTTAAATATTTCCATGCCCATAATAATTTTCGAAGTTTAATATCCATACATAAACAAATATTGCCTGAGAGAATCAAATACTATAATTTACATATTTTTCATTTATTTACCAACTCTTATTTACTCTCCTATTTACCTATAGGCTAAATTAGGATGTGTTCAGACTTTAACATAGACAAAGTCCTGTGCATTCCTTTAATCTTTGCCAGATTTTTTCATCATCGTATTAACACTCAGACAGAATAAATCAGGAATGAACTAGTCAACTAAAAGAAGGATTTGTCTCTGGGATTTTTGGGTTAGTCTTGTATCTGTCCGAGCTTCAGACAGTCAGCTGTGAAACAAGATTTGTTTTTCTCATTCTTTGTCAGAGTTAATCTATAGCCTACTAATCACAACTGAACTCTAAATCCCCTTTTCAATCACATCACTGTGAAAAGTAAATATTCAATAATTTATTGGAGCGTATGTATTTTCCATTTAAGTTGCTTACTCAAGGAATAACACACCGCACAACCTAGGCTGATGCGGATCGTCAGTTTTAAGATAAGAATGAATGCCAGCAATTACAATATTATCTCATGATATTACCTCATGATATTACCTCATGATATTACCTCATGATATTACCTCATGATATTTCCTCATGATACTACCTCATGTCAGTGACCTTAGGTCCTCTTAGGATTGAATGGATTCATGAGTGCATCCAGACAAAAGAAGGCTTGGCCTTGCATTTCAAGGGTTAGCTTACAATACAAAATGACCCTGTGATGACCTGTAGTCCTCAGAAAGGACGGAAGTATCTCTACCCTCTATGTCCACACATTCAAGTTCAGATGCAAGTCTCTGCTTCATTCATTTCAAAATGTAAATATTTGAAATCCTGTGAAAGTCCTGAATCCGTAGTCCCGATGCAGTAGTCCTGTACTAAATAGTTGACATGCACACAAAGCACACCTAACCTACATGAATGAAGTGTGGCAAACAGCACTACATGGCAACATAGTGAACAAAATCCAATACACATCCCACATGCAAGCAGCACTTATGGCAGAGCAGCAGAATACATTGAGTCTCAGGTTCTACTCTCAGAGGACCGGCAGGCTATTATAAACTGTTGAGGTGGAGGAGAGCTGCATGGAAGTGATTCCTGGGTCTTTTTTTTAAGCGTTAATTAGTGGCTCTGTCACTGACAACCATTCTGTAGGGATGACTAATGCTTTATACCTCCCTCCCTACCTCCCTCCCTCCCTCCCTCCCTCCCTCGGGTCCTCATGACCAGTTGGCACACGGATGTCAAAGTTCCATTTACATAGAAAGCTCTAAGAGCAACGGAGTCCCATTTTACATTCAGTAGAACATATACAACATACTACGTGCTGTTACAGTACTGTTACAGTACCACCACAAGACTTCATACAACATCTTTCATTGTTGAAATCACAAGGACATAATATGGATATAATTGCGTTTTCTGGTCAGTTTTCTGCAGGCTGAAGAGCATCCTACAGTATTTCCCAATCTAGATATATACAGTTGAAGTCGGAAGTTTAGCCTTAGCCAAATACATTTAAACACAGTTTTTCACAATTCCTGACATTTAATACCAGTAAAAATTCCCTGTCTTAGGTCAGTTAGGATCACCACTTTATTTTAAGAATGTGAAATGTCAGAATAATAATAATGATTTATTTCAGCTTTAATTTCTTTCATCACATTCCCAGTGGGTCAGAAGTTTGCATACACTCAATTAGTATTTGGTAGCATTGCCTTTAAATTGTTGAACTTGGGTCAAACGTTACGGGTAGCCTTCCACAAGCTTCACACAATATGTTGGGTGAATTTTGACCCATTCATCTTGACAGAACTGGTGTAACTGAGTCAGGTTTGTAGGCCTCCTTGCTCGCACACGCTTTTTCAGTTCTCCCCACAAATTTTCTATAGGATTGAGGTCAGGGATTTTGCCACAAATTTGGAAGTATGCTTGGGGTCATTGTCCATTTGGAAGACCCATTTGCGACCAAGCTTTAACTTCCTGACTGATGTCTTGAGATGTTGCTTCAATATATCCACATAATTTTCCTTCCTCATGATGCCATCTATTTTGTGAAGTGCACCAGTCCCTCCTGCAGCAAAGCACCCCCACAACATGATGCTGCCGCCCTCATGCAACCAGGTTGGGATGGTGTTCTTCGGCTTCAAGCCTCCCCTTTTTCCTCCAAAAATAACGATGGTCATTATGGCCAAACAGTTCTATTTGTGTTTTATCAGACTAGAGGACTTTTCTCCAAAAAGTATGATCTTTGTCCCCATGTGCAGTTGCAAACCGTAGTCTGGCTTTTTTAAGGCGGTTTTGGAGCAGTGGCTTCTTCCTTGCTGAGCAGCCTTTCAGGTTATGTCGATATAGGACCTGTTTTACTGTGGATATAGATACTTTTGTACCTGTTTACTCCAGCAGTTCTGGGATTGATTTGCACTTTTCACACCAGAGTACGTTCATCTTTAGGAGACAGAACGCGTCTCCTTTGTGAGCGTTATGATGGCTGCGTGGGCCCATGGTGTTTATACTTGCGTACTATTGTTTGTACAGATGAACGTGTTACCTTCAGGCGTTTAGGAAATGCTCCCAAGGATCAACCAGACTTGTGGAGGTCTACAATTTATTTTCTGAGGTCTTACAGTACATTTCTTTTGATTTTCCCATGATGTCGAGCAAAGAGGCACTGAGTTTGAAGGTAGGCCTTGAAATACATCAACAGGTACACCTCCAATTGACTCAAATTATATCAAGTAGCCCATCAGAAGCTACTAAAGCCATGACATCATTTTCTGGAATATTCTAAGCTGTTTAAAGTCACAGTCAACTTAGTGTATGTAAACTTCTGACTCACTGGAATTGTGATATAGTGAATTATAAGTGAAATACTCTGTCAGTAAACAATTGTTGGAAGAATTACTTGTGTCATGCACAAAGTAGATGTCTTAACCGACATGCCAAAACTATAGTTTGTTAACATGAAATATGGGGAGTGGTTGAAAAATGAGTTTCACTTAGGTTGAAGTTTAATGACTTCAACCTAAGTGTATGTAAACTTCCAACTTCAATTGTAGATAGATAGATAGGTACTTTATTGATCCCCGAGGGGAAAGTTCTTCGTCAAGCAGCTACAAAAAAACACAGGGCAGGTGCAAAAAGCCAGAACAAAAATACACGAAAGACAGATACACGATACATGATACATAGAGCGGCAGTATGAAAAAGTATAAAAATACAAGAAGTCTGGAGTGCAAAAAAGCTATAAAAGACATTGCATAGTATGGGTGGATGGCTGAATATGTACACTATACATTGTTACAGAGTGTTAGGTGGAAAAAAATATATACAAATATTGCAAGTTGATGTAGTTACAGTGGGGAGAACAAGTATTTGATACACTGCTGATTTTGCAGGTTTTCCTACTTACAAAGCATGTAGAAGTCTGTAATTTTTATCATAGGTACACTTCAACTGTGAGAGACGGAATCTAAAACAAAAATGCAGAAAATCACATTGTATGATTTTTTTATAATTAATTAGCATTTTATTGCATGACATAAGTATTTGATCACCTACCAACCAGTAAGAATTCCGGCTCTCACAGACCTGTTAGTTTTTCTTTAAGAAGCCCTCCTGTTCTCCACATATTACCTGTATTATCTGCACCTGTTTGAACTCGTTACCTGTATAAAAGACACCTGTCCACACACTCAATCAAACAGACTCCAACCTCTCCACAATGGCCAAGACCAGAGAGCTGTGTAAGGACATCAGGGATACAATTGTAGACCTGCACAAGGCTGGGATGGGCTACAGGACAATAGGCAAGCAGCTTGGTGAGAAGACAACAACTGTTGGCACAATTATTAGAAAATGGAAGAAGTTCAAGATGACGGTCAATCTCCCTCGGTCTGGGGCACCATGCAAGATCTCACCTCGTGGGGCATCAATGATCATGAGGAAGGTGAGGGATCAGCCCAGAACTACACGGCAGGACCTGGTCAATGACCTGAAGAGAGCTGAGACCACAGTCTCAAAGAAAACCATTAGTAACACACTACGCCGTCATGGATTAAAATTCTGCAGCGCACGCAAGGTCCCCCTGCTCAAGCCAGCGCATGTCCAGGCCCGTCTGAAGTTTGCCAATGACCATCTAGATGATCCAGAGGAGGAATGGGAAAAGGTCATTTGGTCTGATGAGACAAAAATAGAGCTTTTTGGTCTAAACTCCACTCGCCGTGTTTGGAGGAAGAAGAAGGATGAGTACAACCCCAAGAACACCATCCCAACCGTGAAGCATAGAGGTGGAAACATCATTCTTTGGGGATGCTTTTCTGCAAAGGGGACAGGACGACTGCACCGTATTGAGGGGAGGATGGATGGGCCCATGTATCGCGAGATCTTGGCCAACAACCTCCTTCCCTCAGTAAGAGCATTGAAGATGGGTCGTGGCTGGGTCTTCCAGCATGACAACGACCCGAAACACACAGCCAGGGCAACTAAGGAGTGGCTCCGTAAGAAGCATCTCAAGGTCCTGGAGTGGCCTAGTCAGTCTCCAGACCTGAACCCAATAGAAAATCTTTGGAGGGAGCTGAAAGTCCGTATTGCCCAGCGACAGCCCCGAAACCTGAAGGATCTGTATGGAGGAGTGGGCCAAAATCCCTGCTGCAGTGTGTGCAAACCTGGTCAAGAACTACAGGAAACGTATGATCTCTGTAATCACAAACAAAGGTTTCTGTACCAAATATTAAGTTCTGCTTTTCTGATGTATCAAATACTTATGTCATGCAATAAAATGCAAATTAATTACTTAAAAATCATACAATGTGATTTTCTGGATTTTTGTTTTAGATTCCGTCACTCACAGTTGAAGAGTACCTATGATAAAAATTACAGACTTCTACATGCTTTGTAAGTGGGAAAACCTGCAAAATCGGCAGTGTATCAAATACTTGTTCTCCCCACTGTAAATATGGAGTATTTGCATGGTTAACTATACTATACAGGTCGATGGCAAATAAATACTTAAATAGCTAAATGTGCGTATGATATTAGTGAGGGTAATAATAGTTTACTTAATACAGTCTGGTTAAATGAACAGGTAAGTTAATATTTTGCATGGTTAAATTAACTGTACAGGTAAATATACAGTTCAATTTACAGGTAAGTGAATATTTGCATGGTTACATTAACTGTACAGGTAAATGACAGGAAGAGATACTTAAATAGCTAAATGTGTGTATGATATAATTTAGGGTAATAATAGTAATTCCCGTAAAATACAGTCATTAGTGCAGGGTTTAATTACAGATAAATGCACGTATTGCACATTCGATATACTAAAAGCAATGAAAAACTAATATGCATTCCTGAGTGAATGACTACATAAGTTCAGTCCAAGAATTACTTACAATATTGCACGTGATATGATATAACAACTGTACATGAATATGTATATACAGACCTGAATGAATAAATAAAATAAAAAAAGCTCTCTGGGACACCGTGGTGGGATCAGTCTGTGACTGAAGATGCTCCTCTGCGTCATAACCATGACATGCAGAGGGTGGGTGACGTTGTCCATGATCGCCAGCAGTTTGGCCAGTATCCGTCTCTCCGCCACCTCCTCTAGAGTGTCAAGGCTCATCCCCAGGACAGAGCTAGCCTTCCTGATCAGCTTATTTACCCGAGAAGCATCACCAGCCTTTATGTTGGCACCCCAGCAAACCACAGACTGGTAGAAAGTATGCAATAGTTTACTGCACACGTTGAAGGACCTGAGCCTCCTCAGAAAGTAGAGTTGGCTCTGGCCCTTTTTGTACAGAGCCCCGGTGTTACCAGCGCATTCCAGCCTGTTGTCCATATGGACTCTCCGGAAATTGTATGACCCAACCATTTCCACATCCATCCCCTGTATAGGGACTGCAGTCAGTTGGGCCTTGGTTCTCCTGAAGTCCACCACCAGGAGAAGCTCGAACATAGACCCAAACGTGACCCTGTAGAGACTTAGAAATTACTAACATTTGTCTTAACATGTTTCCATCTAACCGTGTCTTTCTACAGAGTGAGTCTAAAAGGACAGCAGAGCAGCTGGCAGGCTTGGTGAGGGGTCAGAGTTCAGAGAGGATATGCAGATTGCAGAACAGACAGGCAGGTCAGCCTGGTCAGTTAGTCAGGCTGCATCCCATTCCATATGCACTACTTTTGAACAGGGCCCATAGGGTGCTGGTAAAAAGTAGTGCACTATATAGGGAATAAGGTGCTATTTGGGATTTAGCCAGTTAGTCCACACTCAACCTCCAGTCCATTTCTGCAGCATGCAGAGTACAGCCCCACACCAGCCCAGCTCGTCCGTCTGCTCAGCCAACATCTACCAGTCCACGTCCAACCCCCAGACGGTCAGAGGTTTGATCCAGTCATCACAATGTAGCTGCTCTACTGTAACCAGGAGACCCAGCACCTCCTCAAGACCCAATTAGTCCCAGCCGGGTACTCTCTCCTCTGGGTCTCCTCCCCCAGCTGGCCCCCTCCACTGGGTGTATTCATCCAGGGAGAGGAGAGAGGAGACAGAGGGAGAGGATAGGGAGAAGAGGCAAAGCCAGGCATGACACTGATGTGGGCGTACAGACGCTGAAGGGGAGGGCAGCAGGAGGTGCAACCTTTGAGGCGATGCCAATAATTGTTTTCAAAATGAATGCCACTCTTGTCAAACGTTCTCTTTTTCCATAGCTACACTTCCATAGCCACCACGTCCAGGGTTATTGCTCAGGGAATGGTCTGAGGTGATCATACAATTGTTTTTGTATTTTCTCATTCTGTCTTTCTGTACCTCTACTCATCACTCTATCCCTCGTATTCTCTTTGTCTGTTCTCAATTTTTTTTTCCTTTTGACATTAAGTTGGTCTTGTCCATTAAGAATAGTTGTCTATTAAGAGAATGAAAATGGTTCAGTATGAAGACTTGGCTGACAGAACGGTTCTAACTCATGTTAATGAGGTCTCCCAGAGCGACTAGCTGGCCAACTGCCCTGCTATGTGAGACAGTGACAATCTATGCTGTCAATTAGCCTGTTCTACAGCCAGAGTGTTGTGGACAGCTGGTCGCCGTGATGCGATGCTAGCCAATATATCACAGATTTAATATTCAGCCACTGCAGAGACCAGCGTTTCACTCTCTCCAGCTATTATTTGACATTTAATTCCTGGACTTAAACAGATGACATCCTCCTACAGTAGAAGGAAGGGAAGTCTGATGAACCATGTTACAGAATCAGACACTTTTTTTATTACATTTGTGAATTGAGACATAAACTAAAAGGTAATTAGGAGGAAAAATTATTAATTGACTATTTCTGTACACATCTTATTTGCGTGAAGCACATGACTGTGAATTCAGCGTACAGTCATGCAAGTTCTATCAACCACCACCAGACCCACTACAGCTATTCAGCCAGGATACATAACTCAAAACAACTACTCCCACAGGGTTCAACCAGCACCAGTAATTCCATATACTTTGTTCATCAGCAATTTTGGTCTTTTTGTTACATTTAATTATATTTGAGAACAATTTAATTGTTTCTCTGACATTGAAATGATTTCATATTCCAATTTGCCAAGTTTTTGTGTGTGTGTGAAGAGCTGCAGAACAGACCCATAGATCCTCCTCAATGAGCTAGACACAGTGTGACTCATGGGTCATCTCTGGCATAATGCCAATAACACAAAATATTCTGTATTTTAATAATATTGTGAATAATTGTTTGGATGGTTTGAGACAGCAAAGAATGTCGCGGTGCGGGAGACCAAAAGTTATTGCAAATATGCTCAATTATTTTGACAGAAACTGCATTCCTTTCAGTGCACAGACCATCAGTATCATCAAAGATAGGTTCAACTTCAGAAAGAACACAAACGATGGGTCGTATTTGACCGTATAGACCTGAGAAAAAGAAGTCATTTTAGCTACTTATGGATAGAACTGAAGCCAAAATCCAGTGACTTTTAATGTAGTTTGTCTCCCTCTAACAAATTGCTTGGATGAAGACATAATTTAATATAACTTGCCAAGCAGTCAAACGTTTGCTCTATGGGCCCTGGTCAAATGTGCACTATAAGGAATAGGATACCTTTTGGGATGTAGTCCTGGTAGTAACCCTGCTGAGAGTCAAGGCCAGGGAGGTTTCTAGTCTGAGGTCCCCAGGAGGTTATATGTTCTTCCCAGTGGGTTAATAAATGAGGCTGGATGTGTTATGGCGAAGATCTGGAGGGAGGGGCTGAAGGTGGAGAAGGGTTTGGGGGAGAGAAGCTGTCGAGGGAGGAGGGTTTGGGGAGGGAGGCTGTCGAGGGAGGACGGTTGAGGAGGGAGGCTGGAAGGGGAGGATGATTGGAGGAGGGCGTGCTATCCTCCCTAGGGATGTGTGCACACAGCCTTGTGACACATTAACGTCAAAATGTCCCTGTGGTTCACACCAGCTCTGTGAGAAAACCTCTACTGATATATTAAGTCTCACTGTGGTCTCACCCTCTGGTAGAGAGAGCTGTTGTCTGATACCTTACTGCAGCCCTGGACCAATGGGACCACTCTCATTCACATAAAACTTAAGCCATTTAATTCAAAACAAGGGGTTCTGTTTCAAATGGCACCCTGTTCCCTATTTAGTGCGCTACAGGGCTCTGGACAAAGGTAGTGCACTATTGGGAATAGGGTGTCATTTGGTAATCAGACAATAACTATATTGCCTTCTCCCTATTAACCTTTAATGTAAATCTAGGGAATATCACAGTGATTTTCTACTGCTGACATGCAGGCTAGGTGGGATTTCATTGGCTCTAGGTGCATAAAGATGATCATTATCATAGTGCAATTAGTTACAGCCTATAAAATACCTTCTCTTTAATTACCAATCTAACTGTTATTCATCTAAACTCAGCTCTGAGGGATTTATCTTCACACACACACACACACACACACACACAAACTCTGAACTCTGAAGTTGCTCGAAAAGAAATCGGCATTATTTGTTTGTAGGCTTGATAAATTGGAAACTTAATGTAGGTTTTTTTGGTAAGACTTTGCAGGGATGAAGAATGTGAGCGTAGTAAGAAACTTAAATAATCAGCATTTGCCGAGACGTTTCTGTTGAAGCCTTGAATTTGCAAGTGAACATTTGACCATGACTTCATAGGAAGTATTTCAAAAAGCGTCATAATAAATACATATGATGATAAAGGGTATCCTTATTTTATACCCCGTAGATCATTTAATACATAAAGATCATCACAAGGCTGAGTATAGTCGTGGACTATACTCAGCCTTGTCTCAGGGTAGTAAGTTGGTGGTTGTTGATATCCCTCTATTGGTGTAGGGGCTGTGCTTGGCAGAGTGGGTGAGGTTATATCCTGCCTGGTTTGGCCCTGTCCGGGGGTATTGTCTGGGTATTGTCGGAGGGGGCCACAGTGTCTCCTGACCCCCCCTGTCTCAGCCTCCAGTATCTATGCTGCAATAGTCTATGTGCCGGGGGGCTAGGGTCAGTTTGTTAAATCTGATGTTATTATCCGGTGTCTTGTGTGAATTTAAGTATGATCCCTCTAATTCTCTCTCTCTCCCACTCTACTTCCTCTCCCGGAGGACCTGAGCCTACCCGGAGGACCATGCTTCAGGACCACCTGACCTGATGACTCCTAGCTGTCCCCAGTCCACCTGGTCGTGCTGCTGCACCGGTTTCAACTCTTCTGCCTGCGGTTATGGAACCCTGATCTGTTCATTGGACGTGCCACCTTGTCCCAGACCTGATGTTTTCATCTCGCTCTCGCTCTACCGCACCTGCGCTCTATTGCACTGAAAAGCCAAGTGACATTCTCTCCTGTTGTATTTACCTGTTGCAACCTCCACAACTACTTTTATTATTATTTGACCCTTCTGGTCATCTATGAACATTTGAACATCTTGGAGAAAGAACTGGCCATGAATTGTTATAATCTCCACCCGGCACAGCCAGAAGAGGACTGGCCACCCCTCAGAGCCTGGTTCCTCTCTAGGTTTCTTCCTAGGTTTTGCCTTTCCATGGAGTTTTTCCTAGCCACCGTGCTTCTACATCTGCATTGCTTGCTGTTTGGGGTTTTAGGCTGGGTTTCTGTATAGCACTTTGTGACATCGGCTGATGTAAAAAGCATTTTATAAATAAATTTGATTTGATTTGACATACAGTATTAAGTACATTTTGCAATCATCTCATCAGCATAATGTCTGCCAGGCCCGTTTCTGTCTCTTACTCAAGCCTGTATCTTTAACAATGTGTATAAGTGGGAGCATTTCTGCTACAATCCCCCACTATGACCCTGGAGAGCGTTACGTCATCTCCGTTGACCTTAAAGAATTTAGATTGGCACTGCTATCCTTCTGAATCTGCACATTCATGAATACTTATTAAGCATCATTGCATAGCTGAGCTTTATATGTCTCTGAATCAGATATAAAAAGCTAACTATTTCTTCACATGTTGAGAAGTGTGTGAGGGTGAGGGTGAGATTTTAGTAAGGGAGTTGAAAAGTATATAATGTCACACCAACACAGTTTTAAATAAGCCAAATGTCAATCTGAGTGGAGTGGAGACAAGTGGAGAGAGAGATGATACACTTTTAATTTCCACATGATGAAAATATCCTCTCCAGGTCAGAATATTAAATGGAAAGTTATCACCATAATATTAGGTACATTCTGGTTTATAAGTAGTGCACTATGTAGGTAATAGGCTGCTGTTTGGGACACAATCATACTGTTAAATATGAGTTTCATACCAAAACGCTATGTATCCATTTTGGTAAATTTTGGTAAACATTTTAAAGAAATTATGACCCAAATGTAACATTTAGATCACATTCTAGTAATTTAGCAGAAAAAGTACAGTTAGTGCACACATATCCATACTGGTCACTGTAAAAACACTGTCTTTGCAAGCACCATAAACTACCACCTGAGCTACACGGGACTAACATTTCTGATGGATATAGAAACTCTTCATGTGATCATTTCATTTCAGAACCCCTCTGTTCTCTGAAAGTTATTGTGCAGCCATCTCTCTGTCTGAGTGGCCTCTCATTAGCTGGGTCTCACTGTATCGTAGCCTTTCCATGCTCAACCAGAACCTCTCTGAACCACACTTCTAACTCCAAATTGGTTATTGATCCTGTTTTCTTTAAGCATATTGCTGGATGCACACGTTCTCCCCCTCCTTCTCCCCCCTAAGTATTTTATTTAGAAAGTATATTCAGCCTCAGCTATCATGATGACAAATGCTAAACATAATTGGCCACGGCATCTGCCAGACAGGTCCTTCATGAATAACGACCATTTTAGTCTGCCAATTGAGCTTGCAGTATAATATTTTCAAAAGCGTTTTGGTTTTCCAATTCAATAGATCCTCGTATTTCATTACCCGAAGCGACACTAGACAGTCATGTCTTGAAGCTGTTTCATACTGGCATTATATGATATTAATAAAGGACATGATTGATTAGGCATGTGTGTTCTTATAACCCCACTCAATGAATGCACTACGGTAACAACATCTGACTTCGGACGTTATTTGATCAAAGGCGAGTTGTAGGCAAGCGCATATTACGCTTGACGTTTAAATCAAATTTCTGTTTGAGAGGACTTCAGGAGCGTTTACCATGAATGCGAAAATTACCTTTAAAAGGCACATTGTTGGTAGTATAATGCCCTTGTCGATAATCTGCCTCTGATTAATTCCTGGCCCTAGTTGACCGTGAAAAGCTTATTTGTTTTCATTCAGTTATGCATGTGCACTGTTTGTTTATATGTAGAATTTCAGTTATGCTTATTATTACATTTAACAACTATAATCTGATGATATTGTAGGCAGGTGATTTTTCCTTTGTGTTCTATAAGCAGTAACTGTCTCACAGACAGAGCTAACGCGACACTTAGGCTGCGTTTACACAGGCAGCCCAAATCTGATATTTTTTTCTACCAATCAGATCTTTTCACGTCAGATGTTTTTCAGAGCTGATCTGATTGGTCAAAATACTAATTAGTGAAAAAGGATCAGAATTGGGATGCCTGTCTAAACATAGACTAAGGTATGAAGTATGTGGGAGGAATCCTTCATCTTAATACCACTCTGCACACTGTAGCCATGGCATTCATTAAGACAGTGCTCGCTCTCTCTCTCTCTCTCTCTCTCTCTCCCCTTCACTGGTTGCCCTTTTGTTGTCACAAATATTGCTGCTGTGATTGCACACAAATTTATCAACTTTGTGGGTCTATGTAATCTGAGGGAAATGTTTGTCTCTAACATGGTCATACATTTGGTATGACCATGCTCAGTTTCTACCTCATTTTGTGGGCAGTGTGCACACAGCCTGTCTTCTCTTGAGAGACAGATCTGCCTACGGTGGCCTTCCTCAATAGCAAGGCTATGCTCACTGAGTGGTTAGAGTGTTGGGCCAGTAACCGAAAGGTCGCTGGTTTGAATACCCGAGCCAACAAGGTGAATAACCTGCTGACGTGTCCTTGAGCAAGGCACTTAACCCTGATTTGCTCCAGGTGCTGAACCTGTTAACGCTCTCTTTCTCTTTCTCTGTAGCCATGGCAGTCATTACAGTCAACTGTAGGAACATATGGGCCAGTCTTAAAAAACGAGCGGCAGTAGATATTCTGTCATGTTCTGAATGCTGATACTTTCGGCATCCCAAATAGCCTCCTATTCCCTTCATAGTGCACTACATTTGACCAGGACCAATAAGGATTTTGTCAAAAGAAGTGAATTGTATAGGGAATATGGTCCCGTTAGGGATGCAGAGGCTGGCTTTTTCTGAGAAAGGTGGTTACCAACATTTGGTTAACGCAACGGCATCAGTAATGCATGGATAACATGCAGAATGCACTAACATTGAACCCACACATGGTTAGAGGCGTTTATACTGACTGGGTTGGTGTTTCTGCTTTGTTTTGAGTGATGATATTCATACATTATTCAACCATCAGGTTTGAAAGTCGCGCACTCACGCGCACACACACACACACACACACACACACACACACACAAAGCAGAATCTGCGAGCTGTGTTCCACGTCACCGTCCTGTCAAAAAATGATCCATCAATTGTCGCAAATGGCACTGTACTCCCTGTATAGTGGACTATATTTGACCAGAACCAGTGCATTATATTGGGAATAGGTCACCATATGAGATACACCCTAAGATTTACACTGAATTAGGCTTACTCCAGTTGAATCAGCCACCACGTTGTAGTGGGCGGACTGACACACACACACACACACACACACACACACACACACACACACACACACACACACACACACACAAGCACACACACACAGTGTCTTATTACACAAGCATAATTAGGCTGCTGGGACAGCTCCCTATTGTTGGTGCCTTCACAGATAACTTTGGGATAGTTAAGGGGGTTAAGGCATTGTCAGCATCTCAAATGACACCCTATTCCATATGAAGTGTACTGTTTTAGATCAAAATGTGTGTTCTATATAGGGAATAGGGTAGCATTTGGCACACAGGCATTGTTTGTGTCTTCTGCTGTCTTGTTGCTGTTGTACAAAATCAATGATTCGTAAAGAGGGTTTAATGACCCAGAACACTACAGCCAAATCTTGGTGTCAGGAAGGCACGCTAGCAAGAAATAGAGCGGAGCCAACTCCCACTCCCACACAGTCAAATGGACAACAACTCCACTCAACACAGCTATAGGACTACATAGTCAAATTGACTTTAACTACCCTAAATACACTTGTATACAGTGCAGTGGACATTTATCCAATCCCAAACATCAACATATGTTCCCTGTAACATGCTAGCATGTACACACACTCACTCACTCACTCACTCACTCACTCACTCATAAACACATAGGCACATAAACAAACAAACCAACAAGCAGTCAACCCATATTCAATAATTACTGAGGGTCTGTTACACACAGTGCTGGGAATCAATAGCCTGGTGAGTCTCCTACAGGGTAGATGACACAAACACAGGGGTCTGGCGCACTAGAGAGATGTGTTGGCTATTTCCTCTTGCTAGAGGTGTGTGTGTGTGTGTGTGTGTGTGTGTGTGTGTGTGTGTGTAGCTGGAGGGGTGCTGTGCTCCTTTTAAGATTGGCAATACGTTCCAAATGGCTCCCTATTCCATACTGTATGTAGTGCACTACTTTTGACCAGGGCCATAAGGCTCTGGTAAAAATGTGTGAACTATGTACAGAATAGGGTGCTGTTTGGGATTCACTCCAGCAGAACATTCTTACGTTGCCATGCTGCTATTGTTGTTCTATTTGCCATGTTTTGAAGATGTACGATTTGTCTCTTATTTTTTTCTCTCTTGTTCTGGTATTTTGTTTGTTGAGAAAGTGACTTTGATCAATTATTACTACAGTATGGTCTGAACATTTTACAAACTTTTATAACACTGCATGCCAAATCTGGTAACTCACCTGAATGCACCCTGCAAGCAGCCTCATTTAAAACAATTTCTTGAATCTCGACCCAGATTGACTGACCTGTGTCTGAATCTGATGATAACATACAGTCATGTGAAAAAGTAAGTACACCCCCTGGAAAGTTCTCTTTTTTTCTTCTTCTTTTTTGATATTATTTTTTGAGAGCCGAGCTTCTTCCTTCCTGACCTCCCATACAGGCCATGTTTGTGTAGTCACTTTCAACAAAAAAATGTTGTTGTGTGATTTGTTAAATTGGGTAACCTTTATCTGTCAACAGTGTTGAAGTGAAGATTATATCTATCCAAATATGTAAAAAAAAAAGAAGAAACCGTATTTGTTAGTTTTTCTTTAAGAAGCCCTCCTGTTCTCCACTCATTACCTGTATTAACTGCACCTGTTTGAACTCGTTACCTGTATAAAAGACACCTGTCCACACACTCAATCAAACAGACTCCAACCTCTCCACAATGACCAAGACCAGAGAGCTGTGTAAGGACATCAGGGATAAAATTGTAGACCTGCACAAGGCGGGGATGGGCTACAGGACAATAGGCAAGCAGCTTGGTGAGAAGGCAACAACTGTTGGCGCAATTATTAGAAAATGGAAGAAGTTCAAGATGACGGTCAATCTCCCTCGGTCTGGGGCACCATGCAAGATCTCACCTCGCGGGGCATCAATGATCATGAGGAAGGTGAGGGATCAGCCCAGAACTACACGGCAGGACCTGGTCAATGACCTGAAGAGAGCTGGGACCACAGTCTCAAAGAAAACCATTAGTAACACACTACGCCGTCATGGATTAAAATCCTGCAGTGCACGCAAGGTCCCCCTGCTCAAACCAGCGCATGTCCAGGCCCATCTGAAGTTTGCCAATGACCATCTGGATGATCCAGAGGAGGAATGGGAGAAGGTCATGTGGTCTGATGAGACAAAAATAGAGCTCTTTGGTCTAAACTCCACTCGCCGTGTTTGGAGGAAGAAGAAGGATGAGTACAACCCCAAGAACACCATCCCAACCGTGAAGCATGGAGGTGGAAACATCATTCTTTGGGGATGCTTTTCTGCAAAGGGGACAGGACGAGTGCACCGTATTGAGGGGAGGATGGATGGGGCCATGTATTGCGAGATCTTGGCCAACAACCTCCTTCCCTCAGTAAGAACATTGAAGATGGGTCGTGGCTGGGTCTTCCAGCATGACAACAACCCGAAACACACAGCCAGGGCAACTAAGGAGTGGCTCCGTAAGAAGCATCTCAAGGTCCTGGAGTGGCCTAGCCAGTCTCCAGACCTGAACCCAATAGAAAATCTTTGGAGGGAGCTGAAAGTCTGTATTGCCCAGCGACAGCCCCGAAACCTGAAGGATCTGGAGAAGGTCTGTATGGAAGAGTGGGTCAAAATCCCTGCTGCAGTGTGTGCAAACCTGGTCAAGAACTACAGGAAACGTATGATCTCTGTAATTGCAAACAAAGGTTTCTGTACCAAATATTAAGTTCTGCTT
This sequence comes from Thymallus thymallus, assembly GCA_023634145.1. Taxonomy (NCBI): domain Eukaryota; kingdom Metazoa; phylum Chordata; class Actinopteri; order Salmoniformes; family Salmonidae; genus Thymallus; species Thymallus thymallus. Next base: position 17,217,989 of record CM042396.1, on the reverse strand, counting down.
TTCTGATGTATCAAATACTTATGTCACACAATAAAATGCAAATGAATTACTTAAAAATCATACAATGTGACTCAGTTGAAGAGTACCTATGATAAAAATTACAGACTTCTACATGCTTTGTAAGTGGGAAAACCTGCAAAATCGGCAGTGTATCAAATACTTGTTCTCCCCACTGTATGTCCTATACGGTTCAGCTCCGGAGACTGAAATGGCTTCTCAATTCAAACCACATATGTTCTATAGGATTCAGCTCCTGAGTGTCACGATGCGTATACATGGGACGGTAGACGGAGCGTTCGTGGAGTGTCATCCTTGTTTATTATGTGAGATTGTCTCACGAGGCACATAAATAAACAGGAGAGTACTATATTCTAAACTAATACACAAAAGCAAGGTGACTTACTGTGATCTGCTGGCAGTGCAGACAAACACAAACAATGACCCACACAAACGTGTGGGGTTGAGCAACTTAAATAGAATCCCCAATCAGAGACAACGTCTCACAGCTGTCTCCAATTGGGGATTCAACACAAAATGAAAAACACAGATCTAGATATCTAGATCTGTCAGGCTCTGACCATGGCCAAATGGTACTCCCTATGGCCAGAGCCTGACACGGAGACTGAGATGGCCATTGCAAAATGTTGATTTTGTGGTCAATTAACTATTTTTTTATTTATTTAACTAGGCAAGTCACTTAAGAATAAATAATTTTTTACAATGACAGTCTACCCCAGCCTCCCTTAACCCTGGGCCAACTGTGCACCACCCTATGGGACTGGGTTTGAACCAGGGTGTGCAATGATGCGCCACTCGGGAGCTACTCAGGGAACCTGGGGGTTGCTGTTGTCTTGCTGGAAGATCCACTTGATGCCTAGTGTCAGCCTCCTGAACGATTCAACAAGGTTTTTGCCTAAAATGTCCTGGTACTTGGTAAAGGTCATGATGTCGTTGACCTTAATAAGGGCCACAGGACCAGTGGAAGCAAAGTAGCCCCTTAAGATCAAACATACACCACTATATTTTATACTAGGTATCAATAAAGTACCTATCTATCTATCTATCATGAGTTTCTTTTTTGCACATGTTTCTGTTTTTCAAAGCCAAGTGGCTCTATTTTCATGTCATCTGACCATAACACCGGTTCTAATCCAAGTGCCAATACCGTTTATCAAACTCCATGCGGTGCTATGTTCAGATGACATGAAAATAGAGCTATTTGGCCACGCACATCAGTGGTGGGTTTGGGATTGAAAAAAACTGAAGCAATTTTGGACCTGACTGTATGTATGACTAACATGGTTCCGATGGTACAGACACAGCCCAGATACCATCCTCATTCATTTCATCGTTCATTGATCTCATTTTCCACCACAGATTCCTTTCTTTTAGGAAGAAGTCATCTAGAAAATGTTGGATGGCCATTTCCTACCGACCAATGAGACGCGGGTCAGGATTGGGGCTGGGGGAACAGTAGCAGTGAGTGGGTGGTATGGAAATCCAGCGAATAGAGCTGATTAAAAAACACAGTTCTGCACAAATTGTTAGTGTTTTCCCCAATGTTGTTGTTTTTTGTCGGCAATGGTGATTGTTTGTTTGACAATCAAAAGATATGTATCCAGTCTGATATCTGGCTGATCTGGGAAGGTTTTCTTCACATTCTCCCTGGAAATGTGTCAAATTTTTTAAATGGTATGGGTAAGTATAGTCATTGGGATTTCCGTAAAATAGCTGAATTGTGATTTTTTTTGGCTAAATGGTATGAGGGCATGCAATTTATCTGAGAGCACTGTGGAAGTGCCAAACAGAGAAGGCAACAACAGGCCTACACAATAGTCCCGTGTAGCTCAGATGTTAAAGCATGGCACTTGCAACACCAGCGTTGTGGGTTGGATTCCCATGGGGACCAGTACAAAAATAAGTATGAACATGTATGCACTAACTAGCTGTAAGTTGTTCTGGATAAGAGTGTCTGCTAAATTACTAAAATGTAAAAAGAAATGTACAACAGTGGGAGTAATATTAAACTGCCACAACAGAGATACTCAAACATTGTGTAAAATGTGTCATGCATTGCAATCTATAGATTAAAAAGACTCCTATTTCCAAGTAACTAAATAAGTACTGTATGTTTTTTAGCTCAGTCGTTGTAGTATTGCTTGTGTATGCAAACTCAACTGGGATGGGGTAAAAATAATATGTATCAATTTTGACAGAGAGGTAAACATTACAATTCTAGTAGAAGTTTTGGATTTTGACAACGGATGTCTGTTGTCTACATTCCATTTCCCATCACCTGTCACCTTTTATCTCCACCAGTGGACCACACAGAGGGCCGGCCCTGGGCATAAGTGATAAAAGAGGTCGCTTAGGGCCCCCAGCCGCTAGTGGGCCCCCAACAACCACAATTTGCTTTAAAACCACAACATTTTCTCTATGCCTCATGGCAAAATGGAGAGAATTACAGAAAATGTACAAAAAAATCTCTCTACCATCAAGAGGGGGACCACCAAAAGTTTTACCCGCGAGGTGGGGGGCCCGAAATAGCTAGGGCCGGCCCTGATTACACATAAACGTCATTTTTCAGACGTTCCCGGAAATCACTTTAATGGTAAATGCAGCGGATGTTGGCTCAAGCTAGCAAGCTTTAACATGCAAGAGGTGGTGCTAGCTTCAACATGCTACATGTGGGGCTAGCTACTAGCTTTAACATGATAGAGGTGTTGCTAGCTTAAAAATGCTAGAGGTGAGGCTAACCGCCATCTTAAACATGCTAAAAGTGGGGTTACAGCCAGAGATGGGGCTGTTGTAATGGGGGTCACTCTGCTGCTAACATTTTAACATTTTACAACAACTCAAAGTAGTGATCTGCTTCGCAAACACAAGTGCTAGCTTAAACATGCTAGAGGTGTGGCCAGATTAAACATGCTAGTGGGGTGCAACAACAAGAAATCAGTTTGAAGAAGTAAAGGTCAGCTATTCATTCATCTCCCCCCGAGGTGGTAACTGCCAGTTCTAGTCATCGCCTCAGAAGCTAATGCTTCTCACCTCTGTGGTAAATGAGTGCTGTGTCATGTTAGATTGTGACGTGTTTGTCTATTTCCTCCCTAAACGTCCTTCATGCTGTCAGAGTCGATGAAATGACCCTGTTTAAGGTCATTAAGCCGCATAAGTTGATTTGCCAACACATTTTTCAGGAGGCTAAATATAATATCAAAGAGCTGTAGGGTGTGTGTGAGCAATGAAATTAAAAATGTTGTTATCAAGACTTTTCACTGTGCGGGTGTGTGTGTGTGCTGTGCATGCGCACCTAGGGAAAGTTTAGCTGACCCATCAATTATTACAATGTCAGTGTCTGTTGACATCACCCCATAAGCAAACACACACCTAAAAGAGTTCTACATCCACATTCAATCCTTCCTTATTGCATATTAAAGATGTTAAACAATCCTGTCAATGTATCTAGTGTACCATGCATGCAATCGTTTGATGGCAGATACACTCTCCAGTTATATCCTAGGAAGTCCTGGTAGGGAGAGAAATCACAGGCCTACTCTTAAAAGCATCCATTAACCGGATATCATTGTCGGTGGGATGTGGCAGCCTATTGGATGAGCAGGGTAGCAGGGGTCATGGATGGGGTTGAGGGGGTAGCAGGATTGGGGTAGAATGAAGATTAGAGGGATTGATTTGATGATTCACTTGGAGTCCAATACAAATAGAAGAAGGCTATAGGTATATACACCGTATATTAAATCTTTATGTTTTCCACCAGGTCCATTCCCCCCGCCAAAGATGGATTGGGGTTGAGGAGATAACAGAATAAGAGTTGAGGAGGTAGCAGGATGAGGCTTGAGGGGGCCAAATAGTTTGGTTTTAATCACTGCAGCTTTCTCTCTCAGGGCCTGAGGGGAAGATGGCACCGAAAACGATCGGAGCGCCTTAATGACCAAATTAAGTTAGGTAAGTCACCACCTGTGCCTCAGTGAACAGGATAATAAGAGTTCAGAGAGTCGGAGGCTGGGGGCCACAGAGTGTACAGAGCCAGGGGTCAGGGCACAGAGTGAGCATAGAGCCAGGGGCCAGGCCACAGAGTGAGCAAGGTTGTCATTTCTCTTGTCTCTCTGTCACTCAGGATGGCTAGGCTCTAATGGGGCATTCTGTGTTACACCTTCTTTATCATTCGCATAATAAATCTACCTAGATGGGTTGCCATATTGGGATCATATCAAAATACATTCTCACATTAAGATTTGAAATGAGGTGTAATAGAACAAAAATCACAATGTATGCAGACCAATGTATGCAGACCAATGTATGCAGACCAATGTATGCAGACCAATGTATGCAGGCAGACCAAAGTTCCTCTCAGCCCACATCCAGTGTCATTGAAATCAACCACAAATATAATATCACTAAGAATGATCCAAAATTTACATTCTGAAAAATCCTCTAACATTCTCCTTTTTCTTTTTTTCAAAATGAAATACAAACATACACATACGAACAAATAACGACTACATTGCATTTGCCCAGACCCGCATGCTCACACCCCTATTCCCAGTGCCTGCATTATTGTTTTCCTGTGGCCTTAAATTGTACTAATTAGTTTTTTTGGGTCTCCCATGCTATTTCAATATTTCAATAATAAATCATTAGATTTTTCCATTGTGTTAATGATGGCAGATTGATTGGTTTCCAAGTTTTTAGGACAATCTTATTTTGCTAAACCGTACTCAACATAATCCAGGCTAAGTAATGAACACAGACTGCTGTCAGTCTTGAACAATACTAGATGATATTGAACTGTTGGTAGGAAGGTATACAGTAAGTTTCTATAGCAGCACGGAGAGAGCCGTTTGACAGCTAATTACTGTCGGCAGCTGTCAGATCTCTAATGGCGTCGGTTTGAACGTTTGATACTATGTTTCTATTTTTATTTTCACAGCTCTCCCAGGGATGATCGGGTTGCTAGTTAGGAATATGCTTCAGAGAGAGAAGGAGCGAAGAAGAGAGAGAGAAAGATAGAGAGAGAACATCAGATTTCCCTCCTCCAGCTGTAATTGTGACCACATTAATTATAGAGCGGCAGCGCGGTAGTTATATCAGTTACATTCGTGCCACATATTTTTAGAATATGAAGGGCTGATTTCTTTCTTTAATGGAGAAGACAGGTGTCAGCTCAGCTCTGAAAAAAAGACAGAAATGTACCTTAAGGAGGTTGAGGTGTGAGGTGTCTATTCCTGTATCACTAGCACAAGGGGAAAGGGAATGAGGGTATGGAGGAAGCTGGGGGCTGCGGAGTAGAGGGTGGGGGGGTCAGTGGGGGTGTTGGGCGGGTATCCAATTATTCTAACGTAGCCTCTTTGATGTTCTGGAAACCACTTCCCCTGTACTGTACATGACCAGCATCACACACACAGACACACACACACATATACTGTATCACAGAATGCACTTCTCTAAATTTTCTTCACAGGGCTGTATACTGTAGCTGCTCAAATGATACACTCTCCAGTTATATCCTAGGAAGTCTTGGTAGGGAGAGAAATCAGAGGCCTACTCTTAAAAGCATCCATTAACCGGATATCATTGTCGGTGGGATGTGGCAGCCTATTGGATAAGCAGGGTAGCAGGGGTCATGGATGGGGTTGAGGGGGTAGCAGGATTGGGGTAAAATGAAGATTAGAGGGATTGATTTGATGATTCACTTGGAGTCCAATACAAATAAAAGAAGGCTATAGGTATATACACTTCTCTAAATTTTCTTCACAGGGCTGTATACTGTAGCTGCTCAAATGATCTTTCTTTCAAAGGTTTTGACATCAATACTGCAACTCTCTGGGCTGAGACTGTAGATTCAATTATAGGAGCCCATTTATCAAATCTAATCTATTTGATCAACTTGTTTGGTACGTATCTGTTAACTACAATGCTCCATTACATACAGTACAGTAGACTATGCTGCCATATGACAGCTGGAATGAGAAAGACATTAGCTGGTGTATCTGCTACTGAGACACACTGTTGTTTAAAGGGACCTAGTTGTTCTCAGATGACTTGAAACAGAAGCTATCATGTCATTACGCCTTGGCAGGATACACACAACGCATCCCTCCCAAAGCAATTTTCTTAGTACACAAATTCAATTAAAGATGTCTTTGAGGTAATTTGAAAATGCATAAGATGAATTTGTTCTTAAGAGCGCTTCCCATTTCTCCCGAGTCTCTTTTGGAAAGTTCACCTTGAGGTTTGTTCCCACATCTGTGCAGGATGAGCAATACCCATACTAGTGGAAAAGGGCAGGTGACACATGGCTGTGAAGGAGAGAAGTGATAATGGACCCACAGCTTGTCTGAAAGCAGCAAGTCTTAACCTCTTCCTCTTCCTTCTCCTCCTCCTCCTCCTGTGTGTCTCTCTCTAAATGTAATATGTCAGGTGATTGTTTCCAATGTGACTGTATTTCAGTTCAGGGACAAGATGCTTCTTGCTCGGTATTACTGTCGCAGGATATCAAGTAGCAGAAGTGAATCACCACATTTGGGGCGGCAGGTAGCCCAGTGGTTAGAGTGTTGGGCCCGTAACCGAAAGGTTGCTGAATCGAATCCCCGAGCTGACAAGGTAAAAATCTGTCATTCTGCCCTTGAACAAGGCAGTTAACCCACTGTTCCTAGGCCGTCATTGAAAATAAGAATTTGTTCTTAACTGACTTGCCTAGTAAAATAAAGGTTAAAATAAAAAATTAGGGCTGCGTCTGAAATGGCACCCCATTCACTATGCAGCGCTCTACTTTTGACGAGGACCCATAGGGCTCTGTTCAACAAAAGTAGTGCACTATATAGGTAATGGGGTGCAATTGTGGGCATCTATAGTACCCACATTATGGATATATTGTGGTGAATGCTGTATGGCTCCATGATAGCATGATCACCTTGTCTGAAAGATGTGTCTGCCATGTTGAGAGGATCAGAGGAGTTTGGATGAAGCTACTCAGACCACTGTCTTTCCGTCCCTTATAGAGAGCTGTGTGATGGATGTCTCTGTCTTTCTGTATATTACCAGGTAGATTACCAGGTAGAGATAGACAGCACTTAGAATAGAGATTCTGGTTGAGATGCACAAGGACTAACCACTGCACCACACTTGAGAAAGGTTCCACGGCCATAATTCATTAAAAAGCTTGTTGCAGCGCTGCTACTGACAAAGCGCCTTTTTATTAATCCCTCTGGCGTTCGTGACATCGCATTCATGGTAAAAGCCGCAGAGGTCGACGCAAGCATAAACGACCTTTAAAAGTGCAGTGTGATAAGCTTGTTGGCAACGTGTCATTTATTGAATCCTGGCCTTAGTATATGGAATAATGTATGAGTTACAAACCTCTCCTGAGTGAGTCTATTATATGTCTTAACTAAAGGCTACTTACCTCTGTACTAGCCCTGGTCCATAATACCCACAATGCACCTGTCAGTCAGAAGACTGATTTAATTCACTCTAATTTCCTCACGTCTGAATTCCATGGCAATAAAAGTGATCAGTATCCCTATGACAACAATAAAGGAACTGTATGGGTTACTATAAGGAAAATGCACCATGACACAGGAACTGCATATAACAGAGAAAGGCTTTGGGTGTAAACAAGTATAATGTCAAGACATGCCTTTTATGTCACTCGGTAACTAGTTGAACACTTACTTTTGTTCAGAAAGACAAACACCTTAGACTAAAGGAGTTCTGCACTGGCAACGTAACCTCCATGCCAGTCAACCTCCAAGTTGTAATGCTTCCATAATGACAGTCAGCTTTGAGTTGTACGGAATATTTAACTATGTGATTTCCTACCAGTCGTCCATGTTTTATTGACATTAGAGCAGAGGAAGGTGTGGCCTGCATTGATGTTGAACTGGGCCAACGTGAGTGAGGTGAAACACTGGTTAGTAGCTAGAGCAAGGCAGTCCTCGGGCATTATGTTTCATTGTCCATGAAAACGGATTTATTGCTGATCAAATATATTTCCTCTACCATTATTATGACATGTGGCTTCTTCAAAGCCCATGGCACAGTCATGCGTAGAGAAGCAGTAACTTACCCTTGCCCTCAACCTGCAATATACCCCCATTCAGGGGGTTTCAAGTTGAGATCCTGTAGTATTTGGACCTTTCTTACTAAGATATAGATGGGGAAGTTTACAACTGTATTTTGGCCTGTGGTGAATCACACTTAAATGCTCTGCTTATTATCTAAAATAATGTAGCAACTGTTTTTAGATCCATTTTTCTCAAGATTCTGTATGGTTATTTTTATATAAGTAATTGATTGCCCTTTAAGAGAGCTTCTGTAAGAGAGTATAGGTCACATCATTAAGGTGTGCCTCTCTTCCCTCTCTCCTCCAGATCCGTAGACCATGGAGATATTACCATAATGTTTCTCCAGCCAATATGGGTCTAAATTGGCATCCCAAATGGCACCCTATTCCTAACATAGTGTTCTACTGTTGACAGAGCCCTATGGGCCCTGGTAAAAAGTAGTGCACTATATAGGGAATAGGGTGCCATTTGGGAAGCACTGAGATGAGATGAGTCGTGAGCTCCGCTTCATCAGGAAATTAAGTGTAAAATAAATCCAGAGATGAGACCTTGTTCTTTTCCTTGGATGGAGAGATAAAGATAAAGACAGATGGACAGATGGAGATCACCTCGAAGAAGAGGAGTGAGGTTTATGACACTGACTGTCATTATGACATCATTGTGCTCTTCATATTCACAAAACAACAGCAGCAGATGACCTACTACAGTACATGCCTTAACCTTGTGTGTCTGTCCCTGTGACCTAAAGAACACAGAGTAAGAACTGATCTGAGGCTTGTATAGCTGACAGGAGATTTGTTTTTAGACTGAGGGACTCTATTCATAATCCTGTATGTGTGTGTTGTATTGTCACTGTAAAACATGACTAATTTACTGAGATACTACAGACAGTTACAAGGGAGATTATTACCCTGTCTCAAATGCCCCATAGGGCTCTGGTCAAAAGTAGTACGCAATACAGGGACTATATCATAACACGACTTCAGCTGAAATACTAAAAGACCTGTGAAGATAACTCAAGGGACATTATTGACATTTAGTCCCTATAAGTATAAGTGAACTTTGCAGTGGAGAAATCATGATCTGCAATCATCTGTACTTTCACTCCGCGAGGCTCATATATATTTCCCTGCTCCTGTGGATGAGTGAGGACCTTCCTCCTAGAGTTCAGCTTGGGCAGCATCCCAAATGGTCCCCCATATTCCCTATAGCATATTACTTTTGACCAGGGTCCATTGGAATTAGGGAATAATTTCAGAGAGCTTCTGTCCGTAATTAGGGAGTCACTGGTTTCAACCACTCTGCTGCCACTGCCTCATTCCTATCCTCAATTACCTTGAAACATTTTGGACACAGATCAGACGAGACCTGTCTTCGAGACGCTGCTCTCTCACTGCTGAGTGCAGAGCAGAGCTGTCATTGATTTGACGCTAATGGAATTTTAAATCTCCCCTCACAGCAGAGTAGTTCTACTTAAGTGCAAGCCTGATCTCCAAGGGGGCGACAATAGGCTGTAATCAATATCTAAATATGTGGCCTAGCTGCTTAGCAGACAAGCTATTTCCTCTGGTAGTGACACAAGTCAGGTTGGCTACATCTCCTGCTGCATTCAGAGCAAAGAGCAAGAGTACAGGGCAACTTCTACCCACTTCTCTCCCAACCTGGACTCAGGGGTAGACATAACATAGTCAATGTAAATCATACAGTGTTACGTCTAGTCTATGAGACCAGGCTGGCTCTCCGGAAATATTCAGAGAGCATCTCTACAGTGTTCATACATAGTGTGGATCAATCCCACATCTTCAAGAACTAAGAGCTGCTTTCTTAAAATCAAAACATGAGATTCAGAAGAAACAGTCTACAAACACTCAAATGTACTAAATACATTCTACCATATGAAATCTGCATACAAAACAAAAGGAAATTATCATGTGGATTATAATTCATGGACTTTTTTTAGATTTTAATAGGTTGATACAGTGTTTGTAAGGGAAAATCAAGTCTGAAATTTCAAAGATGAAATTACAAACTTCAAATACACCACAAGTTAAAATATATATTTACAAATGTCCTGCATTGTAGGAATGTTCTCCTGCAACAGGGTGATCAAATTAAGATCTGTAGCACGTCATGGGGTGAATTCTTAATGAAAACGAACAATTCACATAGACTATAATAAACCTTATTCCCATAATAAATCCCCAATATGACTGGTTAGATATCTTTACTCTATGAATAGGGAGGGTATTATCATTCAGATCTATTTATACTCAACTCTTCAATTTTACATGAGATTCTTTTGACTTTCATCTCAAAATAATTTTCCCTGGCCGACAGGAGACGAATCATCTTAATCAATAATTTCAGACAACAGGATGAATTATAAATACCTTGTGTGTCTGATATGGTAACCTATTTCCTATATAGTGCCCTACTTTTAAGAAGATAAAGTATTTCACTACAATGGGGACACAACACAACACCCCTGCCTAACTTTTATTCAATGACTCCCAACACCATTATTAGTATCTATCGCTCTGTGCCATACACACATTATAACCAGCTTGGTGATGTTAAATCCTTGTCTTAAATAGATTAGGCTCTATTAAAACTACTTAAGCGTGACATGCTCTTCAAGGTGCGTACGCACACACTGTCAAGGACAGCTCTGTAATGAGTCTGGACTTTTTCCCCCCATTTTAATGCAGTCTCTGCAGGCATAGGTCCTCCGCTCAGTGAAATGCCATTTACTGCCAGAGTGGGATCACCGTTCTGCATCCCAAATGACACCCTATTACCTAAATAGTGCACTACTTTTGACCGGAGTCCTACTGGGAATAGGGTGCCATTTGGGACGCACCTGTGTGTCGGTCGTCTCACCTAACAGAATTAATCCACTTGAGATGCCTGCTGGCGGGGGAGAATGATTGGTGTTGCAATCTCCTCCTTCACCTGAACTGTTTCAGCTAGGATGTATGACTTACAAACGTTCTCCTTATAATGCACTTCAGCTTCTAACCACAAAGTCAACACACAGGCTTGATAACAGCACTTTAATATCATTGCTCTTACACCTGTGTAGTAACTCTGTAACATACCACTTGTGTAATAGCAAATAAATAGTGGCAGTCACTTATTTAACGATTTTCTCCTAAGTGAAGATCATCGGTTGTGTTTCAAGTGATATATATATATGTATATATATATTTATATATATATATATATATAGTGGGGAGAACAAGTATTTGATACACTGCTGATTTTGCAGGTTTTCCTACTTACAAAGCATGTAGAGGTCTGTAATTTTTATCATAGGTACACTTCAACTGTGAGAGACGGAATCTAAAACAAAAATCCAGAAAATCACATTGTATGATTTTTAAATAATTAATTAGCATTTTATTGCATGACATAAGTATTTGGTCACCTACCAACCAGTAAGAATTCCGGCTCTCACAGACCTGTTAGTTTTTCTCTAAGAAGCCCTCCTGTTCTCCACTCATTACCTGTATTAACTGCACCTGTTTGAACTCGTTACCTGTATAAAAGACACCTGTCCACACACTCAATCAAACAGACTCCAACCTCTCCACAATGGCCAAGACCAGAGAGCTGTGTAAGGACATCAGGGATAAAATTGTAGACCTGCACAAGGCTGGGATGGGCTACAGGACAATAGGCAAGCAGCTTGGTGAGAAGGCAACAACTGTTGGCGCAATTATTAGAAAATGGAAGAAGTTCAAGATGACGGTCAATCTCCCTCGGTCTGGGGCACCATGCAAGATCTCACCTCGTGGGGCATCAATGATCATGAGGAAGGTGAGGGATCAGCCCAGAACTACACGGCAGGACCTGGTCAATGACCTGAAGAGAGCTGGGACCACAGTCTCAAAGAAAACCATTAGTAACACACTACGCCGTCATGGATTAAAATCCTGCAGCGCACGCAAGGTCCCCCTGCTCAAGCCAGCGCATGTCCAGGCCCGTCTGAAGTTTGCCAATGACCATCTGGATGATCCAGAGGAGGAATGGGAGAAGGTCATGTGGTCTGATGAGACAAAAATAGAGCTTTTTGATCTAAACTCCACTCGCCGTGTTTGGAGGAAGAAGAAGGATGAGTACAACCCCAAGAACACCATCCCAACCGTGAAGCATGGAGGTGGAAACATCATTCTTTGGGGATGCTTTTCTGCAAAGGGGACAGATCGCGAGATCTTGGCCAACAACCTCCTTCCCTCAGTAAGAGCATTGAAGATGGGTCGTGGCTGGGTCTTCCAGGATGACAACGACCCGAAACACACAGCCAGGGCAACTAAGGAGTAAGAAGCATCTCAAGGTCCTGGAGTGGCCTAGCCAGTCTCCAGACCTGAACCCAATAGAAAATCTTTGGAGGGAGCTGAAAGTCCGTATTGCCCAGCGACAGCCCCGAAACCTGAAGGATCTGGAGAAGGTCTGTATGGAGGAGTGGGCCAAAATCCCTGCTGCAGTGTGTGCAAACCTGGTCAAGAACTACAGGAAACGTATGATCTCTGTAATTGCAAACAAAGGTTTCTGTACCAAATATTAAGTTCTGATTTTCTGATGTATCAAATACTTATGTCATGCAATAAAATGCAAATTAATTACTTAAAAATCATACAATGTGATTTTCTGGATTTTTGTAAGTGGGAAAACCTTCAAAATCGGCAGTGTATCAAATACTTGTTCTCCCCACTGTATATATATATATATATATATAATATTTATATAAAAATACATATATAATATATATATTTTTGTTATACAATGGACAGTTTGTCTACACAAAATGTTTTACCCAACCATTGTGCGGTGTCTCGCTCTCCACGACACTGGTGTAATTACGTTTGTGCAGAAAAGCTCTCTGTTGTATCGCAACGGTTGTGTGCCAAATGCGTTGTACATGGGTTGTATGGGGCCACATTCATCTGTTTGTATTCGTTCATTGGTTTCGATTCATGCAATGTGTGTTTATTTCTATTCCAGGCTGTGAACTAACGCAGCAGAAATACAAGGTGTGGTTTCTCCTCCGAGGTCAGTAGAGTCAATGAGCAATATCACATCACATCAATAGTCATCATGTCACACCACAGCTCTTCATTTCAAGGGGAGTCCTTAGCGCTATCCTCTCGCTCTCACACACACACACACACAACTAGTGTGCACACTTGCAAGCGCACACATGCATGCACACACACACACACACACACACTCACACACATCCCCGCCAGATCACTGTGTGTAAATGCATAATTTGGAAAAGCCTCAAGACATAAATTAAACCTGGATATCGTGAGGGAGGGAGGGAGGGAGGGAGGGAGGGAGGGAGGGAGGGAGGGAGGGAGTATAGCTGAGTATCAGGTTATCAATGGAACACCAATCAATGCATGAATAATTATCACATGTGGCCCAGGGCGGAGATATGGCTGTAGGGCGCTGGTCAAAAGTAGTGCACTATAAAGGTAACAGGGTGCCATTTGGGATGCAAGCTTAGTCTGACTCCAGATTAAAATGTCTGCACCACCAACGCACACCCACCCTGTGACCCCCGTGAATGTCAATTAATGAGATATTTAGTAGTCGGTTTCCTTTTCTCGTGCCCTCGAGGCTGTCTGATCATCCTGAGCTGAGGGTGCATACTGTATCACTGTCTATTAATGTTCATCAGACAGTAAGTAGGCATGTATTTAGCCACATTCACACACACACACACACCCACACACACACCCACACACACACACACACACACACACACACACACACACACACCCACACACACACACACACACCCACACACACACACACACACACCCACACACACACACACACACACACACACACACACACACACACCCACACACACACCCACACACACACACACACACACACACACACACACACACACACACACACACACATAACTGTACCCATAATTGGTTGTGTTTCATGATCATTTTCTAACAGAAATCTATTCATTTCTTCACTGTATTTATGTTTTTCTCTAATCCTAACACAACAAAATTCTGTTCCACTAATATCCTTTTTAGTTTTTTCGTCCATGTGTTTAGACTATTTGCACTTAAACTATTTGCTTTTCAACGTTATAGAATTGCAAGAGCCTGTCTGTACGAACCATGTTGAATTCCTCGCCTGCATCTCAACAGACGTCGATGTCCTATAGAGTTTTCAAATGCAAGAAGTGCTTAACCACAATGGGTGTGTTTTATTTAAGGCTATACAGTCATGACTTCCTGTATATTGTAATCAACTTTTAAGAATGTACATTTTCAACCCAGTTGGAGAAATGTGTGAATTGTGTGCCATTTTGAATCCAGAACAATACTCAACAATAGCTTATTAATAGAAACAGGAACAATGGCAAAGAACACACTGATGTTTTCCAGTTGAGAAATAACTATATTTACATCAATTAGCAGATGCTCTTACCCAGAGCAACTTATATACATTTTTATACTAGTCCCCCGTGGGAATCAAACCCACAACCCTGGCATTGCAAGCACTATACTCTACCAACTGAGCTACACAGGACTATATACAGTATATTACCAGCAAGTTTTGTCTGGGTATTGGAAATCTGTGATTGTTCTGATTAGATTTAATAATATTTTCTTGAACAAATAACCGTTTCCTGTTAGTCTAGCGTTCATATTTATAGTTATACTGTATATTTGATTACCTGGATACTTGGATTCTTCAAATTTGGTAACAAGTGGTCAAGTTCACCATACAAGTTAAGGGAGAGTGGGGTAAGTTAAGCCAAAGGGTTCAATGAGCCTCCCCATCTTTCTAGGGAACCAATTACAAAATGTATAATGTGACCAAATATTTAGGAAGAGGTCATCACTTCATGAAGTCTGTGAAGGAAGAAACCACATAGAAAAAGTGGCAAGTTAGGTCAAAAAAAACAGATTTTCACAAAGTTTATTATGTTATAGGTTTCATGTATCTAAACCAAAGTAGATAGTTTTAAGATTGGTTTATACATCAGTTGGGGTCTCTATATGCTACAATATGATGTCCTAAACCTTCCATGAAAGTGCATCTTTGTAGCTGTGTGGGAAAATACGTTTGCTTGGGGGTAAGTTGAGCCAATGGCCACCATACCCCATACAAATAATGATTACATTTTGTCAGTTTTATGCATAATATATGCATAGTATTTTTGCATTGTGTCATGCATATGAACTAAATATGCATTTTTATTGTTACAGAGCAGACATCATCATGCCCTGTGCAGCCTATACAATGTAAAACAAGCAGGGGTCTAGCCCCCCTTGAGGTTCTTGAGAGAGCAAACAAGGAAGTGAGAGAAGTGAAGAAGTCCATTATAGCAGCAGCAAGGGATGAACGAATTGACTGGATGACACTGAAGAGATACATTGACCAAAAAAAGACATGTACCGGTGTGAAAGAGAGGCTATGATAGGTCTTATCTGATGAAATGGAGTCTGAGCTTGCTAAACATTTCAAGAATCTCACAGACCAGTTTCATGGGCTTAGTAGCCTCAAATGCATAGAACTTGCCTACGAATTGGCATATTGAAACAACATTCCTGTTCCAGACAACTGTTCAACAAATTGGAAGCGTAAGTGATATGGAACAGAGAGATATACACTGAGTGTACAAAATATTAAGAACACGTGCTCATTCCATCACATAGACTGACCAGGTGAATCCAGGCGAAAGCTATGATCCCTTATTGATGTCACTTGTTAAATCCCCTGCAATCAGTCTAGATAACGGGGAGGAGACAGGCTAAAGAAGGATTTTTAAACCTTGAGACAATTGAGACATGGATTGTGTATGTGTGCCATTCAGAGGGTGAATGGGCAAGACAAAATATTGAAGTGCGTTTGAACGGGGTGTGGTAGTTATTGCCAGGCGCACCGGTTTGATAGTGTCAAGAACTGCAACATTGCTCGATTATTTTCACACTCAACAGTTGGCACCACCCAAAGGACATCCAGGCAACTTCATTATAACAGTGGGAGCATTGGAATCACCATGGGCCAGCATCCTGTGGAACGCTTTCAAGTCCATTAAAGTGTTCCTAATGTTTTGTAAACTTATTGTATATCTGAATGTAGGCATACATTTGAGATATACAGTATAACACACCCCATTCCAGGAATTAAACTTTGACCTACCAGTACCATCACCCACTTATCCCAAGGTGGCTCAACTTACCCTTTCCCTATGCTCAACTTACCCCATACCCAGGGTAAGTTGTGCCAAGAGAACACTTTTTTTGGACAAGCTATGTTTTCAAAACTGTTATGCTTATATGAATTATGATTATTTCCAGGGATACATAACATCCTGAAATATATGTGTATATCTTTGTTAGAAAGAATGCTTCCCTTGATGTAGTGATGGTGAATGTGAAATATGGCTCAACATACCCCACTCTCCCCTACAGCTTCACTCAGACAAGAATGGCATCGTGTTCTCAGTGTCCATCACTCTACTAACCCTGAGGTGGCCATGGCCATGTATCTCTGTCTCTGTCATGTCCCAAGCCAGAGCAGACACCACAAATCAACCAGCACATGATTACTCATACCAGCACATGAATAAGTAACATCATAAATTCATCCCTTTAAAGAGATAACATCATCATAAACCTCTCTATTTGTCTCCAGGGCCAACAGCCCCAGTGGGCAAAACTTGTTGAAAAGACATCACCCTGACGACTTTTGTCATGGTCAGTTTGTAAAGTGATTGAAAAAGGATATTTTTTTAAATATTGTTTTTGCTATCAGAAAATGTATTTACCTAGTTGTAATCTGGTGAGCTGAAAATCAGATTTCAACTAGAAAACGATGTCATGACATCATTCACACCTGCTCCCGATCTCTCTCTCTGGCACTCGAGGGTTGCCCTGCACTACGCACTCCTGCCACCATCATTACGCACACCTGCTTCCCTCTTCACGCGCTTCAGCGATTATTGGACTCACCTGGACTCAATCGCTTGTCATTACGTTCCCTATATCTGTCTGTTCCCCAGCTCTGTTCCCCACTGCTGCATTCATTGTAAATTGTTGTTTGTATTTTCACCCGGTTCTGACGCTGTTCGGGTCCTGTCTTGTTCTGTTCCATGTCCGTGTTATTAAATGTTAACTCCCTGTACCTGCTTCTCATCTCCAGCGTCAATTCCTACCCTAAATAACTGAACACGTGTCCACTGATTGCCTGTGTCAATAGTATGGAGTGATTTTCAATTGAGAACAGATTATGGTAAATTTGTCTGAGTCAGCAATTACTCTCCCTTATTCCCACTAAGGCACTGAATATGTCTGGTCCATGCCTGCAACCATTATTCATGAAATTACAATTTTAGGCACAACATACAGTAGATATGTTATGTTTGTGGAGCTGCAGTATATGAATAGGCATTTACTAACACAGATACAATATTATACAACAGTTCCTCTCCTCTACAATACCACAGTTGCTATAACAGAGTTTTGTCAACAGTGTGCACTAAAACAGACAGATCCCTGGGTCACGGAAGATGCAGAAATCATCCATTTCTGAGGGACTTAGAGCTTTATCACCGGGATGTTTTTGTGCTGACTCTGCTTGCCTTTTGGTAAGTCGCAAGGCCAATAACAGCTGCAAAACGAATGTGTATCCCTATAGGCCTTGGTCAAAACAAGTACACTAAACAGGGAATAGGGTGCCATTTGGGACATAATCTAAGAGTTTTGAAGGAACCAAAAGTCCTTACTGTAAATATGAATGGTTCCTGGTACCATTGACATCTCTGCAGCAACATAAATGTTCATTTGGAGTGATAGTTAGACATCAAACCTATATTAAAGCCTTAATTAGTCAGTGTCTTGGTAGACTCTGAGTCGATCCAGGGACCGTATCCCTTTCGAACACAGTGACATGTCTCCCCACCATCCTCTACAAAAGGAATAATACCCTTATGTTCTCTCCCTGACAGTTACAACACAGAGGCCATGATGTTCTGCCTTCATCCTCTCCAATACATCTTTTATATTTCATGAAAGGTAAACGAGAGCAGAGAAAAGAAAGGAGCATCTATAGCCACCAGCAGCAGGTAATTTGATTAACCTCCAAAGGTTGAACCATTGGCATTTGTAACGGCTGGGAGAAGGAGAGGGCACAGAGGGTACAACCAATCCCATCACTAAACACAGCTGTGACAAATAGCTCTGACAATCCTGTCAGTGTGGCTAGGCAGGCGGCAGGGGGGAATGTGGGCGTCAGGCCGTGGCGTCGGCCATAAGGCGTCTCATTCTGAATGGAGACACGCCAGGTTCTCTGTGACAAATCACCTCACGAAGACAATCTGTTTCTGAGCAGCAACTTTCAGCTGTCAAGGAATCTGGAGCCAATGAGACAGCTACAACTCTGCTTAGTTGTTTTCCTGTTTTTCTTTTTCTTTTTTCTTTCTTTCGTTCTTCAACTTATAAACTTTTACTTGACTAATACTTATGTTATTTAAAGCTTTCTGTCAAAAGTACAATTTCAAATGTACTCATTTTAAAGGGTACTTACTTCTTACTTGAAGCAGTTAGACCTTTGTCTCATGCAATTTAGTTGAAAATGCCAACTGTTTTAATATGGCTTTCCATATTACACTGGTTCTTGCAATATGTTGACAAACCTTTTTACACCCTCTAACACAGAAAAATATCAAAAGCCTTTCAATCATAATTTCCCTGTGTTTTCTAAATCAAACGTCCGATAGAGAGTTTAAGCATGGCATATTAAAGGTATGAGGAGCTATTAAATGATGCAATGCTTGGGAAGTAGTGGACCACAAAATGGTCATCGACAGTCATCTGATGTCCTTAAAAATCTAAATATTCTGTTTTATGATGACCCAATTCTTTTTTCCTAATCCAGGTATAATGTCATATTGCTGTGGACGGGGAAAGATTATCCCCACTCTGGCGTGGTTAATGGCCTTTTCCTGTCTGTGTTAGAGCAGAATACATCCAATATGAGTCCCAAAAGGCACCCTATTCCTATGGGCCTCGGTGAAAAGTGGTGCAATTTGAAGTGAACCATTTGGAACGCATCCCCAGCCACATTCAGCCAGATGAGACATTAGGATTACGGGATCTCAGTTCTGTCTCAGATCACTCTAATGGCTCTCTCTCACACACACATACAGACACACGCACACGCACACACACACACACACACACACACACACACACACACACACACACACACACACACACACACACACACACACACACACACACACACACACACACACACACACACATAAACACACACAAACACACACACAGTATTTCCCTGTGGTAGTTAGGGGAGGTGATTTATCTGATTGGGGCTCCCCTCCCAGTTCCCTCCAGCAGGGATGTCTAGCACTAGGTGAGGGTATCTGCTGAACAGATGGAGGCTGGTGCTGTGCTGCTCCTGATGAAATTTCATGCAAGTGTAATCTCCCATCACTGGGCAGTTCGTGTACAAGAAGGGGGGAGGCACTAATACTGTTTGTTTACTATTTCAGATGTTTTTGTTCTACTATAGCATGTGAATCATCAATAAAATGTATACATTTGATAGAGTTGTGTTTTTACAGAGATTTGAGCTAGATTGAGACGTTTTACCGTTGTTTGTTGTATGTATCCATTAGTTCAAAAACTGAAATCCTTTTGTCAGGTCCTGACTATAGGGAGGCCTCTAGGCATCTTCATGTTGGTCTGGAGGTGACTGTCAGCGCTTGACAGAGGGAAGGATTCTAGGCTACTCTATGTTGGTTTTTGTGGTTGTCCCCAATTGGAAGCAGCTGACCTGCATTCCCTCTAATAGGGGATCCTATTTAAGTTGTTGAGTTTCCCACCTGTGTGTGGGTTTTTGTTTGTGCACGTTGCACTTCAGTTCATGGTTGCGGCATTTCCTTTTTGTTGTTTAAAAAATAAAAAAAATTAAGGAATGTCTATTTACTACAGCTCTGCGCCTCGGGTCCTGCCTACCAACCGTGACACGTTTGCTGGCATTTGGTTGATTGCTTTTGTATGAGCTAATAGGTCAGTTTAGTTAACCTGAAATCCCTTCATTCATTATACATGAGGAGTCCTGGGTTGTTCCAAGTCATGTTCAGTGTTAGTTAGGTAGCCTAGGAGGAGGAAGGCTCCCTACCCATCTCAGTGTGCATATAACCATTCATCTTGTCATAGTACCATCCTCCTCCATATCTTTAAATATGCATTTAAAAGAATGGAGTCATTGAGTATATTTGGTATATAAAAGATACAGCTCATCATTAAAAATACATATAAGCCCTTTATAGCAGAAGAGAGGTGATTTCACACATGGCTGTCGGTTGGGCGGGGTGCTGTTACCCCCCCCCCATCCGTCCGTCCCCCCACCTCCCAGATGCCGACGACGTCCTTGGTTATACCTACTCCCCCTATGCTGTGCGAGACGGTGAGCGTTGCCGTGGCGGCTGAGTGGCGGGATGGATTTTTGGTCTGGACTAATGGAGCATATAGAAGACAAGTTGAGAGAAGAGAGGAGGAGGAGGAGGAGGAGGAGGAGGAGGAGGAGGAGGAGGAGGAGGGGGAGGAGGGAGGAGGAGGAGGAGGAGGATGAGGGGGAGGGGGAGGGGCCGGAGGAGGAGGAGGAGGGGATGAGATGAGAGGAGAGGAGAAGAGAGGCTTTCTTTCTCGAAGGGTATCTCTCAAGAGATGTTGTAGAGCCTGTTCCTAAGGACCAGCTACTGTAGGGTATCATACAGAAAGAGCAGAACTCTCCCTCTTCACCATTTGAACGATATAGTACAATGCCTCAGAAATATATGTTGTTATATCTAGTATCACAACAGGTGTACTAATTTCTGGAAATAGTCTGTATTGTGTGAGTCTCAAGTATCATGCTCGTAATGACAGAAATGCTAGCAGATATCCCATAAAGTATCCTACTCCATCTGGGTTTCCATAATCATAAAAACATTATTTCCCTTTCTGATTAATGCAGTATTCTCAGGCTCTTGTCTCTCCTTAGCAACCCAGCAGACCTGATATCTACTATACATGACTTGGTCTTAATGGACTTTTCACAGGGAGGCTGGGAAGATGGCTGGTCCAGACTGGGCCTGGTTATTAGGAGGCCAGCTCATGTGGAACAACCTTGGTCCTCTGGGAAGAGAATTACACAAATTGAGCAGGAACACATGACTGAAAGAGGAAGAGACAGAGGAAAAGAGAGAAAAGCGTGTGTCTAGTCTTGGCTGCCGTATCCAGTTTACATTGAGGATAGGATTCCCTACAGGCCAGGGAAAACTCTGGGCCCTAGTTATGGTCTCCCAAGTGGCGCAGTGGCTAAGACACTGCATCTCAGTGCTAGTGGCGTCACTACAGACAACCTGGTTTGAATCCAGACTGTATCACAACCGGTCGTGATTAGGAGTCCCATAGGGGGCAGAGAGTGTCAAAATAACACAGACACATACAGTTTTTTCTTGTAAATAATTGAATTAGCTACATTCCTTTATCACTACACATATTTCACAGGCAGTAAAACCTACTTGCACATAAACCTATAGGGCCATGGGACTCTGGTTAAAAGTGGTTCACTATGCAGGGAATAGAGTGCCATTTTTACCCTGTTTCATGGACTCAGGTTGGTAAATAAACAGTCTGAAGGGCCCATTGTAAATAACAGAGCCAGTCACTGTGTGGAATTAATCACCTCCTCCAGCTGTGTTCCCTAATTGGAATAATCAGCTGAAAGGTTATCAACACTCCACGAGGCAGTATTAACCAACCGTTTACCTGAGACACATGCACACACACTCACACGCACACACACACACACACATTCTACGAGGCAATATTAATCAACCACTTACCTGACTCTCCCTCCTTACTCAAGCTATCACCTGCTTGTATGTGCGTGTGTGTGAGTTTGTATATGTGTTGGTTTCTGGCGGACACAGGTTTTTGGCGATCTCCTTTCAGAAACCAAAGAGGCTGCATTGGTAAATGTAATAGCGTAGTGATTTTTCACCCGAACCAGAAGGGGGACACACTGTGCCCGATAGACACATCCACCACACAAAGAGTTTGCCGTATGATAATAGAGTCCACACAAAATGGGAAACATCAGTTCTGAAAGGACCTTGTTTGAGCTCAATGATATTACATGATATAAAGTGGGAGCTTACAGGCCACCCCTACCCACTGTAATTATGCATCTGAATGGTGCCGATGCATTTAAAGCAGACACATTATTACAGCTGACAGACAGTCTCCTCTCCCTATCTCTTCATCACATACGCACACACACACACACACACACCTCATCTCTTCATCACTATTCAATGAGAGGCTGTTTTCCAAGGGGTTCCCAGAAGGTTGTCAATTTGATTCAGGCTCAAATTGAATACCTCCCAGTCATACAGGCCGGACTGAGAGCTGTTTGAAATAAAGCAAGGGAGATATGGGTTGTGTCTGAAATGGCACCCTATTCCCTATACAGTGCACTGCTTTTGACAGGGGCCCATATGGAAAAGTGTGCTTTTCCGGAGTTGTCTTTCTTGCACTAACACACACACTTCTCTTTTATACTATATTGTTGATTGGAATTACAGACATTTTCAATATTATTTTGTAACAAACATCTTAACAAACATCAATATTTTATATATATATTTTCAAATGTAATCTTTTTTTGTGCAATAAGCATATGTATTTGATCCAGTTTATAACACAACAAGTAAGCACTATGTCACATTCAAAAGTTTAATTTCCAATGAACAATAGCATAACAGAGAATTCAGTAGGGAACATTAATGCTCCCATCTGTCTCTTGCACTTCTGTAAGCCTCTTCAGTAGCGTCAGAAGTGGCAGTTGCCCAACCAACAGACCACTTTAACTTCAACAAACTTTTGACTTTTTACATGTGGTTGTTTATCTATCTTAGTTGAATGCACTGACTGAAGTCGCTCTGGAAAAATGTCCAAAATGTAAATGTAAAAATGAACAGTTGCAAAGCTTGCTGGTTATTATTCTAATGAGCTCTGCTTCCAAACAAGACTATCTCTTTGACCAAACAAAGTAAACTAGTCAATTTCAAATAAATGGAACTTGTCTTGTTTACATTCTTCCTCTTGTCCAGTGTCTGTGTTTTCTGGCCCATCTTAATCTTTTCTTTTTATTGGCCAGTCTGAGATATGAATTTTTCTTTGCAACTCTGCCTAGAAGGCCAGCATCCCGGAGTCGCCTCTTCAATGTTGACGTTGAGACTGGTGTTTTGCGGGTACTATTTAATGAAGCTGCCAGTTTAGGCGTCTGTTTCTCAAACTAGACACTCTAATGTACTTGTCCTCTTGCTCAGTTGTGCACCGGGGCCTCCCACTCCTCTTTCTAATCTGGTTAGAGACAGTTTGCGCTGTTCTGTAAAGGGAGTAGTACACAACGCTGTGCAAGATCAGTTTCTTGGCAATTTCTCGCATGGAATAGCCTTCATTTCTCAGAACAAGAATAGACTGACGAGTTTCAGAAGAAAGTTATTTGTTTCTGGCCATTTTGAGCCTGTAATTGAACCCACAAATGCTGATTCTCCCGATATTCAACTAGTCTAAAGAAGGCTGGTTTTATTGCTTCTTTAATCAGCACAACAGTTTTGTGCTAACATAATTGCAAAAGGGTTTTCTAATGAAGGTATAAATTAGCCTTTTAAAATTATTAACTTTGATTAGCTAACACAATGTGCCATTGGAACGATGGTTGTTGATAATGGGCCTTTGTACGCCTATCTACATAGCTATTCCATAAAAAATCAGCCGTTTCCAGCTACAAAAGTCATTTACAACATTAACAATGTCTACACTGTATTTGTGATCAATTTTATTTTATTTTAATGGACAACAAAATTATAATATAAAAAAATACCACCACAAGCAACACGTGCACATTTTGTTCATATAATTTGCTAGTTAGTGAGTTATTAGACCAGTTATAGATAATTTGTAGTCAGCAATAGGGGAGTGATTGCTTCCTACAAGAGCACAAAACGTGTATATTTCTAGACATCTTTGAAAAGCAAGTCAGGTTTTTTTGTCTTAAAGGGGCAGGGCTATATTTTGAGACAGGCTTGAATAAGCTAAATAGCCAATAGGAAGATAATAGCATAATTTGTCTGATTCTCTGTAATAATGGTATGGGAATAATAATGCATTTTATTTTGTTGCATCAAACAACATAACAACATTTTCAGTCACCTTCTTGTCTGAAGGTATCACAGCTCAGGAAAAGACCCAGATGGAGACAGTTCGAATAACGGACGTTTGTTATATAAACAGGGGCAAGCAAAGGACAGGTCAAGGGCAGGCAGAGGTCGCTAGTCCAGGGCAGAGTCCGTAATGTACAGAGCGGCAGGCAGGCTCAGGGTCGGGGCAGGCAGAGGTCAGTAATCCGGGGCAGTGTCAAAAGGGCCTACATTGGACACCACACATTCGCTGCTACTGTAGACTGAATGATAGAACAGCTATGTCCATGTTAAAATGTTATGGGATGCATTTTCTCCATAGTTTTTTATGGTAGGCCACTCTGGTAGGCCTATGTTATGATCAAATTGTAACTTAAAGCGGGTACAACCTCAGTGTTCACAGTAAAGGCGCGCTGGAAATTCAAGTTTGCGCTCAGCAGACCTGAAATTTGCTCAGTGCCGACAATTCTTTTGAGGGAACATTGGCTTTGACCAGCCCATTGCCTCTCTGTCCTGTTATCTGTCTTTCAAGGCTGTTGATTAAACCCACTGAAATGCTTGTGATGATGCAGAGTATCAGAGTATCAGGTTAATGTGTGCCCAAACATCAGAGCTAGCTTCAATTGTTTAAGACTCCTTTGATGCCCTATAATCTAAGTGTCTGATTGTTGTACACACTGGATTGACTTTACTGGATCTATCAGTGATTGATGAAATTAAAATAAAAGAAAGTGCACACTCCTGTCTGATTATACAGTGTCCCTCCTGTCTGATTATACAGTGTCCCTTCTCTCTGATTATACCGTGGCCCTCCTGTCTGATTATACCGTGGCCCTCCTGTCTGATTATACAGTGTCCCTCCTGTCTGATTATACAGTGTCCCTCCTGTCTGATTATACATTGTTCCTCCTGTCTGATTATACAGTGTCCCTTCCTGTCTGATTATACAGTGTCACTCCTGTCTGATTATATAGTGTCCCTCCTGTCTGATTATACAATGTTCCTCCTGTCTGATTATACAATGTTCCTCCTGTCTGATTATACATTGTCCCTCCTGTCTGATTATACCGTGTCATGGGATGAGATGGGAAATAATGTAATTCAAGGAGAAAATAAAATGGCTGGTGACACATAATCTTGTTCCGTCATGGTAAACTGGAGCTGGAGTCTTTTATTCTAAATATAAAGTATTTCAGAGAATTTCACTTTCACAAATAATACATTTGAACATGAATCGAACTGAAACTTTGAGCTCGTCAGAGTCAGAGCATATGAGACAAAAGCGAAATAATCAGACATTAAAACATAACCTAAAATGTGTACTGGGAACTGACTGAATCTAGCCGCTGGTTTTCTGGGTCACACTAGATTTGTTTCTGGATCCTTATCAACACATCATGGAACTATTTAATCTATGTCTATTCAAATGATCTCGATGGGATGTGTAGCCAGATTTGTTTACATTGTTATCATGGCACTACATGCATATTCCAAAGTATGAAACCACACCTTATGTGGTAATGAAATAACCTTCTGCATAATATCTTTATAATAAACCTACAATAATGAATTCAGAGGAATTACAGTACAACAACGAGCTAAGGGGAAGAGCTACCGTAGGCACACATTTTGAAAGGGTGATACCACGTTGAAATTTGACCTCAGAGGTGTGTCTGTGTGTGTGCGCGTGCGCGCGGGTAACTAGAAACAACAACTATAAAAAAGTGTCATAGCTTTTGTTTTGATTTATCCCCTGGTCTCCAGAGTAACATTAGCCACATCTGAAAGGTAGCCCTACATATTGGTCATGGCCCCGCCATCGATCCTTCTCCAGTTAAATGGATGGCTTTGTTCAGCCCTGAAAAAGTGAGCAATTTAACCACCACTAAAACATGCTGTTTAATAGTCCCAAATCTATATTTCATTAAAATGATGACACATAGCATACCCCGAGTCCCCCTCCTTCTCTGCTTA
Organism: Thymallus thymallus; assembly: GCA_023634145.1. Classification (NCBI taxonomy): domain Eukaryota; kingdom Metazoa; phylum Chordata; class Actinopteri; order Salmoniformes; family Salmonidae; genus Thymallus; species Thymallus thymallus. The sequence goes on along the minus strand of CM042396.1, from coordinate 17,191,667 downwards.
CTCCTGGTCTATTGATCTGCTGTGTAGTGAATAATACATGGTCTTATAGCTGGTGGTAGGGCTGGAGTTTCTCTGTTAAAAACCTCACCTTTCATTATTTATCTAATGAACCACAGTGATTCCACCATGACATAGTGTGAGTCCCAAATGACACCCTATGGGCCCTGAGAAAAAGTAGTGCACTATATACTGTAGGTAATAGGGTCCAATTTGAGAGAGAGAGAGAATGTATTACATCTCCAGATTTAAGGTTTATAGATTTTCATCCCTTTGGCTGGCTGCCAAGTACAGAGCTGGACCAGGGAGGAGCAGAGCAGATAACAGCTTGGATTGTCCTCGTATACTCACAGCAGAGTTGTGTTGAAGTAACAAGAGAATCTATCTCACTTAGCTGTTCATATTCTTTCCATTTTCAGTTTTCAGAGGACAAGCGAACAACAAATACTACTATTGATTGTGCTCCTTTGAATATCAGACCTTCTTTGCAGTCTGGTTGTCTCTTACAGGTGTTTCCAGACTGTTTACAGTGATTAGTTTATATACTCTGCTACATTTATAACAAGTTTCTCTCTAAATATGTTTAATGATCTCATCTCTCTCTCTCTCTGCTCTCTTTTTCTCTGCTCTCTCTCTCTCTCTCTCTCTCTCTTTCTCTCTCTCTCTTTCTCTTTCACAGATTTGGGCGTCAGGTAGCCTATCGGTTAGAGCGTTGGGCCAGTAACTGAAAGATCGCTGGTTCTAAAACCCGAGCCGACAAGGTGAAAAACCTGTTAATGTGTACTTGAGCAAGGCACTTAACCCTAATTCTCTCCAGAGGAGTCGTACTACTATGGCTGACCCTGTAGGTAGGTTGTTATTGTAAATAAGAATGTGTTCTTAACTGACTTGCCTAGTAAAGGTTAAATAATACTCCCAACATCTAGAGCCCACCTACCTTGAAAGCAGGTTCTTCCTTAAGTAATAAAATGCATGCTGGGTTATAACCATTGCAAATCCCCATCTAGTGCAAGACTCTGAGCACCCATAACCTCTGCTGCTCTTTGAAACATAGACTTCTTTCTACATTTGGGACAGAGGCCTAAGAATGACCTTTACCTTTACAGCTCACTATAATGTCATACAGGAATCGAACCCAGGAACGTTCTGCTTCTGTTTTCTCTCTTGATATTTCCACTTAATTAAACCTAAGCCCAGGACCCTGAGAGGCTGAGAGGCTGAGAGGCTGAGAGGCTGAAGCCATGTTACCGTAATAGGAACCTGGATGTGGTTATGATAAATATCGGCCAATCTGTCTCCTTCTTGAGGGGTAAACACATTTGACATTTAATGTTGACCTTCTCCCATCTATTACACTGGCTGTTCTCTGACCCACAGAGATGGATCAGGCCTGTTTATCTAGTTGCATCAAATAGCATGATGCTATAGCATAACATAAAGCACTACGCTGGCTAATGGTTCATTTCATATTTCACCTGTCACAAGTCTAACCTGTTCGCTGTTGTAGGCTTTTTCTTAGGATGTTGTAGCATTTCCCCTATGATCCTTTATCTTCATTCAGTGTGACACAACTGACATTTCCTTGCAGCCTATCATAACTAACACAATATTTCTGACATGACGGTGAAAATGTCTTCCAAGTTAACGTTGCTGTAGTAAAGCGTCGGTTCAGCACCCTCGTGAATTAAACCTATACCTTATTTGTTAGTCCTTAGTCATGAACTTCTCTCACAGAGTTTCTCTGCCACTCTCATTCTGAACGCCACGAGCCCACTGAGGTCTGAGTGTTGAGAGCATTATATTTCTGGCGGTTTAACCTGAACCTCAGCTTTGATTACAGAACAGACCGGGCCCGGAATTAACCAGGTGTTACACGACAACAGCTTCCTGTGAATAAATGCATTCTGATCTTAAGCAAACATTGTCTTTTTTTGTCCCTCATTATGCTAATACAGGATTGGATTTTGGAGGGTGGAGGGGTGTGTGTGTGTGTGTGTGTGTGTGTGTGTGTGTGTGCGTGGAAGGCCAGTGGCTGGGCGTGTGGTTTGTGGTTTGTTTGCAGGAGGATTTAACTGCTGCCTGGCAGTCATATGCTGTTGATTAACAAGCTAATGGACAACCAGACTGTGAGGTGAAGTAATTTCATACCAGTCACTATTCATTACTTAATGAGAGATGATGACAGTGAGTCTCTCTCTCTCTCTCTCTCTCTCTCTCTCTCACTCTCTCTCTCTCTCTCTCTCTCTCTCTCTCTCTCTCTCTCTCTCTCTCTCTCTCTCTCTCTCTCTCTCTCTCCCTCTCTCTCTCTCTCTCTCTCTCATTCAGTGGATGAGAGATAGTAATAACTAAATCATATTGTTAATTACCTCTTTAGAGATAAACAGGGTCCAGAAATATAATTAAAAGAAACAGGGAAAACATTTGGACAATCATTTTCTAAAGCCTAATTAGTCTTGTTTGCAATGCAGATCACCATAAAAGCATCTTAATATGCTTATACTACCAGTTCATTTAACGAAATAGAGTGATGGAAAAATTCAATTTATTTTGAAAACCATAAAGGTAAGAGTTCCGATGCTGTGGTCCTCCCCTACCACACTGGTTAAAGTGGATTTTATCATGTTGTAAGGCAGGTCTGTCTATCTTTATATATATCTATAAATGTTTTATTACTGTATGTTATTATAAAGCATTACCGCTGCAGCCGTTACCTCTTATTCTCTACTGGAATCCCATCTTATTAGATCAGAATCACAGCCAGTGGTTCGGGAAAGAACAACACAAAGTCCCTGATAGACAGCTCCACCTCGTGAGCTCTGTCCTTTTCTCAGGTCTGCGGGAGGCATTCCCATGTGATGCTTGGCTGGCTCAGAGCCTGTGGTTAAGTGGAGTGGGCTTAACAGTGGGAGCTACACATTAAAGTAGGTACAAGTGGCACTGAGAGATGTTGAGGAGGAGGAGGAGGAAGAGGAGGATGAAGAGGAGGAGGAGGAGGAGGAGGAGGATAAGCAAAACATGTGCTATTGGGATGATGGGAGTGTGTTTTGAGTAGGAGTTTCTTCCTGCTGATAATGAATGTAAAAAGTTACCTCCAGAACAGAACAGAAGTGCAAAGAAATCAGATCCATATGGTTATTTTTCATGTAAATATTCAATTAAATATTCCATCCTGTCTTCTATCCCTCCAGTCCTCTCTGGAGTTGTTATATATTATCACTGAACAGGTGCTGTTTGGCCTGTAGCTCACTGTGTATCTCCTTGTATCAGTGGAGGCTGGTGGGAGGAGCTACAGGATGATAGTCTCATTGTAAAGTCTGGAATAGAATAATTGGAACTGAGTCAAACATGTGGTTTCCATGTGTTTGGCACAATTCCATTTATTCCATTCAAGCCATTACAATGAGCCTGTCCTCCTATAGCTCCTCCCACCAGCCTCCTCTGCTATCTATACTATAGGTCTTTGTGCTGTATCTGTATCTCTGTACTGTAGCTCAGTGTATTTTTGTGCATCTCTGTACTGTAGCTCAGTGTATTTTTGTGTATCGCTCTACTGTATCTCAGTGTATTTTTGTGTATCTCTGTACTGTAGCTCAGTGTATTTTTGTGTATCTCTGTACTGTAGCTCAGTGTATTTTTGTGCATCTCTGTACTGTAGCTCAGTGTATTTTTGTGTATCGCTCTACTGTATCTCAGTGTATTTTTGTGTATCTCTGTACTGTGTCTCAGTCAATGTTCCCTCTAAGCTGCACGCATGCACAGGCAAAGACAATGCGCCGTAAGTATCCAGAGCTACAGTATGCCTATATGCAAATCGACCATATATGATCTGTGCCATTTACTATGAACTGGACTGTTTACAGCATGAGCGGTTGTAAGTAGATGTGCTTGTTTTGAGATCAAAGCGAGAGCTGCATGTAGCCACGTGTGCACATGTGTTCATATCCTTTGCTAGTTAGTGAGTTATTAGCCCAGTTATAGATCATTTGTAGTCAGCAACGGGGAAGTGATTGCTTCCTACATTTCTAGTCATCTTTGAAAGCGAGTCAGGTAAAGAGCTTTTTTTTGTCTTAAAGGTGCAGTGTTGTATTTTGAGGCAGGCTTGATTAAGCAAAGTAGCCAATAGGCAGAGGGTAGCATAATTTGTCTGATTCTCTGAAGTAATGGTATGGGAATAATAATGCAATTTCTTTTGTAAAGTTGTTTCTGGCATCAAACAACACAACAACATGTTCAGTCATCTTGTCTGAAGGACAAGTGGATAAACAGGTTCATGCTTGTTTTTTTCAATAGTCTCATGGAATGTAGGCCTACATTGAACACCACACTGATAGAACAGCTATTTCCATGTTAAAATGTTATGGGATGCATTTTCTCCATTGTTTTTTATGGTAGGCCACTCTGGTATGCCTACATTATGATCAAATAGCCACAGTTGTCAACTTGGCCACTGTTAAAACTGTAACTTAAAGCGAGTACAGCCTCAGTGTTCACAGTAAACATTCGCCTGAAGTTGCACAGAATTTTCACAATTTTCACAAAATTGCGATCACCTTACATGAAATTTACTCAGTAGCGGGAAAAATTTGAGGGAACATTGATCTCTGTGAATTTTTGTGTTTCTCTGTACTGTATCTCAGTGTATTTTTGTGTATCTCAGTACTGCATCTCAGTGTATTTTTGTGTATCTCTGTACTGTATCTCAGTGTATTTATGTGTATCCCTGAACTGAATCTCAGTGTATTTTTGTGTACCTCTGTGTATATTGTTTCCTCTTCCCAGGCCCTTCTTCCTCTGTATCGAGGCATCCGTCATGTTTTCCTGTATCTCTACCAGATCAGCCTCACCATTGGCCAGTATTTCACCATGCGTGTCGTCAGGCCGCGCTCTCTCACTGGATTGATTTTGTTCATCTCAGTAAATCTGAATGATGCTGACAAGGTATTAGACGGAGAAGACTCCACCCATATGACTCACCGTCGCTTCTATCGAATCATCCTTTATGTATGTCTGGTGGCAGTGATGGCAATGATGACCACAAAGCTGTTCATAACTGTATCCTTCACCGTAAGGACACAGCGAGGAGATGGAGTGTGTCCTAAACCCCATAACGCGGACAGTGTTTTAAGCGGTGATGCAGGTAGGTTTGAGTCAAAGTCAGGCAAGTCAAACTAAGGCTGTTTGTTCGTGAAGGGTTATAATAATATATGAGTCCCAAATGGCAGCATATTCCCTTTACCTTCTTTTGTAGTTCACTAAAAAGGGAATAGGGTGCCACTTGGGACGCAACAACTGGAGCGTTAGTGGAAGTCTTAAAAGGCCCCTTCACAACAGGTGAGAGTGAAAAATGTATACCCATTGATCTAGCCAGCATGGCTGATGTTATATGATGTAGAACCAGCTGAACATCTGATCATCTTTGATTCTATTTGTTTTACCCATTTACCATTTATTTATTGATGGTATCTAGGTGTGCTGACTTCAGTGGGAGCCCGCTGCAAATGGTTCCCACCCATCCTAAGAGGCTTATCAATTAAAGCTGACTCCTGCCTTCTCTCTGCTGGGCTAATCTGGGCTCCTCTCTCACCTCATCATCACCACGGTCCTCCTCTCTTCCTCCTCTATCGCTTCTCTTCCTCCTCTCATTTTCTCTTCATGAATTTGCCTTGCAGGCGTTCCTTGATTCTCCCTCACCTGTTTCCTCATTGCGATGAATACTCCATGCCGGGAGCCTGCTAGGCTTGAAATAATAATGAAGATGAGAGAGAGCGAGAGAAGTACAGGCGGACAACCGTCGGTCCCAGACCTCTCCTCTCCTCTCCTCTCCTCTCCTCTCCTCTCCTCTCCTCTCCCTCTCCTCTCCTCTCCTCTCCTCTCCTCTCCTCTCCTCTCCTCTCCTCTCCTCTCCTCTCCTCTCCTCTCCTCTGCTCTCCTCCCCTCTCTGTTCTAACATTCTAACTGGTAGCCGTGCTCTGTGAGGGGCCGTGGCTCAGGAAGATTCTGATGATGATTCTAAAGAGCCCGTCTGTGTTCTTTCCTCACCACCATTCCGCTGATGTTTTTATTCCTTTCATCCTTTATGAAGTTGTTTCCTCTCTTTCCTCCCCGCTGAGGAGAATGGCTGCCGCTCTCTTCATTGAAGCAGAACAGGGACATACATTTTCTAAGAAGAAGAAGCATTATCGGCATTTGGACACAGTTTCCATTTGATTCAATGTGTCTCACTGTGAGTTTGAAAGGAATATTAGAGCAAACTATTTCACTCAAGGCTGCATACAGGACTTATACTTAGATGAGATACTGAAATAAAATTGAATACTGTATTTGTTGCAGGTTATCAACACGTGAAACTCTTGCAAATCCGCTGAAATTGAATCTGAGTAGTCAGATGAAGGCAATCCCCTGTAAATCCTTTGTCCTCCATAGCTCTACAGCCATAGCACATCTTGTGCTGATTAAATGGCTCAGCAGTTCAAAAAATGGTCTATAAATCATATTATTTTTATTAATAGAAGTCTCTCTCATAGACTAGCAGTAAGTGGAGAGGACTATATCTCTGAGAGATGAATACCTTACATTTATACACACATTAAATCCAGAAATGTTATCAAATTGCCAATTAACTGTATTGGCAGGGGTGACTGCATGCCTAGAACTAAGAGTTTTTCTTTGCTTTAATGAAAACCTCAGACAAGATTAGCACTATGGGAATGACCTTAATCTATTTATCCATTCATTAACTTTGTATTTTTTAAACATTGTAGCTCACACGGGGGGCCGTACAGATACATAGTGAAGCAAACAGACATTTTAGAGAAAAATATTCTAATCGAAGGTACTATTACAGAACACTGCAGAAGCCTTTTTCGTTTTCTATTCTGTGGCCTATTGCAGAGAGTTCTGTAGAGTTCTGTAGATCTCTCTCTCTCTCTCTCTCTCTCTCTCTCTCTCTCTCTCTCTCTCTCTCTCTCTCTCTCTCTCTCTCTCTCTCTCTCTCTCTCTCCTCTCTCTCTCTCTCCTCTCTCTCTCTCTCTCTCTCTCTCTCTCTCTCTATCTCTCTCTCTCTCTCTCTCTCTCTCTCTCTCTCTCTCTCTCTCTCTCTCTCTCTCTCTCTCTCTCTCTCTCTCTCTCTCTCTCTCTCTCTCTCTCGCTCTCCCACTCTCTCTCCAGCACAGTTTACACCCACCCCAGCCTTCTCCACTGCTGGGAGGAAAAGGGAGAGACAGAAAAATAAAAGATAAACAGAGTAAACACAGTGTGCAGACTAGAGGTCATAGGTCTCCCTTTCCCCACATCTCCACTGTTCCTTTCCTCCCTCCTCTTCATCCCGTCTCTACCGTTCCTCTCCACCCTCCGCTTCCACTGCTCCAGACACCAAGACACGACCTAGACACCTCTTTGTGGGAGAGTGTAAGGCTAAACAAAAATATGAAGGACAGTATGTTTGCCATAGGATTGGGGATAGGTTTTGAAAAGCACACCATATGCACTTGTCACAGAGTGGATAATCCCCAGATATCCTCCTGCACGGATGAAGGTTAATCTGTAGTTAAAAAGGAAAGGGATTCAGAACACATCAAACTCTCACATTAAACTAAGTCTCTTTATTAAATGGTACACTCCAAGAGGGAACGCGCTGTGTGCGTGGGTGCGTGTGATCTTTGGAGAGAGTGGTAAGACATTCAGTGCCTCTTTCTGTGGACCAGATATGTTGGAACAGCGGGGGAGAAATACTGTTTAGAAAAAAATAAAAACATCTAGAACCTAAAAGGGTTCCTCAGCTGTCCGCAGAGGAGAAAACTTTGAAGAACCATTTTTGGTTCCAGGTAGAACTATTTTGGGTTCCCTGTAGAACCTACATGGAACTCAAACGGGTTCTACCTGGAACCAAAAAGGGTTCTTCAAAGGGTTCTCCTATGGGGACAGCCTAAGAACCCTTTTAGGTTCTAGATGTATTTATTTTTCTTAAAGTGTAGCTATACAGTATTTCTTCCCCGCTGTTACAACATATCTGGTCCACAGAAAGAGGCATTGAATGTCTTACCACTCTCTCCAAAGATCACATGCACACACAAGTGTACCATTTAATAAAGAGACTTAGTTTAATGTGAGAGTTTGATGTGTTCTGAATCCATTTCCTTTTTTCTATTCTCCCCCGCTGTTACAACATATCTGGCCACAGAAAAAGGCACTGAATCTATTCCCTTTTTGGATTCTGAATGTCTTACCACTCTCTCCAAAGATCACACGCACACACTCGACGCACCCACGCACACAGTGCATTCCCTCTACCTTCTGTATTTCTCCTGACAGAGTGGACCTTTGTGATGTACAGCCATCATTATGTGGGATTAGTGTTTCTTTGCATGCTGTGATCTCCCAGGATTAAAGCAGATTACTTCATGTTTAAAACCACTGGGTTGCCAGATTTACAGTTTTATCTTTTTACATCCACCAACTATGGTTAAGAAAGTCAATCCTACTGCTGTACAGTGTTCTCTTTTGAATGTCTGAAACGTTCCAAAAGCCTAGCTGTAAACCTTGGAGGTCCCACATTCATGTTGTCATCCTTGGAGAGGGTGTCTCAGATTGGTTTCGTTGATAGTTCATTGTTCCTCTCTCCGAAGTTGAAAACTGCAGTATATAGCCAATCCCAACGCGACTGATAGTGGAGTAAATTTGTATTTTTTCTGTGGATGTTTGATAGAACAGGGAGAGTACGAGTTGGAGAGACATTCAAAACAATACCTGAACTCCAGTGGCGTGTATTCGTGGATGCCAAGGGAAGCCAGGCTTGCCCCAAAAATTATTATATATTTTTAAAGTAATAATTGTTATTTTTCCTCTCTCTGTGTTTCATAATTTTCCTAAAATTCGGAAGAGGCTGAATGTACTGTATCTCAACGGAGAAAGCAACAGAGAGAGCAGAACAGCGCCCCTCTGTCTGTGTATGTGTAGCCCTGATGCTGACTGGTCAAAAATAGTATAATATTGTTGCCGCCCGTATCATTGAATCAGCATTGAGATAAATTAAGCGAGCTCAACTGTGAAAAAACCCCCCCAAAAAAACGTTTTAAGGAAAGCCAGTTTGGATTTGGCTTCACATCAATCACTTCAAAAGCCAAACATCATTGTCACAAAAAAAACTTTAATTGTTGTATCTTGTTGTGTTGTTGTCCTCTGGTGACTAGCTAGCTAGCTAAAATTGGCCCTTTTCTTAATTACCCATGGAAAGGGATTTGGTGGTTTTACTTAATTCTCTGTTCTGGCCAATTATTATTTTGGTGATTCTGATCCAATCACAAGTTCATACGTTGTGCCTCTGAACTGAGTGGATGGAAGTTCAATATGTAGCTAGTATGACAGTTTCATAGACCGTCTCGTCAACATGAAAGAGAAGAGGATGGCATTGGCGTTTCTCTACATGTAGGGTGAGTCAGCATGTTTTTTCTACTTACGCACACGAACGCATGCATGCACACACATGCGCACACACACAGAAATCAGTACCATGGATAGCCACATGATATTTAACTTATGTTACAGGGAATAGGTTGACACTTGGGACATAGACATATTGTGACTACGGGTGAGTTCATGTTAAAAAGTAGACAGTACATCATTAACAATGGAGAGAGCAGTAAGGATTGACCATGGAATCACTGCGGTCAGAGTCACTGTGGTGTGGTGACTGAGGTTTTACTGTCATTACAGTATTGGCATATTACAGCAATGATAAAGTAATGTGGTTATGGTGATGCGTAGGCATATGAATATTAATAGAGAATGCTTTACTTGAGAACCTCACAGCACTGAATGACTGACTTCTTATCAGTAAAAAAAGTAGAAGCTGAAGAAGCAGGTATGTGTAGTAGGCATATTTTTGTCTCGACTAGGGCGGCAGAACGTCCAGTGCCTGCCCTGGTAGTAGTGATGTCTTCAGCAAGGCGGTCAGCTTTAGGATGGAACTTTTTCAGTGTGCAATATTAAGGTCACTTTTGGACATTTTATTACAGTCTCCGCTTGCCCCCCACACCACTGCCCACCCATCTGTCTCCCACTACCTCTGTCAACAGGGGTAGGATCTTAATTTAATCCCTCTTTTGTTGTTGAGAATTTTCAGTTGAGCTTTGTGGTTTATATAAATTCACTGAAAATCCACACTAAGACCCGGTTATATTAACAGTAGCGCACTTTTCATTTTTGGCCAGCTAATAGCCTAACCATCGCTCAAGCAACGTTCAAATCCTGTGCTGTGTCAATATGGGGCAAATTAAGATCCTACATCTGTACATCTCTCTCTTTCTGTGTCTCTTGCTCTCCCTCTCTCTCTCTCTCTTTCTCCCTCTCTCTCGCTCTCTCTCTCTCTCTCTCTCTCTCTTTCTCTCTCTCTCTCTCTCATCATATACATCTCTCTACAGATGTTTTTGTCTGGGTTCAGAACACATTGACCTCTGCATCAACAGTAACAGCTCCTCCACCAAGCAGAAGGATCTGAATGTATCCAGGAGCATTCTCCACTAGTTGGTGGGTGTTGCCAGAATCATTCACGAAGCCAGGGTGTTGCTTCTCTATATTACATGGTCTTGCAGAAGCTCATAACCTTGAAAAGAAAGGAGGACAGGAGTTGCCATTGTTGTTGTGGTCAAAACAAGCTTTCACTATTTGTCTGTAACAGGCTTTGCAAGGCTCATGGCTTATGGAACCCTTTTGAGGATCACGTTTGTCCTCTGTTGTTTCGATGGGAAGGATGGAAGTAGAGGGCTGCATTCCAGCGGAATGCCCGTGGGGCTTGCGGGCCCCGACAGAGATCATTGTGGCGAGGTTTGCAATTTTCATGCTGCGGACGGGAGCGGGCGGTCAGACAGACGACTTTGGGATGAAAATATTTGTGTTGATTATTTGGAAACGGTTGTCTTTCTGCTTTGTATGCATTAGCCTACCTATTGTATTAAAAGCACATATTTTTGGCATTATTCACACACACATAATTACAAAGAATTTGTAGACTGCAAAGTAGCCCAAACAAATATGATATTTGACTAAAACATTATAATTTCAAACTTTGCTTACATTTGTAAACGATCACATACTGTATATCGCTCTATACTTAAAATCACTTGTAGCTGATTTTCTGGTGTTTTTACAGTATTTTGGGGAAGTTGGGGAACCCTGCTATATACTATGCATGGGTGTAGAAGCACAGGGCTGTTATCTTTCCAAGGAAATGTACTTCCTAAATATGATTAGGCTATGGTTTACTACATTGAATAGAAATAAATCTTTATCCCACATATTTCTCTGTCTGAAAATCGTCCAACTCCTAAAAGTAAGGCTATAAAAAAAAGTATATCCAACTCTGCTCTCTTCCAACTACATCTAGCATATTGCCTGATATAGCCCATTAATACAGGTAGGCTAAAATAATGGCCAACGTGAGAATCTATGGAAATGTAACCAATTTCTTAAGTTATTTTTGCGCATTTGAAATTGCCTATAGGGCGCAAAATTGCTAGGACCATGGCTGGCGAGTGAGCTGCGTCACATACGCCTAAAAATAACATTGCTGGACTGCGGTTGGGTTTGGGACCAGTTCTTGCGGTAGCGGGTGGGAGTCAGACAGAAAGCCATCGGGTGCGGGCGGGGTGTGCTATGAAATTATGCGGATCCGCGCAGACCTCTAGATGGAAGCACCCTGGTACAGAATCACCAGTGAGGGTTTTACATGAAATGTTAAATACCACTGGATCAGTACTTTGGCCTGTACCTCTGCCGTCTGTCTATTTGTGAGTCTTCTCACCTCTCATTAAGAGTCTCTGACCTATAGATCGCTTCACAGCCTACAGACAAACCTGCTCAGACTCCAATAGATATTCTTTATAATTCCACCAGTCCATGTGCACATTGGCTAAAAATGATGAAGAAAATGTGTCGGTTTTATCACAAAATTATCCAGCAATAGATCATAATCCTTCTTTGAATAAAGTGAGTGATTTAATAATGTTAATTTCAATCACACGGGAATAGAGGAGGGTAGTGCCATCTTCTGGAGAGTCTGATTATAACAGATATGGAATGGTAAATGTAATGCGTAGTTAGGCCTACAGTATGTCGTTGTTTCGGTAAGCGTATCTTTTTGGATGATAATGTGTTTGTGTTTAACCATAATGCCACCAGGGTTACGTATGTTAGTGGGACTGAGAGAGCAGATACTGAAAAAAGCTTTAAAGAACTGATATTGCATAAACTGTTCAAACATCTATGAAGACATTTTGGAACTGACGTCTGAGTCCTACGACAGCTTTAATTTGGCGAGATTATCATGGCTTTGATTTAAGGGGTTCTGATCAAGCCATACTGAACTCCACAACAGTGTTGGTGAGTAGTTCCACTACATGTAATTCAACTAGTAATTTAACTACATTTCTGGAGTATAGTCGTAAAGTTTTCAGTAGTTAAGTTGTTTTTTGCCATGTCATGGTATAGCGAACTACTGAAACTAACCATAAGAAAATGTAGCAAAATAACTACTCCCTATTTTTTTCTCTCCCTGACCACTGGGCTAATCCGACGCACTCGCTTATGGCTTCTTTTTCATTGACGAGATAAGCAAATGCAGGCATGACATGTCAGCAAAAAACGCTGACACAACACACATCCAAGTATAACTGATAAAATTATGAAAGACAAGCATTGTAATTTTCAATTCCATAAAGTGAGTGTGGAAGAGGTGAAAATAAAAGAGGATTGTTGTCTATCAACAATGACAAGCTAACGGGTCTGACAACTTGGATGGAAAATTACTGAGGATAATAGTGGACGATATGGTCACTCCTATTTGCCATATCGTCAATCTAAGCCTACAATAAAGGGTTTTCCCTCAGGCCTGGAGGGAAACAAAAGTTATTCCGCTACCCAAGAATAGTAAAGGCCCCTTTACTGGCTCAAATAGCCTACCAATCAGTCTGTTACCAACCCTTAGTAAACTCTTGGAAACACTTGAGTTTGAACAGATACAATGCTATTTTACTGTAAACAAATTGACAACAGACTTGCAGCACGCTTATAGGGGAAGGACATTCAACAAGCACGGCACTTACACAAATGACGGTTGATTAGCTAAGATAAATTCATGATCAAAATATTGTATAAGAGCTGTTTTGTTAGACTTCAGTGTGGCTTTTTACTTTATCGATCATAGTCTGCTGATGTAAAAACGTATGTGTTATGGCTTTACACCCCCTGCTAGATTGTGGATAAAGAGTTACCTGTCTAACAGAACACAGAGGGTGTTTTTTATTGGAAGCCTTTCCAACATAATCCAGGTAGAATCAGGAATTCCCCAGGGCAGCTGTCTAGGCCCATTACTTTTTTTTTCAATCTTTACTAATGACATGCCTCTGGCCTTGAGTAAAGCCAGTGTGTCTATGTATGCAGATGACTCAACACTATACACGTTAGCTACTATAGCGAGTGAAATCACTGCAACACTTAACAGAGATCTGCAGAATGGGTGTCAAGGAATAAGTTAGTCCTAAATATTTCTAAAACTAAAAGCATTGCATTTGAGACAAATCATTCACTAAACCCCAAATCTCAACTAAATCTTTAAAAAAAAAAATGTGGAAATTGAGCAAGTTGAGGTGACTAAACTGCTTGAGTAAACCTGGATTGTAAACTGTCATGGTCAAAACATGTTGATACAACAGTAGCTAAAATGGGGAGAAGTCTGTCTTTTTAGCAACACTATCAACAAGGCAGGTCCTACAGATTCTAGTTTTGTCGCCCCTGGACTACTGTTCAGTCATGTGGTCAGGTGCCACAAAGAGGGACCTCTGAAAATTACAATTTTCTCAAAACAGGGCAGCACGGCTGGCCCTTAAATGTACACGGAGAGCTAACATTAATAATATGGCTCAAAGTGGAGGAGAAATTGACGTCATCACGACATGTTTTTGTAAGAAGTGCTGACATGCTGAATGCACTGAAGTGTCTGTTTAAACTACTAGCACACAGCTCGGACCCCCATGCATACCCACAAGACATGCCACCAAACGTCTCTTCACAATCCTCAACTCAAGAACAGACTACGAGCAGAGCACAGTATTACATAGAGCCATGGCTACATGGAACTCTATTCCACATCAGGTAACTGATGCAAGCAGTAGAACCAGATTTAAAAAAACAGATAGAAATACACCTTATAGAACAGTAGGGACTGTGAAGAGAAACACACAGAGGCACAGACACACATACATGTACACTTGATAAGATATGCACTCTACACACACGTACACATGGCTTTTGTATTATATATATTTGATAGCAGAGTAGTGGCCTGAGGGAACATACTTAATGTGTTGTGAAAACTGTTATGAAATGTAATGCCATGGAATATTTTAAATTGGATATAACTGTCTTAATGTTGCTGGACCCTAGGAAGAGTAGCTGCTGCCTTGGCAGAAGCTAATGGGGATCCTTAATAAATAAAAATACGAATACAAAACATCTGATTCAGAAGAGGTCTTTTTCATCAGTGTACTACTTTTTCAAAGTAACTTTAGTTAAACAAACTCTGTTTCTTAAGGGTAGATTTCATGTACAGTAGTTCAAATTCTTCCTGTGTGAAGTAATTGGTAGCTTGATAAATTATGTTTTCAGAGAACATTCCCCAACACTGCTCTACAACAGGTACAGTATAAATGTTACTTGTGTGGTGGTGGATAGGCCACACAAGACCATCTAGCCACCGTTTATTCTCATATGGTGGTGAACTGAACGCCACATGAACATAATTAACTCTGCACTACCCTTCCAGGTCATAACTTCAGCAGAGACCACAAAATACTGTAGGTTCACAGTAGATACCCACACCACATGAAGAACCACCAGCTCTGTAACCAGTAGAAACCAGTAGAACCACAAGCTATGTAACCAGTAGAAACCAGTAGAACCACCAGCTCTGTAACTAATAGAAACTAGTAGAACCACAAGCTATGTAACCAGTAGAAACCAGTAGAACCACCAGCTCTGTAACTAGTAGAAACCAGTAGAACCACCAGCTCTGTAACTAATGGAAACCAGTAGAACCACAAGCTATGTAACTAGTAGAAACCAGTTGAACCACCAGCTCTGTAACTAGTAGAAACCAGTAGAACCACCAGCTCTGTAACTAGTAGAAACCAGTAGAACCACCAGCTCTGTAACTAGTAGAAACCAGTAGAACCACCAGCTCTGTAACTAGTAGAAACCAGTAGAACCACCAGCTGTGTGTCACGTTCGGGTGTGTAGAGAGACCAAGGCGCAGCGTATCGATAGTTCGACATATTTATTGAAAGAACTAGCGAACTATACAAAATAACAAATGAATATAGCAAACACACGTAGCACGAACACGGGACATAACATAACAATGAACCACGCCAACGGAGTGGAACACAGACATATAAGTAAGATCCCTAATTAGAGGTAATGCATAGCAGCTGCCTCTAATTAGGGATCCCACACACACACACCAGACAGAAATAGAAATGATAGATCTGCCAGACTCTGACCATAGAAATATAGAGAAGCAAAGCTTCTCTATGGCCAGAGCCTGACAGTACCCCCCCCCCAAAGGCGCGGACTCCCGGCCGCAAGAAAAATAAACACAAAAACATGAGGGAAGGGTCAGGGAGGGAAAAACATCAAACATAAACCATCGCCGGTGGCGGTTCCGGCCCCGGCGAAGTGGATGTCTTCCTCCTCATTTCTATTGGGCCCGGTGTGGCTGGCGATTCAGGCCATTTAAAGGGGCAACCCACTGGTCCTGGAAATGACCATGGTGGGGCAAAAGGCTCAGGCCATGGAGAGGGGCAAATAACCGGGCCAGGACTGGGCACCGGTGTGGCAGGCGACTCCGGCCATGTAAAGGGGCAACCCACCGGTCCTGGAAACAACAATGGTGGGGGAGAAGGTTCAGGCCATGGAGCGGGGCAAATAACCGGGCCAGGACTGAGCACCGGTGTGGCAGGCGACTCCGGCCATGTAAAGGGGCAACCCACCGGTCCTTTAAATAACAATGGTGGGGGAACAAGTTCAGGCCATGGAGCGGGGCAAATAACCGGGCCAGGACTGAGCACCGGTGTGGCAGGCGACTCCGGCCATATAATCGTCACGGGAGGCTCCGGGCTGTCAATCGTCACGGAAGGTTCCGGGCTGTCGATCGTCACGGAAGGTTCCGGGCTGTCGATCGTCACGGAAGGTTCCGGGCTGTCGATCGTCACGGAAGGTTCCGGGCTGTCGATCGTCACGGGAGGCTCCGGGCTGTCGATCGTCACGGGAGGCTCCGGGCTGTCGAGCGTCACGGGAGGCTCCGGGCTGTCGAGCGTCACGGGAGGCTCCGGGCTGTCGAGCGTCACGGGAGGCTCCGGGCTGTCGAGCGTCACGGGAGGCTCCGGGCTGTCGAGCGTCACGGGAGGCTCCGGGCTGTCGAGCGTCACGGGAGGCTCCGGGCTGTCGAGCGTCACGGGAGGCTCCGGGCTGTCGAGCGTCACGGGAGGCTCCGGGCTGTCGAGCGTCACGGGAGGCTCCGGGCTGTCGAGCGTCACGGGAGGCTCCGGGCTGTCGACCTTCACGGGAGGCTCCGGGCTGTCGAGCGTCACGGGAGGCTCCGGGCTGTCGAGCGTCACGGGAGGCTCCGGGCTGTCGACCATCACGGGAGGCTCCGGGCTGTCGACCATCACGGGAGGCTCCGGGCTGTCGACCATCACGGGAGGCTCCGGGCTGTCGACCATCACGGGAGGCTCCGGGCTGTCGACCATCACGGGAGGCTCCGGGCTGTCGATCATCACGAGAGGCTCCGGGCTGTCGATCATCACGAGAGGCTCCGGGATGTCGAGGCGCACCGACGGTCTGATGCGTGTAGCCGGCACTGGAGGTACCTGGCTGGGCACACGCACTGGAGGTCGAGTGCGGGGAGTCGGCACGGGACGTACCAGACTGGAGAGGCGCACTGGAGGCTTGGTGCGTGGAGCCGGTACTGGAGGAACCTGGCTGGGCACACACACTGGAGGTCGAGTGCGGGGAGTCGGCACGGGACGTACCAGACTGGAGAGGCGCACTGGAGGCCTGGTGCGTGGAGCTGGCACTGGAGGTACCTGGCTGAGCACACGCACTGGAGGTCGAGTGCGGGGAGTCGGCACGGGACGTACCGGACTGGGGAGGCGCACTGGAGGCCTGGTGCGTGAAGCCGGAACTGGAGGAACCTGGCTATGCACACGCACTGGAGGTCGAGTGCGGGGAGTCGGCACGGGACGTACCGGACTGGGGAGGCGCACTGGAAGCCTGGTGCGTGAAGTCGGCACTGGTGGCACATGACTAATAACACGCACTTCAGGGCGAGTGCGGGGAGCAGGCACAGGACGTACCTGACTGGGAAGGCGCACTGGAAGCCTGGTGCGTGAAGTCGGCACATGTGGCACAGGACTAATAACACGCACCTCAGGGCTAGTGCGGGGAGCAGGCACATGACGTACCGAACTGGAGAGGCGCACTGGAGGCCTGGTGCGTGGAGTCGGCACTGATGGCGCCGGACTGGTGACACGCACCTCAGGGCGAGTGCGAGGAGTAGGCACATGACGTACCGGACTGGAGAGGCTCACTGGAGTGTAGCAGTCGGCCGGACCCAGACTGGGCACCGGTGGAGCGGACTGCTCTGGTACTGGAGTAGAGCAGACGGCCGGACCCCGACTGGGTACCGGTAAAGCGGACTGCTCTTTCACGGGAGTGGAGTAGGCGACTGGGCACGGATTATTCCACTCCGACATTTCCCGTTCAACTTCCTCCGCTATCTCCCACATCTCCTCCAAAACGTCTCCAAAATTTCTCTCCAAATAATCCTCCTCCTCTTCACTTTGCGCCCCCCATTTATATGTCGGGCACAGTGCATCCCACATGGAGAGTGGTACTGGTGCGTCCTCTTCCTTACCAGACCACCCCCATAGCCCCCCCCCGAAATTTTCCTGGGGTTGACTACGGGCTCCGTTTCCTCCTTTTCTCCGCTGTCTTCCTTTCTTCCTCTCCGTTGCTCCAGTTTTACGCTGCTTGGTCGGGTGGTGGTTCATTCTGTCACGTTCGGGTGTGTAGAGAGACCAAGGCGCAGCGTATCGATAGTTCGACATATTTATTGAAAGAACTAGCGAACTATACAAAATAACAAATGAATATAGCAAACACACGTAGCACGAACACGGGACATAACATAACAATGAACCACGCCAACGGAGTGGAACACAGACATATAAGTAAGATCCCTAATTAGAGGTAATGCATAGCAGCTGCCTCTAATTAGGGATCCCACACACACACACCAGACAGAAATAGAAATGATAGATCTGCCAGACTCTGACCATAGAAATATAGAGAAGCAAAGCTTCTCTATGGCCAGAGCCTGACACTGTGTAACTAGTAGAAACCAGTAGAACAACAAGCTATGTAACCCGTAGAAACAAGTAGAACCACAAGCTATGTAACCAGTAGAAAAAAGCATTATATACAGTGGGGAGAACAAGTATTTGATACACTGCCGATTTTGCAGGTTTTCCTACTTACAAAGCATGTAGAGGTCTGTAATTTTTATCATAGGTACTCTTCAACTGTAAGTGACGGAATCTAAAACAAAAATCCAGAAAATCACATTGTATGATTTTTTAGTAAGTAAGAATTCCGGCTCTCATAGACTTGTTAGTTTTTCTTTAAGAAGCCCTCCTGTTCTCCACTCATTACCTGTGTCACGTTCGGGTGTGTAGAGAGACCAAGGCGCAGCGTAACGATAGTTCGACATCTTTATTTATACGAACTGACGAACTATACAAAATAACAAATGATAATAACACACGTAGCACGAACACGAGACAACATAACAATGAACCACGCATTACGAGTGGAACACAGACATATAAGTAGGATCCCTAATTAGAGGTAATGCATAGCAGCTGCCTCTAATTAGGGATCCCACACACACACAACACCAGACAGAAATAGAAATGATAGATCTGCCAGACTCTGACCATAGAAATATAGAGAAGCAAAGCTTCTCTATGGCCAGAGCCTGACAGTACCCCCCCCCAAAGGCGCGGACTCCCGGCCGCAAGAAAAATAAACACAAAAACATGAGGGAAGGGTCAGGGAGGGACTAGTGCGGGAAACAGGCACAGGACGTACCTGACTGGAGACGCGCACTGGAAGCCTGGTGCATGGAGTCGGCACATGTGGCACAGGACTAATAACACGCACCTCAGGGCTAGTGCGGGAAACAGGCACAGGACGTACCTGACTGGAGACGCGCAATGGAAGCCTGGTGCGTGGAGTCGGCACATGTGGCACAGGACTAATAACACGCACCTCAGGGCTAGTGCGAGGAGTAGGCACATGACGTACCGGACTGGAGAGGCGCACTGGAGGCCTGGTGCATGGAGTCGGCACTGATGGCACCGGACTGGTGACACGCACCTCAGGGCTAGTGCGAGGAGTAGGCACATGACGTACCGAACTGGAGAGGCGCACTGGAGGCCTGGTGCGTGGAGTCGGCACTGATGGCGCCGGACTGGTGACACGCACCTCAGGGCGAGTGCGAGGAGCAGGCACATGACGTACCGGACTGGAGAGGCTCACTGGAGTGTAGCAGACGGCCGGACCCAGACTGGGCACCGGTGGAGCGGACTGCTCTGGCACTGGAGTAGAGCAGACGGCCGGACCCCGACTGGGTACCGGTAAAGCGGACTGCTCTTTCACGGGAGTGGAGTAGGCGACTGGGCACGGATTATTCAGCTCCGACATTTCCTCTTCAACCTCCTCTGCTATCTCCCACATTTCCTCCAGAACTTCTCCAAAATGTTTCTCCAAATATTCCTCCTTTTCCCTCATCTCTTCTAATATGCCTCCATAATATGCCTCTAACTCCTTCTCTTCCCTCTTGCTTTGCGCCCCCCACTTGTATTTCGGCATCAGCGAATCCCAAATGGATAGTGGTACTGGCGCGTCCTCTTCCTTGCCAGACCACCCCCATAGCCCCCCCCCCGAAATTTTCCTGGGGTTGACTACGGGCTCCTTTACCTCCATAACGCCGCTGTCTTCCTTTCTCCTCCTTCGCTCCAGTTTTCCGCTGCTTGGTCGGGTGGTGGTTCATTCTGTCACGTTCGGGTGTGTAGAGAGACCAAGGCGCAGCGTAACGATAGTTCGACATCTTTATTTATACGAACTGACGAACTATACAAAATAACAAATGATAATAACACACGTAGCACGAACACGAGACAACATAACAATGAACCACGCATTACGAGTGGAACACAGACATATAAGTAGGATCCCTAATTAGAGGTAATGCATAGCAGCTGCCTCTAATTAGGGATCCCACACACACACAACACCAGACAGAAATAGAAATGATAGATCTGCCAGACTCTGACCATAGAAATATAGAGAAGCAAAGCTTCTCTATGGCCAGAGCCTGACAACCTGTATTAACTGCACCTGTTTGAACTCGTTACCTGTATAAAAGACACTTGTCCACACACTCAATCAAACAGACTCCAACCTCTCCACAATGGCCAAGGCCAGAGAGCTGTGTAAGGACATCAGGGATAAAATTGTAGACCTGCACAAGGCTGGGATGGGCTACAGGACAATAGGCAAGCAGCTTGGTGAGAAGGCAACAACTGTTGGCGCAATTATTAGAAAATGGAAGAAGTTAAAGATGACGGTCAATCTCCCTCGGTCTGGGGCACCATGCAAGATCTCACCTCGTGGGGCATCAATGATCATGAGGAAGGTGAGGGATCAGCCCAGAACTACACGGCAGGACCTGGTCAATGACCTGAAGAGAGCTGGGACCACAGTCTCAAAGAAAACCATTAGTAACACACTACGCCGTCATGGATTAAAATCCTGCAGCGCACGCAAGGTCCCCCTGCTCAAGCCAGCGCATGTCCAGGCCCGTCTAAAGTTTGCCAATGA
Organism: Thymallus thymallus; assembly: GCA_023634145.1. Classification (NCBI taxonomy): domain Eukaryota; kingdom Metazoa; phylum Chordata; class Actinopteri; order Salmoniformes; family Salmonidae; genus Thymallus; species Thymallus thymallus. The sequence goes on along the minus strand of CM042396.1, from coordinate 17,170,676 downwards.
CCATCTGGATGATCCAGAGGAGGAATGGGAGAAGATCATGTGGTCTGATGAGACAAAAATAGAGGTTTTTGGTCTAAACTCCACTCGCCGTGTTTGGAGGAAGAAGAAGGATGAGTACAACCCCAAGAACACCATCCCAACCGTGAAGCATGGAGGTGGAAACATCATTCTTTGGGGATGCTTTTCTGCAAAGGGGAAAGGACGACTGCACCGTATTGAGGGGAGGATGGATGGGGCCATGTATCGCGAGATCTTGGCCAACAACCTCCTTCCCTCAGTAAGAGCATTGAAGATGGGTCGTGGCTGGGTCTTCCAGCATGACAACGACCCGAAACACACAGCCAGGGCAACTAAGGAGTGGCTCCGTAAGAAGCATCTCAAGGTCCTGGAGTGGCCTAGCCAGTCTCCAGACCTGAACCCAATAGAAAATCTTTGGAGGGAGCTGAAAGTCCGTATTGCCCAGCGACAGCCCCGAAACCTGAAGGATCTGTATGGAGGAGTGGGCCAAAATCCCTGCTGCAGTGTGTGCAAACCTGGTCAAGAACTACAGGAAACATATGATCTCTGTAATTGCAAACAAAGGTTTCTGTACCAAATATTAAGTTCTGCTTTTCTGATGTATCAAATACTTATGTCATGAAATAAAATGCAAATTAATTACTATTTTTTTTTTAGATTCCGTCACTTACAGTTGAAGAGTACCTATGATAAAAATTACAGACTTCTACATGCTTTGTAAGTGGGAAAACCTGCAAAATCGGCAGTGTATCAAATACCACTGTACATACACACATGTTGATAGTAGTGGTGTGGAGGCTGGCACTCCAACCCATCCTTTTAACATTCAATTACTTTTTGGTTGTTTCTAGTGGATTTGACACATCTATCTACAGTACAGCCGGTGTTTCTTTGTATGACCTATGTCATTATTCATATTCTGACACATCGCACCTATAACCTGTGAACAGAGAGACCAATCTTCAATGCTTTGGGATGAAACTGAGAAATTGATTTCATTGTTATTTTGTGTGGTCAATAATTGTCCTAGGCATGTAGGAGACGGAGAGAGAGAGAGAGAGAGAGAGAGCAGAAAGAGAGAGAGAGCGAGCGAGCGAGAGAGAGAGAAAGATAGATAGAGCGAGAGAGAGAGAGAGAGAGAGAGAGAGAGAGAGAGAGAGAGAGAGAGAGAGAGAAAGATAGATAGAGTGAGAGAGAGAGACAGAGAGAGAGATTTTCTCTGTGCAGTGGTGCAGAACATTGTTCCTCTGTATGGTGATCTGTACAGGCCTGGCCAGGTGACGGTACAGGCCAATCAGCCGCAGCCTCACTGAAGAGGTGGAATGACTTTTATGCACTTAGAGAGAAATCTATTAGACATGTTCAGCTCTCTGTAAGGCTACCTGCACTTACCAACTTAGTGACCAGATGTTTGCCCTCCACTGGAGAATGGTGGAAAGTGTTGCTATTTTTTGCAATGTTTCCCAAACTCGGTCCTCGGACCCCAAGGGATGCACGCTTTGGTTTTGGCCCTAGCATTACACAGCTGATTCAAATAGTCAAAGCTTGATGATTAGTTGATTATTTCAATAGTGTAGGGCAAAAACCGAGGACCGAGTTTGGGATTCCCTAGTTCTCTATGTTATAGTATTTTATCTTGTGTTATATTGTACTGTTTTTCCTAGCAGAACTGATTTTAGTAAGATGATAATGAGATCACAATTTTTTTATGTATGGGTTATGCCTGTAAATACCATATAGAAAATGCTTAGTTTTCAGAGGGTTCAGTTAACCTGACACACCAAGCCGATTCTCAACACCTGACGTGCGTCGGGGCTTGTCAGTCAGTCGGGCCATCTGATCATTCTGATTGGCTTTTCAGCCAGCGAACCAGTGCACGAGAAGAAAAAAAGAACGGCAGAACGGACGTGCTACTTGGCCGTCGGGTGTTGAGAATCGGCTTGGTGTGTCAGGGCAACTTTGGACCCAGACGCTGCCGACGTGAGCCTGCAGTCTGATTTCGTTGCCACTAGTTCGTCGGCGTCGGCATGGTGTGTTCCAGGCTTTATACTGAACAACCTTTGTTTTCTAATGCTTATAGTCACCTGTACTAAAGCTTAATACAGCGATGCTGTGTTACATTGAGTTTCTTCAGTTGAGAACAAAGGCAAAATGCACAATTGAATAAAGAAGCATTTTTTAATGATGTTGATATTGTTTATATCATAATGTTCTGTAATATATGTATGTATATTTTTACATGGGCACAAGCTACTAAGGAACACATACAGTAAGCAAACATAAAAATATTAGATTAGTATTATTGGCACGGATGAAGTTCTATTATATTGTTAGCAAAAAGAAAATACTTCATAAAACAAATAAATACAATGTTACTCACAAGTCTAACTTTTTTGGGGGGTACATTCACGCCAAACAGATGGAAATGTGTCATATTCCAGGACAATCCTCAGCAGACAGACGATGACAACACCATCTAAATAAACTCACTACACAAACATGACACAAAGCTGCAGAGGGGTTGGGTTAAATGCAGAAGACACATTTCAGTTGAATGCATTCAGTTGTACAACTGACTAGTATCCCCCCTTTCCTTTCCCCTTGGAGCATTTTATACAGAAGCACACATAGAGGACACACACACACACACACACACACACACACACACACACCACAGGCGGCTGCTTAGGGGAGGACGGCTCATATTAATGTCTGGAATGGAGGGAATGGAATGGTGTTCACACACACACACACACACACACACACACACACACACACACACACACACACACACACACACACACACACACACACACACACACACACGCAATGATAAATAAGAATCAAATACTAAAAGTTCTGTCAACCATATCAGGGGTTGTTATGCTGACAGAGGTAAGAAATGTTTAAATAAAGTTCAAATCATTTGAAATAGAAAGTGTTCATCTCTTCATAACAGCAGCAGAACAGCAGACCTGGCTGACTGTGTGAAAGCAGGCAAGGATTTTCCCATCAGAATGTTGTTTTTGTAGATTTTTTTTACCAAAGAAACATAATGATCGAAATCTATTGAATAGAGCTGTATGTTGAGTATAAAGACGTGTCGGCCTACAGTGACTGTATAATGTACCTTCAGTAAAATACAGAAACACACCAAAAAAACTATTATGACATACTGTATCAATAAATTCCACCACACAACAAGTGAAGCATGAATATCAAAATCCCAATCCAATGCCCTTGCCCTTGGAGAGTGTGACAACTCAAACCTTTACTTCAGGAACAATGTGAACCTTTGGGCAAACAAACAAACAGATTATGGCCCTTTGAGGGTAAAAGCAAACAGGCAAGAGGGATGTCAGAAGGAAATGATGAATGAAGCCTGCTAGTTCTACCAGAATGCTGACACAGCTGCTGTGGTGGTTTCGCAACCAGCCATCCCCTCATCGTCCTAACAGGAACAACCTAGCCCCCTTTCTATTGGTGTGTGTATGTTGGTGTGCGGCGTGCGTGTGTGTGTGTCCTAACGGGAGCCATTTAATTAAAGTCAATCACAGTGACAGATGCAGCAAACAGAGCAACCGCAGGAGCTCAACTTAAGAAAAAGACCACTTGGAGATGTCACCTTTTGTACTGCAAGGACACTAGGACAGGGCTTAATGACAGTGACAACAGAACACTAGGAGATGGGACATTAGAATAGGAGACAAGTAAGGTCAAGCTTTGTAGCTTGCCGCTAGCTGCATGGACACATGCTTCAAAGTTAACCTGTGAGTGGAGAATGGAGCATGTATAATATCATGTAAAGCATCCATACATGGAAAATGTTGGGATGACAATGTTGGAGTGCCTGGACTTTGTAAAGAAAGTGGTCCTCTAGGCCTACTTGCTGTACAGTCCACCATAAAGTGCACTTGTCAGTCAAACCTGTGCAAAGAATAAATACAGGTCTGTATCGGTGCATGGTCTCCATAGACGCACCTTCAGTCACCTCCAAGTGATACCATGACAACATCTCTGTAAATCTAAAAATGTAAACATTATTTGATCTTGATGGACAGAAGCACAGTGCCTACTAGTCAGTGCCTATAGTAGAGACACTGTTCTCAGATGCAGGAAAGTGACTTCCTTACTATACTGTTCCTGTCATAAACAAGGTAGCGACATTAAAAGGTTCGATCAATGAATACAAAATATATTTTTTAAATCTATGGTAATATTTAAAATCTTAATTAACCCAGATAATTACACAATGGACACAGTAAAGTAATACCTCCGCGTAGTAGCACTCATATCTCAGTATAGTAATACTCATATCTCAGTATAGTACTCATATCTCAGTATAGTACTCATATCTCAGTATAGTAATATTCATATCTCAGTATAGTAATACTCATATCTCAGTTTAGTACTCATATCTCAGTATAGTAATACTCATATCTCAGTATAGTACTCATATCTCAGTATAGTAATACTCATATCTCAGTATAGTAATACTCATATCTCAGTATAGTAATACTCATATCTCAGTATAGTAATACTGATATCTCAGTATAGTAATACTGATATCTCAGTATAGTAATACTCTCAGTGTAGTAATACTCATATCTCAGTATAGTAATACTCATATCTCAGCATAGTAATACTCATATCTCAATAGGATCAATACAGTCGGTAGAAGGTAAATTATACCTTATGTAGGAGGTTGGGATATACCTTATTTTAAAGAACACAAAGGCATTACATGGTTGATAAGCGTTCAACTCAACTCAGCAGTTTGATTGACACACATACATTCTTTCAACAAACACACACTTTTTAAATATGTAATATATATCAACTTATACAAGAAATATATAGAACACATTTTTCCTGCATTGTATATATTACACTGTATACTGCAGAGGGTTGACCTCTTGATTTGGCCTTCATGCTATGTGTTGAAATTGTATGTTATACAATCCACAACACAATGGTCATACTCTGACGAACGTATGGGCATGACATAATAAAAAATACATTAATTAAAGTTATATCTAAATTCCTTTCATAAAAAGAAACAATTGTACTTTATACAATAGTTCTATGTAGAGTTTGAAACATGTCTATTATAAAATGTACAATCAAGAAGTTAAATTCTAAGCAACTATCTTCAGTTCTCATCAATTTCATACATTTAATCCTTCAAGTAGATCCTTTATCCAGTGATTCATTTAGACTAGCCATTTCAGGTCAGGATTTCATGGTCAAAATGAAATGCTCTTGAATATAAATACAATTTGGTAGTGCTTTGGGATGAACATTACATTGACTATACTTTGGGATGAAGGAGTGCTCATAAGGCCTACACAACATCAATATGAGCCACACAATGCGCCACGTCAGTCATTTCACTTGACATACTGTATACAACTGTTAATATGGATGGATTGTATAGAGCTTATGACCACCTCTTTGACAACAGGGGTAAACATGTTTTTTTTTTGTATATACACTTTGTATATAGTCATGGTGCAACCCCCTTTCTCTCACCAAGTCCTCCTATCCAGTCAACCACAACAAGGAGATCTTCATATAGACCTAGGGCCTCTCTAAGCCATATATATAGCTACTCTATTTGAAGTAGTGGTTCTACTTTTTTGAGTAGTTGAGCCTGTACTTGAAGTAGTTGAGCCTCTATTTAAAGGTATACTTTGGGATTTTGTCAACGACGTCCTTTAACTACTTCCCCATAGCCAGATGAACTTGTGTCTACATTTTTTATGTCTCTGCATCCAGTATGAAGGCTAGTTAGAGGTAGTTTTGTGAGCCAATACCTGACTAGCGTTAGCGCAAGGACTGGAAGTCTATGGTATCTACTAGCATGCTAGCAATTACCATAGACATCCAGTAATTGCGCTAATGCTAGTTAGCAAATACGCCAAAGCTAGTTAGCAACTTCATTCAAACTGCATTTATCCACAAGTTAATCTGACTCTGGGGATGTAGATAAAGGATTTTATTGCCAAAATCCTGAAGTATCCCTTTAATGTAGTTTGAAATACTGTTTTAAGTAGTTTGAAGTTCTATTTGAAGTAGTTGAGCCCTGCGACCAGGAAGAACTTCTCCAAGAAGAGTTCAGAGTCGAGCACGGCAATGTGAGCGGCTCGGCCAATCAGAGTATTGGCGGTGTTGGGCAGGGCGTGGAACACATTCTGGCGAATCAGACGACAGTCTTTAGCCCCCACCAACGGCTGGAGTAGGTTGTTGATCATCTCTGTGTACACTGGACCTTGGATATGGAGACAGAAGCACATGTTAGTTAGTGTACACAGAGACCTGCAGTGTGGAAACACAGACAGACACATGTTAGGGTTCAGTCTCTGATGGAATGTGAAAAGCTTTCTTTATTTACGCAATCACATTGGCACGTCATCAAGAGAGGTACAGTATGTGATGAAAGGCTTCTTAGATACATTTGGTGGAGAACAATAGGAACATAGGAGCTGCAGTGAGTGGTTCTAACCTGTGGTCCTGTCTTTGAGTGCAGTCCTGCACATCTCTATCCTGGCAGAGTGGAAGGGAACATATCTGTCCTGAGGCGATGCCACCAACACCACATTCTTGAAGAACTGGAGCCCTGAGAAACCAGACAAAGAGAGGGCAGAGAAAGAGAAAGAGAGAGAGAGAGAGAGAGAGAGAGAGAGAGAGAGAGAGAGAGAGAGAGAGAGAGAGAGACAGAGACAGAGACAGAGAGAGAGAAAGTGTTTGTAGGTTATATTTATGTATCACTTGGTGCCATCTTCATCGTTTGACAGCCCTCGACTGATAAAGCTGTTTTTTCTTGTGTCTCCTGTCACTGTGCTTTTAAGGGAGTGCACTGCTGGGTTTCAAATGACAGGGTTTGGATCATTTTGTCACCCCGGCGCAGCTCGAAGAAAAAAAGTGTTTTTCTGGCTTATCTGCTTGAAGTCTTTGCTTTGTTCATCTCACACAGTGGGAGGGTGGGGGCTGGTTTCCCTGAACAGAGCTAGCTAGCTAGTGGAGTCTGTGAGTTAGCCAGATGACATATGAGAGGAAAAGACAAACCAAAGTTTTTATGAATATTTAAACTCCTTGTGCTCTTACAGTATAGTTCCTCATCCATTATAGCAGTACCTACCTGGTTTCTGACTGAGAAGATAGAGGAAGGTTTTCCGAGGATCGGTATGATCTCTGCAGGTGAGCTGGAGCAACGATCCGGATTTCTTCAGCTTCTGCATCAGCCACAGACCTGTAACAGCCACATACATCAGCCACAGACCTAAAACAACCACAGACATCTGCCACAGACTTGTAACAATCCTCTGAATTACAGACATACAATTCCCCCTTTGAAAACTCAACACTGGGAGGACAGAGCAGAGCTGAATACAATTACTACACAGAAACTACTCAACTAGAATCAGAAACACTGCAATGAGCTGTTTCTGTTCTCCATGCTGAGTTGACAATGGCCTGTATTTTGCAATGATTCCAAAGGTCCGAGTAAGTAAGTAAGTAAGTATACTGACACATCCCTCCCCACATTCCCACCTCACCTGTGCTGACCAGCGTGCTGTTGTTGTACAGCGTTCCCAGGTGTGGTCCGGACAGAGACAGGAAGGTGTGCAGTTTGATCAGGTAGCAGCGGAACCGAGGCCTCGTCAGCACCGACCGGATGATCACATTCCCCAGAGAGTGACCAATGAAACTGAGGGTTGAAAAGAGGAGACAAACAGAACAGAAAAATAACTCTGCTGCTACCCAGGTCTCATTAGACTAAAAAGTGCACAATGAGAAGGCCTGACTGCACAGCTTCTTATTATAGAATAGAAGCTATGTACAGCAATAAGTGCCTTTAATTCTTTGGCCCCCTGCTATTTACTCTATCAGTATAAAGTGTTCAGGATGAGGGTAGCTCATGCAATCTGCTTCTAACTCCAAAGAGATGATTCATGTTGAAATAAGTACTCTCCAAAGCAAGGCAACGTCTTGATGTCTTAATGGCTAAGATAGCGGTACCTAGAATAATTAGCTGCTTTGTCCCCGAAGTCAATGAGACACAAGATTTCCTTAGATGTTCATTTCTCATCTGCTAATTACAGTAGTATCACCATCATCAAAGTACTGGGCAGCATCCCTCAGCACCAGCTCCTAACAACCTCCTCATCTGTTTCGTCTAACACTACATATAGAGGCGATGTAGAGAGAGACAGCTGCTACTGTGGCACTCCATGTCTTTAGTCACAGTTCTTCAGAGTATAAACAATGTTTAAAAGAATGCATACTTAAATAGCATATCCAAAAACTTAGATAGGAAAATTGGCATATTTAGGGCAATTATTGTACATGATGAATTACTGTACTTGGACCCATTAGAAGTGTTATGCTGAGGAGAGAAATATGTTTCAGTTCTTCATATCAAAGAAAATGCTAAGTGATTGACAGTGCATGGGAATATCCTCCATTATTGGGTTATTAATACTTTCTCTAACTCAGAGGGGTCTGTTGGGAGGAGCTATAGGAGGACAGGCTCATTGTAATGGTTGGATTGCTCCTCCCACCTGCCACCTCTGTTTTAACTATCAGTTTGATAGGGTTTGGAACTGAGCTGAGATGGGGGGGGGGTTTGGGCAAAAGTCCGTCCTCCGTCCTCTCTCCTCCATCCTCCAAACCTGGAAACCGAGTGGTCGAGGAATGTGTCAATTAGTCAGTAGGCAAAAGGAAGAGCGTCCTCCCCTCCTCGATAGTCACCTTTCATCGAGGATACTTGTGTATAAACTTGTGCTTGTGTACGAAACGTTTTGAAATCTATCACACCCCCTTTAAATCATATTTTGTTTTGTCAGAGCAGAATTAAATGCACACATTTAAAAACAATACACTACTTATTGTTTTATATATAAAATGCTGTGCAAAAATAACTATTTGTTTGATCACTTCACACGTTTATTTTGGCATCCACCACGGTGTACGCCATTGGCCTAATGGCGTGCGAGTGGAGAACGACCGTCTCATTTCAAGCGAGCACATTTCCATCCACGTTCACTCTTCTCTCCTTGATTAACTTTGACCTTTTTCAAAAGGAGATGAGAGAGGACGGAGGAGAGAGGACGCAGCAGGGGAGCAAAATCTAACTGATAAAAGGCTGTGGGGAAGATCTTAACGTACTATCGCCTCTCTCCTCGTCTCCTTCTCAAAACCCATGGGAGAAGGTCAGAGGAGAAGGACCTCTGGCTTTCTCATCCAATGGCTTTTGACAAGGAGACGAGGAGAGAGGACACAGGGAGAATGCAATTGAGATCTTCCCAGGGAATATCATCATGTGTTCATATGCTGCCATCTAGTGGCTATAAAGTGGCTATACTACATCTATTTTGTTTCTCCATTGCCTCCTATTACTGTACCTGTGTCTTTATGTATTGTGGTAGTTAGGAGACTGACCTTAATGTTTTTTATTTAAAAATTGTATTTAAACTTTATTTAACTAGGCAAGTCAGTTAAGAACAAATTCGTATTTACAATGACGGCCTACCCCAGCCAAACCCGGACGAAGCTGGGCCAATTGTGCGCTGCCCTATGGGACTCCCAATTATGGCCGGATGTGATACAGCCTGGATTCGAACCAGGGACTGTAGTGACACCTCTTGCATTGAGATAAAGTGCCTTAGACCACTGCGTCACTCGGGACTGCTATGCACACTGTTGTGTGGTAGTTAGAACTGGCCTTAATGTTGTCCGGTAGTTAGAACTGACCTCAATGTTATGTGGTAGTTAGAACTGACCTTAATGTTGTGTGGTGGTTAGAATTGACCTTTAATGTTGTGTAGTGGTTAGGGCACTGACCTTAATGTTGTGTGGTGGTTAGAATTGACCTTTAATGTTGTGTAGTGGTTAGGGCACTGACCTTAATGTTGTGTGGTGGTTAGGGAACTGACCATAATATTGTGTGGTAGTTAGGAGAATGACTTTAATGTTGTGTAGTGGTTAGGATACTGACCTTATCCGTCTGATGGTGAGGTTGTACAGCTGAATGTGCTGGATAATCTCGTCTAGTAGCCTGTCCGTCATGGTGTCGAAATCTGCAAACGTGTCAGTCTGCAGCAAACGGAGAGGAAAACAACCAACATATTTTCACATTTATTTAACCAGGAAATCCTACTAAAAATTACTAAAAATCCAACTAAAAATTAAAGCATATTCACAGTATTCGCTCATACATATGATCGATTCTCTAAAATCAATGTTTATTGTATTAACGTGCAGACAGAATATTCTGTATTTTACCTGGTTCCTCTCAGACATGAGGAAGTCCAGTCTGGACCCTGGTAATCCCAGCTCTATGAAGGTCTTCACCAGCCGAAGGTCTGCACTGTTCCCTTGGGAGACAATACAACAATACACCTTTAAACTCCTGGCCTGAATAGTATGTAACTATAGAAGGGGGACCCAAACCATATTCTGGACTGTTTAATTCAGTTCTTTTGAGCAACACTTTATTGTTCTAGCATTGGACAACATTGTGTGATGTTTTATCATCCAGGCCATAGACATACACAACCAGGTGGATCAGGAGATGATTTGGTTGATTTTATTGATTGTTTGATTGATTCATTGATTGATTTTATTGTCTCACCATCAAGGCCGTGGACACAGACGACCAGGTGTATGCCATCCTCAAACTCCTCATCCTCCTCCTCAGGGGGAAAGTAGGGCAGGTCGGAGGCCAGGTGAGGGAGGTCACTGTACAGGGTCGCCTGGAACACCAGCTCCTTCACCAGATCCTCTTTGGACCTGTAGAAACTGGAACACAGTGCAGGCAGAGGGGACAGGTCAGAGGTGCATCATTATGAATATGCACAAACTCAGAAAAACTCATCATTAAAGAGGTCAAAGAGCAATGTAAAATGTCTGACTTATCGTTCTAAAACTAGAAATATAAAACAACTCACTGCAGCATCCTCTCGTTTGTTTCGTCATCTGGCCCCAGGGCGTTGGATGAGGACGAGGAGATGATGCCGAAGGAGCCCAGGGGCTGATGGGTAATGGGGGATGCGGCTTGTCGAGTGGAGATGCCGCTACTGGACGGTGAGTCCCGGACGACGGAGGAGAAGGGAAGACAGGTCGGAGCGCAGGACACTGACATATTCACTACCTCCACCACCTTCCTGTTCATAAAGGATAGGCCTGACCCTGAGTTTGACTCTGAGCTTGACCCCGAGCCCAACCCTGACCCCGAGCTACTGGGGATCTTAGCTGGTTTGGTCTGACCGTTGAGATCCAGCTGCTCTCTCTCATTGGCCGGGAGCCCTGTGAGGCCATCAAGCCTGGACGTATCAGTGGCAATAAGGCCTATGAGGTGGATGGGTCTCTCTGTAGGCTTGGGGTCATGGAGGCTCTTCCTCTGTGAGACCACCACAAGGTCGCGCAGCCCGACCCGATGGAGGCTCTGGGAGGGAGTCCGGTGATGATCCAGCTGTTCCTGGTCAACAAGGTCGTTCAATCCACTCTGACAGTCATCCCTGACTGGATTATCCTCCCCATCATCCATCAACACACTGCTGTCATGTTCACAGGGTTTGGTCTCACAGCTACAGGGGGCGATCTCTACTTCACAGAGAGCTGGTTCCACTGAGTTTAAGACATCACTGGTGTCTCCTCTGTGATGGTTCTTATCCTCCATCTGACTGACTATAGCTGGATCCTTCACTTCATCATGGCCTTCAACATACTGTTGGAACAGTAAGACTTCAGGTACTCGACTAACGCCACTTAACACTGCCTTCATGTCTGACAGGGCCTTTGGCAGAGCAGATTTATTAGATCTACGAGTTTCTTTAAGATCACAACCATTCTCCTGATGAGCTCTGGTCACCTGCTGGGGTGGTGAGGGAGCTGCTCCCCAGTCAAACAGACCAATCTCAGGCAGCTCTCCCTCCTGGATGTCCTCCAGAGAGGAGTGGTTTACCCCGGATAAGGACTCCAGAGGTCTGATCAAGTCCCCAGTCGTTACATTGGTGGCAGCAGTGGAGATGGAGGAGTATCCCTCCTCCTGGTCCTGGTACCCGCTGGTCCCCTCGCTCTCCGTGTCTACCTCCTCCTCCGCTCCTCCCTGGTCCTCCTCTGTATCCTCAGGGCTGGAGATCTGAGGAGCCGAGACAGACTTGGTCAGTTTACTGAGCTGGTTCCTCTGTTCCTCGTCGCCCTCGTAGGGCAGGGAGGAGATGGAGGTGAGGGAGGCCTGGATGCCAGCGCTGCCACCCCCTCCGCTGGGCAGGCTGCCCCTGCTGGTTCTGCTCTCTGTCTGCAGACCCTCCAGGGAGCTGCGGTGGGCCAGGTGTCTCCTCGCCAGGCGCTGCAGTACCAGGCTCTCCTCCAGAGGGCGATTAACGTCCATGGGCCAGGCCATCGAGCTGGGCTCACTCTCGATGCCTGAGTCGGAGATGACGGAGGGAGAGCGGTTTAAGATCTTGGAGCCACCCACCCCCACCTCTCGGTGGGCCAGCTCTCTCCTCAGGTTCGTAGGTAGAGGGGGTGTGAGGGGATGATCTTTGAGTGGAGCCTGGGGGTTAGTGGTTAGACTGATCAGAGGAACATCCTTGCGGTCAGTGTCCATAGCAAGATCATTCTCTTCTACATCAAAGTCCATTCCTATACTGATACTGTTCTGGTATCTCTGTGTGATGATGTCTTGGTGGTTCTCCAAGTCATTCCAAGTCGTGTCTTCACTGTTCAAGGTATGTTGTGGGTCTGTACAGTGTTTGTGGTTGGAGGAGACCATCAGCACTGCCTCTCCTCTGAACGGATCCACATCAGTGGGCCTGGCTGTAAGGAACCTCAGGCCTAAACCAGCGATCTCCTCTGCCTCAGTTTGCTGCTCTGGATCCCCTGGCTGGACTGGCTCTCCCTGGTCTGGGTCTGCCTGATCTAGGTCTGGAGTCTCAATAGATGGAGAATCTATCTTGTCAGTAATAATGCTGGTACTCTGCTCCCCTATGAGAGACCTGTATGTATCCTCACTGTCTTTAGGCTCCTGGGTTGGTATTGCTGGTGAACTGGTGAGCTGGTCCAGGGCAGGAGGACTAATGTTTGCATCAGTGACAGCAGGGTTGGGGATGGTCTGCTCACTGGTGGACAGATGTGTTGGCACATATGATCCCCAATCTATAAATAACGATGGAGAAAAATGGTTGGTCTAATACAGTACTAGATGTTTAAATTAAATCAAGTAAACTTACTTACTTGAATAAGTATAGATCTGAACCAGATAAAACAATATTGTTAGCATAAATATAAGCAGACTATGTACTGCTTAAAGGTGAATTCTTGTTGAGCCATCAGTGTATATATGTTTGATACCTTAAGGGGTCTTACAATTCAAAATCAAATAGCTAAATGATCCTTGGTGTGACCACCTTAAAACAATTCCGTATGTTAGATTTTTTTAATTATGTTAATTAGATTACCTGTAGGGCAAGGGTTAATGTATATCGCTGTTGAATGAAATCCTGGACTTAGTCAACTTACTTGTCCGTGGAGACTCTACATATCTGTCTTCGAAGATGATAGGCAGGCTGTTCCAGTCTCCGTCAATGTCCAGGCACTCTACAGGTAATGGTGGCATCCTGGTCAGGTAGTTGGAGTTACGCACCTCCACAGCTATCTGACCGTGTCTGTTGATCCTTTAAACAGGAGATAGAAGATAGAGGAAGAGGAAGAGGAAGAGGAAGAGGAAGAAGAAGAAGAAGAAGAAGAAGAAGAAGAAGAAGAAGAAGAAGAAGAAGAAGAAGACGAAGAAGAAGAATTACGTCTTAGTTAAAGCATTAACATTAAATTACATTTAAAACAGGAATGGCAGTACTCACAGGTCCTCTTGAAATGTCAGGGATGTCTCTTTGGGGTGTTCTGTGAAGAAGTATGCCTCTGAAAACCGCCTGACCTGACATCAGCACAAAATAAAAACAAGAACTATCTTCATTTTCTCACTGAGAAACTTACCGAGTTAGTACTGTATGCATGAAAGGCAATGACTGGAACTTCAAAAGAGAAATGACAGAAATGTGTTAATGCTTTAAAAGCGTTAAAGTGTTAAAATACAGGTAACTGCCAAAATAAAGGAAACAAGAGTAAATGAGGGATACAAAGTATATTGAAAGCAGGTGCTTCCACACAGATGTGGTTTCTGAGTTATCTAAGCACTTAACATCCCATCATGCTTATGGTCATGTACAGTGCATTCGGAAAGTATTCAGACCCATTTTGTTACATTACAGCCTTATTCTAAAATGGATTAAACTGTTTTTCCCCCCCTCATCAATCTACACATAATACTGCATAATGACAAAGCAAAAACTGGTTTTTAGACATTTTTGCAAATGAATAAAAAAAAAAAACGGAAAAATGACATTTACATAAGTATTCAGACCCTTTACTCAGTACTTTGTTGAAGCACCATTGCCTTCTCCCATTCCTATCTGCAATTCCTCTCAAGCTCTGTTAGGTTGGATGGGGAGTGTTGCTGCACAGCTATTTTCAGGTCTCTCCAAAGATGTTTGATCGAGTTCAAGTCCGGGCTCTGGCTGGGCCACTCAAGGACATTCAGTCTGGGGTCCTGAGCGCTCTGGTGCAGGTTTTCATCAAGGATCTCTCTATACTTTACTCTGTTCATCTTTCCCTCGATCCAGACTAGTCTCTACCATAAAGGCCTGATTGGTGGAGTGCTGCAGAGATGGTTGTCCTTCTGGAAGGTTCTCCCATCTCCACAGAGGAAATCTGGAGCTCTGTCGGAGTGACCATCGGGTTCTTGGTCACCTACCTGACCAAGGCCCTTCTCCCCCGATTACTCAGTTTGGCCTTGTGACCAGCTCTAGGAAGAGTCTTGGTGGTTCCAAACTTCTTCCATTTAAGAATGATGGAGGTCACTGTGTTCTTGGGGACCTTTAATGCTGTTTTGGTATCCTTCCCCAGATCTGTGCCTCGACACAATCCTGTCTCAGAGCTCTACGGACAATTCCTTTGACCTCATGGCTTGGTTTTTGCTCTGACATGCACTGTCTACTGTGGGACCTTAAATAGACAGGTGTGTGCCTTTCCAAATCATGTCCAATCAATTGAATTTACCACAGGTGGACTCCAATCAAGTTATAGAAACATCTCAAGGATGATCAATGGAAACAGGATGCACCTGAGCTCAATATCGAGTCTCATAGCAAAGGGTCTGAATACTTATATAAATAATGTATTTCAGTTTTTTATTAGCAAGAATGTCTAAAAACCTGTTTTCTCTTTGTCATTATGGGGCATTGTGTGTAGATTGATTAGGGAAATTATTTATTTAATCGATTTTAGAATAAGGCTGTAACGTAACAACATTTTGAAAAAGTTAAGGGGTCTGAATGCTTTCTGAATGCACTGTATAAAATCCCTTTAACAGAAATACAAAAATCTCACTAAAGTGTAACTAAACCTGCCTCCTGTTATAAAGTCATAGAGCGTGACAGAGACATGATGTTCCTGAGGAGGTCAGGGGTTTGAGGTCAGGGGTTAAGACTCACCCTGAGTGTGTGGTGTTCCTGGGCCAGGTGGGACAGGATATGTGTGTTGGGTACGGCTGCCTCCAGGAAGCGGGTCCACAGAGCCGACAGCTGGGAGCAGAGCTGGGTCAGGTCTCTACTGATCTGTTCTGCTACTTTCTCATGTCCCCCCTGCAGCTAGAGAAGGAGAGGAGACAGCGGAGGGTTAGGGTCAGTGTGGTGCTGGTTAGAGGTCAAACGGCAGGTTAGGTGGAGCAGAGCTGGGTTAGGTCTCTACTGATATGTTCTGCTTCCTTCACATGACCTCCCTGAAACTAGACGAGGAGAAGAGAGTGGATACAGATAGTATATCTTTATATGCTCAATGACTTTATCCAGATGCCACTGATATCTTAGATATATAGTAAAAGTACAGGTAACTGCCAAAATAATGGAAACCTCTTGAGTAAATGAGTGGTACATTTTGGCTACCATGGCTATGCCCCCATAGGATGACAACGCCCCCATCTCCAGGGCACGAATGGTCTCTGAATGGTTTGATGAGCATTAAAATGATGTAAACCATAAGCCATGGCCGTCTCAGTCACCAGATCTCAAATCAATTGAACACTTTTGGGAGATTCTAGAGTGGTGCCTGAGACAGCGTTTTCCACCACCATCAACAAAACACTAAATTATGGCATTTCTTGTGGAAGAATGGTGTCGCATCCCTCTGTTTCAGACACAAATCTATGCCAAGGTGCATTGAAACGGTTCTGGCTCGTGGTGGCCCAACGCTCTAGTCGGACACTATATGTTGGTCTTTCTTTTATTTTGGCAGTTAACTGTATGTTGTTCAAGTAAAAAAATGAATAATGGAATTGATGGACATACTAGTAGAACATTGGAGGGGAAAGAAAGCATAGCTAATACAAAATGTTGATCTTGATTTTTAGCAGTACTGTATGTCTCGTACACCACCTACCTGTAATTCTATCGTGAGCTGATTTAGTGTTTCTTCCACCGGTAGCTCCTCTGTGAAGAGAAAGACAAGAGAAAGATATTACTACAGCATAGTGTTCTCAGAATTATACATGATTTTGAACAATTAAATAATTGACTTGATTGATTTCCACATAGACATAGCTAAATATTGAGTAAATGCTATTGTAACATTGTTGCCTCACCTATGTCCACCTGGTCCAGTTGTGGTATCTCCTTCATCAGAGTGGTGTAGTAGGAGCGTACACCTCGGTGTACCACCAGTAGGAGGCGACAGAGTCTACGATGCCACGTGTGAGCTCTCTGAAGACAGTTCTCACTAGGGACGTAGAAACTACCCTGGGGAGAGGCAGGAGGGAGGAGAGGGAAGAAGAAGATAGGATAGGTTAGAGTAGAGAGGGAAGTCGAGAGGAAGAGTAGAGAGAGGAGAGACACATGGAAGAGGGGAGAGACACAGGAAAGGGGATACAGTAGAGACAGGGGAGAGACAGAGAGAGACAGGGGAGAGACAGAGGAGAGACAGGGGAGAGACAGGGGAGAGACAGGGGAGAGACAGAGGAGAGACAGGGGAGAGACAGAGGAGAGACAGGGGAGAGACAGGGGAGAGACAGAGGAGAGACAGGGGAGAGACAGAGGAGAGACAGGGGAGAGACAGGAGACAGGGGGAGAGACAGAGGAGAGACAGAGGAGAGAGAGAGGGAAGAGTCATGGGAAGAGACATGGGAGAGACAGGGGAGAGAGGAGAGACAAAGAGGGGAGAGAAAGAGGGGAGAGAGGAGAGACAAAGAGGGGAGAGACAGAGAGGGGAGAGAGGAGAGACAGAGAGAGGAGAGACAGAGAGGGGAGAGAGGATAGACAGAGAGAGGAGAGACAGAGAGGGGAGAGAGGAGAGACAGAGAGAGGAGAGACAGAGAGGGGAGAGAGGATAGACAGAGAGAGGAGAGACAGAGAGGGGAGAGAGGATAGACAGAGAGAGGAGAGACAGAGAGGGGAGAGAGGAGAGACAGAGAGAGGAGAGACAGGGGAAGAGACAGGGAAGAAAATGGTGGTTACTCCATCTAGATCAAAAGATAACAAGCTGCTTTATTGACGGCCAAGTTCACATACTGGGACTTTACGGCCTCCGCAGTAGGAACCAATGACCTTGTTTAGTGAGTCTCAGTAACTACCGGAGGATCAAATAATATTTTGGACACAAGCAGCTCCTAAACATAGCTTGTTACCCGGTAGTTAAACACATGGATGTGGACGTGGCACTGGAAGATGTAGAAGACATGACCCTACAGGAGTTGTATGATCTTTAACATGTCCTGTGGACAGGAACAAACTAACCACACACTACCCAGTAACCACAAACTGTCCAGACATCAGTAAAGACCGCTGTTAATGTTTCATACAAAAATGTCTTAGACTGGGAAGGTAATGGATCAAAAGCTTAGCCAATCTCTCACCAATGATGTTACTGTAGTAGTACCATTTAGAGAAAGTATTTATGAGTAGTAATTCCTATTTCTCCCCAGCAGGTGGCTCTCTAAACACAAACCCACAGTACTTTCACTGGACTATCACATTCATCCTATTCTCTGTACAGGCCTGTAACCTACAGTATCACTTCTGCAACCAATATGAGCCACAAAGCCCAGCTACTGCATATCCAGGTCAAGAGTAAGATTGTGAAAAAAGTTATTCTAGTCAAGGACCCAAACAACATATTTTTAGAGATAAGGCAGGGTCAAGTCAGACTGGGACAAGTCACCTCTGACCCCATCCCAGTCCCAACACATACAGGCCCCAGCCCATTGGGACACCCCTGGCCCCTGTCACAGTTCCCTGGGTTGGGTCCATCTTCTTGTGACTGGCTGGCTATTATGTTTGTTTTTGCAGTTTGTAATACTGGTGTATGTGTGTTAGTCTTAAAGGCATGTAATACTGGTGTATGTGTGTTAGTCTTAAAGGCATGTAATACTGGTGTATGTGTGTTAGTCTTAAAGGTTCTCAGCACCGAAAGTACACGCGAGTCCCAGCTCCTGGATTTAGCACACGCAGCGCTATTGCACCCCAGGGAAAAGTTTGATATTCTGGACGAGTTGAAAAGGAGGCGGCGTGGATGCAGGGCAGGTCGGAAGTGTAAGGCAAAGCTGAGGAAGTACAAGCCGGCTATACCGTCTATCATTATGGGCAACGTGAGATCGCTGCATAACAAGATGGATGAGCTTAAGGGGCTAATCCATGGACAAAGACACTACCGGGAAGCTAGCCTATTGTGCTTTACTGAAACATGGCTAAATGATAACATCCCCATAGAGAACATAACTATCAGCGGTTTCCAGACCATCAGAGCGGACAGGGATAGAGCTTCTTCCGGTAAGAGTAAGGTTTATTAGTTAACAACAGATGGTGTAATCCGAGACTTATTACTGTTAAGGAACAGTTTTGCAGCCCGGACATTGAGATGCTAGCCGTTAGCTTGAGATCCTACTATTTGCAGAGGGAACAATTGTTGTTATTGTTTACATCCCGCCCTCCGCGGACGCATACACAGCGTGTACGTCATCCACTCTGTTATCGCGAGGTTACAGACAGCGCATCCAAGTGCCTTCTTTGCCATTTCGGGGGATTTTAACCATGAATCTCTCTCTTCAACGCTGCCCACATTCAAACCGTTCGTGAACTGCCCAACCAGGAATAATACAACTCTGGACTTGTTATATGCTAATGTGAAGGATGCATACAACTCCACTGCACTCCCTCCCCTCGGTAGATCGGATCACAACCTTGTCCACTTCACCCCACTCTACAGGCCTATAGTCCAACAGCAGCCAGCGACCACTAGCACCATTAGGAGATGGTTCCCGGAGGCGAATGAGGCCCTACAGGACTGCTTTGAAAAAACAACTGGGATGTGTTCTGTGAGGCTCATGGGGAGGACTTTGATGGTCTTACAGACTGCATAACGGACTATATACATTTTTGTGTAGACAACACTGTACCCACCAGGAAGGTACACTGTTTTCCAAATAATAAACTCTGGGTCACCAGCGACCTGAAGGCCCTGCTGAATGAGAAGAAGAGGGCCTTCAAGGGGGACAGGGACAAATTGAAATGCGTCCAGAGGGAGCTGAAGTTGCGGACTGCAGAGGGGAAGAGAGGGTATAAGGAGAAGATGGAGGACAAGCTGAAGCAGAGCCAGGTGAGAGAGGTGTGGAAGGGTATGAGAAATATCACTGGCTTCAAAAAGTCAAACAGTGGGCAGACGGAGGGGACCCAGGACAGAGCCAATGAGCTGAACCAATTTTTTAACAGCTTCGATACTGGCCCTGTCCACCTCCCCTCCAGTTAGTCCTTGCTCACCTCAGACCCCTGCTGTGTACATCACTGGACCCCCTGCAGTTCGCATATCAGCGCAACATCGGGGTGGATGATGCAATCATCAGCGACCCCCTCCCCACCTCGGCCCCCGCTCCCTCTGGACTGATCTGCAACACCTCCCTTCCCCCCACCTCCGGACTAATCCTCAACACCCCCCTTCCACCGACCTCCCCACCTGGGCTGGCTTTCACCACCAACAAAGTGAAGAGAGAGCTGGAGAGACTACATCAGTGGAAAGCGACGGGCCCTGATGGCATCAGCCCAACGGCAACATAGACCTGGAACTGTTGGGTTTTTAGGACCTAGTTTAACAATTATGCATCCATCCGTGAGTAACTCTGGTCTGTAATCACTCATTCACTCAGGACTTATTCATTCAGGACTGTATATACATATTCATGTACAGTTGTTATATCATATCATGTGAAATATTGTAAGTAATTCTTGGACCGAACTTACAGAGTCATTCACTCAGGAATGCATATTAGTATCCTATCAGTTGTATCTTTTTCATTGCTTTTAGTATATCGAATGTGCAATACGTGCATTTTCTGTAATCAAACCCTGCACTAAGGACTGTATTTGAAGGGAATTATTATTATTACCCTAAATTATATCATACGCACATTTAGCTATTTAAGTATCTCTTCCTGTAATTTACCTGTACAGTTAATTTAACCATGCAAAATAGTCACTTACCTGTTCATTTAACCAGACTGTATATTAAGTAAACTATTATTACCCTCAATTGTATCATACGCACAATTAGCTATTTAAGTATTTCTCTGCCATTGACCTGTATAGTATAGTTAACCATGCAAATATTCCTTATTTATCTACAGTTGAAGTCGGAAGTTTACTTTGAAGTCATTAAAACTCATTTTTCAACCACTCCACAGATTTCATGTCAACAAACGATAGTTTTGGCAAGTCGGTTAGGATATCTACTTTGTGTATGACACAAGTAATTCATCCAACAATTGTCAACAGACAGATTATTTCACTTATAATTCACTATATCACAATTCCAGTGGGTCAGAAGTTTAAATACACTAAGTTGACTGTGCCTTTAAACAGCTTGGAAAATTCCAGAATGATGTCATGGCTTTAGAAGCTTCTGATAGGCTAATTTACATAATTTGAGTCAATTGGAGGTGTACCTGTGGATGTATTTCAAGGCCTACCTTCAAACTCAGTGCCTCTTTGCTCAACATCATGGCAAAATCTAAAGAAATCAGCCAAGCCCTCAGAAAAAAAATTGTAATTTCCAAACGCCTGAAGGTACCACGTTCATCTGTACAAACAATAGTACGCAAGTATAAACACCATGGGACCACGCAGCAGTCAAAACGCTCAGGAAGGAGACGCGTTCTGTCTCCTAGAGATGAACGTACTTTGGTGCGAAAAGTGCAAATCATTCCCAGAACAGCAGCAAAGGACCTGGAGGAAACAGGTACAAAAGTATCTATATCCACAGTAAAACGAGTCCTATATCGACATAACCTGAAAGGCCGCTCAGCAAGGAAGAAGCCACTGCTCCAAAACCGCAATAAAAAAGCCAGACTACAGTTTGCAACTGCACATGGGGACAAAGATCGTACTTTTTGGAGAAATATCCTCTGGTCTGATGAAACAAAAATAGAACTGTTTGGCCATAATGACCATCGTTATTTTTGGAGGAAAAAGGGGAGGCTTGCAAGCCGAAGAACACCATCCCAACCGTGTTGCATGAGGGTGGCAGCATCATGTTATGGGGGTGCTTTGCTGCAGGAGGGTCTGGTGCACTTCACAAAATAGATTGCATCATGAGGAAGGAAAATTATGTGGATATACTGAAGCAACATCTCAAGACATCAGTCAGGAAGTTAAAGCTTGGTTGCAAATGGGTCTTCCAAATGGACAATGAACGAAAGCATACTTCTATAGTTGTGGCAAAATGGCTTAAGGACAACAAAGTCAAGGTATTGGAGTGGCCATCACAAAGCCCTGACTTCAATCCTATAGAAACGTTGTGGGCAGAACTGAAAAAGCAGGTGCGATCAAGGAGGCCTACAAACCTGACTCAGTTACACCAGTTCTGTCAGGAGGAATGGGCCAAAATTCACCCAACTTATTGTGGGAAGCTTGTGGAAGGCTACCCGAAACGTTTGACCCAAGTTAAACAATTTAAAGGCAGTGCTACCAAATACTAATTGAGTGTATGTAAACTTCTGACCCACTGGGAATGTGATGAAAGAAATAATAGCTGAAATAAATAATTCTCTCTACTATTATTCTGACATTTCACATTCTTAAAATAAAGTGGTGATCCTAACTGACCTAAGACAGGGAATTTTTACTAGGATTAAATGTCAGGAATTGTGTATGTAAACTTCCGACTTCAACTGTATATCAACTTGCAATATTTTTATAATTTTTTTCACCTGTATATATTCAGCCTTTCACCCATACTATGCAATGTCTTTTTATAGCTTTTTGCACTCCAGACTTCTTGTATTTTTATACTTTTTCATACTGCCGCACTATGTATCATGTATCATGTATCTGTCTTTTGTGTATTTTCGTTCTGGCATTTTGCACCTGCCCTGTGTTTTTTCGTAGCTGCTTGAGGAAGACATTTCCCCTTGGGGATCAATAAAGTATCTATCTATCTATCTATCTATCTATCTATCTATCTATCTATCTATCTATCTATCTATCTATCTATCTATCTATCTATCTATCTATCTATCTATCTATCTATCTATCTATCTATCTATCTATCTATCTATCTATCTATCTATAATTGACCTGGGGCAGTAAAGCGCAGGGCCCTATCATCATTGCTGTACTCTGCTCTGTAATAAAAGATACTACTGCTGGATCCATCACAACCAGGAAGGAACACCTGTATGTTTACTTTCATAATTCCTTTTACCTTTCTAGAGGCATGCTGGGATATGGGGGTTGGGACTTGAAACAACTACAGAGTCAAAGAACAAAAAATAGCTATTTCTTTCACTATGAATGCAGTCATTATCCCCCTCCCCCCCACAAAGCAAAACCCGTTTTTTCTTAACTGACAATGGATGAGTTGTGCTCTGTTCAGCCCCTACCCAACTGGTAGTCTAAGAGTCTCCACACACTTCACTCCGTCGATCGTCGTCTGGGCATGTGCAAGGGCGGAGTCAGATCTCTTGCACTTTTCTCCACATCGCCTTGTGTAGTGTATATTCACTAGGGGACTTGGTGTGCCAGAGTAGCTTACCAAGCAAGAGGGTCCGAGGCACTCTTTGTGTAAATACAGTACATTTCTTCTTCTTTGGATAATGTATTACAGTCTTCTTAAGTCCCATTTGTCAGCAGCAGCCTCATGCGAAGCTGACAGTCTGCTACAGGAACACAGGGCTGAGTACCCAGGTGACATACTGGATCTGATGGCTGCTGCAGTGCACTGTGGGATACATAGTCACAGGGGGTCCATCTGCTCTGATAGAAATAGAACTAAGAATTACAGAACATTGACATGAATGGGAATTCCTGATCTAGTCATTATATGTCTATGGATCCCTCTACATACAACAGGAACAAGGGACAAGACAGCATCTTGTCAGACAGACGTGCTGGTAAAAATAGCCAGACAGGTCTCTCTTTCTGAAAGACTGAATGTTTTAAGTATTATTTGAAGATATCCTGGCTGTCCTCTTGCATTTCTACTTGACATTCTCAACCACCCCACTAAGGTCCAAGACGAGTATCTCACTCATAATAGAAGCTCTCAGAAAATGTCTCTTTATCGCCACAGATATTTCTGAGATACACATTTTTATACCAATGAGGAAATGTGAAAAGGTCTAAATGGAAAAAGAAAGGCAACATCCACTTTCTGCCTTCCACAAGAGAGGCAGCACCGCTAAAATTCAGCTGATACCAATGGAATTTTCCAACGACACGTGTCCAGATTGTGCAACAACGACACGCTTAATAATGAATAAAAAAGAAAAGAGCAGCTTGGTTAGTGTGGAAACGCTAAAACAGTCAAAGTGCTGAAAATGTGGTTATACCCTCCAGGTAGAAAACATAAATAAGGGCTGGAAGAGAGGAGAGAGGGATGGCTCGCACACACACACACACACACACACACACACACACACACACACACACACACACACACACCACACACACACACACACACACACACACACACACACACTGTGCTCTGTACACATTTCACATGCAGGTACATGTAAGCTAAATGGCAGTTGGGTCGAACTCATTACGGGGATCAAACACCGCCCCCCCCCGCCGTGCTAAATGCAGTGCTTATTAAAGCTCCCTGTTGGAGGCGCTGTGTAAAAACCAGGAACAAGGGGGGCAGAGCCTGGTGTGTGTGTGTGTAACCAAGGAACAAGGGGGGCCAAACGGAGAGGACGGGACGGGGGGGACAAGACCGGCTCTCGTTAAGATTTACTGCTTAGTCTGTGACGTCTGTCCACAGGGCTGAAGGGCTGTGTGTACAAGGCACATGTTTGTGTGACCAACAGGTTTTCCAATCACAGTAGCGTCCTACCATACAGGAAATTACCTACGCTGGATAAGACACATCGTAATAATCTAATGAAAAATAGCTGCTCTGCTTGATGTACACAATCATATAGTTATCACTCACATTCACACCCATTCACACCCCTCACACACACCTCATACAAACACACACACACCTCAAACACACACACACCTCCAGAAGTGAGAGACACGTGAGTGGTGTCTGTGGTTGATGTATCCAGCTAAGCACTTTCTCTGACTTCCTACAGCTCTCACACCACTAAATTAGCCTTTACAGCAGTAGAAACCATCACTAGTGTCTGCTATTAGTCTTAGTCTTATACTCCAGAGAAAGATGAGAACCCTTATGACACCATAATTACTACAGAGAGTTACAGTAGTTTCTCCTCCCGACACCAGGCTACAGTAGCTCAGCCTGTCTCAGTGTCCTGCTAGCCTCGGGCTGTGTCCCAAATGGCACCCTTGTGCCTACAAAATGCACTACTTTTGACCAGTGTCTTGGGCTCTGGTCAAAAGTAGAGCACTATACAGGGAATAAGGTGCTATTTTTGCCGCAGCCTCAGTGTCCTGCGAGGCTGGTCTGGCCATGTGGGTTAATGGGACATTAATAGGAAGTGGTGTGTTGCAGCACAGTACTCATCATGTGGGTCCATGTGAGGGACTAAAACTGTCTCTAATACTTCTAAAGGGACCTGATTGATGACCTGGCCTTACAATAGTGGAGGGAGAGAGAGAGAGAGAGAGAGAGAGAGAGAGAGAGAGAGAGAGAGAGAGAGAGAGAGAGAGAGAGAGAGAGAGAGAGAGAGAGAGAGAGAGAGAGCGAAAGAGAGAGATTTGATTAATATTTTCTGTTTCCTGGTTCTCTCCTCTTCAGTGTGAACTCTGTGGGCCGTTTTCCCAGATTCAGATTGTCCTTTTAGCATGCTTTAAATTCAAGGACTAGGTTTGTTTGGGTTGATCAGTTACTGTCCTCTGTAAAGTGTATTGAGAGACCTTGTAATCATGCACTTACAATGTAGTTTGACTTGATTTGACTGTACCTCTGTGACGACAGGTTTGCAGTATCCAGCCCCGAACATCAGGTTCTCCATGGACACCCCCATGGCTGACGCGTCAGTACCGTTCTCTGGAGAACCCTTCCCAAGCCAGGAACCCTTCCCTGTACGGGCAAAACTATGGAGAGAGAGAGAGAGAGAGAGAGAGAGAGAGAAGAGCAATTAGTCCTTATGTAATCAATAGAGCTCTCAGAGTAATTGTTAATCAGGGTAATGGATGGCTGAACATTCACGTTAAGATATTGGCAGCTGGATTTATCACCTAAGTGTTAGGAAAACTATTTATTCAAGTAGTGAGTGCAGGTTGCCAATCTAAACCCATTCTAACAGGAGAGGAGATACGTGGTGTGACAGCTAAGTAGTGATCATCAGTGTGACATGTTGGTGGTAAAGTACATAACCACACACACACACACACACACACACACACACACACACACACACACACTCACAAACACAGTATTACCTGATGAGTGGTTGATGTAAGGCCACTAAGGATGCGTGAATGGAGACAGAGATGACGGACAGGTGGAAGTAGTCGAACATCACAGGTACATGGTGGTGCAGACCTCTCCTGGGGTGGAAGTAGAGACCCAGGGTTCTACTGCTGATCACTGGGACTGACACGATGTCCCCTAACCTAGAGACAACACAGTTAGTATCTAACAGAACAGCAAACATCCAAATGGGATGTTTAATCCAGGACACATTACAAATCATCTATCTGTGGCCCACAGTACCTGCAACAGCACAAACACACAGAGGTCACACTCATACAACATGTGTGCACACACATGCAAGTCTGCACAGAGACGTGATAAAGTAGTGTTTTTTAATTGGCCAGTGTTTTTCCCTGACTATGCAGTCTTTCAGTCTATTAGAGCTCAGCACTATTAACTGAGGACCTCTCAAAACGGAGGAGAGAGGGAGAGAGATGGGGGAGGGAGAGGGGGGTAGACAGAGAGATGGGGGGGGGAGAGGGGGGTAGACAGAGAGATGGGGAGAAAGAAAAGAAAAGTGCCAGAGAAAAGAAAAGATGTAACCGAGTGTCTAACGTACTGTTCCTCGTTGTCTGTGAAGTGAAGGTCCAGCTTCAACTGAAAGTCCACTTCACTTAGAGCCTCTTCCACCTGCGGGAACAGAAACACAGTCACAACATCAACAAAACTGGATCAACCACAATTAGACAAATCAGCAATAAAAAAAAACAATGCATTTGGGTAATAAAACAGTGTAACAATATTATTGTGAAACATTAAACCAAGAGCAGCTGTTAATGTGTCTATAGTATTGTCATTAGTATCTATACTGTATCTTCTGCCTGTTTATCCCACTACACCATGCACACACACACACACACACACACACACACACACACACACACACACACACACACACACACACACACACACACACAAATGCACACCATGCTCTGTGTGGCAGAACAAACAGCAATGTCAAATCCTATTGATATCCTGATTGATTAAACACACGCTCTGGGGAAATGGAGTTCTATTTTTGTCCTTCTTATCAGAGTCTGAGGGAAGAAGAGGGAAGGAGAGAGAGAGAGTGAGAGAGAGAGAGGGGGATGTAGCGGGAGGGAGGGAGAGAGAGAGAGAGTGTGAGAGAGAAGGAGAGAGGGAGAGGGAGAGGGAGAGGGAGAGGGAGAGGGAGAGGGAGAGGGAGAGGGAGAGGGAGAGGGAGGAAGAGAGAGAGGGATGTAGAGGGAAGGAGAGGGAGAGGAAGAGAGAGAAGGAGAGGGAGGAAGAGAGGAATGGGAGGGAGGGAGAGAGGGGATACAGGGGGAGAGAGGAGGTACAGGTGGAGAGAGAGAGGGGGTACAGGGGGAGAGAAAGAGGGGGTATAGGGGGAGAGAGAGAGGGGGGAGATGGGGGGAGAGAGGGGGGAGATAGGGAGAGAGAGGGGGTAGAGGAGGAGAGAGAGAGGGAGTAGAGGGGGAGAGAGAGGGGGAGAGAGAGGGGGTACAGGGGGAGAGAGAGGGGGTACAGGGGGAGAGAGAGAGGGGGTAGAGGGGGAGAGAGAGAGGGGGTAGAGGAGGAGAGAGAGGGGGGAGAGGAGGAGAGAGAGAGGGGGTACAGGGGGAGAGAGAGAGGGGGTACAGGGGGAGAGAGAGAGGGAAAGGGAGAAAGAGAGTGGGATAGACAGAGAGAGAAAAGGAATTAACCTCTGGAAGAAGAGGGGACGGCTGAAATCTGATCTACCCTTCCAGGCCACAGCCTCTCTCTCTCTCTCTCTCTCTCTCACCTTCACATAAATAATGTGTTATACATTTAATGAAAAATTCTAAATTTAGGAGACTTGCCAGGTAGGTAGCCGACTTTAAATAAATAAATTAGAGAGTTGACCTGCCAAGTAGCCAACAAGCTGAAGATGAATCTGACAGTCACATGCTGACTGAACCAGGGTTCCTGTTTAACTCTGTAGGTAAGATACCTGTATATAGGTAGATTAGACTGTCGGTAGGTAGTCTCATCACAGAGGAAACAAGGTAATGGTTCGTACTCATGTCAAGGTATATGACATGGATCTAATATGGGTGACTAGTTTATACCACCTCCTGACCACGCACCAGTCTGTCTGTCTGTCTGTCTGTCTGTCTGTCTGTCTGTCTGTCTGTCTGTCTGTCTGTCTGTCTGTCTGTCTGTCTGTCTGTCTGTCTGTCTGTCTGTCTGTCTGTCTCAGGTGATGAATCTAACCTTGTGGCTCTGTCTGACTCCACAACAAAAGCACACTCCACAACTCTCACCCATACTGTTCAGTCTGGACCATAAGCAAATCACTTATTCTAAAATGCTATATATACATTTTCAGAAATGTTGGTAAATTAGCTTTTATTTAAATCAATTATGAAAGTGGTTGGTGAGCTTTTTCATTGTCTAATCATGGCATGGGGTTATTAAATGACAGACATGTATTTGTTTAAAATCTATCACTTGATGGTTTCATTTGAGAGAGACAAATGATCATGTTTGTTTTACTAAATGTTATATATCCGCCTCACTCTCAAATGTAACAAGCATCTACATTTTTTATAAAGAACTGTAAAAATTATACATTTGTAACATCAAAATTCATCTTATATACAAACATTTCAATCCAGCTAAACAATGATGTATAACATTTAGCAAATCGCTGAATAATAAAATCTGAGAACATTAATATTTTACACACATATTAAGGTACCCATAAGCAATCATTCCTGATGAAAAAACCCAAATGTGAAAAGCTGTTTGATATAGCATTTGGGAAATAAACTCTTTAAATGGTTCAATTGAGTGTGTGTGTGTGTGTGTGCGTGCGTGCGTGCGTGCGTGCGTGCGTGTGTGTGTGTGTGTGTGTGTGTGTGACTCACCCTCTCCCCGTCCAGCAGCAGGTGGACCTTGAAGAGCATGCGGTCCTTGACGTTGACCTCTTCATTCCGGTAGAGGATCTGGAAGATCCGGCTGAACACCGTAGTGTCCTCATGGACCCCATCATGGACCCCCGCAGAGCTAAAACTACAGTCACCTGGGGGGGAGGGAGGGGAGAGGGCATCATCATCAGCAGTATCATCAGCATCATCATCATCATCATCACCATCAGTGCCGCCTCTGCCTATACGGAGAATACGCAACCAAAAAATAATAACTTGTCTGTCTGTCAATTTTTGCATTTATTTTTGGGAAATCAGTTGGGGATTCAACTTATTATTGACAGTTAGAATACTAGAGTACACAATGTTGTTATGTCAGTCATCGACAGTCACTCAATTAGCCCATGTCAGCTAACATTTGATATGTTAGTCTAGCCAGCTATCTAAACCTTGTGTGTGTGGCTGAATTACTGACCAGGCAAGCAAGGCATGTGCCCAGGGTCCCTGACCTACTGGGAGCCCACATTGATTTTATTAGTCACTCTCACACAGATATCATATGAACCTGGTATAAGTCATGGCTAGAATCGCAGGAAATTAGCTTTAAAATGGCAACAGTTTCTCTCCATCCCATGGCAAAATGTGTAGAATTGCAGAGAATTTGCTTTAAAAATGCCTCATTTTCTCTCTGCCCATGGCAAGATCAGTACAATTGCATTAAATTTGTTTTAAAACTGCAAAATGCTCTCACTGCCCCATGGCAAAAGTCTAGAATTGTTGGAAATTAACTTAAAATGTTTTAGTGGTGGGACACCCCAACCAGATCTTGCTTAGGGACCCCAAAGGCTGGAGGTGGCCCTGATCATCATCATACATGACAAACACATCACCATTGAATGCATTCAGTTGTACAACTGACTAGAATCCCCCTTTCCCTTCCCATCACTGTCATTTCATGTCCTCCACATAATTGAGGCTCAGAAGCAGTCCTGAATGAATTATAAACAATCTGGGTATAGAAATAAACGGTTTTCCAATAAATCTCTATATAGTCAGTGCTGTTTTCGGCTTGTTTCAGTACAGTAGATGTGAGGAAGCTGCTGGATGTGCAGCTGTGATAGGCCTTTGAAGGAAGCACCCCACTGAGGTGCTCTCCTTTTATCTACCTCTACACGCACTCGATGCCCCCCTCTTTCTCTCTGTCTCTCCCTCTTTTCCGCTATCTCTGCTCTCTGTTCTCCTCTTCTCTCCCTCTCTCAGCAGCCCTACCCAGAAATAACAGTCACTTCAACCAGCATGAGTGTCAGATTTTGTACAACATTTAGTGGAAGGCAGTGTGGCTGTTGTGTGTTGGCAGAATGATGTGCTACTGCTAGTGGAAATACTCACATTTCCTTCCAAACCAATCATAGCCTGGCTATTACAGATGAACAGTCAGTTTGTCAACAGAGTTGTAATGAGGGTGAATGCTCAGTGCTCCAGGCTCATGTAAAAACATGGCCTCTCTAGTTCTGCTCTACAGGGAGGGGACAGAGGGAGACAGTGAGCAGAACTGGCAAGGCACTAAAGAGGCTTCACTGTGATTAGTTATGAGTACTAAGAGCACAGCAGATATACAGTAAGTCCTCAACCAAAGCATTCATATTCTATAGCAATACAAAGGAGACACTAACAATTTTAAGGCGTCAACCACTGTGTCACTCTGCATTATATAATAATTCTCTCTCTCTCTCTCTTTCCTCTTTCTCTCTTTCCTCTCTCTCTCTCGCTCTCTCTCTCTCTCTCTCTCTCTTTCCTCTCTCTAAATGAAGTGAAATAG
This sequence comes from Thymallus thymallus, assembly GCA_023634145.1. Taxonomy (NCBI): domain Eukaryota; kingdom Metazoa; phylum Chordata; class Actinopteri; order Salmoniformes; family Salmonidae; genus Thymallus; species Thymallus thymallus. The sequence goes on along the minus strand of CM042396.1, from coordinate 17,139,983 downwards.
AAAAAATCTACATTACACTCACAAAAGTTCAAAAAGAACAAAGACATTTCAAATGTCATATTATGTCTATATACCGTGTTGTAATGATAGTTAATAGTTGATAGTTAATAGTTGAAGTACAAAAGGGACAATAATTAAACATAAATATGAGTTGTATTTTTAATGGTGTTCTTGTGGCAACAGGTCACAAATATTGCTGCTGTGATGACACACTGTGGTATTTCACCCAGTAGATATGGGTGTTTATCAAAATCTGATTTGTTTTCTAATTCTTTGTGGCTCTGTATAATCTGAGGGAAATATGTATCTCTTATATGTATTTGGCAGGAGGATAGGAAGTGCAGCTCAGTTTCCACCACATTTTGTGGGCAGTGTGCACATAGCCTGTCTTCTCTTGAGAGCCAGGTCTGCATTCGGCGGCCTTCCTCAATAGCAAGGCTATGCTCACTGAGTTTGTACATAGTCAAAGATTTCCTTAATTTTGGGTCAGTCACAGTGTTCAGGTATTCTGCGATCGTGTACTCTTTGTTTAGGGCCAAATATCATTCTAGTTTGCTCAGTTTTTTGGTTAATTCTTTCTAATGTGTCAAATAATTATGATTTGGTTGGGTCTAATTGTGTTGCTGTCCTGGGGCTCTGTGGGGTCTGTTTGTGTTTGTGAACAAAGCCCCAGGACCAGCTCTTTTCCAGTTTCATTTCTCTGTAGGTGATGGCTTTGTTATGGAAGGTTTGGGAATCGCTTCCTTTTAGGTGGTTGTAGAATTTAACGGCTCTTTTCCGGATTTTGATAATTAGCGGTTATCGGCCTAATTCTGCTCTGAATGCATTATTTGGTGGTTTAGGTTGTACACAGACGATATTTTTGCAGAATTCTGCATGCAGAGTCTCAATTTGGTGTTTGTCCCATTTTGTGAATTCTTGGTTGGTGAGTGGACCCCAGACCTCACAACCATAAAGGACAATGGGTTTTATAACTGATTCAAGGATTTTTTTGCCAGATTCTTATTGGTATGTCAAATTTGATGTTCCTTTTGATGGCATAGAAGGCCCTTCTTGCCTTGTCTCTCAGATCGTTCACAGCTTTGTGGAAGTGACCTGTGGCGCTGATGTTTAGGCCGAGGTATGTATAGTTGTTTGTATGCTCTAGAGAAACGGTGTCTAGATTGAATTTGTATTTGTGGTCCTAGCAACTGGACCTTTTTTGGAACACCATTATTTTTGTCTTACTGAGATTTACTGTCAGGGCCCAGGTCTGACAGAATATGTTCAAAAGATCTAGGTGCTGCTGTAGGCCCTCCTTGGTTGGTGACAGAAGCACCAGATCATCAGCAAACAGTAGACATTTGACTTCAGATTCTAGTAGGGTGAGGCCGGGTGCTGCAGACTGGTCTAGTGCCCTCGCCAAATCGTTGATATATATGTTGAAGAGGGTGGGGCCTAAGCTGCATTTTTTTTTTTTTGTTTTGTTTGACAATTTTAATGTTGTATGATTTTCCTCCTCTCTCTCTCTCTCTCTCTCTCTCTCTCTCTCTCTCTCTCTCTCTCTTGCTGTTTGTGCAGCAGAACAGTAAATGCTCAACTATTTAATATAACACCCTCTTGACTTAACAAACCACAATGTTTTTCTATATGAATCACAGTCATTAAATGGCTGGGGTGGGGTTCAGAAGCGAGGCAACCCTTCACACATTGTCTGAAGGGCACCAGACAATTGAAATGTCAAGCACACAACACAGTACGGTGGGTGGATTATTTTCCACGTCTCTGTGGTTGACAAATGTCTTTCTACTGGCTGGCCGGAGCAGAGTGTATCATTGGCTGGTGAAGTTATGGCTGGTAGCCCTGTCTGTCCTGTCTGTCTTTGAGGCTTATAGCCATAATACGTGACCTTGTAGAGGAAGAGTGCAGGAGAGGGAGATGGGGAAGAGGGCTGCAGCTAAGCCCTCCAATTAGAATATGGATACATAATGTTACTTTACGGTGCATTGCTGCATTGTCGCTAGCGGCACTCACTGTGTACCGATACTATGGCACTGCTGCGCTGTGTGTGTGCAGGCAATCCTGATACTGCGGTCTAGGCTATATAACTATTCTGCACTACAGCAAATAATTTGTAGATGTTATCGTATGGCAGTGCAGAGATAATCAGTACAAACTGTTATTGATGAATGTGCACATACACTATATATACAAAAGTATGTGGACACCCCTTCAAATTAGTGGATTTGGCTATTTCATCCACACCCATTGCTGACAGGTGTACAAAATAGAGCACACCTCCATGCAATCTCCATAGACAAACATTGTCAGTAGAATGGTCTTACTGACGAGCTCAGTGACTTTCAACGTGGCACCGTCATCTTTCGAACAAGTCAGTTCATCCAACTTCTGCCCTGCTAGAACTGCCCTGATCAACTGTAAGTGCTGCTATTGTGAAGTGGAAACGTTTAGGAGCAACAACGGCTCAGCCGAGGCTCAAAGAATGGTGCCGCCGAGTGCTTAAGCGTGTAGCGCGTAAAAGTCATCTGTCCTCGGTTGCAAAACTCACTACCGAGTTCCAAACTTCCTCTGTCAGCACAAGAACTGTTCGTCTGGAGCTTCATGAAATGGGTTTCCATGGCCGAGCAGCCACACACAAGCCTAAGATCAGCATGCGCAATGCCAAGCATCAGCTGGAGTGGTGTAAAGCTCACTACCATTGGACTCTGGAGAAGTGGAAACGCATTCTCTGGAGTGATGAATCACACTTCACCATCTGGCAGTCTGACGGACTAATCTGGGTTTGGCGGATGCCAGGAGAATGCTACCTGCCCTAATGCATAGTGCCAACTGTAAAGTTTGGTGGAGGAGGAATAATGGTCTGGGTCTGTTTTTCAGGGTTCAGGCTAGGCCCCTTAGCTCCAGTGAAGAGAAATCTTAACGCTACAGCATACAATTACATTCTAGACGATTCTGAACTTCCATCTATGTGGAAACAGTTTGGGGAAGGCCCTTGTTTCAGCATGACAATGCCCCAGTGCACAAAGTGAGGTCCATACAGAAATGATTTGTCAAGATTGGTGTGGAAGAACTTGACTGGCCTTCACAGAGCCCTGATCTCAACCCCATTGAACACCTTTGGGATGAACTGAAACGCAGACTGCGAGCCAGGCCTGGTCGGACATCAATGCCCGACCTCACTAACGCTCTTGTTGCTGAATGGAAGCAAGTCCCCGCAGCAATGTTCCAACATCTAGTTGGAAGCCTTCCCAGAAGAGTGGAGGCTGTTATAGCAGCAAACTCCAAATTAATGCCCATGACTTTGGAATGGGATGTTCGACGAGCAGGTGTCCACATACTTTTGGTCATGTAGTGTATTATGGACAATAAACTAAACATGATCAACATCAGACTAAACATATAAAGGCTCTACAAAGTTCTCCTTTCTATTCAAATAATGGATCTAATGCATACTGTAGTTCAATATGCAGCTAAAATATCATTATATACTGCTCTCTACTTCACAAAGTAATAGAGTAAAATACTATGCTGTTTTATACTGCACAGCACCATGTGAAGCTCCTCCATACAACAGGTCACAAAGACCTGATCAATACCTCACTGACTTCCCTACATAGGTCAGAGTGACATCCAGGTTATGAATGTGTCAGTGGGGAGGATAGGAACAGGTGGCTGGCGGGTCTGAATAAATGCCTGAGGGTCACATATCGATGTAAGGGTCAGACCAACACAACAAAGAGCTTTTGCAGCCCGCAACCACGCATGCCCTTGTCAAAGAAAGAACACCACACAACCACGCAGGCACGCCTGCCCGCACTCCCACTGTTCCCTGCGTCCTGTTCCAATCATAATGAACTATAAATAGGTTTTTTCATACAGCAAATCAGATAATATGCCTGGGTTATGTCTTCCTGCTTATCCAGAGGACCAGATATGTCTGCTAATGCTGATGGGACTACAGTATAGTACAATGACAGTGTGTGTCAGCCCAGTCTAGTGGAACAGTCTTGCGTACCTAGAAAAAATACATTGTAAACACTAACATTTAGGAATGGCCACTGATGTCAACACAATTGTAATTGTAATGCATCAAATTACACTTAATTAAGCTAGATCTATCAGCCTGATTTTCAAATTTCCTCACAGAGAGAAAACACGCTCTACCAATAACAATAAGGCTCATTACAATAAAACAGAGAACATGAGATGAAGCTATCAGCTAGAAGTAACACACTGTTACTTCTCTGTTGGCGTATCCAAGGCCAGCGTTCCTCTGTTCTCTCAACATACATGTATTTTGTTAACTTTGCCATATAACTCTGTCATGTTATAACAACATTCTTGTGAATACTTTCACACCCCTAAACTGATTGTCGGAGACTATGTAAAACAGGTAGGAGCCACTGGGTTGCCATGGGAACTTGGTCACTTCTCTTTCTGTGGGACTGTATCTTCTGAGGGAGAGAGGGACTACTTTCTCTGGTACAGAACATGCGGTCTAAAACTCAAATGAATGTGCATTTTTTTGCCAGCTGAGGCACTTGCAATGTTTAAATCATTAGTCAACACAATGCTGTTCAATAAACCTTTTAGTTTCACATTTCTAAGACAAAGATGGGCCGTTTTCATGGCTGTCTTAGATTCCTGCACATTATGCAACACTGAAGCACCCCATAGTTAAGTGCTAATAGTTGCCTGTTGTATGAGGCCTAACCAGATGGCATAACACCTCAGAAACATGAATAATATGGACCATACATACAGTTAGCATGTGATACAAACTGAATTCCTCCAAAACATTTCAGATTCCAGAGAGTGACTGTGAAACAAAACTCAACATACAGTATCTTTCAACCCAGAATCCCTGGCCTGAGCCCCCTGATAACAGTCAAGAACAAGGCCCTAACACAGCACAACACACTACTGTTCCCATTCACTATAGTTTCAGTGGCCACACACTATAAAAAGGAGACATTGTGAAAGATTACTGTTTTCAGAAACATCAAAGGAAACTGTCCAAAGAATGTGGATCACAGAAGATGACCGTAATCATGTAATAGGGTGGTAAGCAGAACATTCTCTCTGTCAGACACCCACGATCCTCTCACACTCAACCCACCAGAGTCCCAGTGCACAGATACAGACAGTGTCCCAACCACTGGCTCTAACCAGTTATGTTATGCATAAACTCAAACTACCAGTATAGAAGTCTCGGTATGGGAAATCAGAGAGGTGCGGGGGGCTGCCTTAATCGACATCCACGTCTTCGGCACCCGGGGAACAGTAGGTTAACTGCGTTGTTCAGGGGCAGAACAACAGATTTTTACCTTGTCAGCTCAGGGATTCGATCAAGCAACCTTTCAATTACTGACCCAACACTCCTACCCTCCAGGCCACTGCCAACCGCCACCCTATGCTACAAGCTGGTGTGGTTCTTGCCTACCTACCCATTGCTGGAATCAGTGAGATTCATACTGTAAGTGTGGGAATTAGTCTCTGTAAAACTCCAGAAACGGTTCTATGGCATCTATGGTATCTTTCAGCATGACCTGGACAGAACCTGTGGTCTGTAATTATAGCAAATGGAAAACATACTGCTGTTGCAGAGTTCAAACTATGCATTTAAAAAACCCAGTGTTATTGAGATATAACACAATGTGAGAAGACATAATTAATTACCTGTATTCCCTGGTGTTGTTGCTATCAACCTGTGTGGTACACGAGGAGAGACCTTCAGCCCTGCTCGGACCTGGTAGAATCTGGAGAGAGACAACAATACAATACTTTCAGTTACTACACAGATGTAGGATCTTAAGTTAAGCCAGTTTGCTACATCAGGAAAATAATCCTTCAGCAACAGGAACTGTGAATTAATATGTGGATTATAATTAATGGACATTTTTTTGTAGGGGTTGATACATTTTTCATTGGGGCAAATCAAGCCTGACATTTTAAAGTGGAAATTACAAACTTTAGAAGCTTTTTGAAAAAAATGTATGCAACAACAGGATGATCAAAATAAGATACACATCTGTACATAGCTACTACACACATACCGGTACTACACATCACTACACATACCACACACATACTACTGCATATGAAACAAATGTTTAGGAAATAGCTGCTTTCCATTACGTCAGACCCTGGGCTAGTACTGTCCTGTTAAACACAACTGGTAAGGAATTGTACAAATGTACCTTAATTATTAATAAGGACAGGATCAAATGGAAATAAATAATACATTACTCATAATAATGCACATCCATTCAGTGGAGTCTGCTGCTGTCTGTGCTTGAAGGTCAACAGTAGTAGCGCTCTGTACAATAGCTGATAAAACCGATATTACATACCTAATACTATAATTTGTAATTGTCTCTTGCATACTTGGTACTTATCGTAAGAGTAGGGGTGTTAACCCCTGTGTCCTGGCTGAATTCACAATCTGGCCCTCATACCATCATGGCCACCTAATCATCCCCAGCTTCCAATTGGCTCATTCATCCCCCTTCCTCTCCCCTGTAACTATTCCCCAGATCGTTGCAGTAAATGAAAATGTGTTCTCAGTCAACTTACCTGGTAAAACAAGTGTTAAATATAAAAAATGTGTTCTCAGTCAACTTACCTGGTAAAACAAGGGTTAAATATAAAAAATGTGTTCTCAGTCAACTTACCTGGTAAAACAAGGGTTAAATATAAAAAATGTGTTCTCAGTCAACTTACCTGGTAAAACATTTAAATATACTTTTATCATCCAGCAAATGCTGACATACAGCATTCCCCCATCAAAAGGATATGGGTATGAAAAGTGCAGTGAGACACGCTTCTTCAAAGGTCACTTTAAATATTGGAGTGTGAATGGATGGGGTTCTGTGTAAAAGCATTGTGTCCCCTGAGACCCATCAACGATGGAAGAGACCAGAGCCTGGCTGTGAGCACAGACATGGCATCATCAGGGTTTTAGCGAGTGACCACCTCTGGAAGATGGAGGCGTGACAGTGGAAAGGGTTTTGAAGGTTGCTAAATAAATAAGGGTAGAGTCATCGTTCAAAAAAAGCTTAAAGCAGGTGAAAGCGTAACTGTACACTCTTAGAAAAAAAGGGTTCTTTGGCTGTCCCCATAGGAGAACCCTTTGAAGAACCCTTTTTGGTTCCAGGCAGAACCTTTTTGAGGTCCATGTAGAACCCTTTACACAGAGGGTTCTACATGGAACCCAAAATAGTTCTGCCTGGAACCAAAAAAGGTTCTTCAAAGGGTTCTCCTATGGGGACAGCCAAAGAACCCTTTTTTTCTAAGAGTGTATGAAACACATTGTAGGGCCTGGTTAGAGTCAGAGTGTACTGTGGTAAAAAAGATAACAGAGAGAAGCGGGGATGTGTATGATATTCAATATACCTATGGTTTGTCTTGATATCATGCACTGCATCATTATGACATTTGAACACATTTCCAATAAAAATAACAGTAGAAACATTCATTCATTGTGGCATTGTCCCTGCTGCTAGTTAGACTATCATAAACAGATGGTTCCTGGTTGGCAGAGTGCATTCTGGGTATCGCACACTGGGGATGTATTGGCAACCAGTACAGACTAATCAATACTTCTTCAAATGGACTTCACATGGAGACATGCTCCTAGAAACTACAGCCAGGATTATCAATCAAACCAGATTATAACATCAAGAGCAGCATTAGAAGTGACTACTTCACCATCCATTAAGCTCAACTAGAAGGCCTGCGCTGCTCTTATCACCTCCTGGTTTAAATCATCAAAGACTTTCGTTTAATGCAATAACTCCTCTATAGGGTTTGTATAAAACATACAAGTGAATGTTTTTTTCAGGCCTTTATATAAGATTTGCATAGATGTTTAACCTAATGGTGTTTCTTTGTACATTTCTCCTTAACTCACAATAGCAGTGTTATCATTACATCAGCAGTCACTCGGACAGGACTCTCTAACTCTCTGTCTCGCTGTTCTATGCTCCCATCAGACCTACTCCCTCCTTGTTGCTGTTCGGAGCAGAAACATGGCAGACATGGCCATCCATAAAACCTCAAATATTAGAGCACTCAGGCTTAGCTAAGGATTATATCATGAAAAAGCTTTAGCCTCCCCTGTCCTGTTTGGAGCCAGGAAAATCTAATCTGGGTAAAGCTGGCCTTTCAGAGTCACAACCAGGAGGCTAGCCAGATGCCAGGTTATAATCTCTCATCAGATACTCTGTATCTGTATGGCATAAAGATGACCCTATTCTACATCATGTCTGTGTCTCAGATAGCATCCTATTCCCATTGTAGCGCACTACCAGGGCCCATATCTGTCCTCAGACACATCCTACCGTACGGCATAAAGATGAGCCTTTTCTAAATCATAACTGTCAGTTTTATCGTTATCATTAAGACTGCAGCAGCAGTGCAGTGGGTATGAATATTAACTATGAAGCAGCCAGAGATACAGATGGAGACTGTCAGACTGTGGTTTGAACCCAAGTCTCCTACATGCCACAGGAATGTGTTAGCCCTCTGAGCTAAGCCTAACAAGCCTAACACAAGTCTTCAGGTCACAAGGCAAAGTTACTCATCACAGGAGCGTGATTCATCGGCCCTCCTCTGCTGCACTCACCCTCTCTGGAAGAGATCCACATTGTGAAACTTGTGCAGCTCTACAGAAAACTCCAACGTTCCCTGTACTTCAGACATTATATGTTCCAGGTCATCCCCTGCAGAGAGAAAATATAGTATATCAATCCATATAAGGTGCAGTTATTTACAGTTATAAGGTGCAGTTATTTACAGTTATATGATTAAATTATTTACAGTTATAAGGTGCAGCTATTCACAGTTATAAGGTACAATTATTTACAGTTATAAGGTGCAGTTACTTACAGTTATATAATTAAATTATTTACAGTTTTAAGGTGCAGCTATTCACAGTTATAAGGTGCAATTATTTACAGTTATAAGGTGCAGTTATTTACAGTTATAAGGTGCCGTTTTTACAGTTAAATGGTGCAATTATTTACAGTTATAAGGTGCAGCTATTCACAGTAATAAGTTGCAATTATTTACAGTTATAAGGTGCAGTTATTTACAGTTATAAGGTAAAGTTATTTACAGTTATAAGGTGCAGTTATTTACAGTTATAAGGTGCCATTATTTACAGTTACTTACAGTATTTCAAGACCTGAGAAAGATCGAAGAGGTCAAAATGTTGTCACAATAGACACACACTGCATTGCAGTGTGAGGAACACACTGGAAAATGCTCTATTGCACTACACCCATTGTTTTTCAACCTTAGCCTGAGCCTGGAAAGGGTCCCTGTGCTGTGGAAAACATCCTGCCTGGTCCCAGTGCCCAAGAAGACGCACCCCACTGTCCTGAATGACTTCAGACCTGTAGCGCTAACATCCCACATCATGAAGACCCTGGAAAGGTTAGTCCTTGCTCACCTCAGACCCCTGGTGTGTACATCACTGGACCCCCTGCAGTTTGCATATCAGCGCAACATCAGGGTGGATGATGCAATCATCTACCTTCTGCAGAGGGCCTACTCTCACCTGGAAAACGCAGGTTGCACTGTGAGGGTTATGTTTTTTGACTTCTCCAACACCATTCAGCCCCTGCTACTGGGTGAGAAGATGAAGAGGATGAAAGTGTAAGCACCCTTAGTCTCCTGGGTTACGGACTACCTGACCGTTAGGCCACAATTTGTGCGACTACAGATCTGTGTGTCAGAACGGCAGTGAGCAACACAGGGGCCCCCCACGGAACGGTCCAGATCCACTTCCTGTTCCCCCTCTACACCTCGGACTTCAAATATAACTCTGAAACATGCCACCTACAGAAGTTCTCGGATGACTCCGCAATTGTAGGGTGCATCAGGGGTGGGAAGGAGGAGGAGTACAGGAGCACAATCAATGACTTTGTGTTGTGGTGTGAGCAGAACCACCTTCAGCTCAACATCAGAAAAACAAAGGAGATGGTGGTGGACTTCAGGAGAACCAAGGCCCAACTGACTGCAGTCCGTATACAGGGGATGGATGTGGAAATGGTTGGGTCATACCAGTTCCTGGGAGTCCATACGGACAACAGGCTGGAATGGGCTGGTAACACCGGGGCTCTGTACAAAAAAGGGCCAGAGCCAACTCTACTTTCTGAGAAGGCTCAGGTCCTTCAACGTGTTCAGTAAACTACTGCATACCTTCTACCAGTCTTTTTTTGCAGTGGTGTGCTGGGGCGCCAACATAAAAGCCGGTGATGCTTCTCGGGTAAGTAAGCTGATCAGGAAGGCTAGCTCTGTTCTGGAGATTAGTCTTGACACTCTAGAGGAGGTGGCGGAGAGACGGATCCTGGCCAAACTGCTGGCCATCATGGACAACGTCACCCACCCTCTGCATGCCATGGTTATGACGCAGAGGAGCACCTTCAGTCACAGACTGATCCCACCACGGTTTGCCAGAGAGCGCTACAGGAGGTCCTTCCTGCCGGCGGCTTTTAGACTATTTAATGCCTCACCGGGGTGCCGTGCCGTCGGCAACATAGACCTGGAACTGTTGGGGTGTTAGGACCTAGTTTAACAATTATGCATCCATCCGTGAGTAACTCTGGTCTGTAATCACTCACTCACTCAGGACTTATTTATTAATTCAGGTCTGTATATACATATTCATGTACAGTTGTTAAATCATATCACGTGCAATATTGTAAGTAATTCTTGGACTGAACTTACGTAGTTATTCACTCAGGAATGCATATTAGTATCCTGTCAGTTGTATCGTTTTTCATTGCTTTTAGTATATCGAATGTGCAATACGTGCATTTATCTGTAATTAAACCCTATGCACTAAAGACTGTATTTTAAGGGAATTAATATTATTACCCTAAATTACATCATACACACGTGTAGCTATTTAAGTATCTCTTCCTGTCATTTACCTGTACTGTTAATTTAACCATGCACATATTCATTTACCTGTTCATTTAACCAGTCTGTATATTAAGTAAACTATTATTATACTCACTTATATCATACGCACTTTTAGCTATTTAAGTATTTCTCTGCCATTGACCTGTATAGTATAGTTAACCATGCAAATACTCCTTATTTATGTATCATGTATCGTGTATCTGTCTTTTCTGTATTTTCGTTCTGGCATTTTGCACCTGCCCTGTGTTTTTTCGTAGCTGCTTGACGAAGAAATTTCCCCTCTGGGATCAATAAAGTACCTATATATCTATCTATCTTTATGATTGCGGTGACAAAGCCAGCAGTACCTTCATGATTCATCAGTGAATTCATGGCCAAGTAAGCATCCTTTCACAAAAAAAAACCCACAGAAATCGAATCAAACCATGACATTTATCATCTAATCATTGAACATTTGTCTTCTTTACTGTAGAGCTTCTGTGACTCAGTTGACCTTCGGAGGCCTCACAGTGAGAGGCACACTGGCATTTAGTGAGGAAACCCCAGACTGGATATAGAAGCTCCTCTACACACACACACACACACACACACTCCTCCACCACGGTTTCTAATTAGACAAACAATGAGTCATTCAGGAAGCGTTTGCCTTGATCGCTCCATCACCCAGCAAGCTATTCACAGAGTCAACAGTCAACAGACCACACACAACCTCAGCATGGAACATTGAGATGAATGGAGAGAGACACCCGGGATGAGGTTTTAGAAAAAAGTCATAAATTGACGGGACGGCTCCTGCTCCACATGTGACAGTGTTGACTCACAATCTAACAGTCTTCCCATTCACTCCTTAATGTGTTTTCTAATCATAATGATATCACGTTGTAGACTGTGTTCTTTGACACATTTACATTTATATTGTAGTAATTCAGCAGATGCTCTAATCCAGAGCGACCTACAGTCAGTGCATTCAATTTAGGCTGATAAAACAACCACATATCGCAGTCATTAATAAAGAAAAGTAGCCTTTTTCTCAATACTGACGTCACTCCTGAGTGCCTTTTATCATGATAGTATTAACAGTAGTATCATAGTAGCCGTTGCGTTTATAGTCTCTGTTTTGATAAAGATTTAAAGTCCAAAGGCTGACATGATAAACCTCTAATAATTAGTCACAGTTGATCTATTCAGCTTGTTTGATCCACATTTAATAGCCTACCATTTAGTGGACGCTTTTATCCAAAAAACGTACAGTCATGTGGGCATACATTTTCACATAAGCCACAGGAATTGAACCCACAACACTGACGTTTCAAACTCAATGCTCTCTCTACCAGCTGAGCCGTACATATGGACCAAAGAGGCCCCAACAAACTACAGCTTCGCCACGCCTGTAGGACATAATCTGCCATGTTTTTGTCTGTGATCCCTTTGTTTTGATATGTCTTTGAAGCTAGAAGGGTGTATAACATGTATACGTAACATGCCATCCCCTGTACGTAACATGCCGTCCCCTATACGTAACATGCTGTCCCCATTATGCCAAAGAGCATTAAAACGCCCTTATTGCCACTATAATGACAATGTTTCTGCATAAAAATTACAGTATGCAGATTAGTGTCATAAAATAACAAAATCATTTGTCTGTATTTTCTCAGTGAAAAAGTTACTTTGGCATTCAAACTTTTGAATGTGATTCAGATTCAAAACCCCAGGCCTAGAATATTCTGCTCTATTTAAAATGCATAGATCCTGAGAAACACAATAACAAAGCCTCCTCCTCCTGTACTGTGTGGTCCGTTCTCCTGCTGCTGATGAAATCTGCCTTAAGGGAGGGAAGAGATATGTGACACAGCATTGCTGCCTTCTGCTGACATGACTTGTTCTGTCACATTGACATTTGAGGGGGCAGGCAGACATACAAACGTGCACACACACACACTTGCGTGCACAGACACACATGCGCACACACACTCCCCTGACGAAAATGGCTACTTTAATAAAGATTATGATAGGGTGCTGAGGTTTGTGGTGTGCCAGTCAGTGGACCATATTAACAGTGACCCGATCTGACACAGAGCCTTGACCCAGCAGCCTGGGACAGTTGCAGGAGGGAGTGGATGTGGAAGATATTGTGCTGCTATGTAAAGTATTATGTATTGTACATCAGTGTTGTATTGTTACCTCTGGGCTCTGCGACAGTGTGTTGCTGTTTAGCTAGCTATACCCTTAGAAAAAAGGGTTCCAAAAGGGTTCTTTGGCTGTCCCTATAGCAGCACCGTTTTTGGTTCCAGGTAGAACCCTTTTTGGTTCCAGGTAGAACCCTCAGTGGAAAGGGTCCTACATGGAACCCTAAAGGGTTCAACCTGGAACCAAAAAGGGTTCCTCAAAGGGTTCTCCTATGAGGACAGCCGAAGAACCCTTTCAGGTTCTAGCACCTTTTTTTCTAAGAGTGTAAAACACAATGGAAAATGAGTAGTTTATTTCTAGTCAGCTGTTGTCAGCTGTATCTCACCGAGTCAAAAGCAGGAGCTCTGCATTTTCCTCACTCTGTCTGAGACATACAGGCTACAGCTGGGACTGAACACTGTGGGCCAGATGTACTAACGCTTTTGCGCCCACTTCAGGCTTATTTGTTTCGCAAAGTGCGCATAAAACCATGGCGAGGTATGTAGGAACGGGACGCACCGAGATGAAAGCGCAGACTGCAAGTCGCGGGAACTGAAAATGGCTAAATGCGCTTTTCGTGTCATGCATATGCATTCATGGGATGGTCAAGGGGAAAGTGGGAGAGTCACATAAAGAGATGGGAGGGGAAGCGTAAACTGCGCCTAATTATGTATTCCGAGTTATGTACAGAAAAAGCCGGTGAAAGCGCGCCTCTATTCTCCGCCTCTTAAAAGCAGGTGTAACTTGGGAAGCGGGTTTCCTGGCATATGCCTCCTGGTGAAATGGCAGCAGTAATCCGAGCAAGATGAAGACATATGCTAAGGAGACCAGCTGAAAATATTTTTGCCACAAGAATCACACTTTTTCAGTTGAGTGAAAACGAAATCATTAAGTGTTACAGATTAAGCAGCTACGCAATATTACAGTTACTGGAAGAAATCAAAGATGACATCGAATCTCCGACTCAGCGTTCACATTCCATTCCAGCAGTTGTTAAACTCCTCGCTACATTACAATTATTGGCATCAGGATCATTTCAAACAGTCATAGCATCAGCAGTGGGAATATCGCTGATCCATGATGGAAAGAGAGGAGGAGGCCCATTCAATTGCGCGTTTAAATACGCGCAATTTACGGTATAGTGGGTGGGGACAGGCGCTGATTAACTGCAGGTTTGGTACATAACACGCACACTGCGGTTTCACATCAAGCGCTTTCTGCGTCTTGGCCATGGCGCTATTAACGCTGCGTTCGCAAATGTACGTACATCTGGCCCTGTGTGCCTTACAAAAACACAGGAGGATGTATATCATTCTCTCTCTCTCTCTCTCTCTCTCTCTCTCACCCACCGCTAGATCATGTTAACTGCTGGCAGAAGTACTGTATGGCGGAGGCTGCATTCTCTCACCTGGTTATAAACCTTAGCAGAAATGTATCAATAAATTAATGACAATTTTAAGGCAATTCAATAGCTCACAGGCATCGTCTCTACAAACCATAGAATTACATATAACTTTGATAGGATCCCTGTGCTCCACACACACAAACAGTTTCAAGGGTATGACGACGACAACGATGATGATGATGACGACAATGATAATGATGATGATGAAAAAATAACCTTACCATATCGTCTCTACCACTCTGTTGAGCCATCAGCTTCCATTTCAAAGTTTACTGTTGACGTGGAAAAAGACTGCTGACACTACAGCAGCGTCACTATAGCAATAGAAGAGATGTGTGGGCCTGCTTGCACAGAGTGTACTAGCCTGCACTCTTAGAAGTAAAGGTGCTATCTAGAACCTAAAAGGGTTCTTCGGCTGTCCCCATAGGAGAACCCTTTGAAAAACCCTTTTTGGTTCCAGGCAGAACCTTTTTGGTTCCAGGCAGAACCTTTTTGAGTTCCATGTAGAACCCTTTACACAGAGGGTTCTACATGGAACCCAAAATAGTTCTGCCTGGAACCAAAAAGGGTTCTTCAAAGGGTTCTCCTATGGGGACAGCCGAAGAACCCTTTTTTTCTAAGAGTGTGGTAACAAAGATTCCACATGCTGAATTAATGGCATTGATCCATATAATTGGACAGTTTCTGCTAGATTCTGTCATTGTTACATTGTCCCTGACCTGCACTTCTCCAGCAGGTGACTGCTGTGGCCTTGTCTCACCTGATCTCTCCTTTTAATCAAAATGAGTTCTTCATAGTCAGCTAAACAAAGTTTACTGTATGTATGAGATAAGCCAGATAGATTGTTGCTACGTCTACAGACCCTCTGTGATTCAAAGAGACCTTCACCTAATTCGAGTGCTAAGACAGATGAAGTCTAAACAGAATACTAGGACCTGCAGACTGTTGTCCAGTATGATATGCTCTTCATCATTTAGCATGCTAGTAATTGTTGGGATGCTCTGACGTCCAATTACAATAGGCCCTCTAATGTGCTGCTGCTTGTGGCCATATCCTGCCGTTCTGATGAGCTAGCTGGTAAAAATCATTAAACTCTAATCATGACAAAGTGCCACCTGCTTGGGTTACACGACTATGTAATGCTGAGTGTTATTACACTTCTGAGGCTGGGCCTCTATGAGGCTATTATAGGTTACACTACTGAGCTAGGGCTCTATGAGGCTACTAAAGGTTACACTACTGAGGCTGGGGCTCTATGAGGCTACTACAGATTACACTACTGGGGCTGGGGCTCTATGAGGCTACTACAGGTTACACTACTGAGGTTGGGGCTCTATGAGGCTACTACAGGTTACACTACTGGGGCTGGGGCTCTATGAGGCTACTACAGGTTACACTACTGAGGTTGGTGCTCTATGAGGCTACTACAGGTTACACTACTAAGGCTAGGGCTCTATGAGGCTACTACAGGTTACATTACTGAGGCTGGGGCTCTATGAGGCTACTACAGGTTACACTACTGAGGCAGCGGCTCTATGAGGCTACTACAGGTTACATTACTGAGGCTGGGGCTCTATGAGGCTACTACAGGTTACACTACTGAGGCAGGGGCTCTATGGGGGACTTGAGTTGGGCAGCACTAATCTCTAAACCACAACAAGCGAAACAAGCCGCTGGCTCTTCTCTCACTGAACTGGCTTGTACTGTATGTTCAGCTGGCAAATAGACTGTCATTTTAGTAACTGAAATAAGGACAAAAACCAGCACACTCGTAATATTTGTACATAAGCCTACGAGTAGTTGGTAGACCTGAAATAGTCTAGAAAAAAAGAATGTCTGCACTCAAAACATTGATTCAAATGTTATTTTTCACCACAATGCTGAGACTGCAGAGTCTGCAGTTAGGCTACATTCTATGTTTCTACTTCTGACATCACAGTATAACCACATCCACTACATGACCAAAGTATGTGGACACCTGCTCATCTAACATCTCATTCCTAAATCATGGGCATTAATATGGAGTTGGCACCCCCTTTGCTGCTATAACAGCCTCCACTCTTCTGAGAAGGCTTTCTACTAGATGTTGGAACATTGCTGCAGGGACTTGCTTCCATTCAGCCATAAGAGCATTAGTGAGGTTGGGCACTGTTGTTGGGCTATTAGGCCTGGCTCGCAGTCTGCGTTCCAATTCATCCCAAAGGTGTTCAATGGCGTTGAGGTCAGGGCTCTGTGCAGGCCAGTCAAGTTCTTCCACACCGATCTCAATAAACCATTTCTGTATGGACCTCAATTTGTGCACGGGGCATTGTCAAAGTGAAACAAAGGTCTTCCCCAAACTGTTGCCACAAAGTTGGAAGCACAGAATCGTCTAGAATGAAATTGTATGCTGTAGCGTTAAGATTTTCTTTCACTGGAAATAAGGGGCCTAGCCTGAACCATGAAAAACAGCCCCAGTCCATTATTCCTCCTCCACCAAATTTTACAGTTGGCACTATGCATTCGGTCAGATAGAGTTCTCCTGGCATCCGCCAAACCCAGATTTGTCCGTTGGACTGCCAGATGGTGAAGCATTTTAAAAAAAAATTTATTTCACCTTTATTTAACCAGGTAGGTCAGTTGAGAACAAGTTCTCATTTGCAACTGCGACCTGGCCAAGACAAAGCAAAGCAGTGCGACAAATAACAACACAGAGTTACACATTAAACAAACAGTCAAAAACACAATAGAAAAATCTATATACAGAGTGCAAAATGTAGTGCAAAAATGCAGTAAGGCATGATTCATCCCTCCAGAGAACACGTTTCCACTGCTCCAGAGTTCAATGGCGGCAAGCTTTACACCACTTCAGCCGACACTCAGGCTTGTGTATGGTGATCTTAGGCTTGTGTGTGGCTGCTCGGCCCATGGAAACCCATTTCATGAAGCTCCCGACGAACAGTTATTGTGCTGAAGTTGCTTCCAGGGGCTGTTTGGAACTCGGTAGTGAATGTTGCAACCGAGGACAGACGATTTTTACGAGCTACGTTCTGTGAGCTTGTGTGGCCTACCACTTCCCGGTTGAGCCGTTGTTGCTCCTAAACGTTTCCACTTCACAATAGCAGCACTTACAGTTGATCAGGGCAGTTCTAGCAGGGCAGAAGTTTGATGAACTGACTTGTTGGAAAGGTGGCATCCTATGACAGTGCCACGTTGAAAGTCACTGTGCTCTTCAGTAAGGCCATTCTACTGCAAGGTTTATCTATGGCGATTGCACGGCTGTGTGCTTGATTTTATACACCTGTCAGCAACGGGTGTGGCTGAAATGGCCAAATCCACTAATTTGAAGGGGTGTCCACAAACCTTTGTATATATAGTGTATCTCAGGATCCGAGGGGGACATTATTCAGAGTGTAGCAGCCTACTGTAGCTACTAGCCTATATTTGGAGTGAGTATTTGGAGAGGCATAACTGAGACAACGTGCCAAGCGTAGGTGTAATCATAGCACCGAGTCACAGAGCCATGACAACCGGTTAAATGTTTACACACCATCGTCACATGACAGGAAATGAATCGCACACATTCACCTCATAATTAACCCTCATCTCATGAAGGAGACTACAATGAAAAGCAAAGACACTGTCCCTACAAATAAATACAACATACTGGAATAAAACAACATCATCTCACAGAAAAGACACTCCAGCACACTGGTATCCTTATATGCCACTCAATACATTAAATAGCTATTTTCTTGGTTTTAAGACCCATTAGCCTAAATGTATTGTTGAGTTACAAGAATACCAGTAGGCCTATGTTGGAGTTGCACACTAATCTGTCTCTCCATGCACCGACTGGAACTAGGCTATATGAGATGTATGAATTAAACGCTTCTTAAAGGAAAATCCCACCCAAAAACTGTCTTTTGGTATTTGTTTCAATAGTCCTTTGTTGACATAGTCCCAAAATGTTTTGCTTGTCAGAACTCAAGTTTTCAAGATATGTAACTTTAAAAATACAGAAATGATCCCTGTATGATGCATTTTGCATCTTGGGACTATATCAAAAATGGACTAATGAAACAAATACCAAAATATAGTTTTTGTTTGACATTTTCCTATAAAAGACACCAACCTTATGAATAAGGCACCTAGTAAGGAAAGGAGCTGAAGTGAACAGTGATACACAGAAATACTGACTGACTGTGTAACGGAGACAGTTATGTAAATCATGTGATAGTGAACTCTGGGCCAAGTTCTTCTAAGGACATTAGCTACTGTAGGAATTCTTCGTTTAGATCACAGTCACACATATATTTGAAGAAGGGTGGAGAGTGGGTGGGGTGGGGGGGGGTTGCAGTGACTTACTGGACTTTCAGTTACGTTCTGTGCTGATAACATTATCTAGTGTTTATACAAAGGTTCTAATATAATATATCATAGCAATTCACCTTATCAAGTCATCCAACTAGCCGAGGAACATAACATTAGTGTGACCTGTGTACTGTTGGTACAGTAGTTGGGGCTGTTGGTACAGTGGTTGGAGGGTTGAAGGTGGTGGAATAAGATGTCTAACAGCAGACCGAGCGAAGCATCAATGTTGTCTCCACACGAAGGGTCCCCTGTGGTCTGACTACATTTTGCCAGGAGTGGATGGACCTGGGTGGGTTGAAGTCAGCTGGAAAATCCTTGTTTTACAACTGAAAGGAATCTGCTGTGTGGGTCTGCTGAGGTGCTAGGAGAGTAGACTCTTCACCAAGCGGACAGCTACATGCAGTGTGCAGTAGACAAACCACCTGCCCTCCGCTAAGCACACCTTCAGTCATATAAATAGGCTAGTAGATATCCACTGCACCTGAATACCATCACTGACATGCAAATGTCTGAAGTCCTCACTTTATAATCTCATCTCTTTTTAAACATATATCATCTTATGTTTAACTTAACATAGGCTCCTAGCATAGAATAACACATGTGATAGCAACATAGGTCATAGTGATTCTTGCTAGGATTCTGCATACACCATCGCATACACCATCTGTAAGAGGGCTTCCATAGCTGCTTTGTTTTGCCTAGTACTTAAAATGACTGATGTCTGAATTGTGTGGCTGTCAGCCCATCTAAGTCCTGTCAGTTGTGGTTAGATAAATCACACTAAATCAACACCCAAACTATTTCAAATGACAAAGCAGCTATGGGGGTTTGCCAAATGTTTTACATAAAATGATTTGCTCTGTGTGTGTGTGTTTGTGTGTGTGTTTGTGTGTGTGTGTGTGTGATGCTGCTATAGGCAACGCTGCTATTATAGACTAGTCAACCTTTTAAAGTAACTAAATTATGAGCGGGCGCTTTGACAACAATGTAGCGGCCGGGTCTGTTACAATCTTGTCAAAACATTCAGTTTTACAATACAGCAATAAGCAACTGCCGGCCCGTTATATTCTCCGTCTGCCTCACTGCACTGTGATGGACAATGAGGATAGCTAAAGAACAATGTAAGAAACCTTACCTTTTGCTCACTGATGCACTGCGAATCCCCACGCAATACCCAGTGTCCACCACTGTCTAATTAATATCCACAAGGTTTTGGCTTCACAACCTGCAGCGACCCTTGCCTTTCCGGTCTGCGGATGTATGATGCCTTCTTGTCTGTGTTCAGTGTTTATATCGCTGTTGTAAGCTGCTGCTCAACGCTTCTCCTGCTCCTGCTGCTGCTGCTGTTGCCATGGTTATCCATTCAGCCCCTGTATCCTCTTTTTCTGCAGCGCAAACCACTAGCTAACAGCCTCCTAGCTTAGTTTACGTTTCCCCCATCATGACAGTTTATGTTCAAATAGTCTAAGTGGTGCGCTTGGCCTATCTCGTGGTTTAGCTTCGTGTTTATCCTCTGTCCGGTGGTTGACACATCGTTTCGGGAGAATATTAACAGTCTTGCAGTGGATGCTGCCTGCTTGCGCACTGTGCGTACAATTGACAGGCTGACGTCACTGCCGGTTGAGAAATAAACACTTAACTAGCCCACCTGACAACTTTCACCAGCACTATCAACACAAATACACAATAGGCTATGTTTACAGTCTTTGGATTGTTAGCATTTCTTAGTTTGGTGTATAACAACAAGTAGGCTATTACGGGATGGAGAAGCAAAATAGCCAACAAATCATGGAGTTATGAGTTCAGGTAGGCCTCTGTGCTTCAGTAAACAAAATAAGTACGAGGGGTGCTCAACAACAATGACAGTAATCCAGTGATAGGGTTCACCCAAGAAACATACAAAAAAAATACTAATTCCTGGTAAACAGGTTGGAACACTCATAAACAGGCAGAGATACACTGAACAAAAATATAAATCCAACATGCAACAATTTCAAAGATTTTATTTAGTTACAGTTCATATAAGGAAATTAGTCAATTTAAATAAATAAATTAGGTCCTAATCTATGGATTTCACATGACTGGGAATACAGATATGCTTCTGTTGGTCACAGATACCTTAAAAAAAAGTTAGGGGGCGTGGATCAGAAAACCTGTCAGTATCTGGTGTGCGGCACGACACATCTCCTTCCCATAGAGTTGATCAGGCTGTTGATTGTGGACTGTGGAATGTTGTCCCACTCCTCTTCAATGGCCTTGCGAAGTTGCTGTATATTGATGGGAACTGGAACATGCTGTCGTACACGTCGATCCAGAGCATCCCAAACAGGCTCAATGGGTGACATGTCTGGTGAGTATGCAGGCCATGTAAGAACTGGGACAGTTTCAGCTGTGTACAGATCCTTGTGACATGAGGCCATGCATTATCATGCTGAAACATGAGGTGATGGTGGCAGATGAATGGCATGATAATGGACCTCAGGATCTCGTCACGGTATTGATAAAATACAATTGTGTTTGTTGTCCACAGCTTATACCTGCCCATACCATAACCCCACCGCCACCATGAGGCATTCTGTTCACAACGTTGACATCAGTAAACCCCTCGGTTGTAAGGCCGATTGGACGTACTGCCAAATTCTCTAAAACAACGTTGGAGGCAGCTTATGGTAGAGAAATGTACATTCAGTTCTCTGGCAACAGCTCTGGTGGACATTCCTGAAGTCTGCATGCCAATTGCACGCTCCCTCAAAACTTGAGACATCTGTGGCATTGTGTTTTGTGACAAAACTGGACATTTTACAGTGGCGTTTCACCTTTATTTAACCAGGTAGGTCAGTTGAGAACAAGTTCTCATTTGCAACTGCGACCTGGCCAAGACAAAGCAAAGCAGTGCGACAAAAAAAAAAAAAAACAACAACACAGAGTTACACATTAAACAAACAGTCAAAAACACAATAGAAAATCTATAAACAGAGTGCAAAATGTAGTGCAAAAATGCAGTAAGGTTGGGAGGTAGGACAATAAATAGACTATAGAGTAGAAATAAATTACAGAATTATCATCATTAACACAGGAATGAAGGATGTGCAAATTATGATGTGCAAAAAGAGATACTGGAGTGCAAGATTAGTGAAAAATAAACAAAAATAAATATGGGGATGAGGTAGTAGTGTGGGCTATTTACAGAAGGGCTATATACAGGTGCAGTGATCGATAAGCAGCTTTGACAGCTGATGCTTAAAGTTATTGAGGGAGATAGGAACCTCTAGCTTCAATGATTTTTGCAATTCGTTCCAGTCATTGGCAGCAGCGAACTGGA
This sequence comes from Thymallus thymallus, assembly GCA_023634145.1. Lineage (NCBI taxonomy): Eukaryota > Metazoa > Chordata > Actinopteri > Salmoniformes > Salmonidae > Thymallus > Thymallus thymallus. Next base: position 17,117,805 of record CM042396.1, on the reverse strand, counting down.
AGGAATGGCGGCCAAAGGAGGTGTTGGCTTTGGGGGTGACCAGTGAGATATACCTGCTGGAGCGCATGCTACGGGTGGGTGTTGCTATGGTGACCAGTGAGCTGAGATAGGGCGGGGATTTACCTAATAAAGACTTATAGATGACCTGGAGCCAGTGGGTTTGGCGACGAATATATAGTGAAGGCCAGCCAACGAGAGCATACAGGTCGCAGTGGTGGGTAGTGTAAGGGGCTTTGGTGACAAAACGGATGGCACTATGATAGACTACATCCAATTTGCTAAGTAGAGTGTTGGAGGCTAGTTTGTAAATGACATCGCCGAAATCAAGGATCGGTAGGATAGTCAGTTTTACCAGGGCATGTTTGGCAGCATGAGTGAAGGAGGCTCTGTTGCGAAATAGGAAGCCAATTCTGGATTTAATTTTGGATTGGAGATGGTTGATGTGAGTCTGGAAGTTGAGTTTATAGTCTAACCAGATGCCTAGGTATTTGTAGGTGTCCACGTATTCTAATTCGGATCCGTCGAGAGTAGTGATGATAGTCCGGTGGGCGGGTGCTGGCATCGTTCGATAGAAAAGCATGCACTTAGTTTTACTAGCGTTTAAGAGCAGTTGTAGGCCACGGAAGGAGTGTTGTATGGCATTGAAGCTTGATTGAAGGTTAGTAAACACAGTATCCAAAGAGGGGCCAGATGTATACAGAATGGTGTCATCTGCGTAGAGATGGATCAGAGAGTCACCAGCAGCGAGAGCGACATCGTTGATGTATATAGAGAAAAGGGTTGGCCCAAGAATTGAACCCTGTGGCACCCCCATAGAGACTGCCAGAGGATCGGACAATAGGCCCTCCGATTTGACACACTGAACTCTGTCTGCAAAGTAGTTAGAGAACCAAGCAAGGCAGTCACTTGAGAAACCAAGGCTGTTGAGTCTGCCAATAAGAATGCAGTGATTGACAGAGTCGAAAGCCTTGGCCAGGTCGATGAAAACGGCTGCACAGTACTGTCTTTTATCGATGGCGGTTATGATATCGTTCAGTGCCTTGAGCGTAGCTGAGGTGCACCCATGACCAGCTCGGAAACCAGATTGCATAGCAGAGAAGGTACGGTGGGATTCAAAGTGGTCAGTTATCTGTTTGTTAACTTGGCTTTCGAAAACTTTAGAAAGGCAGGGCAGGATGGATATTGGTCTATAACAGTTTGGGTCTAGAGTGTCTCCTCCTTTGAAGAGGGGGATGACCGCGGCAGCTTTCCAATCTCTAGGGATCTCAGACGATACGAAAGAGAGGTCGAACAAGCTAGTGATAGGTGTTGCAACAATTTTGGCTGATAATTTCAGAAAGAGAGGGTCCAGATTATCTAGCCCAGCAGATTTGTAGGGGTCCAGACTTAGCAGCTCTTTCAGAACATCAGCTGTCAGGATTTGGGTGAAGGAGAAGCGGGGGGGGCTTGGGCAAGTAGCTGCCGGGGGTGCAGAGCTGTTGACCGGGGTAGGGGTAGTCAGATGGAAAGCATGGCCAGCCGTAGCAAAATGCTTATTGAAATGTTCAATAATCGTTTCCGAGCCTCAGTGCAGTGGGCAACTGGGAGGAGGTGCTCTTATTCTCCATGGACTTTACAGTGTCCCAGAACTTTTTGGAGTTAGTACTACAGGAAGCAAATTTCTGTTTGAAAAAGCTGGCCTTTGCTTTTCTAACTGACTGGGTGTACTTGTTCCTGACTTCCCTGAATAGCTGCATATCGCGGGGGCTGTTCGATGCTAATGCAGTGCGCCACAGGATGTTTTTGTGTTGTCTAGTGCAGTCAAGTCTGGGGTGAACCAAGGGCTATATCTATTCTTAGTTCTACGTTTTTTGAAAGGGGCATGCTTATTTAGGATGGTGAGGAAAGCACTTTTAAAGAACAACCAGGCGTCCTCTACTGACGGGATGAGGTCAATATCCTTCCAGGATACCTGGGACAGATCGAATAGAAAGGCCTGCTCGCAAAAGTGTTTTAGGGACCGTTTGACAGTGATAAGGGGTGGTCGTTTGGCCGCTGACCCATTGCGAACACAGGCGATGAGGCAGTGATCACTGAGATCCTGGTTGAAAACAGAGGAGGTGTATTTGGAGGGCAAGTTAGTCAGGATGATATCAATAATGGTACCCATGTTTACGGATTTTGGGTTGTACCTGGTGGGTTCCTTGATAATTTGTGTGAGATTGAGGGCATCTATCTTAGATTGAAAGACAGCCGGGGTGTTAAGCATATCCCAGTTTAAGTCACCTAACAGTACAAACTCTGAAGATAGATGGGGGGCAATCAATTCACATATGGAGTCCAGGGCACAGCTGGAGGCTGAGGGGGGTCTGTAACAGGCGGCAACAGTGAGAGACTTATTTCTGGATAGGTGGATTTTTAAAAGTAGAAGCTCAAACTGTTTGGGCACAGACCTGGACAGTGTGACAGAACTCTGCAGGTTATCTCTGCAGTAGATTGCAACTCCACCTCCTTTGGCAGTTCTATCTTGACGGGAAATGTTGTAGTTGGGGATGGAAATTTCCGAATTTTTGGTGGCCTTCCTAAGCCAGGATTCAGACACAGCTAGGACATCCGGGTTGGCGGAGTGTGCTAATGCTGTGAATAAATCAAACTTAGGGAGGAGGCTTCTAATGTTAACATGCATGAAACCAAGGCTTTTACGGTTACAGAAATCAACAAATGAGAGCGCTTGGGGAATAGGTGTAGTACTGGGGGCTACAGGACCTGGGTTTACCTCTACATCACCAGAGGAACAGAGGAGTAATAGAATTAGTATTCGACTAAGGACTTTAAGAACTGGACGTCTAGTACGTTGGGTACATAGAATAAAAGGAGCAGATTTCTGGGCGTGGTGGAATAGATTCAGGGCATAATTTATAGTCAAGGATATAGAAGGGTGTGAGTTCAGTGGAGGTAAACCTAGGCGTTGGGTAATAAAGAGAGAGGTTGCATCTCTGGAGACACCAGTTACGCCAGGTGAGGTCTCCGCATGTGTGGGGGGAGGGACAAAAAAGCTATCAGAGCCCAGTTGAGCAGGACTGGGGGCTCTGCAATGAAGTAAAACAATAATAGCTAACCTAAACAACAACAGACAAGGCATATTGAAATAAGAAAGGGGCAGAACATAAATAAATAAAATGACTGTTAATTAAGAGAGCTAAGACAACGACGGGTAATGGAGATGAATGGACAAAGAGGGTCAGTTAGAAAAAAGTGATGTACTACACACAGGACCTGAGGCCTGGTAGTTAAACAGAAATAAATACCATAAAACCAAACAGTCCTGCAGGCATCAGCTGTGGAGCTGAACAAGCGTGGGATCCGATGAAAAAGCAAAGTGGTGAGCCGGGGAATCAGTTCAATGGCACGGCGTTCAGAGTGTTAGCAGACCGGGCTAGCAGGCCGGAGCTAGCAGGCCGGAGCTAGCAGATGAATCTTCGGCGGCGTCGCAGAGGAGAACCCTGTTGAGACCACGTCGGACAATTACGTCGGCAATTGACCCAAGCACAAGGTGCACCTGTGTAATGATCATGCTATTTAATCAGCTTATTGATATGCCACACCTTTCAAGTGGATGGATTATATTGGCAAAGGATACCTGCTCACTAACAGGGATGTTAACAAATTTGTGCACTAAACTTTTTGTGCATATTAATTTTTGGGGGGGATCTTTTATTTCAGCTCATGAAACATAGGACCAAAACTTTACATGTTGCGTTTATATTATTGTTCAGTATATATACAGTATCTTATCATGCTCAGGCTTTATTCCATGATCTGATGTACAAAGGTATTGCCTACTGACGTTTTGGTATCACATGACAGCTTCCTCAGAGTCATGGAGTTATGTCAGGACCCCCCTCCCCCTCTCTCGCTCTGTAGTTTGAAGTCTTATCTAAGGAGGTTCTACCCATCATTATCCCCCATGCAGCCGACAGAAAAGAGATTGCAGGTGTGTAAACGGAGTCATGTGACCAGAAGCGTCTAGAACCATCTGGTACAGGTATAAACACTTCCTGTAGTTATCTATATAGTTATTTATATAGTTATTCATATGTACTGTTAGGACCTGTGGAGTGAAATGTGTTTTTCTCTCTCAAACAGAAGTCCTGCGTTTAGCAAGACCATCATCAAGAGCTGGCATTGAGACTGACTGGCTGCATGTTATTCCTTTACTTTACAGTATTCACAGGTCACAGTCCACACACTAGTCTACAACAGAAATAGAAGCATAGGTTCATTGAGTTCTCTGTAAACGGTCCTTGCCAGCAATCTATCAAAACTTGATCTACACACAGTTCATTAGAATGACACAACACTAAATAGTTTTATTGTCACATACACCAGATAGGTGCAATGAAATGTGTTGTTTTACAGGGTCTGCCATAGTAGTACGGCACCCCTGGAGCATATTAGGGTTAAGTCCCTTGCTCAAGGGCACATCAAAAGATTTTTCACCTTGGGTATTTGAACCAGCCACTATTCAGTTACGGGCTCAATGCTCTAACCGCTAGGCTACCTGCCACCCTAGTTTTTTTGACCAACTGAGTTCAAATCCGAGTCTCCTACGCAGCGTAAGACTTCATCAACCGGCTGAGCTAAAGTTGTTGTAAAAGCCAAGAAAATTCCACTCCTCTCAGGATGGACCAGACCAGGCTGTTGTCTGGCTGTTTTGAATGTGACTCAGTAGGTCATGAGTCTGCTAGTCATGAGGTCTGGGCTGGCTGAATAATCGCAAGTTGTTTGGCTTTTCTCTCTCTCCTCTCCTCTCTCCTCCCCCTCTTCTATCGGCCTGTACATTCATTGAAGTCACAAGTTCCCCATTACCTAGCTGGACATAATTATGATCACCCTCACACAACTCAGTGGGGGGACTCAGTCAGTCACTGTACTGTAGGCCTATCAAGTTACCCTACAGCAGAAAATGAAAACTGTGTTGTCGCTAAGTTACATCATAATCATTGATTAATGTAATGTAATACAGAATGGAATACAGTATCTTATCTTTGACCTTTTTATCATTGGTCGTAGAAGGCTGCAGTGTATCAGATGGCTTTGAGGATAGCTAGTTCTTTGATTGACTATTATGTAGTTATGACTAAACACACAGTACTTGAATCAATTAGGGTCAATTTCACTTGACAGATATGCAAAATATTGTGAGTGACATAATAATCTATTATTGGGTAATGTTACATTTGCAGGCCTTTTGTAGATTCCCTAGGACTTGACAGACAGCATACAGTATATGCTGTCTGTCTTCTTCTAAAATGCCAATCACACACTCCATTATATAAGAGGTGTAAAACCAAACAACCCTGTCTGTGTGGACCAGGACCTTTTCATTAAAAAACAGGTATTTTCTCACCTCAACACTATAGAGGCATTCTTCGGGTACAGTAAAGGACCTACACCATTATGAAATCCTCCTTCCTCCATCACTCTACACTCTCCTATGGCATCCCTATACCAAACAGAATTACACACAGCCAACACATACAGTATCATTAGGGGGCACAGTGGAGGAGAGAAAGAGAGGAAGGGAGGAGAAAAGGTGTAACGAGAGGAAGGGAAGGCCTAGAGGCCTCCAACATGTCTTTTAAGTGTTGCTAATAAAACTGAGTTGCCACCTCCTGAATAGCTCCTGTCCAATGGGAACCCATGGAAGCAGGTTTTATGTGTCTTCAGCCCCAGTTTGAGCATCCCCAGCCCTGGTCCCACCAGTCAGTCCTCAGCATGCTCTCCCAGCACCAGGACTGATCTTCAGGGGGAACTAACCTAGCTCCTTCTGCTCCTCTACCTCACCTACTGCTATCAGTCTGTTTGTCTGTCTGTCTGTCTGTCTGTCTGTAGTAAAACATGGAGCACCATTGTGCTCTCTTGACAAGGTAAGAGCTTTTTGAATGATACATGTATTATTCAATTATTAAAGTAGTTATGTATATGTTGAAGTGTTTAGTCAGGTTTACGTAATATATTTTTAATTGATTCATTCATTCGAGTCTGAGGACGTGCTAGTTAGGAAATGATGAACAGTGTGACATTCTGTCAGTAGCAGTGTTTCCCAAACATTTCCTCTTGTATCCTCAGCCATTCCACGTATCTGATGTATTCCAGAGCCAAATTACACCATTCAAATACTGTAATGAAAGCATTGGTGATTAGTTGACCAGTTGAATCAGATAAATTGAATCACTGGGGATACTAGAGGAGAGATTTGGGAGGAATTTCTCGGTATGAATCCACTCTTTTCATCACTGATACATTTAGTGAGATATTTCATATGAAATAAAAAAAAATTATGAAAACTTAATGATTTCTACTATCAGATTTCTAGTATTAGATTCCCCTGAACCATTGACTCACTAGAATAATGACACATTATTATATATTATATTCTATAATATATATTTTGTATTATTCCTGCTTGACTTTATACAGCCTCGAAATTAATCAGTGATATTGGGAGCTTGTTAATAGAAGCCCCATGTCTTATAGCTCTGTTAAAAAGCCGTCTGTCACCTTTTGACCCCCTGTACACACATACTTTGGACTTTTATTGCCCTAAAGCTTTGTCCGGGGAACGCTCCCAAATTATTAGCTTACTTATTAAAGTGAGTAATAGGTTTAATTTGTAAGGCTGAGCAGCAGAGAGTGGAATAGGGGTCCAGTTGGTGTAATTAAGACAAATGAGAGCTACGGAAGTCACTCCAGGAGAGCTGGAGAGCTGGCTTACTACGCAGTCCAGGCTCTAGGACGCTGGGGGACAAGGCCATATGAGTGGCACAGCGAGGAGGCCAGAAAACATTTTAACAAGCTCTGGATGCTGGAGATCACACTCTGCTTTTCACTCAGAGAGAGTGATGACTGATCACCGAGTTGTGATTGCTCTTGATGAAAGATGAAAGAGGCACAATCTTGAAGATGTTCTTATCAGTAATGCCCTTGACCTTTCATGACATAGTACTAGAGACTAGAAACTCTGGCTGAGATGCAGCATATTGATTTTAGAATTTTCCCAAGAGAATAGAGTTGTTGAGGTTGTTGCCCTGTTGACTTGGTTCGTAGTTTCATCTATGGTCTGAGATATAGGATAGGAAAAAGTCAAACACAATTGCTTTTCAAATACATTTTCTGCAGCTCAAGAGCTGATGTTAAGACTGCTGTCAAGCTTTCCCAGACCATCAGGGTCAGAATGTTTTTGATGCTATTGCTTGCTGTGACAGTTTATCTCCAGGGGTTGGGAGTCTATTGTACACAAGGCATTTAAAGACACAAGGCATTCAATTCCTTTCCTGTATGTTACAACATCAGACTGGATCTAAGGACAAATGCTCATTGAAATGCCCAAGAAGGGCATCTCTGTTGTGAATGAACCCCAATTAGTGCTATATTCTATTGTCTATTTCTTTCTCCCTCACACTAAAGCTGCTCAGCACAACTAGTGGCTACATATGGCAGTGCAGGACAAGATCATTTCACAGTAAAGCAAACAAATCCAGATAGCTACCTGATCCAGATAGTCCAGTGGTTTGTGTAGTGTACTGTGGTCCCGAGTTCCTGTAGGTGAGAGCCCCCATAACCATTATATTGTCAGGGCTGTTCTTGGCTGCCAGGCTGGTAATTATTATTATTGTTTTTTTATTTAACCTTTGTTTAACTACGCAAGTCAGTTAAGAACAAATTCTTATTTACAATGACAACCTACACCGGCCAAACTTGGACAACACTGGGCCAAATTGTGCACTGCCCTATGGGACTCCCAATCACAGCCAGTTGTGATACAGTCTGGATTTGAACCAGGTTGTCTGTAGTGACACCTCTAGTACTGAGATGCAGTGTCTTAGACAACTGCGCCACTTGGGAGCCCAAATGGTAGCTAGGTGTTTGGTGCCATTCCATTCGCTCCGTTCTGACCATTATTATGAGCCATCCTCCCCCCTGCAGCCTCCTGTGGTTTAGGCCTATGTATGGCAACAATGGTCGTCTTGCCGCAGTCGTTTTCACTGTTGCTGCTTTCTACGACACAATGTCTGTCTTTACTGTGTGTAGTTATTACTTCACTATTTCTGTAACCTTACTTATTATGGACAGACATTCATACTCTGGAGTGGAGCTAATGTGTTAGAAAATGTACTCTCGTGTCTGGCATAACTAAAACAACATTTGACTGGTAATGAACATCATCATCACAGTTTCCCCCATTACCTGTCAAAGGAGAAATGTATGGGTTTCTGTATTTCTGGCGCTCCATGATAACATGTGCTTGTGTTGTCATGAGGTCTTCATCTATCAAACTGATTGTAATCGTTCATATACAGTGATTGTAATCGTTCATATACAGTAATGATCAGTATGTCACATATGTCACTTCTCTCAGTTCGCTTTATCAATTCAGGCCAAAGACATGATAGACATGATGACTGAAGACATCAGATCACTGACACAGCTGTCCTTTCTCTCGCTCTCCCTCTCTCTCTCTCTCTCTCTCTCTCTCTCTCTCTCTCTCTCTCTCTCTCTCTCTCTCTCTCTCTCTCTCTCTCTCTCTCTCTCTCTCTCTCTCTCTTTTCTCAGGACGCGACCATGGCACCCAGCGATGTTGCTGTACCCCTTTACCTGCATGGCCCTCCTCTCTCTGCTACTCTCTCCTGCCTTCGGCCGTAAGTTACCCAGAAGCCTTCAGGGTCATGATGGGCATGTAACGGTGTACTGCTGGGATGTGGTATTTGTTTGCACAACTACTTTTGATATGGATAATTTTGGTATCAAAACACACAAATTGTTTCAGAATACTATCACAAGTCATTCCATTTATTACAAATGAAAATCTATGATTAAGACAGAAACAGCAGATGTAGTGTAGCCTACTGTACTAGTCTGTAAGATTAACTCAGATAATCTCTAGTTTCTTAATTGTTACAGATGCCGTATCTTAATTTGATCATCCTGTTGTTGTCCTGCACAGCAGGAAATGCAAACTTCTAGTGTATTTGAGGTTTAAAAAGGCTTCTAAATTTGTAATTTCCACCTAAAAATGTCAGACTTGATTTGCCCCAACGAAAAATGAATCAACCCCTACAATAAATGTATATTATTTATAATCCACATAATAATTCACGATACTTTCCTAGTGTAGCAAACTGGCTCAAATTAAGATCCTACATCTGTATAAGCCTCTCTCGCGAGCTGTCAGAGAGATGCAATAACACATTTATCCACATTATGGGATGTTTTTCACCATCAACACAAATACAATACAGACTTGGGGTATACTTACAGCAGTAAACAAACACAACGGTTATTCTTATTACATGTGAATGCCATCTTATATCACAATTTACTGTTGCAGTACAAGCACATGATGTGTGGTCGAATAGGTAGCTAGATTATTCGACCTGCTTATATCCACTAGTCATCATCATAGCAATCAGTCACACATGACGGCGCTGCCGTAAAAGCTGAGCTGAGGCCTATCTCCTTCTACTGATCATTTAGCGTAATGAATAGGCTGCTAAAACACATGGTCTGCATCCCAAATGGCACCCTATTCCCACTATTAGTGCACTAATTTTGTTCAGGGCCCTAGGGATCTGGTAAAAAAAATAAAAATAGGGAATAGGGTGCCATTTGGGACACCACACATGGTATTGGGGAGGGAGTGGTTAACTACTTACAGTTAAGTAAGTTTATGGCTAGTAAACACACAGGACAAATACCATCGCCACAAAAGATCTCCACTACTCAGCATTTATGGTGGGACCGATAGGGTCTTCCAGATGTGTTGCCTCCACACTCTGCACCTCCAAATGAGCTGACTCAGGTTATTGACTCTGCGAGTAGAGGCTCGAGGCCCTCCGGCTCCCAGCGTTGTTTGATTACTTCCAGATCTTTGTTTCCTAGTTTCCTATACACTGCATTTTCATAATATCAAACAGGAGCATGAGAGGAGGAGATTTGTTCTTCAGAAGTTTCACATTGAGATGATACTACTACAGTAGCGCAAGGCTCTTAAATTAAACATTATCAAATGTTTCTGCTCTCATTGTTTCAAGGTTCACTTAAAGCTTTAGTTGAGAAGGACATTTCAAAAATCACCTCAGGTTTAAGTTACAGTAGCTCTCTTTTTCAATGAATCCCATCCAATTACAGTTAATCCCAGCCAGATATGTAGATTATAGTACATTAACAAATACTAAAGACACAAGACTAATATTATAGGCTACTCAATCACCTGAGAAAAACATGAGGATGAAGCAGAAATTATAGCACAACGGTGTGATTGATTATTGATGGCCTCTTACGTTAGTTCCACAGAGAGCTTTCCATCTCAATAAATCACAGGTGCAGATGTAGGATCTACAATAATCCTGCAGCAAAAGGACATGTGAATTAACATGTGGATTATAATTCATGGAGATTAATGTAGGGGTTGATACATGACAATCAAGTCTGAAATTTCAGTGGAAATTACAAACTTCAGAAGCCTTTTAAACAGGGTGATCAACTTGAGATCCTATATCTATAGATTAATAAAAAGAGAAGAGGTTTCACCTGTCAGTCTCTCTACAGCACAGGCGGCACCTTAAATGGCGAGGACCGGCTCATAGTAATGGCTAGTACGGAATTTATGGAATGATATCAAACACATCAAACGCATGGTTCCCTAGTGTGTGATACCATTCCATTCACTCATTATTATGAGCCATCCTCCCCTCAGCAGCCTCCTGTGCTCTACAGTCAAGAGCGATATGGGCGTCTACCCCGATCAACAGTTACACACATACATCAACTTGAACCTGGGCTCAGGGGTAGACGTAACACAGTAATTGTAAATCTGGGACACTTTGTACAATATGTTACAAATTGCAATTAGTTCAATATGTATGATATGTTACGAAATCCAATTTATTGTGGCTAACATTAGCTAGGCAGTTAGTGGTAGGTTGCAAGGTAGTCCATCATGAGATTTGAACATGCAACCTTTAGGTTATACACCCACCCATCCACCCTGACCAACCACCCTACCTTGGTTTTTGGCTTAAGTAACCTGTCTTATGTAACCATACCAAGCGCAACATACTAATTTGAGTGTTTAGAATTTACATTTTTAATTTGTTAAGTCTAGTCTATGAGACCAGGCTGTTATATTTTGCAACTGATGCTGTACTACATACCTGCGTGCGTGCTTGTGATATAAAATATAGGACGCCACAGCTTTAAGAATAACCAACATAAAAAATTCATTCAGAGTGTAAGGTGAATTACATTCTTAACTTGTTTTCTCACCTTTGACTGATCTCCCTGTGGCTTTCCCATGGAGTTGGCACTGTGAATGTTGATTTGGTGTCTGGTTGGTGACTCAGTTGGTAGAGCATGGTGTGTGCTAACACCAGAGTTTTTGGTTTGATTCCCACAGGGGACCACTACAGGAAAAAGTACAGCAATTTATCCACTCACTACTGTAAGTCACTCTGGATAAGAGTGTCTGCTTAAGGACTAAAATGTCAATGCTGTGAACAGAAACATCCTAACCAAGACGCTGTCTCTGTGTGTTTTCCATCAGAGTTAGATCTCAACAGGTTAGATGGGGACACAGCTGTCTGCCCTCCCATGAGAAACGGACAAGATGACCTTCCAGGTAAAGTATAGATACTAACAATCGTATATTTTCTTTTAGAAATAATGACCCTGTAAATATGCGTACTAAGTCCTGGTGGGACATACTGTAAGACAGCAACAGTTAGCTTCCACTGCGGTCTGCCTTTGGCTACAGCTTGCTTGCTCCCTGTCCCATGAGATGTGGATGTAGTTTATGTAATCAAAGGAGACCTGCATGGGAAGACCATACAAGACATCTCAGGAGGTCTGTGCTAGTAGTTATGAGATGTCTTTCTGTGACTAAGTCTCACCTGGCATCAAGACACCAGGTCAGAAGGGGCTCCATATGGAGCAATAGTTCAACACTATAGTCCCTGTGGTTTTTCTCTTTGCTATACCTCAAAGACTTACATTTTAAATGCCCGGGAAACCACCAGCCTTGGTTTTTCAGAAACCCCTGAGGAAGCAAAATACAGAACATCACAACTAAGCTAGCTGCTGTGATTGCTTAGTGAACTGGGCTGGACTGTCTAAATGCTTAATGGCTTGAGACACGTTTAGATTTCAAATGAGCCACATAAAATATTCCGCTGAAGCCTGACAGATTTTAGTAGGAACAATTGTAGCTCAGCAAGATGTTAATTGTACCAGAGCCTTGGTAGGAACAGATCACATGGTGTACTATGTGTTGCAAGCCCAGGCTGGGAAGGTACAGACCTATGTATAAGAGAACAACTAATTAGAATCATATGTTAGTCATATCACGGCACCCCGTGTTTCATACAGATGATGAAACAAGAATAAAGTGGGGAAACCAAAACCACTTTACATGACTGAACCAGAAATATGCCCGTACACTTTTATAACACTGTGTACAGGATACAAAAAAGTGCAGTACCTGTCAATCGAACGTTTTTCTTTTTCTACTCCTGGAATACAGTATATAACATACAGTATAATTCACCAGAACGATTCAAGAGATATGTTCAATTAAGTGATAATGCCTAAGATGCTGGTGTTTGGAGGCCCGGGACGAGGTCAAGTGCCGGCAAACTGTGCCAAATATATATCCTTCAAACACTGGCTTCGAGGGCCTTCAGGATTAGGATTAGGCCCACCCATTGTATAATACTGTAATATGTAATTCATTCAGAACGAACAGGAGATAACTGACAATCCGTTTACCTCTCTTTTAGGGTTTGATCTGATCACCCAGTTCCAGTTGGATGTTATTCCTCTGAAGGGGGTGAGGAAGGTGGAGGGCTCTACTCCTCTCCAGGTGGCGTATCGCCTCGATCGCGAGGCCAACTTCCAGATTCCTACCAGGTAAGGAAAGGCAAAAAGAAAAACATGATGTTGGAGCTTGTCCGGGGGTCGATGCAGGTGTTGTATTATTATGGCTCGAATACCTACCAGGTCAAGAAAGATTGAAGAAACCAGAAACAGAAACACACACATAATCGCTACACTAACACACACACCTACGCACACACAAATAGATACTTTCCCCTGGGTCGATGCAGATGTTGTATTATTGCAGGTCTAGACAGGTGTTATCATACTGTGAAACAGCTTCTAATTGGCAGAGAACAACATGTCTGAACTGGTTTGGCATCTCTTTGCAACGAGGGGGGAACTCAGTGCCCCCCCCCCAAGACCCTCATCCCGGAAACACAGAGACATAGTTTATTCACTTGTTTCTGTCTGTACTCATAAAGGATTCTGTGCTCATAAAGGAGACAGGTGGTAACAGCCTGAGCAACTGAGTGTGTGTGTGTGTGTGTGTGTGTGTGTGTGTGTGTGTGTGTGTGGGTGTGTGTGTGTGTGTGTGTGTGTGTGTGTGTGTGTGTGTGTGTGTGTGTGTGTGTGTGTGTGTGTGTGTGTGTGTGTGTGTGTGTGTGTGTGTGTGTGTGGGGGGGGATCCTCTAGCCTGGTATTCTACCCTGTAAAAAATGTTTTAACGAAAACCACTGCACAATCTTCCATTTCTGGCTTATACTGTTTGCATATTGCTTAGTAGGCTAGAAGTTGTTGTTACGTTGTAACAGTCACACCTTGAAAATCCTGGTTTGGGAAACCATTTGTTTGTGCCCAAATAGTATTTTTGTGCTTCCTCCTGGATTATTTATCAGAGGACCTAGTTCCTGGATTCCCTTTTGGAGGCAGTAATGCCATTAACCGAGAAATGAAGAACTTTTCTATAGGAAGGACATCTGTATGAACTCTTACAAAACCGCAGACAAGTCTGAGGAAATTGACCTTTGACTTTCCCGTGTACCTACTACTACCTCTTCATTTTCCTGAATCATCTTATGATCGCCTACAGTTGCTATTTAGGACATATGTTTGACTGGTGTTATTGTTTGACTTTAACTTGTGTAAATATCGTCTATGTACCAATATATGTCAGGAAAGAGTTTCTCATCTTTTGGCGTTTTTTTCCATTATTTTAGTGACTTGATTCTTGAAATACGTCATGTCCTTCCATGGACCTTTTGCAAACATGATCCCCCTTTATCTTTTGTAACCTATCAGTTCAAAGCATCTGGGACAGTAACAACGTGGTTACCTTCTTAGATAACTAAAGCTGTCTTTCACTGTTTAACTGCTAGTCTGGTCTGGCTAATGACTTGTATTGGGCCTGTTTTCACATAAACTGTTATGTAACATACTGACACCTTCCAGTCTGCCTCATGCCACTCAGGACAACGTGACACTAATCACAAAAACATGTATCCCTCAGAGTCCAGTGACTGTCTGGGCTTTGAAGTCTGTCGTCAGAAAGGTTAATTTCCGATACCTGTGTCCTTACCACTGCAGGGGATAGAGGCCTAAAACACAACATTCATCAAACCCTGGCCTAGGCTGTGAGATACTTTCCCCCAAGGTGCATTTAACACACACACACAGGCACATTGCAGGAACGTTAGAGAGAGTGGTCTTCATTTGTTTTATTGGGTTACAGGAAACTCCTTTTTTATTGCCTTGTCTTGATCCATTTAAGCAGGTTGCAGATCTGCAGCTCCCATCCATAAAGGCACCACCTATGGAGCCCTTGGCCTGGCTAGTTAAAACCCCAGGGCTCATATTCATTAAGCGACAAGTAGGAGTGCTGCTCTAGGATCAGTTTGCCCTTTTAGATCATAATGAATGGACCAAAGGGGCCCTAATCTGAGATCAGCATCTGAGACTCTTTATGGATACCAGCCTAGAGGTTTAGGACTTGGGAGACTGGAGAGCAGTTTGCGTGTTAGAGACGGAGACGGAGGGACTGCTTAATTGATCTGTTGATCAGAGCCACCGGGGCTCTGCTTCTGTTTATAACAAAAGGGTTTGATGGGAAAGTAAAGGGCCTCATTGTTCCTTTGGAGTAATTGTAACTGTTGCGTTGTGCATGCGTCACGCATCAGAGGCAGGGAGAGTTGGATGGAAAGAGAGAGAAAAAGAATGGGAGAGCTTTGAACATAAAAGTGTTAGGGTTTGATTGATGTCTTCATTCATTATGTTATCGTGGGCGTGAGGAGTGGGAAGGGAAGAGAACTGAACCGCTGTGTGTGATGCTTTTTAAACGTGGCCTGCAGCAGGTTTACCTCTGCTTTGAGTCTTTGACATTAGCCACCATCAGAGATCTGAAATCATAGAACCACCCCATGTGTGCTGTGTGTAAGTGATGTAAAGCTGTTTTTTTACTGCAAAATGTCGCCCTCTGTGCCCTCTTCTCTATGATTTTGTAAAGAGAAGAGGGCACCTTCTCCTACTGAGGATGAACTTCCGCAGGGCCTTCTCTGTTGAGGACTACTTCATGTATCAACCCTTTCCTCTCCTCCCTCTCCCACTCATCTTTATCTTAATTTTCATCTTCTGTTCTTCTTCACCCAGGCTCAATTTCCCCCGGGGTTTCCCTGACGAGTACTCTGTCATGGTCACGTTCCGTATGATAAAGAACACGGTGAACAAGGTGTGGAATGTGTGGCAGGTGGTGGATGAGGACGGCCGGAAGCAGGCAGGGCTCAGGCTGAATGGAGACCAGCAGGCCCTGGAGTACTTCCTGATGGGGCAGGATGGCAACCTGCAGACCGTCACCTTCCCAGGGCTCTCAGTGTTGTTTAACACCAAGTGGCATAAGGTGATGAAATGAGTGATGGCACTCCTGGTTAGCGTTGCAAAAATCCAGTAGCTATCCCAGATTCCCAGAATAAGGAGGGAATAAGCGGGAAATCCTGGAAAGCCTGGGAATTTTGAGAAAGTTGCTGGAAATGTGCAACCCTACTCCTGGTACTATGTAGTTAGTGATGACTGATCACCAAATTAGCATTTTCTAAACTGGTTTATTTAGCTGGTAATCTCTCAACGACATGAATTACGGTGGCCCCTGAGGATCAACAACAGTAACCCTATAGCATATCCTTACAGGTGATGATTGGGGTGGAGAGAGACCAGGTCACCCTGTATGTGGACTGTCAGCCCGTGGACAAGAAGCCCATCAAGGGGAAAGGGCCCGTCAACACAGAGGGAGATACACTCATTGGGAGGCTGGACGCTGACGATGATGCTTCTGTTGTGGTGAGTGGGGCAGAGATAGCCTGGTCCCAGATCTGTTTGTGCTTTATTGCCAACTCTTATGGTTGTTGTTTGGCATGACAATAACCATTGGAGTTGGTAAGACAGCACAAACCAATCTGGGATCAGGCTAAGGCTGAGAAGGTGTTGGTTCCCCAGTGGTGCCTTGTTATACAGTAAGCGTTATCATATGAGTTATGCTATGTTAAACCATGACATGCCATGCCATACTATGTTATATGATCAATATCATGCAATTGTCTCTTTCTAGTTTGAACTCCAGTGGATGCTGATCCATTGCGACCCAAAGAGGGCCAATAGAGAGAACTGTCAGGAGCTGCCTGCCACAGAGGTAACAACAACCTTGTCTCCACCTGGTCTTTACTTGCTTTGGGTTTGGGTTCATATCGACCAGCAACACAGCTTTCACTAACTGGCCTCTGTGAATCTGCACCTGCCAAAACGTGAGAAGATAGGATGGCCTGTTATACTACTGTAGGAGTGCCATGATTAAAATACATATGTCAAATAAGCACTTACTTCCATACAGAGAGAATACTGCCGGCTCTCACTCTCCATTTAGCCTAGACACATTTCAGGAAGTGGCCCCATTTTGTCAGCATATTAAAGTCTGGCTCCTCAGGTCACAATTGTATATTAGAAAACATGCTGTTATGAGTGGGTAGTCCTATGGTCCCGTAGACTGCAGAAAAGTTCCAGTCTTTCTTTATGATGCAAATATCAATTTGACAATGGTCTATTCAATCTAGCTTTGAGGGTAACTTTTGTGCTTACAGCAGTATCAGTACTAAAACGGTAGAAGGGTCTGTATACTGTTCCACGGGGTCTGTTTACCATAGGGACTATAGATTTACTATGGGGTTCTGTATGACAGCATGATATACTCACAGCCAGAGCCATAGATAGGTCCTATGACTCTGCTAACAGCTGTTGTTTTTGGACAGGTGCTCTAGCTTCTTCTGACACTTGGGGTGAAGGTGGTGTGGCTACTTCACTTTGGGTGATGGTGGTGTGGCTACTTCACTAACTCTGCGTGTTTCTTATTTCTCTTGCTTCTTCAGATGTATGCCAATGCTGAGGTATTTATCTTTTATACCTTTTTTCTTTTCTTGGTGTTTATGCGGAAAATGATCGACTTCAATGCTCTGTTGCCTAATTGCCTCGATGCTTTGTTACTTTAGTGGCGCAATCAAACTCTGGCTGGAGTAAGAAGCTTCTCCACTCCCCTCAGAGTGGCCTTCACTCCTTCTCATGTACTCATCGACTGTGTTGTCTCTTCTCCCTCCAGCCTGACCCCAAGCCTGTCCCTGGCCCTTCCGGACCCACCGGCTCTGAGGGGCCCCGGGGTCCACATGGAGAGGACGGCAGGGACGGTAGAGATGTAAGTCTATCCAGCCCATAAAAAACTACATGTAGAAGGAAGAATTAACCACAGCGTTATGTAATTTACCATGCTGGATATTGCCTTAAACTGTTAATTGGTAGGATATCTTAGACAGACAGTACACACTTTTCTTAATTCTCTATTCCCAATGACTAGAATGGATAACAACTGTCTTTCTTTATTCTTACAGGGCCTTCCAGGTTCACCTGGCAGTGCTGGCACTACTGTAAGTACGAGGTGTCATATTATTAAACTTGTTTCATTCTCTAAGTATTTCTTTGACTCTTTGTTGCCATCCTGTAGCTCAACATCATTACTTACAATCAATTTAGCTTAAAAAATAGATCTGCCCCTTATCTCTCTCTCTCTGTCTGTCCTGATGAGAAGTGCACATCTTTCATTGATTAAACGCTGACTGGCACTGCCACGGTGTATCTTAGCAACGGCGGTGAGCAATGCAGACGGATGATAAAGCTGTTGGTCAGATTTTTTGTGTACAGAGCAACACTTAGCTGTGGTTGTGTCTGCTATATATGGGTGTTGTTGTGTCTGGAACTAGGCTGTCTGTTGTCTGTTACTAGGCTGTCTGTAACTCAGATGTCTGTTGTGTCTGTAACTAGGCTGTCTGTTGTGTTTGTAACTCAGCGGTTTGTTGCGTCTGTAACTAGGCTGTATGTTGTGTCTGTAACTCAGCTGTCTGTTGTGTCTGTAA
Source organism: Thymallus thymallus (assembly GCA_023634145.1). Lineage (NCBI taxonomy): Eukaryota > Metazoa > Chordata > Actinopteri > Salmoniformes > Salmonidae > Thymallus > Thymallus thymallus. Next base: position 17,099,509 of record CM042396.1, on the reverse strand, counting down.
CTCAGCTCTCTTTTGTGTCTGTAACTCAGCTCTCTTTTGTGTCTGTAACTAGGCTTTCTGTTGTGTATGTAACTAAGCTGTCTGTTTTGTATGTAACTCAGCTGTCTGTTGTGTCTGTAACTAAGCTGTCTGTTGCATCTGTAACTAGGCTTTCTGGTGTGTCTGTAACTCAGCTGTCTGTTGTGTCTGTAACTAGGCTGTCTGTTGTGTCTGTAACTAGGCTTTCTGTTGTGTCTGTAACTAAGATGGCTGGTGTGTCTGTAACTCAGCTGTCTGTTGTGTCTGTAACTCAGCTGTCTGTTGTGTCTGTGACTCAGCTGTCTGTTGCGTCTGTAACTAGGCTGTCTTTTGTGTCTGTAACTCAGCTGTCTGTTGTGTCTTTAACTCAGCTGTATGTTGTGTCTGTAACTCAGCTGCCTTTTGTGTCTGTAACTCAGTTGTCTGTTGTGTCTGTAACTAGGCTGTCTGTGTCTGTAACTCAGTTGTCTGTTGTGTCTGTAACTAGGCTGTCTGTTGTGTCTGTAACTCAGCTGGTTGTTGTGTCTGTTTCTCAGGGGGCCAAAGGGGACCAGGGGGAGATTGGTCTGCCTGGACAGAGAGGCCTGCCTGGCCTACCAGGAGCTGCTGTAAGGATCACTACCTCCTACTGTACAACACACAGTACCTGTCACAAACTCAACCTCTATTTTGTCTTGTGGAGCAAGACAGGGTTGTTCTCTATCACCTTATTAATTGAACCGTTAGAAGCAGTTATCCACCACTCAACTGATATGATTAGAATTCAAGCTGGTGTCGAGAGAACGTTTTAGTTTGTAGATTGTGTGTGAATCAATGATTTCTTCTCTTTTTAATGAAGGGAATACCTGGTTCAATGGGCCCAAGAGGACCTTTGGGCGAGAGAGTGAGTTTTTCTTTTTCATACCAGAACCTACTAAAGAAACTATGTCTAATAACTGTAATAGCAGGGACAATGTTAACTAATATTTGACTGTTCTGTGTCTAACAACAGGGACTTCAGGGTTTTCCTGGGCCAGCAGGCTCTCCCGTAAGTATCCACTATCTTTGTCATCTTTAGATCGTCATATATTAATGAAAACATTTTGCAGACATTTATAGCCATCAAGCCATGGAACATTTCAGACCACTTCATTTGCATAGCTAAATAATATGATTTGTTTGATAGCTTTTTCTCTCATTTCACAGGGACCTGAGACAGTTGGACCCCCCGTATGTACTACAAACTCTTCAACATCTTTAGAAAATCTTCACCTCATGTTCTAAACAGCATTAAGACAGCATACAGTATTTTAATCAAGCGCTACTAAGGGACTATAGAATAATCGTATAACTTGTGTATGTCGCTCCCTACAGGGCCCACCTGGGAAAGCAGGAACTCCAGGAGACGAGGGGAACATTGGGCCTGAGGTCAGTGTTCAAATAAGGATCACATCCTACACAACTACAGTATATGACTGATTAAACAGAACACATCCAGCAATAAAAACATACATGATATGTTTCAAGTTTTATTAGTTGTATGTACAGGATACGCATGGTAATACAGTGTCCAACGAAATGCTTACTTGTAGGTTCCTTTTTGACAATACATATAAAAAGAAGAATATGAACATAAAGTAAATGGCTCATTAGAATAGAATAAACATTTTGCTGCCTTCTGTACTGTTTCATTTGTCCTTTTGATATTCTGTGGACAATTTTGTTACTAATATATATCAGACTTGTCAGTGTCTAGCAGAACATTTTAGGTGTTTGCGCTCTAAATGCAATTATCTATTGTTATCAGGGTGCCCCCGGGCCTAGAGGGGGTCTGGGTCTCCCTGGTCCCCCTGGTCTACCAGGACCACCTGGACCTGCGGTAAGTACTGATTCTAACCTCTTACTTCTGGGTCTAACCTGAAATTGGGGAATTCAACATCTGTATAATCATGTGAATTGAGCTCTGTTTTCCCGACTTGCAGTTGACATATGTTTCTATCTGTTGAGGTTTCAGATGTGGCTTTGTCTCTTTGGTCTTTCCCATTAACCAAAGTATTTATTTTATCAATATTGTCATAAGAGTTCCCTCCAACTATTAGTGTGTCGTCTTCAAATCAAATCAAAGTTTATTTGTCACGTGCCCAAATACAACAGGTGTAGACCTTATAGTGAAAGGCTTACTTACAAGCCCTAACCAACAGTGCAGTTTGTAAGTAAAAATGAAGTATTAGGTAAACAATGGATAAATAAAGATATAAAAAACAGTAAAATTACAGTAAAAATAATAGTAGCGAGCCTATATACAGGTGGTACCGGTACAGAGTCAATGTGAGGGGGCACCGGTTAGTCGGGCTAATTGAGGTAATATGTACAGTACATGTAGGTATAGTTAAAATGACTATGCATAGATGATAAACAGAGAGTAGCAGCAGCGTAAAAGAGGTGTTGGGAGGGGCGGGACACAATGCAAATAGTCCGGGTAGCCATTTGATTACCTGTTCAGGAGTCTTATGGCTTACGGGTAAAAGCTGTTGAGGAGCCTTTTGGACTTAGACTTGGCGCTCCGGTACCTCTTGCAATGCTGTAGAAGAGAGAACAGTCTATGACTGGAGTGGCTGGAGTCTTTGACAAATTTTAGGGCCTTCCTCTGACACCACCTGGTATAGAGGTCCTGGGTAGCAGGAAGCTTTGCCCCAGTGATGTACTGGGCCATACACATTACCCTCTGTGGTGCCTTGTGGTCGGAGGCCGAGCAGTTCCCGTACCAGGCAGTGATGCAACCAGTCCGGATGCTCTCGATGTTGCAGCTGTAGAACCTTTTGAGGATCTGAGGACCCATGCCAAATCTTTTCAGTCTCCCGAGGGGGAATAGGTTTTGTCGTGCCCTCTTCATGACTGTCTTGGTGTGTTTGGACCAATATAGTTTGTTGGTGATGTGGACACCAAGGAACTTGAAGCTCTCAACCTGCTCCACTACAGCCCCGTTGATGAGAATGGGGGCGTGCTCGGCCCTCCTTTTCCTGTAGTCCACAATCATCTCCTTTGTCTTGATTACGTTGAGGGAGAGGTTGTTGTCCTGGCACCACATGGCCAGGTCTCTGACCTCCTTCCTATAGGCTGTCTCGTCTTTGTCAGTGATCAGGCCTACCACTGTTGTGTCGTCTGCAAACTTAATGATGGTGTTGGAGTCGTGCCTGGCAATGCAGTCGTGGGTGAACAGGGAGTACAGTAGGGGACTGAGCACACACCCCTGAGTGGCCCCAGTGTTGAGGATCAGTGTGTCAGATGTGTTGTTACCTACCCTTACCACCTGGGGGCGCCCTGTCAGGAAGTCCAGGATCCAGCTGCAGAGGGAAGTGTTTAGTCCCAGGATCCTTAGCTCAGTGATGAGCTTTGAGGGCACTATAGAGCTGAACTCTGAGCTGTAGTCAATGAATAGCATTCTCACGTAGGTGTTCCTTTTGTCCAGGTGGGAAAGGGCAATGTGGAGTTCAATAGAGATTGCATCATCTGTGGATCTGTTTGAGAGGTATGCAAATGTGAGTGGGTCTAGGGTTTCTAGGATAATGGTGTTAACGTGAGCCATGACCAGCCTTTCAAAGCACTTCATGGCTACAGACGTGAGTACTACGGGTCTGTAGTCATTTAGGCAGGTTACCTTAGTGTTCTTGGGCACAGGGACTATGGTGGTCTGCTTGAAACATGTTGGTATTACAGACTCAATCAGGGACATGTTGAAAATGTCAGTGAAGACACTTCCCAGTTGGTCAGCGCATGATCGGAGTATACGTCCTGGTAATCTGTCTGGCCCAGCAGCCTTGTGAATGTTGACCTGTTTAAAGCTCTTACTCACGTCGGCTACGGAGAGCGTGATCACACAGTCGTCTGGAACAGCTGATGCTCTCATGCATGCCTCAGTGTTGCTTGCCTCGAAGTGAGAATAGAAGTGATATAGCTTGTCTGGTAGGCTCGTGTCACTGGGCAGGCCCTGCCACATCCGACGAGCGTCGGAGCCGGTGTAGTACGATTCAATCTTAGTCCTGTAATGGCGCTTTGCCTGTTCGATGGTTCGTCTGAGGGCGTAGGGGGATTTCTTATAAGCGTCCGGGTTAGAGTCCCACTCCTTGAAGGCGGCAGCTCTACCCTTTAGCTCAGTGCGGATGTTGCCTGTAATCCATGGTTTCTGGTTGGGGTATGTACATACAGTCACTGCGGGGACGACGTCATCGATGCACTTATTGATGAAGCCATTGACTGATGTGATGTACTCCCCTATGCCATCGGAAGAATCCCAGAACACATTCCAGTCTGTGCTAGCAAAACAGTCCTGTAGCTTAGCATCTGCGTCATCTGACCACTTCTTTATTGACCGAGTCACTGGTACTTCTTGCTTTAGTTTTTGCTTGTAAGCAGGAATCAGGAGGATGGAATTATGGTCAAATTTGCCAAATGGAGGGTGAAGGAGAGCTGATAGAAATTAGGTAAAACTGATTTAAGTTTTCCTGCATTAAAGTCCACTAGGAGAGCCGCCTCTGGATGGGCGTTTTCCTGTTTACTTATTGCCTTATACAGCTGACTGAGTGCGGTCTTAGTGCCAGCAACCATCTGTGGTGGTAAATAAACAGTCACGGAAAATATAGATAAACTCTCTTGGCAAATAGTGTGGTCTACAGCTTATCATGAGATTCTCTACTTCAGGCGAGCAAAATCTAGAGACTTCCTTAGATTTTGTGCACTAGCTGTTGTTTACAAATGTTCACAGCCCGACCCCCTCGTCTTACCAGAGTCTGCTGTTCTATCTAGCCGGTGCAGCGTATATCCCACCAGCTGAATGTGTCCATGTCGTCGTTCAGCCACGATTAATTGAAACATAAGATATTACCGTTTTTGATGTCCTGTTGGTAGGATATTCGTGATTGTATCTCGTAAAATTGTATGTTGGCTACTAATACTGATGGTAAAGGCAGATTTCCCACTCGCCGTCGGCGGATCCTTACAAGGCACCCCGATCTCCGTCCTCGATACCTCCGTCTCCTTCTCCTGCCAATGATGGGGTTTTGGGCCTTGTCGGGTGTCTGAAGTACATCCTCTGAGTCGGGCTCATTGAAAAAGAGTTGTTCGTTGGAGAAATATATAACATTGTCCAGTCCGAGTTGAGTAATCACAGTCCTGATATCCATCAGCTCTTTTTGTTATAAGAGACGGTGGCAGAAACATTATGTACAAAATAAGTTACAAATAAACTGAAAAAACACACATAATAGCACAACTGGTTAGGTGCTTGTAAAATGGCTGCCTTTACCTACGGCACCATACTCACCCTGATATAGAATGATAATCAGTATCATTACTGGATGTTGATTGTACAGCTTTGAACACTGGAGATCTTTGCTGTAGTGTTTGTGGACATCTAAACTCTGTTTTAGATGGCACTCCATGGACATATGTACTGTTTTATCTCTGTCACTCACTCTGCTGTGTTTTAGGGACCACCTGGGGCTGGCAAAGCTGAGGGGAGTGGAGAAGATGTGAGTCTCTTTTTATCATCTTTCACAGGGTTAAATCATCTTGCAAAGGGTTAAATCATCTTTCACAGGGTTAAATCATCTTTCACAGGGTTAAACCATCTTTCATAGGGTTAAACTATCTTGCACAGGTTTAAACCATCTTTCACAGTTAAAACATATTACACAGGGTTAAAACATATTACACAGGGTTAAATCATCTTTCACAGGGTCTGCTAGAGGGTTGGACTAGGTCATGGGTCCCCAACCTTGTTCCTGGAGAGCTACCTTCCTGTAAGTTTTTACTCCAAACCTAACTTGATTTAGTTTAATCAACCAGCTAATTATTATAATCAGGTGTGCTAGAGGAGAGTTGGAGTGAAAACCTACAGGACGGTAGCTCTCCAGGAACAGGGTTGGAGAGCTCCGGACTAGGTGCTTCAGAACCTAATGTTGTTGCAATAACTACACTTAATTCACACTTCCTTTATAAACTGTTGTTGCTGTCATTTAATTCTGACAAACCTGCATGTCAAAAATTGGTAGCTATAGTTTTCTTCTGTCAGTAGCTATCGAATAGGAGGCGTAGTAATAATGTAATATCTGTGTCTGTCTGTTTGTGTGCAGTGCCCTGCTGCCTGTCCAGCTGGGCCACAGGGAAACCCAGGGCTACCAGCGATGAAGGTGAGGAATCTTAATGACAGACAATGAATGAATACATACCTGGCTTTGGGCAACAGAGCCCTTATCATTAATCACACCATTTTGGCCGTTGGTTTTCTCAAAGTGCTTTACATTGTAGGGGGAAACTTACAGTGTGAACTACCAATGTGTAGAGCGTATGATAGTAGTTTGATGACATTTAGTCTAAACTGGATTGCTATGTCGTCCCCAGGGGCACAAGGGATTACCAGGTGATAATGGCGCTGCAGGGGAACCAGGACAAAAGGTATGACAAGCAATCAATTCTCATGTTTAGTGAAGAAGTGTGATGTTTGACAATGCACTTAAGTACAGTACATTGGGTGGTTAGGATGATTATTCAAGCATACAATTTGCTAAATGTGAGTATGTTGCTAACCCACAGGGCGAGCCAGGACCATCTGGGGTGCAGGGCCAACCAGGCAAGATGGGAGATGATGTAAGAACCATCCTTGCTCTGAAAGATACCAACACATACAGGCTGATCTATTCTACCTCACTGTCTGATAACAAAAATCCTAAGGTCTCTTGTTTTGGTACAAGTGGAAATTGCTCATACAACCAGCCATTTATAACTGTTTAATACATGTTTTTGCTGTGCATCACTGTGAATCATATGACATATAATACATTTTAATATCTGTATACATTCCAGGGACAAAGAGGTCCTATTGGGTTTCCTGGTACTCCCGGAGATAAAGGAGACAGGGTAAGGGTTTAAAACAATATTGACGTTTTACTTCGGTGTTTAAGGTCTTAAACTCACCATCTGTGTTCTCTGCTCCTCTCAGGGTCCCCCTGGATTCAACGGCATCCCAGGACCCACCGGACCACCGGGATCTCCTGTAAGCACTACTCATTTAATTAGCTCAATCAATTCTAACTGCCATTTTCAATCAATGTCCATAGGCAGACTGGAGGACAGACTGTGTTTGACATTATCTAGGGCTGAACAGTGTTTTTCCAAAATATGGGCCATTATGTACTGTAGTGGACTGACCCCTTGTCTTCTTTTAGGGTGTAGAGGGCATTCGTGGACGTCAGGGTCTGGAGGGAGATAAAGGTGATGATGTGAGTATCTCCTCTCTTTTACCTAGAGTTTTTACTCTTTTTTTAATCGCCTTAAATTGTTTCATGGTTCATTGCATGTGTGTTTTCTCAGGGAGCCATCGGTCCTCAAGGAGAACAGGGTCCTGTTGGTGCAAAGGGAGACACTGTGAGTAAACATGCTACACAACATATACAGTATGTCCTCACCAATAAGTTGCATGCAGGATCCTTTTGTATTGTTAGTTGTATAGTTAGATTGACCTGAATAATTAACATTTTGCTTATCTCTTATGAGTGTGATTATGATGCAGAGTTGTTGTTGTTGTTGTTGTTGTTGTTGTTGTTGTTGTTGTTGTTGTTGTTGTTGTTGGTGGTGTTGTTGTTGTTGTTGTTGTTGTTGTTGGTGTTGGTGTTGGTGTTGATGTTGTTGTTGTTGTGATCAACGATAAACTGTGATTACAGGGTACTCCAGGGGCTGACGGCATGGATGGACTCCCTGGAGAAGATGGATCTAAAGTCAGTCTACGCTTTATGACTACTGTACATACATATATAGTTTAAATAAAGAGAATGTATCCAGTCTTACAAGATCTGTAAAGAAATCAGTTGTTTATCCTATGAACATACCTGTCATCTTTCCAACAGGGAAAGGCTGGCGTTCCCGGGACTATCGGAATCAGGGGTATCGTCGGAATTCCAGTGAGTCTAATATTAATCTGTGATATTTGTCTAAAAAAAATATTTACCAATATCATTGTAGATTAGATGACCTTACAAGGTTTTGCTGGTATTAAAAAGAAAGTAAATCCTTCAAGTCAAACCACACCGCAGACCAAATGAATAAATCATTTAGAAGCAAACAGCCAAGCGGAAGGAAAAATCCAATAAAACCACAACCTCCCCGTCATAGCCTGTCTGGCTTCAAGGTTATACAGGTTGGAGGAAATGGAAATGGCAGGGAAAACAGAATCAACAGAAACAACACAACAAGGAAGTAGTCTATCCCTTATGTTGTAGTGCTTTCAAAAATACCAATATACTGTACGGTATTCTGAAGATATCCTGTGTTGTTTCTCTAGGGGTTACCAGGAAAGCAGGGGCTAGTTGGAGCTGGAGGTGCCAAGGTAAAGTGTGTGTGTGTGTGTCTGTGTGTTTGTGTGTCTGTGTCTGTTCTTGTGTGCGTGCATTCGTGTCTTGCGTACAGTTTCATTCATTGGGTTTGTCTATTGTAAACAGGATGCTTTTTGTACAGGGTGATACAGGAGCTGACGGACCAATAGGACCAATCGGAGTTCCTGGGAAGACAGTGAGTATCAAATGTCACACTTTCGTGGTTACTTAACACTGCTAGCCATGAATGTGGACCTATATTCTACTAATGGTGCTGAAGATGCTTAATAAGACTGTCATGTTTGTTTAGGGGGCAACTGGACCAGCAGGAGAAGATGGACAACCAGGAGACAAGGGAGCTTCTGTAAGTTGACAATTTGTAACATTTGATTCTAGTTCAACTGCTCATAATTATCTGTTATTAAATGTACAGTACGTGACAGAAGTCATTTTTTTATTCATATATTCAACTATGATTGTCATGCATACTGCTTATCGATAACAATCCCTATCTGACGGTAACAATGAGCCGATAGCTAACCTCACATAAACCCACAAGTCATAGAGTACCTTTAATGGCATTTAATTGATCCTGCATCATTCTCCTCAGGGTGAGACGGGAAAGCAGGGACCGGTGGGGGTCACAGGTGATACAGGTATCCAGGGTGACAAAGGGGTCAAAGGTGACACTGGTGAAAAGGGACTGAAGGGTCACACTGGGTACAAGGGAGACCAGGTAAGTCCTGATGTGTAGCTTATTGCTCTGGTAATAGTTGTCCATTTGTAAATGAAGGGGTTTGAATGACTTTCCTGTGTCTTGTTCCTAGGGTCCTATTGGTCCCGTTGGCCCAAAGGGAAGTGAAGTAAGTCTGTGGATTCTCGTCAATACCATATATCATGTCAACGATGATACAGTATGCTTTTGTAAGATACAGTATCTGTATTGACAATCTTACCTCTGTCCACAGGGTGATCCAGGTCTTACAGGCGATTCTGGAGTCAAGGGAGACCAGGTATATGTTCTATGGAGAGATACATTTGATCTAGCTTTAGAATTCCTCTGTATTTGTAGTGATTACAATGGTCCAATCCAACTCAATGCACTGTTGTTTCTATAGGGTCCTCCTGGCGTTCCTGGAATCAAAGGAAAGGTATAGAATAATGTTACAGTTTAATTGGTTGATTGGTTGATTGGTTGATTGATTGATTGATTGATTGATTGATTGATTGATTGATTGATTGATTGATTGATTGATTGATTGATGGAGGGAATAATTGAATGCGTTATGGTATAAAGTCATGTTGTATTGTCCACTCGCCTGTAGGTTGGAGAGACGGGCATGAGGGGAAATACCGGGGAAGATGGTAGACCAGGGCAGCCAGGTAATGAGGGTTTGACCGGTCCCCAGGGAGCCAATGGACTGGAGGGAGAGAGAGGGTTAACTGGATCACCTGGTCCTAGGGGCCTACCCGTAAGTACCTTCTTCCATTAAGTGAACGAAGACTGTAAAACACAAGTACTAAATAATCCTCTAGAATACTTATTGTAATGGAGAGACAAATGTTCTAATATGAATTAATATACTTTTTCCACTTCCAAATCCAATAGGGTCCTAAAGTGAATGATATCAAACTTCGCGAAGTATGCTCAGCAATTGTTGAAGGTACGTGAATATTGTGTACACACTGTAACATTTGTAGCTGGAGGCAGTCTGCCATGTACAGTAGGGTGCTTTGTTAAACTGACATTTTGATCATTCTCTCCATCTAGAACACTTGGCAGAGTTTAAGAAGGAGGTCCTGAAGAAACCAGCAGCGATCGGGGCCCCAGGCATGGCAGGACTGCCGGGCCCTCCAGGTCCCCCGGGCCCAGAAGGGACTGCAGGAGAGGCCGGCCCCAGAGGACTGATGGGAATGAAGGGACCACATGGATACTTTGGGTTACCAGGCACACCTGGAAAACAAGGTAATGGGGAATCATGTATCAATAACTTACTAGATAAAGGTGAAATGTATAAAGAACTGATCATTTCAATGGAACTCATTCCAAATAGTTAGACAGCACTCAGTGCTCAGCATGCTGGTGGAAAGGCCTTCTACTTGTCCATTATAGTGTATTTCTATAGAGGGCCCACAGCCGTACTAACGGATGCAATCTATTTCTTTATTAAACCTTTTAGAGAAATACAGCAGGCCGCCAGGTTCATTGTCTCCACAGGACTGTAGCTTAGTGCACTGAGAGAGCTTGCACAGTGTGTTTTTTCTGTAGTTGGGCTTGAGTCACGCATTTACATCCAGGACTGTATCAGACAACACTGCCCTTAAATCCCTCTCTCCTAAATCCTGCTAAATCCCTGTTGTTCACACACACACACGCACCCGCAGGCACGGGCACACACACACACAGCCCATTTCAGACAGTCAATGTAAAACATGTGAAAGGAAATGTCTTCCTCTTCTCTGTAGGTGACGCTGGTGTAAGGGGGGATAAAGGACATAAGGGAGAAAACGGAGTTGGAATCCCAGGAAGTCCAGGCGAGCCAGGCCCACAAGGTAACACCACCCCTCCCCCCATTCTTATCTTGTCTAAGACATGAACATTTTTGCTCCTCAAGTTTTTGCGAAGGCTTTATCTCGTCGGGCTAACACAGTCTGGTGTCGCTCAAGAGACCTGGGTTCGAACCCAGTCGGTCACACATTGACATGAGGGGATATTGTTCAGTACCTGTTTTCGTCATCTCCCTCATCCTTTGTCTCTCTCTTAGGTGTGGCTGGCATCCCTGGCATCGGGAAGGACGGTAAAGATGGAGCTCCCGGTAAAGACGGTGTTAACGGTAGCCCAGGTGCCTCTGGTCCCAGGGGAGCCACAGGAGCCCCAGGGTATTGTGACCCCTCAAACTGTATAGGCAGGCCCCCGCCTCTCTACATGATGAGTGGGGGGAAGAAATCCTCTAGCTACAGCAAGGGGCCATGAGGAACACTAACAGGAGCTCAGAACACATTCCGGAACACATTCCATCTCTAGCAGCAGCAAGAGAGACATGAGGTACCCAGTTCAGGAGTGGTAATACATGGGAGTCTTTATGTCTCCATCATCGCACCACAGAACCAAAGAGAAACACAACAGGAAACAGAGACAAGGCAAATGTAATTGAGAATACTGTATAGATATTTTCCTAACTTTTCATATTTTTGACTGATGCATCGTTTTTTCTGTAGAGTGAGCTTATCTTGATTTTAAGCTAGCCTTTCAACTGGCGAGTGGCCCATCATGGCCCACAGACAAATACAAACTACACAAACTCCTAAAATGACCATATTGTTCAATTCATACTGTTCAATTCATACCCACAGCTTCAAGCTTACTCTCTCACTCTCAGACGTACTGTATGTTGGGCAGAAAAACAGGGCACTATGTTGGTTTTCAAGTAATACAAAGGGAAATCCTGTGCCTTTTTCTTCAATGCATGTACTGCTTAATTCCTTGTTTAAATAAAGTCATCAAAAGCCTCCTCTCCAGCACCATGTACAGTACGAAGCTCAGCCTTTCACAAATAACAAAACCGCAAACTGAGCTTTGGAATCATTAATTTCAAATGTTGATCAATAAGCAATAACAGAAAAAGTACACTACCGTCACGAGCCATACACCGATATTGGTAGTTCATGTTTTCATTCAGTCACTTGATCATAGGATAATCTATGTTATACAGAGGTTGTAAAGTACGAGTACACGTTTTTCCCTGTTTTGTTTTCTAACAATGTAATAAACTGATTAGTTTGGGAAATATTTCATGTCAGACCCGTGAGTTGTTTTTATGAATGTAAAAACAGCTAGCTTTACCATTAGTAGAAAAAAACATTAGTCCATTTCTTATGTTGGTCCTTTGAGCCGGGTATAACATGCATTCACAGAATACCAAAATGCTATGTATTGACAGCTTTATGACTTTCAGCATTACCATTTGAGAGATGTTTGTGGCATTATGATTACAATTAGAGAGTTATATCTGTTGAAGCTGTTGCAGCCAAGGGATGGACCAAGACCACCAGGGGACCAGTTTGGTCAGTCTTTGTTACAGTCCGGTCCACCGTTGCCTAGTTACTGAGAGATGAGAGTCAACATCCTATTCTCTGAGTCTATACACCAGAGATTAATTTATTGAGTCAATATGACCTTTAGAAGGTTGCTGGCTGTTGGCTGTAACCAGGAGATTGGGCTGCTGCAGGATGGAACTAGCCTCCCCATCCTCCCCCTCCTCCTCCCCCCATCCCTATCATCGCCCTCCTCCCCCTCCTCTTCACACCCATTCTCCCCTCCTCCTCCTCCTCCTCTCAACAGCATATATTTGTCTTCATAGGTCTAATCATGGATCTACTGGCATATAGGTTATAGGTTGCACATAAAATACTAACATACAACAGTTCCACAATTGATCATTTCGGCAAAATTGAAATTCTAATTAGCAATAAAAATTGGTTAGATATTTTACAGAAGTGCCAATCGTGCTTGCTATGCAAATGATACCAGGAGAAGATGTACAACTGAGCGATTCCTGATCATTTCAATGGCTCTGTAGAATTTGCTATTGACATTCAATAGAAGCAATGGCCTTGTCAAATGCCTGCAGGGTCTACTGGTAAAGTGGGAAACCTAATAACTGAGAATGAAATGCATACCTGCACACAGGAAGATTACTCACAAAGGAAAGGAAATGCCTTTTCTATAAAAAGGGATCTGTTCCAGTCTTTATTACAACATGATACAGTATATAATATACCTTTCCAATACTTACAAATATACCAGCCACTAATTAAGGATATTTTAGCACCAGTCTTTTAGGATAAACAGGTACGAATTACCGTTGAAAAACAATTTTTAACATTCCACATACGGTAGGCTACTGGTAGTTCAAACCGTCAATAATGAAACAGTATAATGAACAAAAACCCTAAATCAGTTACATACAGTTGGTTGTTTTGAATAATCACAAATGTATATGAAATGAGGAAACAAGCCAAACAAATAATTATAAAACTAGAATCCTATTGTTTGCATTGGAAGCAAACATCAGACATTCTAATGCTCATATCAATGGGCTAACAAGCATTTGCCATTTACAAAACCATTGTTACTGTAGCATAGTTCCTCTTTGGCATTCTGAAACATAATACAGAACGAAGCCCACCATCTCCACTGTGATGTGGTGGTAAAGTGTATGCAAATCGTTGAAGAGTACATCTGTCTCTTTGACCGCTATGGATCATGAGGCATAGCTTGATAGGCTGCAGTACAATAGGCAATGTAGGCACTGTATGTTTAGTTTGAAATATTCAGGAGAGCACTTTGGATGACCTTCAATGAAATTACCTGAGGTGCAGTTGGCCAAGCAGTGTTTTCACTGTGGGTGTTGGCCTGCGTTCTGGAACACTGTGGGTGTTGGCCTGCGTTCTGGAACACTGAGGGTGTTCTTACTGTGTTCTAGAAATACATGCTGGATCCAGGCTCACATTCATATTAGGAAGGTCTAAAAGACAATATATATATTTTACTTTATTGGTGATCCGATGGACATTTCGCAAGCTCAACGTTGATGCATTACATTTCTTCACGTTTTTCAAGCCAAAATAATTCCCGTGGAGTGAGCAGTGGGCTGGGTATCTATTGAATTTTTTTTACTGACTCTTTGCTGATTTTTAGGGAAGGTATAATTGGTCCACCGGGGGCGTGGGTTGAGTGAGGAAAACATCCTTCAGACAGAAAACTCACTGACCTTACCAATCAGAGTACCAAACACAGGGAAGAAGGAACTAATTTTGTATAGCACTTAACGATTTAGTTAAAACAATGTCTTTATTTGAGTCACTGTGTCCCCGACCTGCCTGTGCCACAGGGAGACTGGCTAATAAGCAGGAGGAAGTGACACAATGGAGAGAACGTGGCGTGAAAACAGGAAACAAGCAACTTTTGAGCAACGACTGGAACAAAGGCTGTGGTTTTATTATCTTCTCTCTGCAGACTGTTTACACCCAGACTCTGTGGAATCACCAGAGACATTTAGGGAGAAACTAAAAGGGAAATGTAGTTTTCCTTTTGTAGTTTTCCATTTCCTTTTGAAAGAGTCTCGTGGGTCTTGTCTACTTGACAGCCTTACACGAATTCATGAAGTTTGATTCCCTTTGGAAGAACAATGAACTACCACTTTACAAATAGGCAATTAAAGCTGTCACAAATGGTTTTGTTACTGACACAGTATCCTAGTTTGTAATAAGGTGGAGATTCTAATAAGAGTTCTACAGATAATCTAAGAGCTCAGTATTCACCCTGACCAGTACTGGTGGCCTGGCGATTATTATTACCAGAAGCGTACAGGCAAGGCAAAACAAAACAAAGCATGAAGTTGTTCACCACCACCCACATGCTCATTAAAGATCCTTCCATGAAACTCAGTTTTGTTATTTCAGATTGGTTCCGATGTGTCAGGCAAGCTCAATCAAGTGAAAACAAATACTACTTGAGCCCAGGCCCGGTTCAGTGCTGCCACATTATAGCCCAGTAAGTCACTGTAGTCAGTGGTTTTTTTGTTACATAGCCCTTCGAGCCGGATAGGAACAATGGAAGTCCGTCTAAATTGAACAAGTTATGTAATTCCTGATGATGATGACGTTTACCAAATATCAGACACCCCTCAACCCTCCACACCCACTTCCCCTGGTCAATCCCCCCCCACATCCTGACACATCCCAGTTCATAAATAGCTGGCTGCGTCCGAAATGGCATCCTATTCCCTTTATAGGTTGCCATTTTGGATGCAATCTCTGTGCGTCTCTGTCTCTTTAAGTCCCCTTGACGTTCTTGGTGTGGGGTCGTGATCCCAGACTGGCGTAGTAGGCACACTGAGAGGGGTCACACTGTCCTGGGGGTCCGCTGGGGCCTGGCTGTCCATGGGGACCAGGGTTCCCTGGTTCTCCCTGAGATCCAGCCGCCCCGGGCTGCCCGTCCTTACCATAGCCTGGTATACCTGCTGGACCTGGGGGGTGGAATAGCAAAGTGAATGGCAAAGAGTCACACTGAAGCAACTGCTGCTTTCTTAGGAAGTTCAAGCGTCAGTCAGTCAGTCAGTCAGTCAGTCACTCACCCCACTCGTGCTCGATAGCTCATAGTTTAGCAAGTAAGGATCTCAATATGGATACAATCAGTCATCCATTTAGAATGAAATTGTAATAATAGAGACATTCTATTGATATATTGCTGTAATAGAGGAACAGTACTGTACCTATAGGACCTGATGGTCCAGTCTCTCCTCTCTGTCCAACTCCATTTTCTCCCTTGTCTCCTCTGGATCCTCTCTCACCTGGACACATCACAGAGATGACAAACACAACACTTAGAATGATGTTCTTACAGACCGTGTCTGAATCAAGAAAACCTAAATCAAGACTATCAAAGGCGACTAATATCAATGGATGGCAGAAATGTGTTTTTCTGGGTATAGTGGAAACCTGAAACCTCTCATGTAGTGTTTTGACAATATTACACTCTAATATTATGCTCTCACAATGTGTTTATCTGAACCAAGAAATACAGGAAGTGTATGGGACTGCACTTTGGATCAATTACCTTTAGGACCCATGGGTCCCCTCATGCCGTCTCCTCCGTTCTGCCCAGGCATGCCAGGCTCCCCTGGGGGTCCGGGGCGACCGACGCTTCCTTCTTTCCCTGAGGGGCCTGGAGGTCCTGGCCGACCTGCTGTGCTCTTCACATGGGCCGGCTGGATCTGGGCCATTAGGTACGCCATTTTGGCTGGAGGTGGAACACACGGACACACACACAATTATGACTTGCACAGCTCATTTGAGGTCAAACGAACTTTGCATACATTGCAGATTGCAATAATGTCCCACTGTTCCAAACAATACTCCAGTCTCACCATCTAACGCTTTAGATAGTTCCTCTTGGATCAGCCTTCTCATTGTTTCCAGTGAGGGTGACTCTCCCTGTGGAAGGAGAAATTAGCATGCTTACATCATCAAGTTCTAGATGTCTGTACTATTTTCTACAGCACTTTGACTGTGACTGGGATTGAACCAGAGTATTCTGTAAACCACAAGACTGCGTTCGCCTGCTGAGCTAAAACCTGCCGGTTAACTCTGTGGGGCTAATGCAAGTTTTCAGATCACTACTCACCCGTGGTCCTGGTTGTCCAGGGTTTCCAGGTGTTCCCTGAGGCCCGGTAAGTCCCACCTCTCCTGGGGGCCCGGACATACCCATCATCCCTGTGTGGCCCTTACGACCTGGGGGCCCTGGGTTACCAGGCATACCAGGATCTCCAACAGGTCCCTTATCTCCCTTCCCACCTGAGTTGCCCTACAAAAAAACATCCAACAATACACACTCAGAGAAAATATAAACAATGTTGTTTATGGGCATTGGTTGGGTAGGCTCCTGTATTTACTCACCCTCTCTCCTTTGACTCCTCGTTCTCCTGCTCTGCCTGACATACCCTGTGAAACACATAAAGAGTTGGTTTAATAGGTTGTGGGCAAGACATTGCCCAATCCATGTTCCACATTATATCCATTTCATAGTGTAAAGACGCTAAAAGTAGCTGATAAGAATTGAAATATGTCTCAAAAAATCTATCAACAAACCAATCAATCAAATCAAATCAAATTGTATTTGTCACACGCGCCGAATACAACAGGTATTCCCTTAAAGTGAAAGGCTTACTTATGAGCCCTCATTCAATGTTTCTTACCTGTTTCCCCTCTGGGCCGACAGGACCAGCAGAACCCTAGATAGAATGACAGATCAAAGGCAGAAACATTTATATATAAATACATTTGATCAAATCAGAAACGATTGCATCACAACATCCAACCTTCTTATGACAGAACATCAACTCAGACTGTTCCAATGTGAGTGGTTGACTAGGAGGCATAGCAACAATCAGGCGTGGAAAAATACTCAATTGTCATACTTGAGAATAAGTAAAGATACCTTAATAGAAAATGACAAGTAAAAGTGAAAGTCACCCAGTAAAATACTACTTGAGTAAAGTATCTGGTTTTAAATGTACTTAAATAGTGGTGGAAAAAGTATTCAATTGTCAAACTTGAGTTCAATTAAAAAGTAAATGCTACACATCAAATTCCTTATTTTATGCAAACCAGCACAATGTTCTTGTTTTTTATTAATTATGGACAGCCAGGGGCTCCAACACTCAAACATCATTTTCAAACTCATTATTTGTGTTTTGTGAGTCCATAAAATCAGAGACAGTAGGGATGACAACATGTTATATCGATAGGTGAGTGAATTGGATCATATTGCTGCCTGAGCATTCGAATTATAAAGACTTTTGGGTGTCAGGGAAAATAAAAAATGTACATATTTAATTTAAGAATGTAGTGAAGTAAAAGTAAAATTTGCTAAGTAGTACTTCAAAGTATTTTCAAAGTATTTTTACTTTACACCACTGGCTACAGTGGCTTAGAACCCTAGTGATAATGTTTACATAAAAAATATGCAGGAATCCCTACTTACCGACGGTCCCTTGGGACCACTAAAGCCTGGTAATCCTGGGTTCCCAGGGTCTCCCTTGGCTCCAGCCTGACCCTGTAATACACACAGAAACATGGGGACTTGTGTCTTTCACATGGTGTAGTCATTCTGTAGTCATACTTTAGTCGTTCTGTAGTCGGAACACTCACAGGCAGCCCCACTCGTTATAAGGGATTGGGTGAAATTAACATAACGTTTAGCTATCTGAAGTTCTTTGTGAACGTTGCTACGCTTGGAGGTAAATCTCATAAAATATCTTGCGGTGGGAGATGAAACAGCTGCAAGCGATTAATATTCTAGCTGGTTGTAAAGTACCAGATACAGGGTAGAGGGAAGCTGCTGTCTTCACTAAATACAAACAGCATTTCACTGCATGTGCATGTTTTCACAGAAGCTAGGACTACAATGTCTGCAATGTTAAGAGCAGTTACTGCTGTATATAAATAAATAATCACTCACTGGAGTACCAGGGGCTCCTGACTTTCCTGAAGGTCCTGGTTCACCGGGTTTACCCTTGAGATGGAGATGGAGGGAGGGAGGGAGGGAGGGAGGGAGAGGGAGAGAGAGAGAGAGAGAGAGAGAGAGAGAGAGAGAGAGAGAGAGAGAGAGAGAGAGAGAGAGAGAGAGAGAGAGAGAGAGAGAGAGAGAGAGAGACATTAGTGTCACTTTCTATCGGGCAGGTTGTCATCATTATAAATCTGGTGTCAGCAGATAAAGGCTTGTCTACTGCAGTAAAATGTAAAGGTGACTTACATTCTCCCCTCTTGGGCCAGCCAGGCCTTCTGGTCCAGATGGTCCAGTATTACCCTTCACAAACAAACACAATGCATATATTATTAAGACATTCCCTGTATGTTGCAGAGTTATGATCGGTTATATTAGTGTTCTCACTCACGTCTTGGCCAGGTTTACCCTCCGGTCCGTTACGTCCTTCCTTTCCATCTTCCCCCTGATTGGTCGAAGACAGAAGCATATTAATCAATGCAACCAATCAATTCACAGTAGGCCTCTCTTTTCTAATGAAGCTCTCAGAAAAAGCTATAGAAAGGGGAACCAATGGTCAAATCTATAGGGATTAGATCCACCCCTTGACCTTGATGGCCTGGATGTACGAGTCTGGGGTCAAGGCGAGACACTCTTATACATCCAAAATCCATAGGTTAACGTGGAGGTAGACAGCAGTCTATGTAACATAAGCCTCTGTCTTAAGATATGTGTTATGGTGATGCACTTGGGCAGCGATGGCATAAGGAAGTTGCAGTCAAGAGTGGTCCATCTCTGTCAGAGGGGATGTGAGCCTGGCACTGTGTCTCAGTAATGAGACATGCTATTGGTCACACAATAATAGGTCCCACTATATTAAGACATGCTATTGGTCACACAATAATAGGTTCCACTATATTGAGACATGCTATTGGCCACACTGCTGTGGCAGATATTGTATCCTAGAGCTGAGTGAGATGTAATTACAGTAGGCATGTGTGATACAATTTTGAGAGTGAGATGATTTGATCTTGACAGACCAGGGAAGACATACGCCTGACATTCATATTCAACACATTATGTCCTAGTCATCTAATGTGTTGAGAATTGGGAGTCAATGGGCTGACCTTTGACCCTGGTTGTCCAGGCTCTCCTCTGTGACCCTTGAAACCCTGTATGGAAAGAATGACCAACATGAATACACCAACAGCATTTCATTACTAGTAAAATGATATCTCCATTAGCCACTGTGTTAAATAATCCTTCCTACAGAAGATGTTACATTCACATTTCTTACATTTAGCAGACACTCTTATCCAGTGCAACTTGATACATTTTCATATTCATTCATAATTGTCCCCCATGGAAATTGATCCCACAAGCCTAGCTTTGCATATCCCATGCTCTACCAACTGAGCCACACAGGATCTCGTTACTCACAGGCATTCCCCTGAGACCTGGCTGTCCTGGTGGTCCTGGCTCTCCTTGTTTACCCTGAGATCACAACACAGAGTTAGATTACACACCAAGGGAATGATGTGCAGGTAAATATGAAGGGGACACATATTGTGCCATGTATAAAAAGGGACCATTATGACTGATCATGTACAGAATATATCCCTGAATGAAGCCCCAACAGGACATACAGGACATACAGAATATCCTGGGAATATAGTCAGGCCATATCATGTGTACTCACAGGTTCTCCTTGTTCTCCTGGTCGGCCATCTTTGCCAATTTTACCCATTTGACCCTGTGGAACAAGGTTATTCAGCATTTAGCCGTTTAGCTTTTAGCCTTGGGTTTCAAACTGTTTATTCACACGTTTTCATGGATAGCTTGAGACAGAGGTTATATTGGCATTGTTATCACACCAATACTATTTTAAGTCTTTAGCAGGTCATTTCTACTCCTTCACAAAACTTTATCAACATTGTTTCTCACCATTAAGCCTGGTAGACCTGGTGGCCCCTGGATTCCTTTCATCCCCTCCTTGCCCTGCAGAGAGAAAACAAACACAAGATAGTTCTACAGTTTCAACCATGATAAATCAACAACAATGCTATGATGATGTATGACCTCTGCCACAACACTCATCCCAGTTGACCTATATGGCCAGCCAGTGGGGCGAGTCCAATATATAACTGATGACATGTAGTGCAGTATGCTGTCTGGAAATAAAACACATTGACAACATCCTGACTTTTTCTCCAGAGGCTCCTGGGGGACCGATGGGGCCGGGTTGACCGTCGTTCCCCTACAGAGAGACGAAGAGGGAAGAGTCAGAAAGAACATTCATCCCACTGCAATGACCATAGGAGTTGGCAATACTAAAGAGCAAAAGAGAGGGATGACAGATGATGGGATATGGTAGGTACTGGTAGTACCACCAGGCAGGTACAGGTACTCACAGGATTACCCATGATGCCAGCAGCACCGGGGTGGCCAGGGGGTCCGGTGTGGCCCTTTTCGCCTTTGTCTCCAGGTCCTCCTTGGGGTCCTGTATCACCTTTCACACCCTGTGGAACGAACAATAAATATGCAGCTGACATAACAGACACAAACTACTGGATGTTTTCAAGTCTTGAACTCAATAATTCATGTTCTATGGGATATAAAAGTGTGTGGTTGATAAGCGGGTGTGGTTGAGGAGGACTTGCCTTCTCTCCGTTGGCTCCTGGGGGTCCATTGGGTCCGGTCGGGCCTGCTTGACCCTGTAATGACAATGACACAGAGAATCCATCAGTCTCTTGCTAGCTAAAGGCAATCTCTCTCTACATCTCTCTTTCTGGTCAGTCTGTATTTGTCTCCCTCTCTCCCTCCCTCTCCCTCTCCCTCCCTCTCCCTCTCCCTCTCCCTCTCCCTCTCCCTCTCCCTCTCCCTCTCCCTCTCCCTCTCCCTCTCCCTCTCCCTCTCCCCCTCCCCCTCCCTCAGATTTGTTATTGTATTTCATTTTATTGTGAAGTACTTTGTGATTTTTATCTGTGAAATGTGCTATATAAATAAATGTTACTTTACTTTACTTACTCCCTCCCCCTCCCCCTCCCCCTCCCTCTCCCCCTCCCCCTCTCCCCTTCTCCCCCTCCCCCTCTCCCCCTCTCCCCTTCTCCCCCTCTCACTCTCTCTCTCTCTCTCTCCCTCTCCCTCCCTCTCTCTTCCTCTCTCTCCCTCTCCCCATCTCTGGCTCTCTAAAAAGACCATCAGCAGCCCTGTGTCCAGGTCCTGATCATTCACAGTACCCCCCAGAGGACAGGAAGCCTAACGATGAGAGAGCCAGGCTGTTAGCTTCCCGCCACTTCAGTCAAACACAGTATGATAGATACAGGGGACTCCCCGCTCTTCTCCTAGGCTACTGTCTGAGGCCTACTACTTCTATGAAGTTATACATAGTCCTCTTTGAAGTGTTTAGAGCATGATGAAGCGGTATGGAGAGGATCACATTAATCCAATTAATGATTCAGGATGTCTATCTCCCAGTAAGGGATACCTCTATCATACAACAGATGGAAAAGCATGGTACTATGACGTTGTCCTTACTTTGTACCCGTCCTGTCCGTTCTTCCCTGGGGGTCCAGCGTTTCCCTTGTCTCCTGGTGTCCCTGGCAGACCAGCCTGTCCCGGGGGTCCGGCTGGGCAGTCTGAACACATATCCTGAAGGACAAGGAGAAACACTTAGTGATGAAAGAATCTGTCTGTCTCAGGATCATTTAACAAGATGGAGGAAACAGTACTATGGTGATAGGGCACTCCTCTTTACCTTCAGATTCAAATCTGACAAGTCAGCTGCTGCTCCCTGAAAGAGATGGCGTCCATTATTATACAAAGGTTGATTCGACTTATACACTTCACACTGATTATTACATAATGCGTATGAATACATCCCCATAGGTGTGCCATCATGTCAGTGTAGTATAGTGAAGGTACAGTATTTGGTCTCAATTTGCTCTGTTGTTGGGACGTTTCCAAGCCCATTTACTGTACACGTCAACTTACTGGCTCTCCTGGGGATCCCTTCTCTCCTGGTCTTCCTGGTAAACCATTGTGTCCTGCTGGTCCCTGTGTACCAGTGACGCCTGCCATACCTCTCATGCCCTGAACCAGGAAACAAACAGCAGTCAGTTTAACTTTTATTTGAACATTACTCAGTTTACGTTTTCAATTTGTCACACTAAGGCTGAGCATGATTATGACAAAATGTCCAAAGTGTTTTTACCGGCGGACCAACTGCACCATTGGGCCCTGAAATTCCCTGTAAAAGATGAAGACATTCTCAGACAAAATATGCAGCAAGATTGAATGTGCGTGTGTGTGTGTGTGTGTGTGTGTGTGTGTGTGTGTGTGTGTGTGTGTGTGTGTGTGTGTGTGTGTGTGTGTGTGTGTGTGTGTGTGTGTGTGTGTGTGTGTGTGTGTCTGGTTGTCTATACCGGGGGTCCAACTTTGCCTTCTCCTGGAGGACCCCTGTCCCCTGGAACCCCCCGAAGTCCCTGGGATCCGGGTTGGCCCTAGAACACACAGACAGAACCTTGGTTATCATCCAGTAAGACACCAACAGAACCTTGGTCACCATCCAACCAGGGGACACTGTGTCCTGTTAATGTAATAGCCAATACTTTCCAATGATATTACTGTAATATCGTAATGTTTGACTCAGAGAGTTCTTCTGTGCTGAGCAGAGTGGTTGTTATTCTCTGCAGGTCTTGGCTGCTCAGGAAAGATACATCACATGTTTATTGCTAACAACAGAGAATCCAATCTGAGGTTTCAGTATGGCAATCATGAAGGTGACCAGGGAGGATGGTTTAACAGAGATATAATCAACAGAACTCTCTCTCTCTCTCTCTCTCTCTCTTCAATTCAAGGGCTTTATTGGCATGAGAAACATATGTTAACATTGCCAAAGTAAGTGAAGTAAATAATAAACAAAAGTGAAATAAACAATACAAATGTACAGGAAACATTACAGTTCTAAATGTAATATTATGTATATATACAGTGTACAAAAGGCACAATAAATAAACATAATTCTTTGAGGATCTGTGTAATCTGAGGGAAATATGTGTCTCTAATATGGTCATACATTTGGCAGGAGGTTAGTCAAAGCTTTCCTTAAGTTTGGGTCTGTCACAGTGGTCAGGTATTCTGCCATTGTGTACTCTCTGTTTAGGGTCAAATAGCATTCTAGTTTGCTCTGTTTTTTTGTAAATTATTTCCAATGTATCAAGTAATTATCTTTTTTCATGATTTGGATGGGTCTAATTGTGTTGCTGTTCTGGGGGGGTCTCTCTCTCTCTCTCTCTCTCTCTCTCTTTCTCTCTCTCTCTCTCTCTCTCTCTCTCTCTCTCTCTCTCTCTCTCTCTCCAAAAAGTTGTGTTAGTCACAGTATGCTAGTCACAGAAAATTGCCTTTGTGCAACCAAAATCAATCATTTTCTTCCTATGCTAGAGAAAAGAAAAACTTTAGTCACCAGATAGAATCACCCCCAACTTTAAAATGAGTTACCTTCTGGCCGGGAGGTCCTTCAATTCCCTGCTGTCCAGGATCACCCTGTAATATAATATCACACATAACACTATTATGAGCCCACTCCCTGGTCAAATCAAACACTTATAGCATAACATAAATAGTCCTACACCTCCCTGGACTAGCGTAACCGATACCCCTTTAACATAGTGGAGAATAGTCACTATGTGTTTGTGCAAATAGTGTACTGTACTGCTGTATGCATGAGGGTTACGTGACCCTATATTCCCTGTAAAGTGCACTACTTTTGAGGCTATAGGCCAGCAGCTGACAGTAGTAAAATGGAACTGTTATGAACACACACACACACACACGTCTCTATTCCGTCCTGCTGGGTTCCTTCATTAGTTTCATGTGATAAAGCTGTTTGTTTGCTTTTCAGCACTATCACCATGTGTCTGGTTCCAGGTAAAATCACTGGCATAACTGTATAATGTGGGTTGTACGGTTCTTACATTACCAGTCATATTTTAATATGGTTGTATTTAAATGCATGTGGATTTATGTACATGTGCAGCCAATACACGTACAGGATGTGAAGGGTTTTTCATTTGAAACTCCTGAGCCTGAGGTTTTCATTGCCTGATTGGATAAGTGCCATATTTCTTAGAGTCTAGTTAGATGTGTGTTAACCCTGCAGTCAGGAGTTTTTCCCGACTACGCCACAAGACAAGGAAAAACTCTTGACCTTGGTTAAAATGGTCACACGGACAGGAGAAACTCCTGGTCGTAACAACGAGGTTTGAACTTCTTATGAAGAGGGATGTTTCTGTGTCTTACGTTCTGTCCGTCTTTGCCCTTCCCTGGTAGGCCAGGGGGTCCTTGTATGCCTGCATCTCCAGGAGGGCCTGGGGGGCCAGCATGACCCTCCTTCCCCAACTCTCCCTGGAACACACCACACAGATGAGCATTACATAGCCTAGCGTAGTTAAAATATGATTAGAACACGAGTTACGAGTTACAATATGATGTCCCTAGAACACATGAGTTACGAGTTACAATATGACGTCCCAAGAACACATGACTTATGAGTTCCAATGTAATGTTCCTAGAACACATGAGTTACGTGTTACAATTTGGTCAACGTCACCCACCCTCTGCATGCCATGTTCATGATGCAGAGGAGCACCTTCAGTCATAGACTGATCCCACCACGGTGTGCCAGAGAGCAGTACAGGAGGTCCTTCCTGCCGGCGCCTATTAGACTATTTAATGCCTCACCGGGGTGCTGTGCCTGGAACTGTTGGGGTGTTAGGACCTAGCTTAACAATTAGGCATCCATCCATCTGTGAGTAACTCTCTGGTCTGTAATCACTCATTCACTCAGGACTTATTCATTCAGCACTCATTCATTCAGGACTGCATATACATATTCATGTACAGTTGTTATATCATATCACGTGCAATATTGTAAGTAATTCTTGGACTGAACTTGCGTAGTCATTTACTCAGGAATGCATATTACAACACGATAAAGATCACATGTGTTTTGATCCATATAGCAGTGATAAGACTACTGACCCTCTCTCCTCTCTGCCCAGCTATTCCAGGTGGTCCAAGGGTTCCAGGGATGCCCTGTGTCATAGACGGAGAGAGAAGTTCAGGGCACACATTAGGTTAAAGTTTAGTTTAAAACATTTGGGATGTCCTCAAACACCAACACACACATTCCATATGTTCAAAACATTTTGGGGTTGTAATTTCCACAAAATTAACCTACCACATTTCCAGGCAGTCCACGGCCACCCTGCGTACCCTGCAATCCTGGAGGACCCTGGAATAGAAACAAGACTTCATTCACAACTGTCTATATGTAATAGTATTATCAGACATGTAACTGAGGACAAATATACAGTTGTAAGGACCCAGAACTTACGGGGTCTCCTTGTCTCCCAGTCTCTCCTTTAGGGCCAATGTCACCTTTAGGGCCCTGAATGGAAGAGGATAATAAATAACCTTTCCAGTCATTTAATGATATGAAGGACACTGAAATCATTCACTATAGCATGTCAAATTATGTTGAGGTTTGATTTTCTGTTTTCCAATGGATGACACCTTATGTTGGGCCCTATAAAATATGCAGTGCTGAGAACGCAGACGGAATCACGGAATCCAGACATTAAAACGGAATTCAACAATATATATATTTTTTTTTTCATTGAGCTTAGCAGGGAATTATTATTTATTATTATTTATTAAAGTATTTATTTTGTCCAAGTTTATCTTAAGACATGAACAGAATGCATCAGTGATTTGCATTTCCTGCAAATTTCTGAAGACGTAACGGCATGAGAACGCCCATCTCTACTACTTTGTGTAGCAGTTAGCGAGGATGCTAAGGAAAACAGTCTTCTCAGTTAAATGTTAACTACAAAGTATCCTATGCCTACCTGGCAGAACTATATCATTATTTGTTGCAAAACACCGCTAAACAACAGCCTCTTGCTAAGTATGCACTTGAAATAAAGGGTAACTAGGCTACACTCCAA
Source organism: Thymallus thymallus (assembly GCA_023634145.1). Taxonomy (NCBI): domain Eukaryota; kingdom Metazoa; phylum Chordata; class Actinopteri; order Salmoniformes; family Salmonidae; genus Thymallus; species Thymallus thymallus. The sequence goes on along the minus strand of CM042396.1, from coordinate 17,073,089 downwards.
AATCAAAATGTATTAGATTTTTCCCAATTTTCTCCTATGTGGTTTAAGCATTATAGTGGACATAGAACATCCAATGTTGTTGTTTTTCTAACAAAACAGAATTAAGCAAAGATGTAATGGATTTTATAGTGCCATACTTATGTTATTGTTACTACAAGGGTTGTGAGTAGGTGAGTGTCCAATTATAAATAACATTTTATTGACTGACTGACTGACTGACTGACTGACTGAACTCCTTACCTGTGGTCCAGCCAGTCCTTTAAAGCCTGGTTCACCACGCAGTCCTTGTTGACCCTTCAGACAACACACAGGTTAGTAACATCCACAGAATGATGTTCAACGTCAAACAAATTATACCGTATTTTGCTCTTTTGCAATGCTAGATGATTTCCTTTAAAAGCCAAACACACAGCGCCCATCCTAGCACTATAACTGCAGCACGGTTGATGTCCATTTGACTACCAAATAAAGGAGGCACTTTCATCAACTCACATCACTTCTGACATCTAGTGGAGAGTTTGGAGCATTGCGGATTTTCACAAAATGCAGCCTAATGTTGCTCCTTTGGTTAAAGGCACATTTTTATTGTGAATAACTCACGATCTCTCCTGGATTCCCCTGTTCTCCTTTTTCTCCTCTCTCTCCTGGATTTCCCTAGGGAGAAAGAAAAATAATAAACGCATGTCCAAGTTGGGAAATATATCTGTATAGTAATACGCGTTGTGTACAGTTTCTAGGACTATTTTTGATCAACTAAACACTAAATAAAAAATGCCTAGACACGCATTAGGCCTGGAGAACATTCCTAAAACAGAGTAGTTTCTACCAGCCAGGTCACTCCAGATAGACTTCAGTATTCAAAGTTTTTCCAGATCCCCTGGACGTCAGGAAATGCCTTCAATGCCATCCACTAGGGGCTACATCAGAATCTATTACATCGAGTAGGTTCGCAGCCTTTCATTTTTTCTTTCCTGGTTCAACCCTATCCCAAACCGGAATTAATGACTAAATTTAACCATAGAAATGTTATGTACTTACAGGCTCACCAGGCTCAGGGATAACATTGGCCACCTAAAAGAAAAACACAACACATAGAGACAAGCTAGTCAACAAGCATCCTCAGATTGCAATGCACTTTTCCAATACGTATTTTCTTTGCTTAATTGTACATGGCTGCAAAAATCTTTTTTAAAAAGCACATATATTTTTGGGCTCCAGAGTGGCGCAGCGGTCTAAGGCACTGCATCTCAGTGCTAGAGGCGTCACTACAGACCCTGGTTCAAATCCAGACTGTATCACAACCAGCCGTGATTGGGAGTCCCATAGGGCGGCGCACAATTGGCCCAGCGTCGTCCGGGTTAAGGGAGGGTTTGGCTGGGGTAGGTGGTCATTGTAATAAGAATGTGTTCTTAACTGACTTGCCTAGTTATATAAAATAAAATATATAAATATATGCACGACAAAAATGTTATTCGGTTCACAGATATGTCAATTTTCACGAATTTACTCCAATACGTTGTGTCCTTACCTAAGGTTTATTACAGTGTGTTAATATGGTAATTTGCTCCATTCAACATCCCTTGACTTTACTCACATTTCCTGGTATTCCTGGAGTACCCTTGGGTCCCGTGTCACCCTGAGGCGACACACACAAACACACACACACACACACACACAGTGTTAATTAGCTCATTACAACACACTAGTCCCCTGGTGGTCGTTAGTGAGACAAAGTGGAGAGGAAGTCTGTGACTAATACACCCTCTGGTACAACAGCAATTATCTTTCATGCAGCTATCATAGCTTTCATGCTAATAAGCATTCTTATCCAATCCCTCTTCAAACAAAACACAGTGGAACAAGAATCTTGTTCATTCTAGTGCACAGTAAAGGTAAGACATCATATAGCATTTAAAGGATGTCGTGACATACAGTAGCTAGCTGTTTACATGAGAGTCTTTGCAGATCTACCGTCTCATATCTCTGTCTTACCTTGTCACCTTTGTCACCCTTTGGCCCGAGAGGGCCATCTTGTCCCCTGTCACCCTAAAAAAGAAAACACAAGACATCAATAGGAGCGTAGAACAAAAGGAGATTTAGATGCACAAATTCAGGAATGTGGCTTTTATGATGCTTTATGAGAACAAACTCACCTGTCCTCCTTTCTCTCCTCTTGGTCCAACAACACCTGGTTGTCCAGTTAAACCAACTTGTCCCTGTAACAGACACAGGCACAGACACACACACACACACACACACACACACACACACACACACACACACACACACACACACACACACAGAAAGATTAAGAGCATGTGAGATGGGGAACTTTGAGTTGAGTATAATGATTTAAGGTGATAGCCAGGTATTATTGACTCACCCCCTCTCCTCCAGGTCCTCTTAAACCAGGTGGTCCTTCTTCACCCTATAGCAGTGACACATTCAGTCATCATGAGATCATGCCGGACATTTCCGTAACACTGTCTCTTAACTACCTTGCAATCCTATCCATTTGCATTGAAATGCGGAGCTGTAAGGAGCCACGTGCAATAAGAAAATGTCTATAAATGCACAGGTATATCTAACAGGTATAAACTCCCTGAACTGAAACATAACGCCATTCATTTAGTTTTACAACTCCATCTCCTGTTCAACAAACCCTCTAGCTCAAATGAAATGGATACTTTAAAAGTCACCCATATAGACTCCATATAAACTTTAGTCTGCTGCATCACTTTTATAAAGTGCTATTGATATGGTCTGGGTGTCCAGACAGAGGTTCACATCCTAAATGTCACCCTACTGTAATTCCTATGTAGTTCACTACTTTTGACCAGAGCTCTATGGAGTGCACTATATAGGAAAAAGGTTGCCATTTTGGACACAGACAAAGAGTAGAATCACTGTACCTTAGGACCAGCTTTGCCAGGGAAGCCATCCAATCCAGACTCTCCTCTAGGACCCTATGGAGATGAATGGAAAAACACAGCTAGGTACATTTATGGTGGTGTATCAGATATTATCCCAACTAACACATAACGTTGTCATAATGTTGCAAATAGGTTGTGAAAGATGGTTGGTCATGACATTAGCATGTGATAACATTCTGAGAACCTGTCAGTTAGGATACCACGCTGGCACACTGCCCTCTATGCCTTTGGAATGTTACATGTTATTAGATGTTTCCTTATTTTTAGTGAGGAATAAAAAGCTGAAACATTCAGTTGAAACATGAATCACCGCTGCTACCATACTGACCTTGGCTCCGTCATTTCCTGGAATTCCGTCCAGCCCATCGTTTCCAGGTAAACCCTTTCAACAATGAATATTATGTAGGGATAAGTCTGGGACTTGGACAACTCAATGTTACATTAGTGAATCATATCATAACATGTCAAACATGCAACAAGTAAATGTGAGAAAAAAAATACAGTAAACTTACAGCTTTGCCAGGCTCTCCTGGCTTCCCTGAAAATCCAATCTCGCCAGGTAGACCCTGAGCAAAGAAAATATACATTTTTTAGCTTTCTATTATTTCCATTTCCTCTATGTGGTTTAGATTTGCTTTGGATGAGCTTATGTGATGACTGCTGACAGTAAATCTGCACTGTACAGCCTTCAATGTAAAAGATTGTTGATGCACAGAACTCACAGGAGGTCCAGTTTGTCCAGGGTTCCCTTGCCCTCCAGGAGGCCCCTGGGGACCCTATAAAGAGACACAGTATCATTAATAAAGACTGCCATCAACCTCAGTCCAACAGGCAAAACATACAGTACCAGCATCAGCCACTGGGAGGGAGAATTTTGTAATGTATAGTATTGTATTCTAGGTTGGCATGATATTCAGTCATTCAGCTCCAAGCTGTGGAAATATCAAGAGTTATTCCTGGAAGGTTGGTCACACAGTCAGGAAAAAGTCCAGGCTCTAAGGCGTAATTATTGCTTTTAAGAGCTATATGGAATATAAATTAATAGATGAATGAGTTCCGAAGTGGCAGAGCATATTTTCCCTCCAGTGGAAGTGTTTAGTGAGGCTAGTGTTGAGAGAGCAGTAATGTCAGGCATGTGGTCTATGGTGAGTAGTTCACATCCAGAAGAAAATGTCATTGAATGAGCCAGCGCCTGGTATAACAGCTGTGCTGATAACTGACACATACTCCATTCATAATGTCAAAATTAGATCTTATGATGCAGCGAATCATACTGTTACACATAGCCTTCCTGTTCCAACAAGATTGTTTTGTCATGGAATATATCTGTAAATTATCTGATACTGTAGGACACAATAAAGAGTACCTGCAATGTATAGCACACAGACATAAAATAGTATTCTTACAGGTGGTCCGGGTAGCCCGTCAACACCAGGTAATCCACTTTCACCTTTCTTGCCCTGAAAAACGAAGACGCAAAATCAACCATGATACATCAAAACATGTCACGTTGGTAGAAAATAAACCTATGCTGGAAAACATGTGTATTCACTTAGTACAATCAACCCTTTAAAACCTTTGCAACTCTTGTACTTGGATTATATCCTCTCTCTCATTCTCTGCACTGTGATATACTGCCCTCTGCAGGATGGTGTACAGTACTGTAGCATGGTTAAACTGAGACGGCTTACTGCTGTGACTGATATGTAAAGGATTGGCAGGCGGACAATTATTTTTGTCTTGTCAGGGAAACAGTTAGCTAATGTCCTGGGAATCTTCCCGGCTTGCTGGGTAGTCACTGCTGTCCGAGTTAGGCTTCCTGTCTCTGTTACAGCCTGCTGTGGTGTTTTTTAGTGTTGCTGGGCTAGGACTGTTGACAGATCTGAAGCAGAGGATTTACAACTAGTTGTAAGTCATGCTGTATAAGTCTGCCAAATAACTCAAATGTACATACAGCATCAGTATATAGGGGAATGTGACTGTTGAAAGGTTTGACATATTAAAGGTACAGGAGTATATAGGCGTTTCCACCAAAACAGGAGACAAGATAGTCGCCAGCTGTTAAGCTGCTCATGAACCCATTAGATACATCCAGAGATTTGTGCAAAAAAGACCATGGAAATACAGAAAATGACAGTGTAATGTTATCATAGGGATTTGCTTGCCTAGAATAGAAAATAACTTAATTTATTGTTAGGATATTGACATGGATGTTGTGGTTCATAAACCTTTTGCACCATCCCTGTTTCTGTGAGACAGTTTACTTCCTAAACTATGCCTGTAGAAAGCAGAGGGACGAATCCAACAGCTTTGTACTGCTGTGATACAGATTACTGTGTACTGTCAACATGCAGTCACTATGACTACAGTGCTTTGATACAGAGAGACACAAATCTAGAAAAGAAATCTACCTTTGAGTACCATGTTGAGAAAGTTAGCTATGTGGTTTTGAGAGTATGGGAAGAAACCTGTTTGTGCCTAAACCTCTTATGACTAAACCTTATGACTAAACCTTATGACTAAACCTCTTATGACTAAACCTCTTATGACTAAACCTTATACCTAAACCTTTTACGACTAAACCTCTTATGACTAAAGTACCAGTGTGGTCAGATGTAGCCCTACAGCATAACTGTAATCAAAGGCATGTAAATCCTATATCAAATGTTAGACTCTTACCCTTTGGCCAAACTCTCCAGGTTCGCCAGGTAAACCAAGTTGACCAGGTGCACCCTGGTGGGAAAAAAACATTTTTCTACCTCAGCTTTGACTGGTAAAGTGGGCCTTTTTGCATTTATCTGTTATCTATCTATACAGAGACATGTAATTGGCTTAAAAATTAAGGTGGGGTCTACAGAGGAAGTCATAAATTGTGGTTCCTTACAGGGAGTCCAGGGGGGCCATCAGGCCCTGGAGGGCCACGAGGTCCTGGCGGTCCCTGGAACACAGAACAGACAGAAAGACGTAACAGAGTCAGAGTCCATGAGAGACAGTTGTCACCTAATAGCAATATACTGTACATCACAGGAACGTTATACTGTCCGTGTTACGGTAGTCATTACTTTGTAGCAACTCAACCTCCATGACCTTACATGCCACACTGTTCTTCGATGACAACAGATGGAGACAGTAATCCAGTTGATAGTGTTAAAGACACAGACCCATGCACAAAATACTGAACAGAAAAATCTGGAGATAAAAAAATGACTATATCCATGTACTCACAGCCTCTCCTTTCAAGCCCTCGCTTTGAAACTGTCAAAACAAAGGTGTGGTTTAAAGCACTTTTATATAGGACTAACAAACAGCAATCTACATAACATTTTCAGTATGTGTTTTTACTATCACTCTACGTTGTATCAGGTTGGCACTTGGCACCCACACTAGTGGAGTATACAGTACAGTACAGTACAGTACAGTACATAAAAATATACTGCATACTATGTTTAGGGACTTACCATATCCCCAGGCATTCCAGCAGGACCCATCTCTCCCTGCAAGACAGTATGTAGTGTTATGTAAAGTTAAACTTTTCATTCAGTGCTTGAGGTGTGTGTGTGTGTGTGTGTGTGTGTGTGTGTGTGTGTGTGTGTGTGTGTGTGTGTGTGTGTGTGTGTGTGTGTGTGTGTGTGTGTGTGTGTGTGTGTGTGTGTGTGTGTGTGTGTGTGTGTGTGTGTGTGTGTGTGTGTGTGTGTGTGTGTAATTATAGACAGACAAGAGTATTGTGTTATCATGTACAGTGTTTTCAGAAAGTATTCAGACCCCTTGACTTTTTACACATTGTTACGTTAGTCTTATTCTAAAATTGATTAAATCTTTTTTTTTTCTCATCAATCTACCCACAATACCCCATAATGGCAAAGCAAAAACAGGTTTTTGCACATTTATAAACAAAAATTAAACTGAAACTTCACATTTACATCAGTATTCAGAACCTTTACTCAGTACTTTGTTGAAGCGCCTTTGGCAGCGATTACATCCTCGAGTCTTCTTGGGTATGACGCTACAAGCTTGGCGCACCTGTATTTGGGGAGTATTTGCATTCTTCTCTGCAGATCCTCTCAATGTCTCAGATTGGATGGGGTGCATCGCTGGACAGTTATTTTCAGGTCTCTCCAGAGATGTTCGATCGGGTTCATGTGTGGGCTCTGGCTGGGCCACTCAAGGACATTCAGAGACTTGTCCCGAAGCCACTCCTGCATTGTCTTAGCTGTGTACTTAGGGTCGATGTCCTGTTGGAAGGTGAACCTTCATCAAAGATCTCTCTGTACTTTGCACAGTTCATCTTTCCCTCGATCCTGACTAGTCTCCCAGTCCCTGCCGCTGAAAAATATCCCTACAGCATGATGCTGCCACCACCGTGCTTCACCGTAGGGATGGTGCCGAGTTTCCTACAGACATGACGCTTGGCATTCAGGCCAAAGAGTTCAATCTTGGTGTCATCAGACCAGAAAATCTTGTTTCTATTGGTCTGAGAGTCCTTTAGGAGCCTTTTGTCAAACTCCAAGTGGGCTGTCATGTGGCTTTTACTGAGGAGTGGCTTCCGTCTGGCCACTCTACCGTAAAGGCCTGATTGGAGAGTGCTGCAGAGATGGTTGTCCTTCTGGAAGGTTCTCCCATCTCCACAGAGGAACTCTGGAGCTCTGTCAAATAGTGACCATTGGGTTCTTGGTCACTTCCCTGACCAAGGCCCTTCTCGCTCGATTGTTCTGTTTGGCTGGGCAACCAGCTCTAGGAAGAATCTTGGTGGTTCCAAACTTCTTCAGTTTAAGAATTTGAGGCCACTGTGTTCTTGGGGACCTTCAATGCTGCAGAAATGTTTTGGTACCCTTCCCCAGATCTGTGCCTCGACACAATCTTGTCTCAGAGATCTACAGACAATACCTTCGACCTCGTGGATTGATTTTTGTTCTGACATGCACTGTCAACTTTGGGACCTTACATAGACAGGTGTGTGCCTTTTCAGATCATGTCCAATCAAGTGAATTTACCACAGGTAAACTTCAATCAAGTTGTAGAAACATCTCAAGGATGATCAATGGTAACAGGATGCACCTGAGCTCAATTTCCTAAAGTCTCATTGCAAAGGGTCTGAATACTTATGTAAATAAGATATTTCTGTTTAGATTTTTTATAAATCAGCAAACATTTTTTAAAAACTGTTTTCGCTTTGTCATTATGGGGTATTGTGTGTAGGTTGCTGAGGATTTGTATTTATTTAATACATTTTTGAAGAAGGCTGTAACGTAACAAATGTGGAAAATGTCAGGCGGTCTGAATACTTTCTGAATGTACTGTAACACGGACACTTGAATGGGATAACAGGGGGATGAATGGAAAAGAGTGGGAAAACAGAGGAATGTCTGGAAAACACAGACAGTAACTTAGGAGTTCAGTCTGGCGAAGGATTTGACAAATAACGTCTCTTTTTTAAAGGTTTACCTGCAATGATCATGATATTATGTGGTTGTTTTAACTGCTAATGCACTGATTGTGAATCTCTCTGGATAAGAGCTTCAGCCTATCAATCCTAAAATGATGCACAGCATATCACCTCTTGTTTCATGTGTTTTCTTGAGTGTTCTTTAAGGAAAGCTTTGCTCTGATTCATAAATTGTATTTCTCATGATCATGTGTTGTATTACAGTGTTTGATAGAGAGAAGACCATACCTTTTCCCCTTTCACACCAGCGGATCCAGGTGCACCAGAAAGTCCTCCCAAACCCTAGACAGTGAATCAAAACAAAATAGCATTCAGAAATTAGCAGTAGATTACCAGTGAAAGAAACATACAGATCTCTCTTCTTTAAACATTTGTATACACCTGCAAAACAAAAAATTACAACTCACATCTTTTCCAGGAACACCAGGTTTTCCAGTGAATCCGTCAATACCTTTGTCACCCTGTGAGGAACAAGGAACAGTGTTCAACTGAAAATAGAAATGGTCTTCCAGGTACATAAGATAAGAGATTCTAAAGTAACCTGCTACAACTAACAATAACCTCCCCACATCTTCCCAGCTGTACTGCATTCTATCCAATACCTTGTTGTTTCAAAAGAACATAATTGTGACAGTCAACACTTTTTCCAGCAGGTAGCTAATGTTGAATACATCCCACACATGTCTCGCATGTCTGTCAGGCTTTGTGAATGTTCCATCTGCCAACAACAAGGATACCCCTGACCCCCATTTGACCCCCAAATGACTCGTAACCACCACTTCCTGTTTTGAACCACCACTTCCTCTGTCACCTCCAGAGAAGTAAACACTTCTCCAGACTGTTCTGTTCTCAAACCTGCTACATGGTTTCCTGTCAGGGTTGGTGGAGGTTGGTGGAGAAGAGCCATGTGGTATTGTACAGTACTGTACAGGGTTAATGATTCTTTATTTTATGTGTTGACAGCCTGGACTATGAAGGCCATGCAATGATGTTCTGTTATGCAACCTCTCCATGACAGAGAAGTATGTCAATGACCAATGGATGTGGTATACATGGGTTATGAGTGTGTTATAAAGTCCTTATGTAGGTGTTACGGTTTTCATCTCGGTTTACAGTTAATTTTGCCCAACCCACCATATAAAAAATCTTCATTACCCAAAGCAGAGGACAATTTGTATCTCAAAAGCCTATTAACAGCCACAGTCCTCAACGACCCACTTGACATACTGTATGAAGCCCAGTAGGCCAGGCCTGAGGTCACCGAGAAAGTCTGGACATGGCATGCTACCCCTTATGTAAGGAATTAGGCCCTTTACCGTGTTTACTATGTACTGTAGTAGTACATAGTGTAGCTATAGTATGTGTACTTGTCAGACTGCACAGTAGCTTAATAAACATATACATTTTGAAACAGTTTTTTTTATCGAATTCAATAATATATTTGTACCACTGTAGATGCAATGTATTCGATGCTTAAGTACTCTAAAACAAAATGTCAGTATTTGTTCAACATCTTTATGCTTTCATTAATAAAAGACCAGATTTGCCCTAACGAAAACAGCATAAAGCATTATGTGCATTTTTTTTTTATCGAATTCAACGATATAATTGTACCACTGTTTATATTTACAGTAGTGATGGACAGCTGGAGGCATTTTGAAAACATGCCGTGACCATAAGCTTAATATTGCTCTGGATAAGGGCATCTGCTAAATGACAAAAATGTAAAATGTAAACATACATTTTCAAACAGTTTTAAAACATTAAGATAAATATTGTAAAGAAACAAGCAGGGAGCAGGTTTCAAAACCGACGCCTCAACCGTCCGGCCCGAAGCCAGCACGCTATCAACTAGTGTACATCTCAGCTACTGTACATAGTAAATTACTACAATGTCAATCCAAGGTTTTACATTACATTGTCAGACCAGATTTGCCCTAACAAAAAATGCATCAAGCATTATGTAGTCCCCTGTAGCTCAGTTGGTAGAGCATGACGCTTGCAGGTCCAGGGTTGTGGGTTCAGTCTGCTAAATGACGTAAATGTCAATTTTTGTATCAAATTAAATTATATAATTGTACCACTGTTTTTATTTACAGTAGTGATGAACAGCTGGAGGCATTTTGAAAACATGCCGTGACCATAAGCTTAATAAACATATACATTTTCAAACAGTTTTAAAATATGAAGATACATATTGTAAAGAAGCAGGCAGAGAGCAGGTTTCAAATCCTCAACCGGCGGGTCCAAAGCCCAGTGCGCTATCGACTATGCCATAAAGGTCTGACGTGCGGCATGCATATTAACAGTAGAACATTCAGGACTCAACGAGTAGACTACCAATAGTCGCCAGTATAATAAATCAATTTAATACACACAATCACAAAGATATATATTAATATTTTGTTTAGGAAGGTCATAAAAAAACAATGGTTTTATTTAACCTTTATTTGCTTTATGTCAACAAAATGAATTAACGTGTTATGCTCCGTCAGATAGTGTATAGCAATCAAAACGTCTGGCCTGCATGGACATCTGTACTGTAGGATTATTTGGGAAAGAAAGCAAGCTCCAACAAGCTTCATAAAGACGCCCTCAAAGATGCCCTCTGGTGGTTTCAACAAGCATTAACAGCATTAATGGCAAAAATGGCCGACAGTAAAATACTATGCTGTTCCATATCGCAGCATCTTGCAAGCCAGGCTGCAGTATGCTGCACCTTTTAAACGAGCAACTACTCTAGACTACACCTTTTTGGTTGCTACTTCAGTATAGTCATTATAATCATAGGCCACAAACACTCTGACTGATTGACTAGTGTGTTACGTCCTAGTCAATGGCCATCAGCAGCAGTGAAAGTCTATATTTCGGGAAGCCCACAAAGTTGAGAGGAAACTGAGGCATTGACACACAGTACTGTAGGTAGCTAGCCTTGAATGAGTGGTATTATTAGGATCCACCACCTCAGGACTGGGACAGGAAATGTGGAGAGTGCATCAAAGAAGCCAGTCCACATCTGTCTGCATCAATTACTCCCCTCTGGGATTGAGGTCTATATTCCTTCTCAGAAACTACGGACAACCCTCTAATATGCTAAATCTGTCAATTGTTAAAAATTTAATTAACTTTATTTCAATTTGGGAATTGGTATACCCACACTTTATTATTTTAGCTAAGTGGGTCAGTCTATTTTTAGAGTTAACCAAACCTGGTGGAGCTTTCTATTCTCAACTCTGTACATGCAGTTATATTTGATTTCTTTAACCAGTCATGCTTGTGATGACCTATGATACTTGATGATCATTTGAATCAAATATAGGACATGTAATAATACTTACCCTTAATCCTGCAGATCCTTTATCTCCTTTCAAACCTTTTTCACCCTAACATAGTACAACACAAACATACAGTAACATCCAAAGATACTTTTAGAAACATAGGTTTGTCTGAGACAAAAGCATCTATTTATTTGGCTTATATATATAACACATTTTTACTGTAGCTTCTACTCACACTGACGCCTTTGGGTCCAGATGAACCAGGAAGTCCTGAGTCTCCTTGGATTCCCTGTAGGAACAAAATGACCATGCATTATATTGACGGATAACAGATGCTAAGTAAAGACCAGTAACCTACAGATACTGTACTACTGATGCAATGTTATTTCCCAATAATTTCAACTTGAGCTGTAATATTACATATTAGATAATATTAGGGGTTAGAGATTAAAAGGGGTAATGCTGTGTCTATATGGATCCTGCAAAGGCCAATAAACACCCAGAACAGCAACCACACCTGTTAGCATTGCGACCCTCTGGGGGGACCCTGACCTTTGTTCTGTGTGGGAGAGTCAGAGTGCAATGGAAAGCCAGCAATGGCCTACGCTAGGCTTCCTGAGGAGCAATGGGCTAAGGTAGGAAGTAGGTAGTGAGTAAACTCACCACAATACAAAAGTATCCATATCATTATGGAATTCACAGTTACAAGGACATGCTATGTTCAGGCTTTTGACAAATTTCCCTGGTGTACAGTCTAAAAAACATGAACTTACAAAGAATAAACTTTCCAGAGTTCTGTAAACAGGGGGCACTCGTCCCCGCTAGTCTGAGCTGAGACCTTCTCTTTGGCTGGGAGTCTAGGACTGAGTGGTCACACAGCACATTGGCCATATCTCTCTCTCTCTCTCTCTCTCTCTCTCTCTCTCTCTCTCTCTCTCTCTCTCTCTCTCTCTCTCTCTCTCTCTCTCTCTCTCAGTCTCTCTCAGTCTCTCTCAGTCTCTCTCACTCTCTCACTCTCTCTCACTCTCTCTCACTCTCTCTCTCTCTCCCCCTCCTACCCCTCTCTCTCCAGCTGTCTCAGACAAGAGAAGTCAGCCAGCCAAGTCACAGGAAATCAATAGCAAGCAGAGAGGCAATTGTCCATCAAATGTCCCACGCCCACCAAGACACAGAACACAAAGAACAAGGCTGTCTTTGATATCAGAGTGGACAAAACCGAATAAAAACCCTGCTGCCTACATTCTTTAAGCTCTCACTTAACCTGCAACAAATCCTCCAACCCAGTGTCAACCACAAGAAGAGGGTTTGCAAAGAGTAGATTGCATGTAGAGAAGATTGAGAGAAGATTGCATGTAGTTATGAGAGTACACACGAGTACATGGCTATTGTATACTCTCCAAGACCTACTGTATATGGAATCAACAAGGCGAAATAGAATGTGCACCCACCTTTGGTCCAAGAGGTCCAGGTAATCCCTGATCGCCTGCCAGCCCTGATTCACCCTGTCACAATAAAGCAGAAAGATCCAGAAATTATTCAGAAATGTTTACATTCTAATTACAGTAAGTGAATATTAGTGTAAGATGGTTGTCTCATACCCTTCCTCCTTTGGAACCATCTTTCCCAGCAAGACCTGCCGCTCCACTGGTTCCCTGGAAGTGGTTTTAAAGCACAGTCATCATCCTGTCTATTGTACGTGTCCAAATGTAGAACCTACTTGATGACAAGCAGTGGAACAGACACAGCGTGTCAAGCCTCACCGTTGAATTAATCACCTCTGTGATAGACATGTCATGAGAGGTACTGAACAGTGGGAAAGCATCATTATAAAAGCAAAACTCTTTAGGGTCATCTCACCTTCTCCCCTTTGGATCCTTCGACACCAAATGTCCCCTGTCTACCAGGATCACCCTGTAGAGAGAGGAGAGGAGGTTAGAGGGGCTGGACACGGTGGCGCGTAGGCGTAATGGCGTAACAGATGCAGACAGCGGTGACGTGTTGTGAGACAATATGGTGGGCTTCACTTCCTGAACAGGGATTAGTAGATTGCTGTTAGAACATGTAGTACACAAGAAACACATAAAAACTGCTTTTGGGACAAAACAGACAGTTATTTACGTACAGAATACACACACTGTACATAAACAAGCAAAGACGAACAGTTAGAACACATTAAACTTTTGAGAAATGGCGTTGGGGGCCAAACTATGGTAACAGCGGTCTGTTCCGGTCCGGTTCTCGAAGACCCACAGTGTTCTCAACGCAGAGGTCAGTTCATACACACAGTCAAACTCAACCCTAACTCAACCTCACTCACTCACATCCAGCCCAACCTCAAACTCAAGGAACAATGGCTTTGAACATTTTTATATTTAACATTGTAGTTTTGGTTTGTGCTCTGATGTCATTCTTTGTGCCAAGGAATCCCTCCAAAGAATTTGTACACTTAGAAGAAAAACGTATGAGTGTTTAATTACATAGTGCCACAAAGCCTTCGACCAACAGAAAGACTTTACTGTGACGTTACTTCATAAACCTTTCATTATATGTTACCCTTTCATTACTTTCAGAGCTTGTACTACTTTGACGCATGTCACTTCTTCATCAAACTCTTCATACAACCAATGGCAACCTATAATCAAAGGACATCATACAAAAAATACTTGAAATTGTTTTTGTACGAACGTCTAGTCTAGTCTGTTGAGGATGTATTTACTATAGTAGCGAGCAGAGCACTATGAATTCACTTTTAACACTTACAAGTCAATGTGCCAGCATGTCCATTCTGACCACACCTGTGGGTGTACTAACTAACTAACTAAAGTCAAGTTTTGTATTCTGTTTGTAAAGTTGACACAAACAGAATTGTAAAAACCCTATAGTAGAAACAGATTTTTCCAGAAATATAATTAATCAGAATAGTAATTCTATTTCTATGGGTTTTGCAGACAGAGATAAATAGTATAGAAGCAGAATTGCCCTTAAAAGAGTAAACTCCTCAGACATTAGATGGGTGTTGCACTTCTCCAACTAGCCCTGGAAATTCCACCACCGCGTCATGTCATGTCCGCAAATAAATAAATTGCCAGAATTCAGGCATGGATTTTTTTTAGCTAAGGGTGGCTGCTTGTGTCGTGAGTCAACATGGCTGGAGTGAGTCCATGAGGTTGAGACTGTTAACCTGAGACTGTTAACCTAGTCCTAACCTGTGGATATCAAAGCAGGAAGTTACACTGCCTACATATTGCGTGCATGTTGAAACGGCAGCACACATGCTACAGGTGCAGCTGTCAGCACTAGACCTGGGTTCACATAGTATTTAACATATTTCAAATACTTTCAGTGCTTGATTGAGCCTCTCTGATTCAGAGGGGTTGGGTAAAATGCGGAAGACCCATTTTGGTTGAATGCATTCAGTTGTGCAACTGACTAGATTTCCCGTTTCCCTTCCTGGCTGGAATGCCAGATTGGTGTGGTTTTGGGACTATCTAACAGGCAAGCTCATTCAAGCAAACAAAACTATTGAAAAAGACTCATCCTATTTGAACCCAGATTTAGTGTGGTTTGAAGTGGCTGTATGCTACATGCCTGGCATGGTCTGAGGGGGAAATTATACTCTATAGGCCCCAGCTGGCAATGCCACGCAGGGCGAACCCAGTGTGTGTTTGTGTGTTTAACAGAACCAAATTGTGTGTTTCAAACGGAGCAGGTGGGCGTCTGCATGGGAAAGGGAAAGGGAAAGGGAAAGGGAAAGGGAAAGGGAACGGGAAAGGGAAAGGGAAAGGGAAAGGGAACGGGAAAGGGAACGGGAAAGGGAAAGGGAACGGGAAAGGGAACGGGAAAGGGAAAGGGAACGGGAAAGGGAAAGGGAAAGGGAACGGGAAAGGGAGATATTAGTCAGTTGTACAACTGAATGCATTCAACTGAAATGTGTCTATGCTTGTCCTCTGTGCTAAACTTCCTCTGTGGCCATCAGTCCTGTAATTCTCACTATGACATGTACGGCCATTGTCCTACTTCCAAAGAATGGTGTGGTATTCCGAAGAAAACATTTAATTGTTTTTCTACAGTGCTACTGTACTTTGTTAAATGTGTGTGATAGATTCAATGAGACAGACATCTTTGGTTGTAGAGGGTTAGGATATGGTGATGCCCATGCATTGTTATTGTTATTATTATTATGACGTGAGGAGCTTCACTGTCAAAACCATGGCCTTACCTTCTCACCTCTGTCTCCCTTGACAGATATTACTTTGCCCTGCAAATAATCAATCAACATGGATCAATTATTTTCGAGGCTGGCGTAAGAAAAGTTAGCAAAAAAGAAAAGTGGTGCATGCAGCCTAAGTCAACGGAAACCTCGAAGTCTAATATCTACGCAGATTAACACATCAGCTAGCAGGAACTTTAAACATTCTATTTTTAAATCATATACCTCACACACTACAACAAAAACCTCCAATATGAGGTAAACAAGCTATGTGTTATTATGACTGTTTACTATTTTAACTATCAACTGTTTATTTTTACTTTCACATGTCCGGTCCATACAGATCTGCTATCTTCATTTGATATTCTGTTGTCGCAGAGAATTTTCCAGCGCAGCAGGAAATGCAAATTGTAGTGTATTCAAAGATTAAAGGTTTCTAAAGCAGTAGCGGTGTGTGGGTAAAATCACTGGGGAACCGAAAAAAGCCATATTGCAACCCACATGTTATGATAATTGCGTTGTTTGCTCTATAATTTATACGCCTTGCGACCGTGATATATAGGACAACTATTGATTTAGAACCACAGAGAGTTACCGCAAGTCGCAAAGAAAACACCAATTCAACTTCAACATCATCAAATCACCTCTGCTCAGTCTAATACAGTGACAACTAAAAGATACCAAAAACAATAGTCAAATCAATGTAAGCTAAATATGATGTGGCTTTCCATGGTTCTGATTTCTGTGTGCGTTCGCGAGTGTTCGTGCAAGTAGAAAAACATGTTGACTCACCCTACTTGTAGAGAAACGCCAATGCCATCCACCTCTCTTTAATGTTAACGAAACGGTCTATCACTCTGTCATACAGTACACACTTTTATTTTTTTGTTGTCCTAGGCTACCAGGCTAAAATGCTTGCTCGCTAGCCTAACTTCCATTCATGGACAACGTTAGCTAGTTAACATTAGCCTTCTACATCTAGCTACATATTGAACTCTCAGGCCAGGGGCTCAATGTATGAATGAACGGTTGGATCAGAATCGCCCTTATAATCATTGGCCAGTATGGAGAATCAGATTGCCAATTTTTTTTTACTTTTTTCGTCAAGGGAGGCCAAATGCTCGCTGGCTTCCCTTGCATTCAATGCTACTCGGGGGGGGGCAACAATGTCATACTCGTTTGGACCAGACAGAATCAGATACATGGCCTACACGTAGAGAGCCAGAGGGGCGCTGTTTCGCTCACTCTGATCATGTCTCCTGTGAGATATATTCAGCCTCTTGTGAATTGAAGGAAAATTATGGAACACAGAGATAGATAGCAGATAAGTAAATGGGACATTAGTATGTTTGACGATGTCACAGTAATGTTTTCATACAGTTTCTCCTTTGGCTCCCGTGAGGCCAGAAGGTCCAGCTGCTCCCAGAGCACCAGTATCCCCCTGTAAGAGTAGGCATGTGACATTATGAGCACAAGAACCAGCCCAGAGAAATAGATCCAGAAAATAGGAATATTGTTGTATCACACAAGATATGGCTTAGCAGGAGCGTTAGATGACCTTTTCCCCCTTGGGACCGGCAACGCCAGGTACACCGATCTCTCCCTGTGGGGAAGGAACATTTATTGATCCATTATTTCATCAGGTAGTCACATTGAAAATAAGATCAATTAAAGTCAGATGAACTTGTGGATACCATGTTTATGTCTCTTTGTTCTGTATGAAGGAAGCTATCGGTAGTTTCGTGAGCCAATGCTAACTAGGGTTAGTGCAATGGCTAACTAGCGTTAGCATAAGGACTGGAAGTCTATGGTATCTGCTAGCATGCTGGCTAGTAACTTCCTTCAAACTGCACGCAGAGACATAAAAATGGGATCCACGAGTTAATCTGACTCTGGGGGAGTAGATAAAGGGCCTCATTGCCAAAATCATATCCCTTTAAATAAACAGATCTTTGGAAAACGTAAAACACATGACCAGTGACATAGAGGAGCTATGACCTATAATAAAGCGATAAGGCAGGAGGGGGTGTGGTATATGGCCAATATACCATGGCTATGGGCTGTTTTTATGTACGATGCAATGCGGATACAGCCCTTAGCCGTGGTATATTGGCCATATACCACAAACCCCTGAGGTGCCTTATTACTATTAAAAACTGGTTACCAACTTAATTAGAACAGTAAAAATAAATGTTTTATCATACCCGTGGTATATGGTCTCATATACTGTACCGTGGCTTTCAGCCAATCAGCATTCAGGGCTCAAACCCCCCAGTTTATAATAGATCTTACCCTCTCTCCAGCGGGACAGGAGCAGTTGACCGCCTGGGGTCCTCTCTGCTGCTCAACCCCTGCAGGGGTGGGGGTGGGAATCTCTATGGGAGGGGCCTCCGTCACCACCTTCTTGGGGCACTGGAATTAAAAAACAGTGTTACAGTCTGAAGGTGAGCCAGGTAAGTGGACAGGACAGAGAAACATTTTAAAAGGAAAGATGTCTCTCAGGAAGCAGTGACGCATGATAGGCATTCTGTCCAGCAGAGTGGCCCAGGCACACCACAGTGACAGATGATTGGAGTGGCCCACCACTGTAAGGTGAATATGAAAACCATGGCAGACATGCTCCTGGAGTGGCCTACCACAGAGACAGGTGCCCTGTCTCTCTGAATGTCTGACTCACCGGCCCAGTGGGCAAATCACAGCAGGTCTCCAGCTCAGCGTGTTTGGAGTCACAGTAGATCATCATCCTCTGGAGGTCAAACTGCAGGGACAGAATGTCACAAAGTAAGCTAAACGTACATTACAGTACAGTAAATTAACACAGAATAACAAGATGAACACTACAGATGTAGGATCTTAATTTTAACAATTTTGCTACAGCAGGAAAATAGTCCTGCAGCAACAGGAAATGTGAATTATTATGTGGATTATAATTCATGGACATTTTTTGTAGGGGTTGGTCTATTTTTCTTTAGGGCAAATCAAGTCTGACAGGACAAAGTGGAAACTTTAGAAGCCTTTTTAAACCTTGAATACACTACAAGTTTGCATTTCCTGAAATGTCTTAGCAAGAAAAGATCAAATTAAGATCCCACATCTGTAGTCTAGAAATACAACATAAAGAGTACTTCCTTCTACCATGTTATTCCACCACATATGGTAGCATAATTCCATTCCCCTGACCTTCCCATTGCTCTTAAGCTCCACCCAGCCACTCGGAACACTTGGAACACCCAGCCACTCACATCAATGGGAACGCTGTCGTACAGCCTCTTCCCGATCACGGTCTTCCCGTGGATATCGATGTCCTCCCTGTCCCCGATGGGCAGGGTCTGGATGAGTTTACAGTCCAGATACAGAGACACTGCCTTGGCCTCAACGCTCAGGGCGATCTTATGCCAGTTCCTGTCGAACAGGTTGTCCACCTCCTCATTCTTGAACACAGCTCGCACTGCGTCTTTGGTCAGCCCCACTGCGTTGTATTCCACTGCCTTGTTCTCACCATCCAGACGGATAGACACCTGGGTAGGAGCGACGAGGGAAGGATGAAGTGAATAAAGTTGAATGTGTTAATATTGAAAGGATTCTCACATGCATGTGATAGGCAAATTAAGGGGCGCAGCTTTCACTTGGGATGTGATACAAAACGAGGGACTGTGTGCTTTAGGACCATGCGGACGCCTCCAAGCGGTTGGGTAGGCTGTTTGGAGGGTTTATCCAACTGGATTAAAAAATACTTATGTCCCCCCACATTTTCTCTGATATTCAATGGTACAAATGATCAGGAAAAGAACAATCATGCCTCTCTGTCTGCAGGCCAGCCCTGCAACTGGCAGTCAAATAGACTCAGCATGGAATCTGTTGATGCACAAACACACCACTGTGATAACCCACCTGTGGAATTCCATACTTGTCAAATATCTGCCAGAGGTACCAGTCCTCTCGTCTCGAGGTCTTCCTGAACTTGAAAGTCGTCACAAAGGCATATTCATCTGGCAGACCCTGAGGGAACACGTCTCTAGAAAACAACAACAGCACAGAGGGTTGCCAATCAATCACCTCATCTACGCTACATGCATGCATTATCACAGTAGGTCACTGTAATATATCCACTGCTGTACATGTCATTCTTACTATTTCTGTTTGGTGTATAAATGCATAGATTGGATTTGGATTACTGATACAGTGTTCATTTGGATTCGTTCTGACATTCTTGATTTCTTGTTTCTATTTTTTTTTTTCTGAACTTGTTTGACGTTACTGCACTGTTAGAAGCTAGTAACACAAGCATTTCACTGCACCTGCTATAACATCTTTTAAACTTTATAGACAACCAATATACTTTGATTTGATGAATCAGCTTACAACTTAACTATTCATCACTAACTTGGTTTACCTTTTCAACTCCCATAAGAAATAAGGGTTAACAACATCATTATAATCGATGAGGAAGAAAAATACTTAGACTAAAGAGAAAAATACATTGACTTTAATTCAATACCATCCAAGAACTGGCACAACATGTTAGCATTGTAGAGCTATTACGCACTCTGGTACAGTAATTCAAGGCCTGTAAGACCAATAGTTTATATATACATTAGATAACTGATAATGTCTACATTCATTGTTGCTACATGTATTATATTACAAACACTGTAACTACCTCACTCTCCAACCATGGTGCGCATGAATTAAGTAGTGATGGGCATTCCGAGTCTTTTCGGTGAGCGGCATTATCTGGCTCCGTTCACATAAAAGATTTGCATAAATTAGCTTCGTTCAAAACGCTTGAAAATCGATCCTTTTTTTACAGGGCATTGCTAAAATGAGTGTGAACTAGAATGAGGTGCTCTCCCCACTATTCATTGTGTGTGGAGTGAGGATTTACCATCTTCAGAGAATTATATCGTAACTTATATGCAGATAATCATTGTTTGATGCTCAAAAAGTAAGAGTAGCAGTATGCAAATCAGGGAGCCAAGTAAACGATGCAATTAGCTACAAACTTGCTAACAGCCTGGTACACAGCACTCTATTGTCCCTCTAATCCCTCTGACATCAATGCAAATGTATTTGAAAATCTAATCAAACACTTCATGGGATCCCAATGAGCTCATGTTCCGCAAAATTTGTATAGGCTATGCAATTGCAGGAGAAACCTGAGGGATGGCCTCTATTAAAAAGATAAGGATCCCATCAGCCTACTATACAGTATTTATTTCTCAACTTTCTTAATATTAAGCACATTGCTTATATTTACAACAGGAGTATAGCCTACCTGGCTGGCAGGTTATACCCTGGCTGGCAGGTTATACTCCTGTTGCTTCCGGGTAGGCTGAACACCTTTTTCGCTCACTTTGAATATACAGATATATTCAATCAATCCCTATCCCAGAATGTTGTCCCCACATGCTTCAAGATGGCCGCCATTGTCCCTGTGCCTAAGAAAGCAAAGGTAACTGAACTAAATGACTATCGCCCGGTAGCACTCACCTCTGTCATGAAGTGCTTTGAGAGACTAGTCAAGGATCATATCACCTCCACCTTACCTGTCACCCTAGACCCCCTTCAATTTGCTTACCTCCCCAATAGATACACAGATGATGCAATCACCACCACACTGCACACTGCCCTAACCCATCTGGACAAGAGGCATACCTATTTAAGAATGCTGTTCATTGACTTTAGCTCAGCATTCAACACCATAGTACCCTCCAAGCTCATCATCAAGCTCGAGGCCGCCCTGTGTAACTGTGTCCTGGACTTCCTGACGGGTCGCCCCCAGGTGGTGAAGGTAGGAAACAACCCCTCCTCTTCGCTGATCCTCAACACAGGGGCCCCACAAGGGTGCGTGCTCAGCCCCCTCCTGTACTCCCTGTTCACCCATGACTGCGTGGCCAAGCACGCCTCCAACCCAATCATCAAGTTTGCGGACGACACAACAGTGGTAGGCTTGACGAGAGAGCCTACAGGGAGGAGGTGAGGGCTCTGTGAGTGTGGTGCCTGGAAAATAACCTCTCACTCAAGGTCAGCAAAACTAAGGAGATGAACGTGGACTTCAGGAAACAGCAGAGGGAGCACCCCCCTATCCACATCGATGGGACCGCAGTGGAGAAGGTGGAAAGTTTCAAGTTCCTCGGCGTACGCATCACTGACAAACTGAAATGGTCCTCCCACACAGACAGTGTGGTGAAGAAGGTGCAAAAGAAATTCGGCTTAACACCTAAAACCCTCACAAACTTCTACAGATGCACAATTGAGTGCATCCTGTCGGGCTGAATCACCGCCTGGTACGGCAACTGCACCGCCCACAACCGCAAAGCGCTCCAGAGGGTGGTGCAGTCTGCCCAACGCATTACCGAGTCCAAACTTACCACCCTCCTGGACACCTACAGCACCCGTTGCCACAGGAAGGCCAAAAAGATCATCAAAGACATCAACCACCCGAGCCACTGCCTGTTCACCCCGCTATCATCCAGAAGGCGAGGTCAGTACAGGTGCATCAAAGTTGGGACAAAACAGCTTCTATCTCAAGGCCATCAGACTGCTAAACAGCCACCGCTCTCTAAACTATTCTATGGTATCTTATCCACTTTAATGTGTTTACATATTGCATCACCCATATGTATATACTGTATTCTATACTACGCCACTGTTTTATAGTCCAATGCCGCTCTGACATATATGTATATATTCTTAATACATTCCTTCTTTAGATTGATGTGTATTTGGGTATATGTTGTGAAACTGTTAGATATTACTTGTTAGATATTACTGCACTGCCGGAGCTAGAAGCACAAGCATTTCACTACACCCGCAATAACATCTGCTAAACAGGTGTATGTGACCAATACAATTTGATTTGATTTGATTTGACATGAAAATAAACCACAGGAAAAGCGTCCTCCATTGGCTATTTTAGTGCATAGATTACATGTATTTTTCCCCTGCCCCTGTTCTGATACAGGTGCATGATAATGGTCCATTCTAAATCAAAACACATTTCACACATATATTATTTACTATATGTAACAACAAGATTAAATCAAGAAGAGTCTGATGGGTGACAATATTAGCCTATCACTTGTGAATTATTATCACTTGTGAATTATATATTATCACTTGTGAATTATTATCACTTGTGAATGATTATCCCTTGTGAATTATTATCACTTGTGAATTATATATTATCACTTGTGAATGATATATTCTCACTTGTGAATGATATATTATCTCTTGTGAATTCTATATTATCACTTGTGAATTATTATCACTTGTGAATTACATATTATCACTTGTGAATTATTATCACTTGTGAATGATATATTATCACTTGTGAATTATTATCACTTGTGAATGATATATTATCACTTGTGAATTATATAATATCACCTGTGAATGATATAGTATCACTTGTGAATTATATATTATCTCTTGTGGATTCTATATTATCACTTGTGAATGATATATTATCTCTTGTGAATTATATATTATCACTTGTGAATTATATATTATCTCTTGTGAATTATATATTATCACTTGTGAATTATATATTATCACTTGTGAATGATATATTATCTCTTGTGAATTATAGATTATCACTTGTGAATGAAGCCCAGCACTTTTTCGAATCATAGTCAAACCTCATGTAGCCCAGCCCATAGCACTATATGTTTTAATAAGGTTTGTATCACAACTAAAGTGGACAAATAACTTCTTAAAATTAAGCACATCATCTGCTTTACAAGGGGTGTAGAGACTAACTGGCATACAGTTGAAGTCGGAAGTTTATATACATTTAGGTTGAATTTTTCAACCACTCCACAGATTTCATGTTAACAAACTATAGTTCTGGCAAGTCGGTTAGGACATCTACTTTGTGCATAACACAAGTAATTCTTCCAACAATTGTTTACACATAGATTATTTCACTTATAATTCACTATATCACAATTCCAGTGGGTCAGCTTGCAACTTAACTATTCATCCACTAAGTTGACTGTGCCTTAAAACAGCTTGGAATATTACAGAAAATGATGTAATGGCTTTAGAAGCTTCTGACATCATTTGAGTCAACTGGAGGTGTACCTGTGGATGTATTTCAAGGCCTACCTTGAAACTCGGTGCCTCTTTGCTCGACATCATGGGAAAATCTAAAGAAATCAGCCAAGACCTCAGAAAAACATGTTTAGACCTCCACAAGTCTGGTTCATCCTTCGGAGCAATTTTCAAACGCCTGAAGGTACCACGTTCATCTGTACAAACAATAGTACGCAAGTATAAACACCATGGGACCACGCAGCCGTCATACCGCTCAGGAAGGAGACGCGTTCTGTCTCCTAGAGAAAAGTGCAAATCAATCCCAGAACAACAGCAACTGACCTTGTGAAGATGCTGGAGGAAACAGGTACAAAAGTATCTATATCCACAGTAAAACGAGTCCTATATCGACATAACCTGAAAGGCCGCTCAGCAAGGAAGAAGCCACTGCTCCAAAACCGCCACAAAAAAGCCAGACTACGGTTTGCAACTGCACATGGGGACAAAGATCGTACCTTTTGGAGAAATGTCCTCTGGTCTGATGAAACAAAAATAGAACTGTTTGGCCATAATGACCATTGTTATTTTGGAGGAAAAAGTGGAAGGCTTGCAAGCTGTAGAACACCATCCCAACCGTTAAGCACAGGGGTGGCAGCATCATGTTGTTGGGGTGCTTTGCTGCAGGACGGACTGGTGCACTTCACAAAATAGATGGCATCATAAGGAAGGAAAATTATGTGGATATATTGAAGCAACATCTCAAGCCGTAAGTTAACTATACTATAGTATAGTTAACCATCCAACATCCACCAATGTATAGTGTACATATTCAGCCAACCACCCATACTATGCAATGTCTTTTTATAGCTTTTTTTTGCACTCCAGATATCTTGTATTTCTATACTTTTTCATACTGCCACTATATGTATCATGTACCGTGTATCTGTCTTTTGTGTACTTTCGTTGTGGCATTTTGCACCTGCCCTGTGTTTTGTTGCAGCTGCTTGACAATGAAATTTCCCCCCCGGGGGAGCAATAAAGTACCTATCTATCTATCTATCTATCTATCTAAGTCAGGAAGTTAAAACTTGGTCGCAAATGGGTCTTCCAAATGGACAATGACCCCAAGCATACTTCCAAAGTTGTGGCAAAATGGCTTAAGGACAACCAAGTCAAGGTATTGGAGTGGCCATCACCTCAATCCTATAGAAAATGTGTGGGCAGAACTGAAAACGTGTGTGCGAGCAAGGAGGCCTACAAACCTGACTAAGTTACACCAGTTCTGTCAAGAGGAATGGGCCAAAATCCACCCACCCTATTGTGGGAAGCTTGTGGAAGGCTACCCAAAATATTTGACCCAATTTAAACAAATGAAAGGCAATGCTACCAAATACTAATTGAGTGTATGTAAACCACTGGGAATGTGATGAAAGAAACAAAAGCTTAAATAAATCATTATCTCTACTATTATTCTGACATTATTCTTGAGTTTCAATGGACATTCAGGCTTATAGCCTACAACCATGTGCAGCTGGAACATTCAGGTTTATAGGCTACTAGCATTTGCACATTGCTGCACTTATAATGTGAAGAAATAGACTAATAGTTTATCAACATTTTAAGCTAAACTTTCTGATCTGTTGTGTCAGCCACATTACATCAAAAAGTGTTGTTGATGCTAGTGGTTGTATGAATTTGGGATCTACAGTACGGCATCCCACACCTGTCCCAAACTATGTTTGGAATATTTATTTCTAGCACAGAATAGAATAGGTAAACTTTTGTACTATGGGTATAGTAGATTGACATAGGCTAGTGCTTTTGCTGTTCGTTAGGCCTACTCATTTTGTTGGCTGACGAAAAGTAAATGTGGATAGTTCTTCCAATATCTTCAATATGGATGCGCGCAGTTGCGTCCCAGATGTGTCTGTCTTGCCTTGTAGCCTGTGAGAAAGAACCCATCACGTGACGGAGAGCCATGTGAGTGAGAGATGGTTCGGATTGCGCAGCACACTTCGGAGAAGGGCACAATGCAGGGTCCATTATGGACACAAAGGGGATGCCGCCATGAAATTCGAGGCATTATGAGGTTCTTGTCAAATTGTGAATGAGAGACTATTGGAGTGTGTACAGTCGTGGCCAAACGTTTTGAGAATGACACAAGTATTGGTCTCCACAAAGTTTGCTGCCTCAGTGTTGATGATGGCAATTTGCATATACTCCAGAATATCATGAAGAGTGATCAGATGAATCCCTCTTTGCCATGAAAATGAACTTAATCCCCAAAAAACATTTCCACTGCATTTCAGCCCTGACACAAAAGGACCAGCTGCATGTCAGTGATGTGTCTCGTTAACACAGGTGAGAGTGTTGACGAGGACAAGGCTGGAGATCACTCTGTCATGCTGATTGAGGAGATCACTCTGTCATGCTGATTGAGTCAGAATAACAGACTGGAAGCTTTAAAAGGAGGGTGGTGCTTGAAATCATTGTTCTTCCTCTGTCAACTATGGTTACCTGCAAGGAAACACGTGCCGTCATCATTGCTTTGCACAAAAAGGGCTTCACAGGCAAGGATATTGCTGCTAGTAAGATTGCACCTAAATCAACCATTTATCGGATCATCAAGAACTTCAAGGAGAGAAGTTCAATTGTTGTGAAGAAGGTGTCAGGGTGCCCAAGAAAGTCCAGCAAGCGCCAGGACCAGGAAGTTGATTCAGCTGCAGGATCGGGGCACCACCAGTGCAGAGCTTGCTCAGGAATGGCAGCAGGCAGGTGTGAGTGCATCTGCACGCACAGTGAGGCAAAGACTTTTGGAGGATGGTCTGGTGTCAAGAAGGGCAGCAAAGAAGCCACATTTCTCCAGGAAAAACATCAGGGACAGACTGATATTCTGCAAAAGGTACAGGGATTGGACTGCTGAGGACTGGGGTAGGGTCATTTTCTCTGATGAATCCCCTTTCCGATTGTTTGGGCCATCCGGAAAACACCTTGTCGGGAGAAGACAAGGTGAGCGCTACCATCATTCCTGTGTCATGCCAACATTAAAGCATCCTGAGACCATTCATGTGTGGGGTTGCTTCTCAGCCAAAGGAGTGGGCTCACTCACAATTTTGCCTAAGAACACAGCCATGAATAAAGAATGCTACCAACACATCCTCCGAGAGCAACTTCTCCCAACCATCCAAGAACAGTTTGGTGACGAAACATTGACATTTTGGGTCCATGGCCAGGAAACTCCCCAGACCTTAATCCCATTGAGAACTTGTAGTCGATCCTCAAGAGGCGGGTGGACATACAAAAACCCACAACTTCTGACAAACTCCAAGCATTGATTATGCAAGAATGGCCTGCCATCAGTCAGGATGTGGCCCAGAAGTTAATTGACAGCGTGCCAGGGTGGATTGCAGAGGTCTTGAAAAAGAAGGGTCAACACTGCAAATATTGACTCTTTGCATAAACTGAATGTCATTGTCAATGAAAGCCTTTGACACTTATGGAATACTTGTAATTATACTTCAGTGTACCATAGTAACTACTGACATAAAGATCTAAGAACACTGAAGCAGCAAACTTTGTGGAGACCAAGTATTGGAATAGCCAATGTGTGCACTCCCTCAAATCGTTTGGGATAAAATATTTACATTTAATTCAGCTTTGTTCTATTGTATTCTTCATACTATAAAATAATATAAAATAATGCCACGGAACTAAAAGCAAATCTTGTCTGCTAAATTAACTAGAGTAGCCCACAGCCATTTGGCACAGTCACATCAAGACCTAACATAATATTATTTTCTTATGAAATAGGTTACATTATCTTCATATCATGCTTCTTTAGACCTGTCTAAAATAAATAATAAATTTATTGTGAGGTGTAGGCTATATTACATGGATTTAGTAGACCTTTTAAAATGGCTGGTAGGCTATGTGTGGAAGCCAGGAAATGCTAAATGTATTTATGTTAATTAACGGTCAATTACCTTGAGACTAGTTCTTTGATTGACAATCACCTGCTGACGAAATTTCGTGACCGCCAAAGCCCTAGATTTCCCTACCCTAAACCCTAAACCCTAACCTTAACCCCTACCCTTACCCTTACCCTATCCCTTACAATAATCTATTCCTAACCCTAACCCTTACCTTAACCCTTACCTTAACCATTTTAAAATGACAACTTCAAAGGGATAGGGATCAATTTTCACTATAATTGAGGAGTAAACTGAAGTGAATATGAAATTTGGCAACTCTTGGAAAGTAGTGGAAATTGATGAAAACTATTATTACAGGTGTGGTGGTAGTGATGGTGTGTCGAGACTAATGATTTGTTGATAACTGTAGCTAAGCATACCCAGCTACAGACATAAGTGACTTCACATAGCAGGTTAGTAGAATTAACACAGCAGGTTAGGATAATTAACATAGTAGGTTAGGAGAATGAGGTGAAGGTTAGAGAAAGGGTTAAGCTTAGCTAAAATGCTATAGTTGCCAACAACAGTTATTTTTTTTATAAACTTCCACTGCTCTCCAACAGTTGTTGAATTGGGTCTTAGGATAGGAAGATTGTGATGGAAGGCCTGTCAGCAACTCAACTTGTCACAGCAAATACAGAATTGTTCACTCACTCTGTCTGTTGTACAATAGGCATGGTCCCAAGTCGAACATAGGAGCTCTGGCCCTCATCAATCCGTGATCCCAGTATGTTTTCCACTTTGAAGAATTCCATCAGGTCAAACCCTGCAACAGACGGGACAGAAAATAACATGATTAGCTTAGAGTTGTAGCTGAGTAAATCAAATAATTGAAGTGGTTTGTAGAACTTTCTTCTGATCACCAACAGAGGGAGCACAGATCATGAAAAGGCCAGAGCAACACACTAGAAACCATCAAAAAGAGCTATGGGTTGAAAATGACTGACAGATACCCAAGTAGATATGATGATATTTACAGTATACTGTTTCTCACAATATATATATATATCCTTATTAGCTAGTCAGATTTGGGGGGGTTTGAGAGAGAGAGAGAGAGAGAGAGAGAGAGAGAGAGACAGATCACAAAGTATTGTATAGTGATTCTTGATTTAGCATATAGGCATTTGTCTTCCCAGTATAAAACACTCAAAATACAAAACAATTCTCACGCCCTAAAGTGGCGTAGAACTATGCATATTTGGGGTCTCCACCATATGTCATCACTTGAGAAAAGAAAAGTTACAGACAGAAGGAAATTCTCTCTGTAGTTTGTGGTTACCCACTAATTGACTGCCAGAGTAGCTATTTGAATGAAAACTTCCCAGACTGGTTTAGGCGTAGGGTCTCCTACCATTCAGCAATCCTATTGAACAAGTGGCGAGATGACTGGTGCTATCACCAAACAGAGAGAGAGGAACCTTGTTACTCACTCAGTATGCCTAACTAATTTGTTGAAAGGTAGACATTGGTCGTAAGGTCTGACCTGAAAATGGTGAATAAATACTGAGAATAGTCAGCAGAGAACCATAGAACCATAGACTGGCGGCGATGATATCCCCACTGTGTGTAATTATGAACCGAACGATCACGGCAGCCTAGCCCGGCGCTGTCCAGATCAAAATAGTGCACTGTGTCTTTCTCTTTCTCGGTCACTGCACTCATTTGGCATTCCCCACCGAGCCAGGTCGCCCCATTGGCCGTCTATTCTCTGGCTGTTCAGAATAACTTTTTGGAGGATGATGATTATACAGCATCCTCTGCCAATCCAAATTACAGGTCTGTGCTACAGCCCGGCTTGTCCTTAAAGCCATGGGACTCAGCGATTGCACAGAGCACAGAGAGTATTTGCATAACGCAGCACAGAAAACCAAACTATAAAAAACCTCACAGCTGGATTATGGGTAGTTGGGTACCTCCTCGAGCACGACCCACCCAGATGACATCTGATCTCAAAGTCTCTGATAAAGCCTCAGCAGGCTAGCTACCCCAGTGTTTCCCCTACCATAATTGTCTAGGCGGGGTGGAGCGGGGCGGGGCAGTTAACCCCACAGACCAGTAGACTTGTCTGTCTGAGTACTTGGCACTTCCCTGCTGTGAGTAGATAGATACAGCAGGTCAAAGGGATTGTTAATTGTCTCAGACAGTTGATGGGGTATGGGGTCTCTTCCACACTTATCCAACAGCATGCTAGGGCAGGGCTATGGGGCTCCTGTATGTTTTAAGGTAATTTTTTCCTCTGTTGCTAATGGTGTATCTGCAGCCTGTGTGCTTTGCCATCTGCCTGTTTCAAGGCTACTTCTACAGAGCCAGAGTAGGCTTCAGTAGCCTGCTCACATTACCGCCTTCATAATGAAACTTAACTGCCCCCTGAACAAAGTATCCCATATTGACATTCACAAGGCATATTTCTTCTAATTTATGTTCATATGGGAAATGTGATTCAAATCTAGCTGAGAAAACGTGTACTGTAGCCTTATCATTTATATTTTTTACTTATCTATTTTTTACTTAACACTTATTTTTCTTAAAACTGCATTGTTGCTTAAGGGCTTGTAAGTAAGCATTTCACTGTAAGGTCTACACTTGGTGTATTCGGCGCATGTGACAAATAACATTTGCTTTGATTTGATAAAAAAACTCTCTTCAGATTGATTCTCTGTAGCATTCATAGCAAACTGCAGTCTAGACTATAACTTATTAATGATATCTGCATTCATAGGATGAAACAACAGGTTATTTAAGCTGTGCAAATAAACAGTGCAAATACAATTTGACCCACTTTTATCGTGAATTATGCCAGACTGTGTATTTACAGGACAACAGGACCATTGGCTGTAGTACTGAGATCAGATGGATAGCAGGCAGCATTAGTAAACGCCCTGCCCCTGGTCCTTGGGCCCTGCTAGCATTGCCATAGTGACTTGATTGTTATTTAAAAGGGTGTGTCCTCTCAAAACCACATTAAAATGGTGGGTGGCTAACCCTGGAAACCCTTACACACAAACACACACGCACGCACACACACACACACACACACACACACACACACACACACACACACACACACACACACACACACACACACACACACACACACACACACACACACACACACACACACACACACACACACACACACACACAGAGAGCTGTTCCATTGGAGCACCAATGACATAATTGCAAATAGGAGCTTATTTTAGGCCTCTGCCTTTAAACAAGTGGAGTTTAATGTCCTCTGGCAATACATCTATTAAACAGACAAACCTAGTGGGCCTGATATCTAGCTATGCCAGAATAGGGCTGTGGTTCCACTTAGTTTAAGCTCGAAACAGAAAAGCCACAAATACAGTGGTGTGTGTGTGTGTGTGTGTGTGTGTGTGTGTGTGTGTGTGTGTGTGTGTGTGTGTGTGTGTGTGTGTGTGTGTGTGTATTAACCCATATCTGCCAACAAATAAAGCCCATAGTGTTATCTGACTGAACAATTCAGCTAAATATAATATAGCGTACCTGAAATAATACATATTTGCCATTTAACAGACGCTTTTATCCAAAATGACTTATAGTTATGCGTGCATACATTTATTGTTTTTGTGAATGTGAATCATCTTCAAACATCTTTGGCTGCATAGTCGAGAGATTTATCCAGAATTCTTCCTCTTTATATTGAAGTTCATAGTAACGGCCCGGCCACATAATTAGCACTGGTGTTGTCTACTTGAGATGTGATGTATCCAGTCTAGTCAGTGGGAACCACCGGAGGAACTGTCGTTTCAAACACCAGAAACAAACACCAGCTCTGCCAGAAGACCTCAGCTTCTCAGACAGGTTTAAAACACACGTTGTTAAACCTCTGTTCACCCCCCGATGGGGTTTTCCTGAACTTGGCTGAAAAGCTGTTTCAATGTGCATCTCCACATGACTGAGTTAGGACTTGAATGCCCTAGAGGACTCCCCCAGGGGTCTTATCTACTAAGGGCTGGTGTGGGTGCAGGCTTTTGTTCCAGCCAAGCAATAACACACCTGATTCAGCTAATCAGTCTCATAACTTAAAAATTTAATCAGGTGTTACTGCTTGGCAAAATAAGAAAAAATATGAAACTGGCACACTGCTCTTGCTAGTATCACTGCTCTTTATTAAGCTTTACATATCGATGGCCTTATTGAAGAGCAGTGATACTAGCAAGAGCAGTGTGCGAGTTTCTTATTTTTTCTCATCTCATTCAACTGTTACCATGCACCTGCAGCAGAGATAGCTAAGACGTGCGAGTGCCTTTTGAATTTTGAATCATTGCTTGGCTAGATGAAATTGGCCACCTCTGCCTTTTGCACTACATGGTGGTATCAAAACCTTGATTTTTGAGTGAAAAGATTTAGGTTGTGGCAGTTGACCCTAAATCCGGGATTGTCCTATCACCAGGCATGTAGTCATGCACTCAGGAGAAGTAAAGGACAATTTATTAAGCAGTAAAACTCTGAAGTATATTTTTGCAATTATTCACACCACTTTGACACGCTAGGTTACGAAGTAAATTAGCAATTTGAGCAGCCTATAAATCTAACAGTTCTCACTGCTTGATGTTCTCTAAGTTCAGATATCTCAGTGCCATGACTCCAATACATGTTTTCTGATCTGCTTTCATGATTTTTTAAGCGTTTCACAATAGATTCGACAGTTTCCTCTCTCCAGGTAAAGAGGATGTGGCAGGAGTCAGACATCCCTCCCGGTCCGTGTCTGTTTTTCCCCTTAGCATGATGAATGTGAGTGGGAGGCATGGACAGGAACTCCGATCCCTTAAGACTGTAAGACAACATCCTACCTATCTGGTTAAGCAATACTGCTCCACATTTCTCAGAAACTCTTTTTAAAACTTTTTTTTAAACATATAACATATAAAATAGAGACCACAAGAACAACCTGAGCCTGCTAAGGTGCCTTAATATAATTAGTAAATACAGAACTAGACCATAATTACAATTTTTAAGTTGTCATAGGTAGTAATATAGTCTGTGTATATTTAGCAAAATGTCCAACCTTCTCTTGTAGTTGGAAAGTCTGTGGATCAAGTCTAGGGAGGTAGATTGTTTCATGTACAAGTTTTGATACTTTTTGTAACATTATAACAATGGAAAACTAGTCCCAGAAAATGGATAAATTAATAGGTATGTTTTGGCTTGGCTCAAATACTTTTTCCTTGGTGTTCTCTAAGGGAGGTCTTAGTACAAATGTTCATGAAAATCATTGCAGTCAGACGTAAGATAAATTGCATTTTAGCTTTTAACCATTCTGTTTGATGAATGTGAAACATTGAGAAACGTTTAACAGTGATAAAGGGAGAAGAAAAACTGTTTTTACCTGGAACTTCCTCCAATCCATAGCTGGTGCTGTTGGGCTTGAAGCGGTCTGGTTGGACCTTCATATTGGGGCACAGCACATCTGAGAAGAGAGCAGAAAAAATGTCTTATACAGAATACTATCTTTGACCATTCCTAGAAACCTTGTTAGCTACATCATTTTCATTGAATAGGATCATTAACCTTGTTAGCTACATCATTTTCATTGAATAGGATCATTAACCTTGTTAGCTACATCATTTTCATTGAATAGGATCATTAACCTTGTTAGCTACATCATTTTCATTGAAAAGGATCATTAGTTTTAACTAGATGGTCAGAGTTATGAAGGGCGTGTCCCATTGAAACGGGATCCTTCATTGAAACTATCTGTAGATACTCCAGAAGGAGTAGGAGCTGCATGCACCAACCTCAGCGGTGACAGTTATAGACTCACACACACACACACACACACACACACACACACACACACACACACACACACACACACACACACACACACACACACACACACACACACACACACACACACACACACACACACACACACACACACACACACACACACACACACACACACACACACACACACATATCTCAGAGGCCTGGGATGGCCCAGTGATGACAGAGAGGAAAGGCTATAGCCCCACTCAGGGTTAGTTTACATTGGCAGAGACGTCTTTTCTATTTGTAGGAGGGAAGACTTTTCTATGTGTTGTTGCTGAGGTAACAGGTATCAATGATGCTGGCACAATGGGATGGGGGTTCTTTGTATGATGTTCAAATTGGGATGGAAGCTAGTGGCTCAGTTGGGGACAGTGGAGGCTGGTGGGAGGAGTTATAGGAGGACAGGCTCATTTTAATGTCTTGAACGGAATAAATTTAACCATATCAAACATATGAAACATATGTTTGACTCCATTCCATATATTCCATTCCAGCCATTACAATGAGCCCAGAATCCTGTAGCTCCTCCCACCAGCCTGTATCTGGGGGAATACTGAAACTGTACTGTACATTTCTTTGCCCACCTCACTCTACTTTCCTGGAATACTGCATGGTTTGTTGTAGCATGTTCATTTGCAAAAACAGGCATATTAGAGACACCCATTATCATTGCATTCCATTGATCTCTATTAATAAAATCTCTGAAATAGTTGTCAGCTATGACGACTGAGAGGAGAGCAGACACACTGGCACTAAAAGGTGCTGACTGTGAAATAATTTAAATTCATCAACATAGTTGTGTTAAGACCAGAGGAATTCAGTTTTAACCCACATTATTGCTGTTGAACTGTGATGCTATGATAAGTTGGGATCAGGGGAACTAACGGCACTTAACCAAATGTATTGTTCATCTCAAGTGCGTGTGTGTGAGTGTATATGTGTGCATGCGTGTGTGTAGTGCCTGTGAACTTGTGTGTGTAAACCAAGCAGAAACCCAGACCGCGCAGAAGATCGTGTCTCTGACGATCATGTACGATCAGACCCTGTAATTTTCTTTAATTGAGGCTATAAAAAGGACTTTGTTGAGTTAAGTTGAGTAAATGCAGAGTCAAGTGCATAATGTCCTGGGAAAATCCAGGTAGACAGTTTATCCTTGGTAGACTGTTACAGTGTGTCACGGTGTTCGTGCCTGGCTGCCATAATATGTTTTTTACTGTGTAAGAAAAGGAAATAAGCAACCAATATCTTCTACATTTGATATCTATCTCTGGGATGTGTTTTATGTTGTTTGATTGTTTGTTTGTTTCTGTATCCTTGCTTGTTCAGTTTACTTGTGACTTTAAAAAAATTATGTTTACTTTTATTTTAAAGGAAAATTCCACCCCAAAACTATCTTGTGGTATTTGTTCCATTAGTCCATTGTTGATATAGTCCCAAAATGTTTTGAATGCCAGCAATCAAGTTTTCAAGATTTTAGGTCAGGTGATTGTGGAGGCCAGGTCATCTGATGCAGCACTCCATCACTCTCCTTCTTAGTCAAATAGCCCTTACACATCCTGGAGGTGTGTTGGGTCATTGTCCTGTTGAAAAACAAATGATAGTCCCCCCAAAAGCACGGACTCCCGACCACGACTGGTCCCGGCCTGGGCACCGGTGGCGTGGACAACTTCGGTTCTGGAGTGCGACTGGCTACCGGTCCCGAACTGGGCACCGGTGTACCAGGTGGCTCCGGCTCTGGAGAGGGGCTGACGACCGGTCCCGGGCTGGGTACCGGTGGAGTGGATGGCTCCGGCTCAGGAGCGGGGCTGACGACTGGTCCCGGGCTGAGCACCGGTGTGGCAGGCGGCTCCGGCTCTGGAGCGGGTGAGGTGGGGGGACGCACTGGAGGTCTGGTGCATGGGGCCGGCACTGGAGGCACCGGACTGGACACACGCACTGGAGGTCGGGTGCAGGGAGCCGGCACAGGACACACCAGGCTGGGGAGGCGCACCGGAGATCTGGTGCGTGGAACCGGCACAGGTTGCACCGGACTGGTGACACGAACTTCAGGGCGAGTGCGGGGACCCGGCACAGGTCGTACCGGAATGTAGAGACACACTGAAGGACTGGTGCGTGGAGCCGGCACAGGTTGTACCGGACTTGAGAGAAGCACTGGAGGCCTGGTGCATGGAACCGGCACAGGTTGCACCAGACTGGTGTCACACACCTCAGGGCGAGTACGGGTAGCCGGCACAGGGCGTACCGGACTGGAGAGACATTTTAGGGCTCAGTGGTATCTCATGGGAATCATACACCAACAGTAACATACAATGCAACAGCATGTCCTAATCAAGTTGAGCTGAATCTGCATTGTGGGGCTCACCATAATGTCTGTTGCAGAGGGAGAAGAGAGAGCCATGAGTTTTGATCAGTCATGGAAATAAAAGTTCTGAAAATAAATTGGCTCACCATTTATAAAGAAATGGAGAAGGAATGAAGGAAGTAATACTGACGTTTTGGTACAGGTACAGCCGAATAGCGCAAAAATAATACTATACTAACCAGGTTTCTATCCAACCTTTTTATGCAAGTGAAGTACATGTCGAATAAAAAATGTCTAGACAAGCCTGATGGAAACAGAACATTTGTCAGTAAACTTTCCAAATGTTGACAAAACAAAATAGGCTAGACAAGGGGGGATCTTTTTGTGTTGATACATTTAATTATGCAAAAAATGGCTGTGGAAACCCCTTTATGCGCAAATGTTGATATAATAACAATCAAATTGAAGTAAACTTGGAGTAGTGTGATGATATGTTATGTGTCTTGGCATCTCTATTGTGGCCTGTGTGAGCGATCCCCAATTAGAGGCAGCTGCTCTGCGTTGTCTCTAATTGGGGATCGTATTTATGGGTTTTGCCTGCCCACTGGCACGTGGGTTATTGTTTGTGTGTGTGCCGTGTGCACCTACGTTGTGGTTGCTGTGTTGTTCTTCGTTTGTTGTTTTTTGGTTTAAATAAAGTATGTCAAACGTCTACCGCTCTGCGCCTTGGGTCCTGCCTCAGAACCGTGACAGCTTGATGTGTCCATGCTCTTGTATTAACAGGAAATATAGTGGAGCAGGTGCTGGGCCTTATTTAGCCTGCTTTTCATTATTAAGTTTAACTAAAAACATCTGTATATAAAATAGAAAAATTAGGTTTAATGAAATACCAAACCTTACAAACCTCACTCCTACAGGCCTTTGGTTTCCAAACTAGGTAGTCTACAGTGTTATTGCACTTTGCTCAAATCTTTGCTCAAATCTAACAGCTTAATAGGCCTAATTTGTCTAGTGGACTTCTATGGTTCACACAAATATAATCAAAAGCATTAAACTGAAAAGAGGCTTGAACTAAGGAGTGTATCTAATTCAGTCTACTGTATTACCAAATAAGTACAATTATGGCAGTTGTATAGTCTTTGATTTGGCAAACACGCCTTTCTCGTTCACTGAGGTTAAGTTGAGTTAAAAGGTTTCTGTGTTTATTTATATATGTTCCCCCAGCACTGTGTTTAACGTTTGATGAAAAGGTGAAAACATACAACGTGGAAGTCATAAAATTCTCTTTAGGACGTACTTGAAACATTAGAACTGTAATTTTCAGAGCAAAAATAACTTGGGCCACTCTGTGCGGTGCCCACTTATGTATATTCTGAAATACACTAAAATGGTAATCCTAGAGATTACAGAAGGAAACGTTTTGGGTGGCCGTGAACTAGTTGTCCAGAGTAAAAGAGGTTCTGTGTCAGTGACCCCTGAGTACACTTATCCCCATATCGTATTAGATTGTATGTCTGAAAGCATGTGCCATTATAACTAGAGAGGAATTTATAGACTGAGGTGGGTATATTAACGTTAGAATATGTGGTCTCAGAGTGTCAGGCTTAAGAGCTTCCAAATGAATCTCCTAGCGTCCTGCCAAACTCAAGTGGTTAAAGTATCACTAACTCCACAAGGACGCCTGTCTGACTTAAATAAAGAATAGAGGCTCTGATTACAGTGTGATTCTGAGTTAACAGTTAACACAGCTCTGAGTATTGTACCATCCTGTTGTGCTCTTTAGCAGTAAATGAGATTATGTGTGCATCCAAAATGGCACCCAATTCCCTACATAGTGCACTACTTTTGACCAATGCCCAATGGGGTGGTATTTCAGTGACAGGCTACGTTGAAATGATGGTCCTACACTTATCTCTTTCTGACAGTGCTATCTGGGATCCTTGGGACGTCCCTACCCTAAACCCTAACCAGAGTTTCTAAACCGTACTGTGCTATCTTTGCCCTAACCCTAACCTTAACCCATATCCTTACCCTAACCATAACCCTTACCATAACCCTTACCATTTTAAATGTAAACTTTAATGGGGTGATGTCAGAGTTGGGAGGTTCCAAGGATCCAGTTTACACGTTACAGTTTCAGGCGTACGCTGCTTTCCTGTTCAGCTAATTTTAGTGGGGAATGCAAACTGTGGTGTGCGAAGTATCCAACCAATCATCTTCCACCTCCTGTCCTGAACATACAATACATACTCACTATTCCACTTTCCTCACCAGCCCAGAGCCATCCCAGGCCACATACCTCACTGTTTTAGCACGTATCTATTTTTCTCGTCAAGGCATATGTAATACAGTATATACAGTGGCAAGAAAAAGTAAGTGAACCCTTTGGAATTACCTGGATTTCTGCATAAATTAGTCATAAAATTTGATCTGATCTTCATATAGTAATCTTCATACAACAATAGACAAACACAGTGTGCTTAAATTAATAACACACAAAGTATTGTATTTTTCTTGTCTATATTGAATACATAATTTAAA
This sequence comes from Thymallus thymallus, assembly GCA_023634145.1. NCBI lineage: Eukaryota > Metazoa > Chordata > Actinopteri > Salmoniformes > Salmonidae > Thymallus > Thymallus thymallus. The sequence continues at coordinate 17,034,575 of CM042396.1, read as the reverse complement.
CATTAAGAGTGTAGGTTGAAAAAAGTATGTGAACCCCTAGGCTAATGACTTCGCCATAAAAAACACTTTATTCTATTCACAAGATGCCTGATGTGAACCATGCCTTGAACAAAAGATATCTCAGAAGACCTAAGATTAATAATTGTTGACTTGCATAAAGCTGGAAAGGGTTACAAAAGTATCTCTAAAAGCCTTGATGTTCATCAGTCCACTGTAAGACAAATTGTCTATAAATAGAGACAGTTCAGCACTGTTGCTACTCTCCCTAGGAGTGGCCGTCCTGCAAAGATAACTGCAAGAGCACAGCGCAGAATGCTCATTGAGGTTAAGAAGAACCCTAGAGTGTCAGATAAAGACTTACAGAAATATCTGGAACATGCTAACATCTCTGTTGACGAGTCTACGATACGTAAAACACTAAACAAGAATGGTGTTTATGGGAGGACACCAAGGAAGAAGCCACTGCTGTCCAAAAAAAACATTGCTGCACGTCTGAAGTTCATAAAAGAGCACCTGGATGTTCCACAGTGCTACTAACAAAATATTCTGTGGACAGATTAAACTAAAGTTGAGTTGTTTGGAAGGAACACACAACACTATGTGTGGAGAAAAAAAGGCACAGCACACCAACGTCAAAACCTCATCCCAGCTGTAAAGTATGGTGGAGGGAGCATCATGGTTTGGGGCTGCTTTGCTGCCTCAGGGCCTGGACAGCTTGCTATCATTGCCTTAAAAATTAATTCTCAGGTTTATCAAGACATTTTGCAGGAGAATGTAAGGCTATCTGTCCGCCAATTGACGTGATGCAACAGGACAACGACCCAAACACAGAAGTAAATCAACAACACAATGAATTCAACAGAAGAAAATACCCGTTCTGGACTGGCCCAGTCAGAGTCCTGACCTCAATCCGAATGAGATGCTGTGGCATGACCTCAAGACAGCGGTTCACACCAGAAATCCCAAGAATATTGCTGAACTGAAACAGTTTTGTAAAGAGAAATGATCCAAAATTCCTCCTGACCGTTGTGCAGGTCTGACAACTACAGAAAACATTTGGGTCAATCAGGTCCACAAACTTTTTGTTTACACGGTGTGTTCAATAAAAACATGAAAAAGTATAATGAAAGTATAATGTGTGTTATTAGTTTAAGCAGACTGTGTTTGCCTATTGTTGTGATACAATTTTATGACCAATTTATGCAGAAATCAAGGTATTTCCAAAGGGTTCACATACTTTTTCTTGCCACTGTACATGATGTTATTTATAATGGCTAACAAAAATAATACAACATATTTGTACTGAAAATGTCCCTGTCAGAGGATGTGCAGTAGTGTAGCTGGGTAATTCAGGCTATCCAGCATTCCACAACTCTTACCCAAGTCACTGGGGCATGCGGCCACAAAAATGTACCGGCCTCAAAAACTAATTTAATTTACGAGCCATTCTCTGTTTAACGCCCACACCTCACACATACTGTATCATGTCACACCCAGTCAGAGATAAGAGAGTACAGGAAGGACCGGCTTAGTCGAGGGGAAATGCCTAGTCGAGAGGAAAAACGTTTAAAATGGCTCATGTAGTGTAATTGAATTAAGGTGTGTGGTGGAGTTTGGGGTTAGGGACTTCGTTAGAGGTGTAAAAGGGTTTGTTTTGGAGTGTATGGGGGATAATCACTGTGTCATTTAAGGATACATAAGTTCAGAGTGATATAGATTTAGCTATCTTTAAAGTTCAAAGTAACAGATTTATATAGTAAAAAGGTTGACGTTTTTGATTGATGGAAATAACTGCATTTTCAACTGCATTTGAAACCCAATTCTGATATCCTGATTGTGTATGTAATGTAGCCATCTTGCTTTCTCAAAACTGACAAACTAAAGAGTTAAGGCAGTCACAGAAAAATCCTACACCTGATAATCTACTCTCACTGAGCTCTCACTGAGCCTCCTTCTCAGCCTGTGATTGGTTATTTGTTCTCACAGAGCCACCTTCTCAGCCTACTCTCACAGAGCCTAAGGGATTGGTTACTTACTTTCACAGAGCCGTCTCCTCAGCCGCCCTCTGATCTTGTCGATGGCGTTGAAATCTGTCACATGGAACACGTGGGCGTTCTTAGGTTCCGCAGCAATCTCCTCGAGCTCCACCTTCAGAGCCTCCCCTATGCCCACCGCAAACATCCTCACCCCGGCTTTCGCTGCCGCCTTGGAAGGCTCCAACACGTAATCCTGACTCCTCCCGTCCGTCAGGAGGATAGCCACCTTCTGGATGCCCCTGGCTGCAGGCCTGGCTCCGGCCCGCTCTGTGAAGATCTTGGTTGTGGTGTAGCTGATGGCTTCCCCGGTCATAGTGTTCCCTCCCAGGTAGCGGATGTTCCTGGCGGCCCTCTTCACCTCGTCCATGGTGTGGTACTGTCCCAGGTTGAACTCTGTGGTGGGCCGGTCGCTGTAGCGCACAACAGCCACACGAGTCTTGTCCGGGCCCACGTCGAACGACTCCACCAGGTTGGAGACCCACTGGCGAATCTTCTCAAAGTTCTCCTTCCCCACACTGGATGACGTGTCCAGGATGAACACCAGGTCATAGTGCACGTTTTTACAGCCTGAAAGGAAGTGGAAGGTAGTATGTTAGAAGTCAAACCTGAGGATCTCCCAGTACTGTACATAAATATAGTAACAAGGCTTTGGTCCAAATAGTATTTATTTTCTTTCTAACTACTGAAGACTGACCTAGTGTGGAGTGCCAGGTTGGCGGGGTTTCTATTTTCAGGACTACTCCATTGGTTCCCTACCAGCTCAGCATGGCTCAAGGTATATGAAAGAAAACAAATACTATTTGAACAAGCTATTAACAGCTGATGTCCTTACCTGCCCTGCTCTGAGCATCAACCCTCTGTCCTGATAGCGTCAGGGTCAGAATGACCAGGACCAGGGAAGCCCTGCATCCCAGTCGCAGCTCCATATCAGCCTCGGGTCTTTTGATCTTACGTTGTGATCACCATCAAGGTCTCCAACCTGTAGACATCAACAGGTCACCATTACAAACTACCAAGAAGCAGACAGGTGTGAGAGACTACAGGACATTTCCTGTTACCTAAACCACAATATTATCCTTGAATATTGAATATTGAATGTTGGAATATTGGAATATTGGAATGCAATATCATGTTCAATGTCTTCTGATTCCGATAAACAGCTTTTCTTTGGGGAATATTAATTTCACAAAAAGCTACAATTCCATATTCAACTCTAATTTGCTCATTGATGTAGTAGTCAACTAAGCAGCTCTTCTGGAAGTAGATTGAGGAATGTGTTAGTTGACACTATTATAAAAGGCCAATTGAAACCTGACCCAGTGACTAGATTGTCTGGACGTGAAAGTCAGTTACAGTGCTCTTGTAGTAACATAGTGTTGATAGAACACACACACACACACACACACACACACACACACACACACACACACACACACACACACACACACACCAACTCTAGCTAGAACTTAATGTGTCACCATACAGAGGTTACAAGGTTATGTCTCTCATCTGTCATCAACCTAATTTATATCTTTAAGTCATCCTTACGGGAAGAGTGTCTGTGTGATTTAGCAGCAGTGAACTAAGATCAGAGCCAGATACAGTATAATAAGTCTGTGGGCCCAATGCTACACTGTCATCAGAGGGCTAGACTAGTGGTGTGTGGGGAAAGCGCTGGCTTTGGTGTATGGAAGTCTGATGATGTGGCAATGTCTTGTATGTAAGATACAGATCTTACATACTGTAGCAATGACAGGATAATCAAATCCAGGAATACAGCTATGTGAATGTTTTAGCAAAGTGAAATGGAGGGAAATAGTGGAACCTGTTTAAAAATGTGTTATGTGAATGTGATTCCTACTAAGAACTTGGAACAGTAGAACTTGACCAAGTTAAGTTCTGTTCTCATATGATTTCTCCTCTCCTGTCTTGTGTTCTACAGTTACATCATAGGGGAGTGCCCACAGCCACTTAACAATTGCTTGATTGTCCATGATCCTCCAGGAGCATGGTCAACATGTAAACACCCTGTGCAATCACCATGATGTTGGGTTAAACCTGTAGTCTGGTTAGTTTGGCAGCAGCTTCCTTTATCTGATATACCACAGAACTATTTATGCCCTGGAACTTTCATTGGTTTTACTGACACTATTAATGAGCTCAAGGTCTACTTAGTGAAATGGCTGCAATTGCTGTAATTAGTGTGTATTTGAAGCTGACGAAAATGAAAATATGTCTCAAGCGCCCACTCAATGCACATAGCCTACTGGGAAACTTTTCAGACTTGTAAAAACGAACCACAATATATATGATAGGCCTACATCTTGAATAACTGCTCAACAGACGGCTCATCTGAGAGATCAAATTATGAAACTAAGGAATCATTAAGTGCTACTTTGTATTTAGCATAACTTTGTCCAATCAGAAAAGGTTTTTACACCACCACAGTACTCGTTGTCACCACATATACTCTGTATATCATGTAAGCTTTCAACTCAGTTTCAACTCAGCAGCCCAAGCCCTAATCCTGAGCCCAGATCTCCTCCGTACAAACTATGGTCTGTATCCTGCATGGGGCCTGTGTGTTTCCACCTCCTCTCTCAATGGCAGACCAGGGACTACAATGTAGATGTCTATTCCAGAAACCTGTCTTCCATCATCCAGCAAATGATGTAAAAAAAACAGCAGGAGTTTTCCACTCCATAGGGGAAAATGAAATAAAGATGGACGTGGATCTGATAGCTAGTCCTGATGGAGCATCGAACATGTGGCTCCTCCAAGCTCCTCTCACAAACAATTTATCACAAACACAAATTCTAATGCAAAAAACATAAAACTACCCTCCAAAGAAACAATAATAATAGCCATGAATAAAACCATTTTGATGAGCCAGATTGACTTAACCTTTTACTGCAGTGGACCAAATCAGGGTAACAGAGTGTTTCTTGGTAGTCTTAAACAAATCTACTTTGAAATTAAAGTATATACCTCATACACATGATTATGGGCTTTAAAAAAAGAAGACATGTCAGATATAGAGTTGAAATGTATTCAATTTTGAGTTTGCATCCCAATATTATGGGGCGGCAGGTAGCCTAGTGGTTAGAGTGTTGGGCCTGTAACTGAAAGGTTACTGCAGGATCGAATCCCTGAGCTGACAATGTAAAAATCTGTCGTTCTGCCCCTGAACAAGGCAGTTAACCCACTGTTCCTAGGCCGTCATTGTAAATAAGAATTTGTTCTTAACTGACTTGCCTAGTAAAATAAAGTTTAAATTAAAAAAATAAAAATACACAATACTACACTATATCACAGAAGACTGAAATATAACAAAACTGTTTGACATAGAAACACTGGATAAAAAAAATATTAATAACATTCCACCCATGAGGCCACTAGGTCATTTGAATGCAGAAAAGGGCTACTCCTACCTGGATTGCAGATCACTTAGTTTCACTGGAGGTCTCGCTCTTGCTCCTGTCCTCCAGGTCTCACTTGTTCCTTAGCTCAGCATTAAGGCACCATCCCCTACCCAAAGATAAATCCCCCAAGTTACTTCCTTTACTGGTGCGAAGAAATGTAATCCTAAAATCCACCGCGATGTCAATCCAAGTGTTGATAAAAAGTCAAAAGTTAGGTGAGCATCTGCTACAACCTCTTGAATGGGTGGATAGAGTTGGAGGAAGGGAGGAACTGACTGAAGTTGAAAGTGTAGGGTTTCACTAGGGGACGAGGTGGCTTGTACTGCTCTAGCTAGCTGCTCAGCTCACAGACATAAAAAAAAAACCCTGACAGCCCTGGCCAATTATAGACCAACTTTCTGGGTATATTTTAGTCTGTTTTTTTTCTTTATGGCTGCAGGGGCTGCGCCCATCTGAAATGTTGCTGCCCTCAGAGACAGGAGGCACACAGCATCTCTCTCAGCCACCGCCTGCTCTGTCCAACCACTCCAACCCTCCAGCCATAACCCTGCCTCAGATATAGCCACAAAAGAGCTGCCCTAGCTGCCTGCGGAGGACCGTGATGGTGGGCCGGTGGTGGCCATGGTGGGATGGGTCTACTCTAGCAGAGAACTTGCTGTATGGTGGTGAGGGTGTATTTGAGTCAGGGAAATTATTAGCAAGGAACACGTGTGCTTGAAGCTTTATTGTGTCTTGTGCTCCTCGTTGTGCTTGTGGTATTGGACGGCAATTGTACATTCTGGAAAGTGCTAAATTATTTAAAACATCATAGGAAAATGTCTGTTAACCACATTGAGAAGTAATGTTTACTTGAAGTCGTGTTGTCAGCCATGTTCCCTGCAGGAGTGGGGAAGAAAGGGGAAGCAGTGGTGTTGTTCTCCGGTGTTTTAGTTTCTCTTCTTCCCTCCCTCTCTCTCTCTCTTAGTGAAGTTGCCAGATATCCTGTCAGAATGGCATGCCTCCCTTTCCCCAATAGCTGTCTCAGAACTCCTCTCCCTCTCCCAGTCGGACCCCTCTGTGCTTTACAAGTCTCTCAGGTCGAGGTGCCTTGTTTGAACTGGAAAGTGATTGATACCGGTAAGTATATTAAAGTACATAACAGAGTCAACGTTAAAGCAACGTTGTGTGCTGGTTGTGTTTATGCTCAGGGGGAGTTGAGATATGTAAAAAATAAAAAAATAAAAAACATTTATGATTCACACATGCGTATAATACAGGACAAATATAATACTTATCATATTTACAGGACAAATATTGGACATAATGGCTATACATTCTGAGATTCTGTTTGTGCTTACCTTTGTAGTCAGTCAGTCAGGACAAGTGAGAACAGGCCAGTCTAACTATAGCCCCGGTGTGGTGTGAGACTGTAAGGAAGTCTGGTGGTCGGCTGATGGTTTGGGGCAGATGGACATTGCTGTGCTACTGGTGTCAGACTGACTCATTGAGGGTTGAGGAGTCGTCTGACTCCTTATGGTTGTAGGTTCAATTCCCGCAGGGTTCACATATACATTAAAACAATTTTATAAATGTAATGTCAGAATGAAGCGTGACTCAATGCAGAAAGCAGTGTGTTAGAAGCCTCTTGTTGTCTTCTGTATCCTGATTTTCTGTCAATACGACTCACTTTTTAAAAACAATGTAGAACGGCTGTGACGTGTTTTCTCACTCTCAGTTCATTTTGACATACCTGCGAAAACAATTGGACTTGAAATCTCACATATGTTTTGGGAGACATTTCTTTTCTCTATGATAAACTACCTGACTTAGTCAAGGGTCAACATACATTACCTAAATAACATTCCCGTCTGGAATATCTAAGTACAGATTTAGGGAAAAACTTGAAAAGAAATGGGTCACCTCAAAACTTGGATGTCTAGACTAGAGTAGCATCCTTTGTTCCGATTTGCAGAAGGTAGACCTTTTTATGTGAGTGTTTGTTCTGGCGCTTGTTCTGTTACCAAACACACACAGAGCTGTAATGCATGCTGATTGTAGGAAAAACACTGCTGAAAGACTATTGCACACCTGACAAAGTAGCTAACGTGCAGAAAGATGATAGACCTTAATACACAGTACTCAAAGTGTGGGGTGGCTGTTTCAGAAAATATGGCATATTTCAAAACTGAACTTTATTTGCTGTTGTCAGTGTAAACACCCCATTACTGCTGCGGCTCTGTTTGTGAGTTCTGTTACTAGTCAATTCCATTGTTTGGACTAGATGGGGCTGTTTCAGTGGTCTTAGATGAAGCAAATGTATCCATCTGATGAGACCTTGATAATAATCCCTGAATGCAGGTTAGTTTCACATAGCTTTACATAGCTATTATGATGCTCAAATATGATTATGTCACCTGCATATGCAGACATACAGTGGGGAGAACAAGTATTTGATACACTGCCGATTTTGCAGGTTTTCCCACTTACAAAGCATGTAGAAGTCTGTAATTTTTATCATAGGTACTCTTCAACTGTGAGTGACGGAATCTAAAACAAAAATCCAGAAAATGACATTGTATGATTTTTAAGTAATTAATTAGCATTTTATTGCATGACATAAGTATTTGATACATCAGAAAAGCAGAACTTAATATTTGGTACAGAAACCTTTGTTTGCAATTACAGAGATCATACGTTTCCTGTAGTTCTTGACCAGGTTTGCACACACTGCAGCATGGATTTTGGCCCACTCTTCCATACAGACCTTCTCCAGATCCTTCAGGTTTCGGGGCTGTCGCTGGGCAATACAGACTTTCAGCTCCCTCCAAAGATTTTCTATTGTGTTCAGGTCTGGAGACTGGCTAGGCCACTCCAGGACCTTGAGATGCTTCTTACGGAGCCACTCCTTAGTTGCCCTGGTTGTGTGTTTCGGGTCGTTGTCATGCTGGAAGACCCAGCCCCGACCCATCTTCAATGCTCTTACTGAGGGAAGGAGGTTGTTGGCCAAGATCTTGCGATACATGGCCCCATCCATCCTCCCCTCAATATGGTGCAGTCGTCCTGTCCCCTTTGCAGAAAAGCATCCCCAAAGAATGATGTTTCCACCTCCATGCTTCACGGTTGGGATGGTGTTCTTGGGGTTGTACTCATCCTTCTTCTTCCTCCAAACACGGCGAGTGGAGTTTAGACCAAAAAGCTCTATTTTTGTCTCATCAGACCACATGACCTTCTCCCATTCCTCCTCTGGATCATCCAGATGGTCATTGGCAAACTTCAGACGGGCCTGGACATGCGCTGGCTTGAGCAGGGGGACCTTACGTGTGCTGCAGGATTTTAATCCATGACGGCGTAGTGTGTTACTAATAGTTTTCTTTGAGACTGTGGTCCCAGCTCTCTTCAGGTCATTGACCAGGTCCTGCTGTGTAGTTCTGGTCTGATCCCTCACCTTCCTCATGATCATTGATGCCCCACGAGGTGAGACCTTGCATGGTGCCCCAGACCGAGGGAGATTGACCGTCATCTTAAACTTCTTCCATTTTCTAATAATTGCGCCAACAGTTGTTGCCTTCTCACCAAGCTGCTTGCCTATTGTCCTGTAGCCCATCCCAGCCTTGTGCAGGTCTACAATTTTATCTCTGATGTCCTTACATCAGAACTTGCAAAATCGGTAGTGTATCAAATACTTGTTCTCCCCACTGTATGTCATCCAAAATATGAGATTGAATAGCTTATGTCAGAATATCTACAATGGTTAAATGTTTTTTTTATGTATTCTAATGAGACCATGTAAAACATGTATTTACGAGCATCATCTTTTTATAAAAAATAAATATGTTTTTGGTACATATATAATATACTATATTTATCCTCTGTTATACTGTATACTGTACATACCGCCTGCCAGGGTACTTGGCATTGTAATTGGCTTGTTGATTTGAATAGCAGATGTTGTATGAAGTAAGATGCAGGGGCTTTTCTATAGTAATCTCCAGGTGATAAGCACAAGTAAACACACAACTAACTTCTCCGGTGATTGCAGCCTGGCGTCCTTCCTGGAAGCCATTTCCAGTGTGCAATTGGCCTCATTCAGGGTTTTCTCAGAGCCTTTTCTTTCTTCTCTGCCCTCAGGGCTTTTCCCTGCTGGACACCTTGGGCCAGCTTGGCCTCTTCCCCAGGTAATCCTCCTGTTGACATGTTAGATTTGCTCTGATCCTCTTCAGACAGAGCCTCCTCCTGCTGGTCTCCTGCTGGAATGTGCCGGCCACTTGGCATGCGCTCTCCTCACCATGTGGTACTACCACCTCCTGGGCCTGAGCTTTGGCGCTGGCGGGGAGAGAGGCAGAGGGAGAGGCTGCTTTGCTGCTAGGGGGAGGAGGGCCTTTGTCTCCTGTCTGTCTCTGGATTGGGTTGGCACGGGCAAGCTGCACTCTCAGAACCTTCTGCTGTCGCTGGACTCTGGGTGCTGTTTTAGTCAGAGGCAGGGAATGTGGGGCTGGGGTGGAGACACACTCTGCCGTACCCTTAAAAAGTCTTGGTCCCTCTCCTCTCACCCCACAGGCCTTTACCTTCCTGGAGCAGGGTTGGTCGCCCACCGTAGTGTCCACCATAGTGTCCAACGTAGTGTCCAGCTTATGGGCAGCAGCTTTGGCCTCCAGCCCAATCCCCTTCATCTTCTGTCTCTGGGGAGACCTGGACCTGAAGGAAGGAAGGAAGGAAGGAAGGAAGGAAGGAAGGAAGGAAGGAAGGAAGGAAGGAAGGAAGGAAGGAAGGAAGGAAGGAAGGAAGGAAGGAAGGAAGGAAGGAAGGAAGGATTGCATGAAATGTTTACATAATACCTACCTGACCAGGAGCAAGGAGTCCCTCTGGGTGGCAGGGCCCTCCTGGCCTGGAGTGGGCAGCATGGCAGACCCTGGCATATGCCGGCCCACCATCACCACGACTTCCTCCTCTTCCCCTCCCTGTGTGGCTGACAGATGGAGGCCAGGTGTTTTGGAATCACTGACGTTTTTAGACACCAGCAGGTGGTTCTGGCCGGTAAGAGGCATCATGGTATTTTTAGCCTGAGAGGTCAGTAGATCTTCTGGTCTGGGCAAGACCTGCAACAAATCACTCACAAATTAAAATCACTCACTCAATTACATTACATGAATATCTAACACAGCCAATCAACAATGAAAGTCCTTCAGATTAAATTATAGCAAAGTATTGGATACTTATAAAGTAGACATATCAATAATACATACTGTATGCTCTAGAGGTATTGTTGAACTGTCTGCTTTGTAAACTTGTTGTATATGTAATGTTGAGTCCAACATTGCACTGAAGATTTCCACAAAGATAGCCAATTTAAAGCTTCAACCCATTCAAAAACATTGCCATAGGAATGGATCATTTATAATTGAATTATTTTTCAATAATGAAACATCTTCCTTGAGATTGTTTTCCACAGATCTCAATATTCTCATCAGTTTTATGAAGAACATTTTATTTTCTTTGTGATTTCTCAGCTCATAAAGACTGTTCAAGTATAGCACATAAATACATTAAGAGTCTGCACTCAATGGTCTATAATGTCTAACATTAAACAAATTAATCGGCAAAGTAATCAGAATAGCAATTTCCTGAAGATGACAGTAGTTCACGTAAACCTAGTTCATAGCTCTCCTGTGTAAGTGTATATTACAGGAACTGATGCAAGCACCAATAATTTTTTCCTAATCTACATATTCTCGTGAAAAGGTTATAGACTGCATATAACAAGCAATGTCAGATACCTCCACTGCATGCGTATACTAATAAGAATCATACAGTGTATCCTACTGCCAATGCACTGCACTGCTCTTTCCATGACATAGACTGACCAGGTGAATACAGGTGAAAGCTATGATCTCTTATTGATGTCACTTGTTAAATCCACTTCAATCAGTGTAGATGAAGGGGAGGAGACAGGTTAAAGAAGGATTTTTAAGCCTTGAGACAATTGAGACATGGATTGTGTCTGTGCAATTGTATTGGTTGTCCGCAGCTTATGCCTGCCCATACCATAATCTCACTGCCACCATGGGGCACTCTGTTCACAACGTTGACATCAGCAAACCACTTGCCAACATGACGCCATACACGTGATCTGCGGTTGTGAGGCCGGTTGGATTTACTGACAAATTCTCTAAAACGACGTTGCATGCTCCCTCAAAACTTGAGACATCTGTGGCGTTGTGTTGTGTGGCAAAACTGCACATTTTAGAATGACCTTTTATTGTCCCCAGCACAAGGTGCACCTGTGTAATGACCATGCAGTTTAATTAGCTTCTTGACATGCCACACCTGTCAGGTGGATGGATTATCTTGGCAAAGAAAAAATCCTCACTAACAGGGATGTAAACAAATGTGTGGGACCAACACTTTACATGTTGCATTTATATTTTTGTCCAGTGTTTACACCCATTAAGATACAACACAGCTAAGAAGGGGATGGGTAGGTGATGAAGATATACAGCTATAATACTTACATGTTTGGCAGAATCATTTCTTCCATGATGAAAGGCTGTTGTTGTGCTGTGTATAGCACTGGGCAGAAGACAGGGGATGGGAGGACACTACGGCAAAAGGCAGGTAGGTTTTAGTTGCCCACTGACTGGCTGTGAGGTCATTAGGAGGATTAGGGTCAGCGGGCAGCAGTGCCATCTGTAATGATACCAAATCCAGCTCATGGACACCTTGAGAGAACCAGGACTCCAAATGGTAGTGTTTTCATGAATTATAAGGAATGAGGACTGGTAGTTTTCTATTGTCACCACTAGATGACGCTACAGGCCACTGAACTCTGTATCAACTGTGGACGTGTAAGTGTGTGGTCATCTCACAGCATCACTGGATAGAAGTCAAGTAGTGATTCCGGAGATATGGAGTTTGGAGAACTTCAGAGGACGCTAGGGACGTGTACCTGATCTTGTCTGTCAATTTATCAAACTAGCTTAGGGCTTGATTCAATCTATATCGCTGAAGTTAAGCATTATAGTGTGCTTGAAATGTAAAGGTAATTTCCGATTGAGCCGACACATGCAGAGTTTACCGTGAATGCAGTGCCTGCAAACGCAGGAACATTGTCTTTACATTTCAATCACACCGTAACGCGGAACCTCAGTGCCACGGATTGAATCGAGCCCTCAGTTAATTTCTACATAGACTGATAGAGAAAGATTTGTTTGCTATCTGGCAGCAGGTTATATAAAGTATATTGTAAAGCCTATGTATGGGAGTAATATAGGCTAGAATAACAAGTGACTGTGATCTTGTTGTGATCGGTGGCCTATTGCAGATGCCATGCAGTTACCTACTCACATTCCATTCCTGTGTTAATCTATTTGGACAGCTTAGATTAGACATGAGACTCTAGTGTTCTGCCTGAAGGAGTTCCTGTATCTCTAAACCAGTCTCAAACAGCAGCGAGTTTGTGCATTATTTACCTCCAGTTTACCTAACTGCCACTTTTATTCATTGTCAACAACGTGGTGTAGACCCAATCAGCTCACCGGAACTGAGTACCGGCACTAAACATTATTCTTCTGCTTGAGTTCCTGCATCTCCTTTAGAATATTAGCTCAAAAGTATTGAGGAGTTCCTACACCTAAATATCAACAGTACCGGCACTCAAAATTATTACCTGGCACCTATTTAAGTCCAAGTCAAGCACTGGCGTGAACATGCACACACCATCAGATAGAATTCTTAGCAAGCAGTGGGGAGGAAGTGGGGAAACCAAAGGGATATACACTGACCAAACATGAATGACACCATCCCACACTGGTGTCAAGTTGGCTGGATGTCCTCTGGGTGGTGGATCATTCTTTATACACACGGGAAACTGTTGAGCAGGAAAAACCCAGCAGCGTTGCAGTTCTTGACAAAAACACCTACTACCATACCCCGGTTCAAAGGCACTTACATTTTTTTGGCTTGCCCATTCACCCTCTGAATAGCACACATACACAATCCATGTCTCAATTGTCTCAAGGCTTAAATAAATATTTTTTAACCTGTCGTCGTCGTCCCCAAAACCAAGTCAAATGGCCAAACAAAGCTCACTGTTACATTTTTTCAAGAGAAGTTATTTTGATATCAGTGATTTCCTCTTGTGCACCTCTACATGAATTACTGATTGCATTGAACTAATCCAGGGCCTTAAAGACAGTTTCAGTACATTTAGAGACAATGATCAGCGCTACAACAATGTTTTTGTTCAGCACTTTTAGAAATCATGAAACACACATCTCCACTTCGACCATCAGTCCAGTGAAATATATAAAAACCTTATTTCAATTCATGCTCCGACGTGCCTCGGAAGTAATAGGGTACAGCAACTGGCCTATTACCAGTGTTATCATGTAGCCTATCTTGAAACGTGATCTTGACTAAGAAAAGGTCGGTGACCACTGTTCTAGTCTATATACGCTATGGCTGCCTATTGGGATTATTGCTGTTATATCAGGGCATTATGTTCTAGTCTCATAATCTATGAATTATAGGCCTACGGTTTATTATATGTAGGTCTATGTGAGTCACATGTTAAATGCAAAAGTCATGGATTTACGTAGGCCTACACGACAGGGTAGTCTATGCTTTTATGATCATTTAATGATGATTTGCATGCCCACATTTTGTCCCGCCTATGTTTTTGCTTGCCCTTCCATCAAGAGATTTCTGCCTACTCCACTGGATTTTTGTTTTCATGAATTCTCACACCATGGTGGTTTTCGGCCAGCTGGTTTTCTTTGAGGCCGTTTTTCTCCCAAATCTTCTCATCCATGTGTCATACACATCTTCCCTCTTCCCTGTTAGTCATTCATGTATTCACTAACTTCCCAAATAATCCTACATAACATAACATCAGTCTCTATTGCACCATCAGCAGCTGCATGCTGATGCATAGAAACCCTCCTCCGTCCATCCAGAGGAAACTTGGCTCTGCTTAGACGATCATTTGAGCTGTGGTGAAATTACAGGTTTAAGGTTGAATGGAGAGCGCCACCACCAACGCCACCGTCCCTCTAGGCTTTGAACAGAGGGCCACGGCGCAACGACACTCCAACGCCCCTCCACCCAGGCTGTTCTTGTTGTCCTCCTGCATCCCTGACGTCCGTGGCTCTGGCAGTGTAATTAGCATGGTGTGGGATGAGGAGGAAGACACAATAAGAACAGGGGTTGGATAAATAGGACTAAAGTGATCATCACACTGTGCTCTGCAGAGATCCCACCTACTGAAAAAGGGCAGGGGAGCATCCAGCAGCAGAACACACAAGCCTCTTCTTGAGCATTGCTCATTTTTCTGTCTGTCAGTGTCCTCTTTCCAGCACCCCCCTCCTGCATCTCTATGCCTAGACTAATATGCTCTACTAGTGCGCAGGAGACCTGGGTTTGTACCCCTTCTGAAAAATCACACACAAACACACAGTTCAGTATACATTCATACGCATCTTCTCCAGGCATTGGCAGCTTTTTGCAGACTTTTAGTGCAATTTACAGCCTATATCTGAATATCACCTTCACCACACACACATACACACCCTCACTGATTCAATATGAGTTTTCAGTCTGTCACCGTGGTTCATTTACATTTCACACCAAGCTTGGGGAACTTTGCTGTTGATTTCTGTGTAATAAAGGTGACTTTCTCAATACTTTTCCACCCATCTCCTCTACACCCAGACAACGTATTAGACAAGTATCAGCCTCCTGTGGTATTTCAGCACAACAGTTCATCTCTTTTGGGTTTGGTGTGAATTGAAATCAGTTTGATAGTTGTCTTGTCTTGTGCTTTAATTACAAGCACACAGAGGTTTATTCCAGTTTATTTTTATAATCACAGAAAGGATAGAGAGGGATAGAGACTTAACTAAGTCAGTGAGTAAGATCCTCGCTCACATTTTTATCCAGTTTAAATCAGATTCCTCTCTGGGACGGTTGCCTCTAGGTCATTCTGAATTGGAATGTAGAATTCTATCTTATTTGGCTTGATTTGCCTTGTATTTTGATCAGTGTAGACGTCTGGGGTCACTCTCTCTGGGCTAGAGATGTTCTCTCTTTTCACGTGTCCTTAAGCCAACACTAAAATGGCTTTTTAAGCCCCACTGTCTATCTGGAAGCCTTGAGCAAATAGGAGCTTCAGTTTGGGTTTGAGCTTCAAATTAGATACCTATCCTATCCCTTCTGGAGGGTGATTCTTAATAAACGTACTAGACTTATTAATTCATCATTTCTTCTTGGAGTAAAACTTAATCGCACCTACAGGTAAGGTTTTGATCTCAATATTTTAACTGCAATACTGTGTGTGTTGGTAAGGAATGAATTTGGGAATGTATGAGTTTCTAGACTGATTCTTGGCGGTGTAGTTTTTATACAATGTAGTCTGTCTTGGGGTGAATAGTGAAAACTGTACTTGGCTTGGGGTTACATTAGTGTTATGGTGGGGTTACAGTAGTGTTATAGTAGGGTTGCATTAGTGTTATGGTGGGGTTACAGTAGTATTTTAGTGGGGTTACAGTAGTGTTATGGTGGGGTTACAGTAGTGTTATGGCGGGGTTACAGTAGTGTTATGGCATTGTTACAGTAGTGTTATAGTTGGGTTACAATATTGTTATGTGTTATGGTGGGGTTACAGTAGTGTTATAGTGGGGTTACAGTAGTGTTATGTGTTATGGTGGGGTTACAGTAGTGTTATGTGTTATGGTGGGGTTACAGTAGTGTTATGTGTTATGGTGGGGTTACAGTAGTGTTATGTGTTATGGTGGGGTTACAGTAGTGTTATAGTGGGGTTACAGTAGTGTTATGTGTTATGGTGGGGTTACAGTAGTGTTATGTGTTATGGTGGGGTTACAGTAGTGTGAGACCAAACACAGACCAGAGTCAGAAGGAAGAGTTTGAGGCGTGTACTACCTTGGCTGCTGCTGCTATGGGTGAATAGTCAATACTGCACTGTGCAATCTCATATAGCGGAGGCATATACATCTGCCAAATAAAATGTATCATTATTATAATTATTACTATTGAGTGTACAAACATTAACAACACCTGCTCTTTCCATGATATAGAGTGACCAGGTGAATACAGATAAAGGCTATAATCCCTGATGTCACTTGTTAAAACCACATTAATCATTGTAGATGAAGTGAAGGAGCCAGATTAAATATGGATTTTTAAGGCTTGAAATAATTGAGACATGGATTGTGTATGTGTGCCATTCAGAGGGTGAATGGGCAAGACAAAACATTTCAGTGCCTTTGAACAGGGAATGGCAGTAGGTGCCAGGCATGTCAAGAACTGGTGTAGGCCGTCATTGTAAATAATAATTTGTTTTTAACTGACTTGCATAGTTAAATAAAGGTTAAATAAAAAAAATCAATAATAGTAAATGGAACACTGCTGGGCTTTTCACGCTCGACAGTTTCCTGTGTGTATCAAGAATGGTCCACCACCCAAAGGACATCCAGCCAATTTGACACAGTGTTGTAGTATATTTACAGTAGTGTTACAGTAGTAGTGTTATAGTAGATTTACAGTAGTGTAAGACCAGAGACCAGGGTCAGAAGTCAGAGGGTTTGGGGCGTGTGAGAAGGAGGCTCATAGTTTTTATTCAAGTGGTGTCATGGTTTCACCCAGGTCACCTGACCAGGAAGTCACCACGCCAAATCATGCACACACAAAAATGAAAACATAAACGTAAATGGTTGTTTACTCTCTCAACAAGTTTTCTCTTTCCTATTTATTGAAAAGAGAAAGCCTTTCCAAAACTGTGAGCTTTCCAAAACTGTGAAACAAATATGTCCATTGGGTCAATTTGGTCATTTGTTTAACCAAATTGATATAACATGTCATGTGGAGATGTTATGCATTTAACATTTTCATAATGTAATAAACATGGTACATGGCATTTGTTCTTCAGACCTAAAAAATAAATATTCTATTGCAAAGGATAATTTTTTTAACTAAACAAATGAGAGAAATTAAGAAACAGTAACATGGAATCATACAAGTAACCCAACAGCCTTCTAGAGTTTATCATGACACACATAGTTGTGCAATATTTGTCTCTTTGTCCCTGTAATAGGATAATTTGGCACTTTGGGCTTCTGGGCAGATAGAGAGCTGGCCGGCACATGGTGATATCTGCCACATTAAGCCCGAGGCATTAGGAGGACATGCAGAATGCAGAAAGATCGGCCAATAACCATCTTAATCCAGAGTACTTTCTGTTTCTGACTGCACAGCTTGGAGGTAAAATGCCAAATATATTATTTAAAAAGAGCAGGGATAATTCAACAACTAATATAAAGGCTGGATACCATCAAGTCAAAATCAATGTATTTCTTACAATGTCTTTTATATATACTTCTGAACAAACAACTGTTATCTGTTGACTCACTCAACATTGAATCCATGCATGGTAATGTGGCACATTTTGTGGCAAGCAAACCCCAGTAACAATTAGTGTTTTACTCTCTTGTAAATCATTGTAAAGCATTATCATAATTGGCATCACCTCACTGTGGAATGATCAGTCCTTAAAATGCTGGTATGCACTTAAAAAAATAAAATAAAATGAATAGAGATGCATTGAATATAGACAATATTGACTCATCGTCAATAAAAATGACTTTAACATTGACTCTCAACCCTTAATATTAATGTGCATGTCCACCATCTACACCAAGAGATTACAAATGTAGTAGTTTCCTTAAATGTGGGAGTGAATTCTCCACCTATACCCAATCATTCACCTCAGTAATTGGACAAGCGTAGAACCTGGGGAAGTTCTGCCTAAATAAATCATTTTTAAGTTGTAAATCAGCTGGCTTGTGTCTGTGTGGTTTGCCAAAAATAAGACCATTTCTGCTTTGGTTTTGTATTTGTATGAAGCGTACATGAATCCTTAGAGATGGATACATATTTTATAAGGACAAGTGTTGGATTTATTTCTCAGACGTAAAATGTGCCTACAGGTATAGAAACATTGAAATACAGTTTCTTAAAGGCACATATTATGCTAAAATTTGTAAAAATGCTAACGCATCTGAGCTATGGAAAGGCTGTTTTATTCCAAAGGATGAATACTTACAATATATGTACTGTACAGTAGATATAAAGTAGTCTGTATATTTACATGTGTATTTCTAGGGTCATCTGAACATTCTAGAACCTTGGATGTTAATGTTCAAATACGTTTTGTTTTTCTCATTCAAGACAGACACTAGCTATGTTTCCATTAACTTGTCCAGGGAGTTTTTGTCGACATTTAGAAAGTTCACATACAAAATGATGTGGCAATTGTCTGCTAGGGTGTGTTGACGGTCAGCTGGACATAATGACGGTCACATCTAAACCCAAAAACATTTAAGCAAAAACCTAGTGTCTAAAAATGTAGTGGTTTCCATTGACAATTTAGGCAAATTCCACATTAATAAATTGGTGACAGCCTGTATGCCCTCCCACCTAACTCATTAATGTCTCAGGTAGCCTGTGAAAGCCAGCATGGATACCAGAATGCAATAATTGACCAATATTTGCCACAATAATTATCATGTGCCAACATGTTGCCAAGGTCTGTGCCATGGTGAAACTTGCACTCCTATAGATCTGAAATAATTGGATGGCGAAACTTGCCAGCCAACCAGAAAAGCAAGGCGATGCAATTCAGGCATTCTTAAAAGTCAGGACAATCCTTGTCTTGCAAATAAACATTATTTTATATTTGAAAAAATAGATGACATCACGTGCCCCGGGTACCTTCAAAATTATTCAGCAATCATCAATTATAAAGAAAAATTACTTGTCGCAATTAAGAAAGTTAGACAAAATAAAAAATCCACCACTGTGGAATGGATAAAAATTGTCGATATTTAGAAAATGTCTCCAATATCTGCCGTTTTCACTACACATTGCAAAGATGTTTTGACGACATTGCTTTTGTTTAATAAACCTGGGTCAACGGAAACCTGCCTAACGGTATCCATGGCATTCATCCCTTTGCCCTGTGGCAGACTTAATTGGCACATTTTGTGCTTAACGAATCAAAGCCCAGTATTGCATTGTTCCTTCAGAAATCCATCTTGTCATATTTCACCCATTGATTGCCATTTGGCTGTCATTGAATTTCAATGTTTTGGATTGAACCCAAGGATAACATCATTGTATACATCTCAAATGCCTGTTATTGTGTTCGTAGGCTGTAGGCGTGTATATATTCTTAGCGACACAATTGAAGTTTGGACTCTTGGATTACACCTATCATCAACATTAACATTCTTACAGAGTAGCAGTGGTATCCTGGCCTGCTCCTCTATGGCTTGAAACAGGGAAGATCTGTGAACCCACGCTTGTCTATAGTACAGGACGCTTCCCTTAGTAAGATGATGCATCTCAATATCCTTTTCCTGGAAAATTATTACTATTTAAAAAATAAATTGATATGTATTGTTTTGTTTGGCAGGTGCATTCTGATTTCTGGGAGATCTTCTGTGATTTGATTCGGGCACCAGAACCGAAAGAGGCTATCCATTCAAAACCTGAGAGCAAAGGTTATTGTAAAAGTTTTCAGAATGGAAAGAAATTGACAAGCTAATAAGCTGTTCAGCCTAAACTATACATAGTTACTTTTAAGTGGCTAAACAAATCAAGTGTATTTTTTAATCATTATTATGATTATTTGCTATGAAAATTCAATCAAATTGCATGGTTATTATTATGTTTCCCCATTAGTCTATATGCATACCAGTTTCACAAAGTACATGCACTTATTCACTTTTTCAAACTGGAAAGCCTTACTCCTTTTCACATCCTCTATTTTACACCTAAAATCCAGAGAGAAAACATCTACAGACACAAACCATAATAATAAAACATCTGCTGTTTAAAAAAATGATTATAATAATGAAATTAAATAACTATGCCACATCTAATGCACATGCTAAGATTGGCAACAATATTTTGGCATGATGTTCTGTAAAGAAATCGTTTAACTTTTTAAGTCATTTCAAAAGCACTTAACTGCAATAATTTAAGTTAAGCTGAAACAGGCATACTCACTTAAAAAAAAAAAACATATCCCCCTTACAATGCTAAGTGTGCATCATTTGGTACGTTGTCACCATGGTCCTATATTATTTTAATGAGCCGGCAATAAGGAAAGTTGTAATAACGTCTGATGGTTCTGGTTAGTATTTCTCAGATGGGACAATTTCCTGGGAAAATAAGTATCCATGCTTCATGCGTTGAATCCCTCACAAGAACAAAACAAAACAATTAATGTCCAACAAGTTTTCCATTTCTTTCCAAAGCTATTTCCTCTTCAATCAATCCCAGTGAATCGCTTCAACATGTCGTATCTTTATACCAACCAAAATAAACAAAACAAAAGTGCTAAAATGAGATTTGGTTAGGAGCAGCATTGGAGATGCATTGTACTGTACTTGTAAATAAAAATGGAAAGTTAAGAAGTCTGTGTAGATAAGCCAACCCAGTCTGATGATCTGTTTCATTTCAACGTTTTAGCATTTAGGCAAAAAACGTTAAAATGCAACATAGAATTCAAAACACTGTGATGCGCTAGGCTCAGATAGACTTCCTTCTCTTCATGAGTCGGTGATTGTCTGTGAAGCTGTGGAGGCCTGGGGAGACTGAGCTGATGGGTGAGGGGAAGAAGCTGTTCTTTAGGGTGCTGGGAGAGATCTCCTCGATGCGGTACGACACCGAGTGAAAGTACTGGTGGGGGTTCAACTGCGAACTAAAGGAGTTCTGGTGGGAGAATGCACAGTCCATCCCTCCTCCTCCCCCCATCTCTCCCCCTACTCCCATCTCTCCCCCACAGCTACCAAACTCGTGTGAGTGGTAGTTCATGCAGGAGCAGACAGACGGAACATCAGTGACCTCGGCGCAGTACTGGCCCTGCGTTTCCCTGCGCCTCCTCCCTGCACCTCCTCCTCTCCCCAGCGTCTCCTCCTGGATGTGGATGATCATGCTGTTTCTGTTCCCCGCCAGCGAGGCCCTCTCCTCGGCATCCCGCCTCTCGTCCTCACTGTTCATGGTCAGGAACCTCAGCACCACCAGGTTGAGGAAGGCTCCTATGACAGTCAGGCCCACCAAGATGTACATGAAGCTGAAGGCCACGTACAGGGGCCTCCGCTGCAGGGCCCGGTTCTTCTGCAGGGCCACAAAGTCCCCAAAGCCGATGGTAGTCAGTGTGATGAAGCAGTAGTAGTAGCTCTGGAAGAAGCTCCAGTCCTCATAGTGGGAGAAGGCGGCCGCCCCGATGCACAGCGTCCCGATGCACGAGAAGAACCCCACCGTCACCATGTTCTCCATGGAAACGTCGGTGATGTGCATGCCACAGCACTTCTTGATACGCTTCAGGAGGGACTTGACGAAGGTGTTCATCCTCTCGCCCAGGCTCTGGAACATGACCAGGGTCAGGGGTATCCCCAGGACGGCATAGAACATGCAGAAGGCCTTCCCCGCATCTGTCCCGGGAGCTGCGTGGCCATAACCTGAAGGGAGACAATAGACCACAGTGACCAAGATGTAATGTACATACAGTACAGCATGGTAGAGCAGCATGGTAGAGCAGCATGGTAGAGCAGCATGGTAATAACCTGCAGGGGAGAGAAGACGGAGAGACAGTGATCAGGACATAACATCTATGGTACGGTAGTATGACAATAACCTGAAAGAGAGACAACAAACCAGAAACCGGGACCAGTATGTTACAGCAATGGCTGGATAACTGCCAGGGTTGGGCTCAATTGACTTTTCAATTCAGTACATTCAGCAAGTCAAATAGACCATTAATTTCCTCAATTGATTGAATTTAAAATAGAACCTAGCCCCACCAAACCACTTATTATAAACACAACTCCCCAGTTTGGCTTTTGGCTTTGTTTCTAAATAATGGCCAGCGAAAAATCCCGAAAGCATCCTGCTGTCCCTCTGCCAAGATGGCTATTGAATAAGAGCTGAGCCCCACAGACAGGGCCAGTATTGAATAAGAGCTGAGCCCCACAGACAGGGCCGGTATTGAATAAGAGCTGAGCCCCACAGACAGGGTCGGTATTGAATAAGAGCTGAGCCCCACAGACAGGGCCGGTGTTGAATAAGAGCTGAGCCCCACAGACAGGGTCGGTGTTGAATAAGAGCTGAGCCCCACAGACAGGGCCGGTATTGAATAAGAGCTGAGCCCCACAGACAGGGTCGGTATTGAATAAGAGCTGAGCCCCACAGACAGGGTCGGTATTGAATAAGAGCTGAGCCCCACAGACAGGGTCGGTATTGAATAAGAGCTGAGCCCCACAGACAGGGTCGGTATTGAATAAGAGCTGAGCCCCACAGACAGGGTCGGTATTGAATAAGAGCTGAGCCCCACAGACAGGGTCGGTATTGAATAAGAGGGCAGCACAGAAATGGGTCCAGTCATTCATCTGAGTACGGCCCAGAGATTATAAGGTTGTCCAATTGGTGGGAACATTCTTCTCCGGTCCTTTGAGCTGCGGGGACGTGTAGGAAATGTAGGAGTTATTGGATGAGGAAGGAGTGCAGGAGCCAATAAGGCTTTTAAGATAATTTGACTTCATCTTTAGGCCTGCAGTTGCTGACACACACACTCACATGCGCACACACACACACACACACGCACACAGTCACACATAAACCCAACCTGTGCTCATAACTAAAAAGATAATAATAGTGTTTTGTTGACCGTTCAGATTTGGAATATGATTGGATCAAACGCAGATGTAGGATAGGCTATACATGCTTTGTTATGCAGTACAGTGCAGTACAGTACAGTACAGTACAGTACAGTACATTATATGCATGCTTTTGAATATTAAAGGCAATGCTGAGAATACATGTTACATTTCCGTTGCATCCTTAACAGACACAGGAAGTAGGACTAACTCACAACAACCGAAGCTGTAGTCAAATAACAGCCACCGTTCTTATCCATGGAAGATGCATTACTCTCCTACTGTTTTCCACAGACCCATCGTAACCTGAACTAGTCCATTGGCCTTTGTGTTTCTTTACTATTGATTTCATACATTCCCTGAGGGGCTTCCACCCACTCAAGCACATGAGGAATGGTTATAGTTATAGACTCAGGACTAGATCTATCTGATTTGCAGCAAGCAGGGAATGGTATTTTATGTGCATATAAAGTGTGCTTCCGTGACCCAATGTGTTTTTACTCTTGAATAGGTTGCAGATTAGGGCACACAGTTCACAATGTTGCATTATATTTGGACTTATTAAGCAAGCAAATGGAAGGGAAAACTGGTTTGAAGATCTATGCTACCTAATACACAGTGCCTTCAGAAAGTATTCACACCCCTTGACTTTTTACACATTTTGTTCTGTTATTTTTTGTGTCACTGATCTAGACACAATACCACATACTGTCAAAGTGGAATTATGTTTTAAGAAATGTTTACAAATTAATAAAAAATGAAAATCTGAAATGTCTTGTGTCAATAAGTATTCAACCCTTTTGTTATGGCAAGCCAAAATAAGTTCAGGAATAAACTTTTGCTTAACAAGTCACATAATAAATTGCATGGACTCACTCTGTGTGCGATAATAGTGTTTAACATGATTTCTGAACGACTACCTTGTCTCTGTCCCCCACACATACAATTATCTGTAAGGTCCCTCAGTCGAGCAGTGAATTTCAAACACAGATTCAACCACAAACACCAGGGAGGTTTTCCAATGCCTCGAAAAGAAGGGCACCTATTGGTAGATTGGTAAAAAAAAAAAAAAAAAAATCATGGTGAAGTTATTATTAATTACACTTCGGATTGTGTATCAATACACCCAGTCACTACAAAGATACAGCTGTCCTTCCTAACTCAGTTGCCGGAGAGAAAGGAAACCACTCTGGGATTTCACCATGAGGCCAATGGTGACTTTAAAACAGTTACATAGTTTAATGGCTGTGATATGGAGAAAACTGATGATGGATCAACAACAACGTAGTTACTCCACAATACTAACCTAAATGACAAAGTAAATAGAAGGAAGCCTGTACAGAATAAAAAATATTCCAAAACATGCCTCCGGTTTGCAATTAGGCACTATAGTAAAACTGCAACAAATGTTGCAAAGAAATTAACTTTATGTCCTGAATACAAAGTTTTATGTTTCGGTCAATTCCAAAACAACACATCACTGAGTACCACTCTTCATATTTTCAAGCATGGTTGTGGTTGCATCATGTTATGGGTATGCTTGTCATCATCAAGGACTAGGGAGGTTTTTAGGACAAAAAGGAAAACCTGTCTCAGTTTGATTTCCAAATTCACCTTATAGCAGGACAATAACCTAAAACACAAGGCCAAACATACACTGGAGTTGCTTACCAAGACGACATTGAATGTTCCAGAGTGCCTTAGTTACAGTTTTGACTTAAATCGGTTTGGAAATCCATGGCAAGACTTGAAAATGGCTGTCTAGCAATGATCTTTAAAAGAATAACGTGCAAATATTGTACAATCCAGGTGTGCAAAGTTCTTAGAGACTTAACCAGAAAGACTCACAGCTCTAATCGCTGCCAATGGTGATTCTAACATGTATTGACTCAGGGGTGTGAATACTTATGTAAATTCGATATTTCTGTATTTAATTTTCAATACATTTTCAAATATGATAAACCAAACATGATCATTTACAATTACTGTACAGATATAAAAACTCATGTATGGTTTCCAAGATTAAGCCTACTCCAAAAAAATACCAGCCCTTCTGAAACAAAATGCCTTGTGTGATATGTACATATGAATTAGTATGTCTATTGTTCCGCACAGTCCGGTGACCCGTCATTCAGGGCAGGTGGGGCATTTTGAGCCCCACATTTTTACCCCCCAAAAATCTTTATTAAAAAAAAGGTTTTGAGTTTATGTAGCTTTATGTAGGCCCTAACAGTTTATGTAGCTTTATGTAGGCCCTAGCAGTTTATGGGCACAGTTTGTCACCGTTAAAGTGCAATTCATGTATTGTTTAGTGTTGTGTTGTTTGCCCCACCAAGATTGTCATGCTAAAATCACCACTGGCTCCGCAAGGTGAACATTTTAGCACTATGAATGTATCCAAAAACGTAATGCTGAAAAATGGTGTAAAGGCAGCTATGACTGTGCCATCATTCATAACATCTTTATTTATTCATGTTTATGCCTCAGTGATACAGTAACCATGCAGTATTCATACAATTACTTAACTGCATTATTAACCTAGAGCCTGGTACACTGACTACACGTTCTGTCTGAACAAATGAAACACAGCTATTCTGTCAGACTGATTCTCATATTCCTCCTCAAAGTTTCTTAAAAGTGTTTGTCAAATTTATCCAAGCAGCCACCAGAAAGGTGCAAATCTCACATTGTCAGTAGGAATTTGTCTTTCTCTGTTTTGCACCACATCAGTGAACCTCCACAGCTCTATCTAACACAGACAGAGGGATGACTGAAAGGGTTGTCTGTGTGTGTGA
Organism: Thymallus thymallus; assembly: GCA_023634145.1. NCBI lineage: Eukaryota > Metazoa > Chordata > Actinopteri > Salmoniformes > Salmonidae > Thymallus > Thymallus thymallus. The sequence goes on along the minus strand of CM042396.1, from coordinate 17,008,614 downwards.
GCGGAGGGAGAAGTTGAACACCTGCCAAATAGGAGTTAGATCTGTTACAGTGTATGGGGGTGTGTTTATGTTGATAGTAGACTTGTGATATTCATTAAAAAAATACAGCTAGGTCCCTATGAGGGAAAAATTATGTATTCACCTCATTTGTTTGAGATTAATAGTTAACAATATATACTTAAATAATAAGACTGGCCTACTAATGTTGAGTTTTTATGGTCTTCACTCTAGCTTCCTGCAGCTAGTCTGGGCGTCGAGGACATGGGTTTTTACTAGAGGTACAGCCACATTCCATTGTCTGATCAGTGGTGCATGTGAGACAGATGTCTCCGGTTTGTCTCTGAGCTGGCATTGCATAAACAAGATGTGGTGGGTTTAACCAAGATAGGGATAGCAGCCTGAAGGAATAGAACTAACATCTCATTGGTTGTTCTCATCCTTGCAGCTGGGAGACTAAGCCAGGGTGGGGTTAAGACAACACCCCCCTATACGGATGACGATAGGATGAACCCAAATTGGCTCATGATGCCACCCGATCTGCATGGTACCAGCATTTTTAAGTCTACTATAAAAGACCCTGTATTCTTTGAATGAGTTTAAGCTACTCAGCTCAACAGTTAAGACTGTTGACCGGTTTCATTATTGCAGTAATTAATCGATATTGAATAAAGATGAATAGAATATTCCACCACAGCCCGAATCACAACACTGATCTTTTTTTCTCAAAACGACAATATTACCCAGCAGCATTTACTTCAAAATCTCTAGCTTCAAAAAGACATGAGAACCACCTTTGTTACAGCAGCTAGCTATTAGATGTTACCCTGTATACACTCCATCACTTTGCTGTGCTGCTCCCTTTGCCACTGCTTATTAATCATCTTTAGATGGATGTTATTCATATTATCATCTCATCTGCATCATCTCTGTGTTCTGTATTTTAATCAAGATGTGAGAGACAACACGGCAGGTAGCCTAGCAGTTAGAGCACGGGGCCATTAAAACAAAAGGTTGCTGGTTCGAATCCCCAAGATGACAAGGTGAAAAACAACCTGCCGATGTGTCCTTGAGCAAGGCACTTAACCCTAATTTGCTCCAGGGGCTGACCCTGTAGATAGGCTGTCATTGTAAAAACAACTCTAAGTAATTCAACTGTAAATTGATTTTCTTTTAAGTGAAACATCTGGATGGGTCCTTCCAGATATTACATAATGTACACCTTGTAGCAGCAGCAACCAGCTGTCTGCGTTCCCTTTTGCACATTAAACAGCCTAATTAATATTGATTTTAATGGCTCAAATTATTCCTGGGGAGTAATCAGGCGGTAATGAATTACATCGGCAGACAGACATGACGATGAATGGATAAATCATATTTGATTTGTGGCACTACTTTATAACTGTGCTGAAACTAGCTCAACACCGTCCGTTAGTCTATTATGCAACAAGTGCATCTGATACATCAAAGCTGTCCTATCTAATACACATATACCCCTTCAGACACTGTGTGTGTGTGTGTGTGTGTGTGTGTGTGTGTGTGTGTGTGTGTGTGTGTGTGTCCTTTTTGTCCCTTTGGAAACAAGGTGCGTAGCCCACTGAGTACCTCACACAAATCCACACAGAGTATCTGGCATCAAACCTCACGTCATCTGTTTTCAGTCTCACTGAGAGAGAAGGGATAAGGCCCTAGACACATTGGTAAGCTGACAGCATGCACTTCTCTAACGTACGGTACGAATCTTTAACTAAGACGTTAAGGAACCCACTGACCTCAGATCTGCTGTTACCAATGTCCGTGAACAGATTCAAACATTATTGGGGAAAGGTTGGACATTTTCTGTGTTTCTCTCAATGTTAGACTCTGATCTTTCACAGTAATACATCAAGTCCTGCTGCTGACTAGAGGAATAAATAAGACGACTTTATGCTCATTTGAAAGCATTTGTTTCTATAATGATAGCTGAATGAAAATGTGCAACCATGCTGTTATGCTTTTCTATTAAACGAGTGCAGCTGTAAATATAGCTTACAGTAAAATATGGTCTCATTTGGAAATATTGTCAGAGCAGAGGGATGGTTGTCTTATTGTTCTAGTAATGACTTGATTCAGACAGTATATACGTCTGTTCTCTCTGAGCTGGCCTGCTAAAGTGCCTGTTTGATGTTGGATACTTGGTTTTGTGTTGCGGTGTCGGACTCTGTGATTGGATACTTTGTGTTCTATATTTGCGCTAGACTCTAACTGGAGACTTGCTGGACTAATTTGTTTGTCCTGCTATAATGACTCTATTACCAGTTGTTGTCAAGGGAACAGACACGTATTCTGCTGAGCAGAGACCTGTGTGTCTGTGTGCGTGTCTGTGTGGGTGGGTGCCTGAGTAGGTGGGTGTTTGTGTGTGTTTATAGATGTGTAACAGTGATGCACTTGACTATACAAATGCTGAATACGAATGCTGAGTCTTTATATTTAGCAATTGAACATGACACTTACAAGACTTCTATACAAATCAATACACACTATGTTGGTAAAGTCAAAGCGTTTGATACCTCTTTGATATCAGCAGTATTATCCAATTTGAACATCATGGTGCTAATCCTGTATCTCCTCATCTTTCCTCAAGTATTTCAAGGCAAGATAATCAAATCAAATCCAATTGTATTGGTCACATACACATATGTTATTGCGGGTGTAGTGAAATGCTTGTGTTCCTAGCTCCAACAGTGCAGTAGTATCTAACAATTCACAACAATACACACAAATCAAAAGTAAAATAATTAAATTAGAACAAAAAAAAAATTTGGACAAAAAATATTAAGTCCAGAATATATATATATATATTTACAGTACCAGTCAAAAGTTTGGACACACCTACTCATTCAAGGGTTTTTCTTTATTTTTACTATTTTCTACATTGTAAAATAATAGCGAAGACATCATAACCATGAAATAGCACATGTGAAATCATGTAGTAACCAAGAAAGTGTTAAACAAATGATATATTTTATTTTATACTTGTAAGAACCGACGTTGATGTTGAGAAGCAGGTACAGGGAGTGAACATTTAATCAGGAACGGACATGGAACAAGACAGGAACAGCGTCAGAACAAGGTAACAAAACGACATACGACAATAATGCTGAAGCGGGGAACAGAACAAGGAACAGACAGATATAGTGGAGGTAATAACACAGGTGAGTCCAATGAATTGCTGATGCCCTTGATCCTTGATGGGTTTTGCGACTGCACTTGAAGAATTTTCCGGATTGACTGACCTTCATGTCTTAAAGTAATGATGGACTGTCGTTTCTCTTTGCTTATTTGAGCTGTTCTTGCCATAATATTGACTTGGTCTTTTACCAAATAGGGCTATCTTCTGTATACCACCCCTACCTCGTCACAACACAACTGATTGGCTCAAACGCATTAAGAAGGAATGAAATTAAGCAAAATAACTTTCAAGGCACTTTTAAGGCACACCTGGAAATGACTACCTCATGAAGCTGGTTGAGAGGGTGGCAAAGGGTGGCTACTTTGAAGAATCTCAAATATAAAATATATTTTGTTTTGTTTAACTTTTTTTGGTTACTACATGATTCCTTATGTGTTATTTCATAGTTTGATGTCTTCACTATTATTCTACAATGTAGAAAATAGTAAAACATTAAGAAAAACCCTGGAATGAGTAGGTGTGTCCAAACATTTGACTGGTACTGTATATACTTTATGTGATGGGAAGTATAGACATTATGGGCAGTATGTGGATAGAATACTTAGTATATCTGTAGAATACGTAGGATAAAATTGTATATATACAGCAATAGTTGAATAGGATGGCATTGACTAGACTAGAAAGCCTCTAAGGTGCAGGGTTGAGTAACCGGGTGACAGTGACTAAGTTCAGGACAGGGTACTGGGTGGAGGCTATTAAACAGTCCTGTTGGCCTTGAGATAGAAGTCTCTCGGTCCCAGCTTTGATGCACCTGTACTGACCTCGCCTTCTGGATGATAGCGGGGTGAACAGGCAGTGGCTCGGGTGGTTGATATCCTTGATTATCTTTTTGGCCTTCCTGTGACATCGGGTGCTGTAGTTGTCCTGGAGGGCAGGCAGTGTGGCCCCAGTGATGCGTTGGGCAGACCGCACGACCCTCTGCAGAGCCCTGCGGTTGCGAGTGGTGCAGTTGCCGTACCAGGCGTTGATACAGCCCGGCAGGATGCTCTCAATGGTGAATCTGTAAAAGTTTGTAAGGGTCTTAGGGGCCAAGCCGAATTTCTTCAGCCTCCTGAGGTTGAAGAGGCACTGTTGTGGGCGTGGGTCGACCATTTCAGATTGTCGGTGATGTGTACACCGAGGAACTTCAAGCTTTTCACCTTCTCCACTGCGGTCCTGTTGATGTGGATGGGGGCGTGCTCCTTCTGCTGTTTCCTGAAGTCCACGATCAGCTCCTTAGTTTTGTTGACGTTGAGGGAGAGGTTATTTTCCTGGCACCACTCCGCCAGGGCCCTCACCTCCTCCCTGTAGGCTGTCTCGCCATTGTTGGTAATCAGGACTACTACTGTTGTGTCATCTGTAAGCTTGATGATTGAGTTGGAGGCGTACGTGGCCACTCAGTCACGGGTGAACATGGAGTACAGGAGGGGGCTGAGCACGCACCCTTGTGGGGCCCCCTGTGTTGAAGACCCAGTTGTACAGGGCGGGGTTCAGACCCAGGGCCCCGAGCTTAATGATGAGCTTGGAGGGTACTATGGTGTTGAATGCTGAGCTATAGTCAATGAACAGCATTCTTAGATAAGTATTCCTCTTGTTCAGATGGGATAGGGCAGTGTGCAGTGCGATGGCGAATGCATCTCCTTTGGATCCATTAGGGCGGTATAGAGAATACAAAACCCAGCATGGCAGCACAGTGCTACTCATAACCCCTCTCATACTGAGGTGTTGGTGAACCTGCTCTCTCTGTCATTCCTAACCATATCAAATGTATTGTAATGTTTGCACGACTAACATGACTGTTAGTCACTTTGGATAAAAGCATCTGCTAAATGGTAGATATTATCGAGGCCCCTAGTTGGTGTGCGGAGAAGGGTTAATTACTTGAGTAGTTGTTAAAACGGATGTATTTTAGCTCATCTGTTCTGGGAGGTGAATCCACCTCACATTATTCCAGTGGCCCGGAGACATTAATTGCCTGTGAGCTATGGAATTATAATGAAGGTCAGGACAGGAGAGTTAGACTGCAGGATAGGAGGTGGAGCAGCAGTTAGACTGCAGAACACCTTGTTCATCTCTGTCTGATGACCTGTCACCAGCCGCCACACTGACAAGAGCTAACTAACTGTGAGCTAACTGTCTGCGCTTCAGAACAGCGTGTGCAGAGAAGACACTCAAAGACTCCCTCCATGAGTCTGGCTGGCTCTATGTTGACATAACGGACCTGAATGAAGTATCCTTAAATCTATGTATTTACCCAAGGTTCATTTATGTTTGTTTGCAGTTCTGGAGAACCTGAGAGAGAGGTAGAGAGAAGAGCTAATGGAGATGAACTGAATGACATGAAATATCTCTATGGCAAAATCAGCAATCACTGTTGCTTGATATGGAAGGTTGAGTATGTGTAGTCTATAGTAGTCTAATGCTTTGTGTAGGATGAAGCCAACGCTTGAAAGTATTTGTTTCATCGGTACATCTAGTTTCTCTATGATGAAAGTACAAAAACAAAATCTGTCATCTCAGTTTACAGAAACCTTCCCACACACACTCTCAAACACAGATACCAACATGCAAGGACGTGCACAAACAGACGCGTGCGCGCACACAAATACACACACACACACACACACACACACCAGGCTGTTAAGATATATACTACCTGCTGTTGAAACATAACATTTGATCATATCTTCTTAGATAACCTTGTTGTCTGCACCCACTCTACCTTTCTATCTCCTGTGAGGCACACACACACACACACACACACACACACACACACACACACACACACACACACACACACACACACACACACACACACACACACACACACACACACACACACACACACACACAAAGCTGTCTCATTGAAAACACAGGGGTTGGGTAGGTTATTATATTATTACAGCATTAAAGCAGAGGTGACTTACACGCTCTTTAACAACAACAAAGAAAATAAAGTCTTATAATGATGTTGTCCTCATTTCCAATGTCTGAACACATGCTGGGAGCAGAAGGCTTTGAAGTGTTTGGTCTGAGGCCTGAATTGTTTGTCTTTCTCTCACTGGGCATCTGGTGCTTCTAGACTGATGCTAGAAAGGCCAACCTGAGTTACTAAAGAAACACACACAAGTACAGGTTGCGGTGTGAGGTGTTGTAGATGGTGCAGCAGAGCACTCAGCACAGTACTGATGCTATTTAACCAGTGTGGTTGAGTACTGATGCTATTTAACCAGTGTGGTTGAGTATTGATGCTATTTAACCAGTGTGGTTGAGTATTGATGCTATTTAACCAGTGTGGTTGAGTATTGATGCTATTTAAACAGTGTGGTTGAGTACTGATGCTATTTAACCAGTGTGGTTGAGTATTGATGCTATTTAACCAGTGTGGTTGAGTATTGATGCTATTTAACCAGTGTGGTTAAGTATTGATGCTATTTAACCAGCGTGGTTGAGTATTGATGCTATTTAACCAGTGTGGTTGAGTACTGATGCTATTTAACCAGTGTGGTTGAGTATTGATGCTATTTAACCAGTGTGGTTGAGTATTGATGCTATTTAACCAGTGTGGTTGAGTATTGATGCTATTTAACCAGTGTGGTTGAGTATTGATGCTATTTAACCAGTGTGGTTGAGTACTGATGCTATTTAACCAGTGTGGTTGAGTATTGATGCTATTTAACCAGCGTGGTTGAGTATTGATGCTATTTAACCAGTGTGGTTGAGTATTGATTTTATGGAGGTTGAGTATTCATGTGGATGCCAATCATGTAAAGGTCAGTAAGTTGTGCAATAGTCACCGTGGCTTATACGTTATTAGTAGAAAAAATCTTGAGCCAGATTAACATTATAGATTTCAGTATTATTAGGTTTTGGATGTCAGAATTCTCTCTCTCTCTCTCTCTCTCTCTCTCTCTCTCTCTCTCTCTCTGCCTCTCTCCCTCTCTCCCTCCCTCCCTCCCTCCCTCACAAACACACACTCACGGGTGCTGTCAGTTAACACAGTGATATCGGAAGCCAGGGTGGTACCTCCTCCAGGGTGGTAAACCACCTCTCTCCTAGAAAGGTGTCAGGCCAGACTGGAACACCGTGAATTAGTGTCTACTTCCTCATCCCTTCCACCCTCCACTGAGTTAGTACTGTAGATGACGTAGTGCCCCAGTTTGTGACATAGTGTCCTCCTCTGACTCCCTAGTGCCTCTGCTGCTCAGCTGATTGGTTGAATATAGAGCCTCCATGTCTCATACTGAGCCATCTTCAGCTCTGATTAACAGACAAGGAGCTCTTCTCTGTGGAATATTACCAACTTGTCAGAGCTCTCCCCGTGTGTGTGTGTGAGTGTGTGGTGTGTGTGTGTGTGTGTGTGTGTGTGTGTGTGTGTGTGTGTGTGTGTGTGTGTGTGTGTGTGTGTGTGTGTGTGTGTGTGTGTGTGTGTGTGTGTGTGTGTGTGTGTGTGTGTGTGTGTGTGCTCAATTTTCTCTCTCAATATCTCTCTCCCCCTTTCTCTCTCTCTCTGTCCCTTGCCTGCCTCCCAGCCCAAGTTGTCACTGTGGAAGGTATACAGGTCTATTGATGCTAAGTGCCCAGCACCACACTAAGGTTGTTAAGTGCTGCTAAGCAACAGGCATTTACGCCACAGGAGGTTGGTGGCACCTTAATTGGGGAGGACGGTCTCGTGGTAATGGCTGGAGAGGAATTAGTGGAATGGTATCGAATACATCAAACACATGGTTTGATGCCATTCCATTGGCTCCGTTCCAGCCATTATTATGAGCCGTCCTCCCCTCAGCAGCCTCCACTGACACACCCACAGTGCCTGCCTCCATCCCTCTCCCCTCACATACTCATCATGACGCTGACACTAGGTCTGTGTCTGGCTTACCCCTCTCCACTCGTAATGAGTAGCTACTGCATCTGGCCTTAGTCAGCAGTTAACCTTTCGTCATACAATGACCTGACGTAACACGCAGGTTGGTATGTGTATCTTAATTTCTTCTCTTGGTAATTAGTCTGATGCTGACAGGTTGTGGTGTTGTAAAGGTATTGATATGATAACTCTGCACACTGTACCCAACAGGCCCTCCTTACCCAGCTTTTTGCTAGTGGTCTGTGGCCCCCTCTTGACTGTTGTGGCCCGGACCATTAGTCTCAGCCTGGCCCCTGACTTACCCCCGTCTTCTCCAGTTGGAGGGCTGTTCAGCCGGGAGGGAGCTCCACAAACCAGACAGCCCCAGAACAGACGCTGCCCAGAGGGCAGGTAACCCCAGTGGAAAGGGTCATAGCATGGCTCTCTATCTCTCTATTTCTCCTAACTGCAGGATAATCACAGTACATTAACATTCACATGCTGAGCTTATGCCAGAATATCAAATCAAGCTTTATTTGTATAGCACATTTCAGACATGGACGCAACGCAATGTGCTTCAAAGGAAAAAACATAAATACAATTTAAATTAAAAAACAGGAATATTTAATGCACACTAAACATCAGAGGATAAAAAGCACCCCAAGGAAAAGCAGAGGTAAAAAGGTGTGTTTTAAGAACTCTTTTAAATATGTCCACAGCTTCGGTCCCCCTCAGGTTCTCTGGCAGGCTATTCCAGAGGCTGGTGGCATAATAACTAAAGGCTGCCTCTCCATGACTCTTGGTTCTAGGCTTTGGAATAGTTAAAAGGCCAGCGCCAGAGGACCTGAGGGACCTACTGGGTACATAACTAAAAAGCATGTCTGACATGTATTGGGGTGCAGAATTGTGGATTGATTTAAAAACCAACAGAAGAATCTTAAAATGTATTGTAAAACTCACAGGCAGCCAGTGCAGAGACATCTTGTCTTGGTCAGTACCCATGCTGCAGCATTCTGTATGCTTTGCAGTTGACCAATCGCTTTCTTGGGTAGCATTACAGTAGTCAAGCCTGCTTGTAATAAAACCGTGGATGAGTTTCTCTGTATCATCCTGAGAGAGAAACTGTGAATTTGGTTAAACTTAATTAAGTAAGTAATTAGTCATTATTTTTCAAGAAGCTGGAATGTATAACATGGAACACTACTGCTCCCATTCTACGCTGCTGCTCACATTCTATGCTACTGTCACATTCTATGCTACTGCTAACATTCTATGCTACTGCTCACATTCTACGCTACTGCCATTTCCTCACACTTCTGGATGTTGTCAGTGGTGTAAAGTACTTAAGTAAAAATATTTGAATGTACTACTTAAGTAGTTTTTGGGTTATCTGTACTTTACTTTACTATTTATATTTTCGACTACTTTTACTTTTACTTTACTACATTGCTGAAGAAAATAATGTACTTTATACTCCATACATTTTCCCTGACAACCAGAAGTATTCGTTGCATTTTCAATGCTTAGCAGGACAGGAAAATTCACACACTCATCAAGAGAAAATCCCTGGTCATCCCTTCTGCCTCTGATCTGATGACTCACTGAACACATGCTTCGTTTGTAAATGATGTCTGAGTGTTGGAGCCCCTGGATATCCGTATGTTAAAATAAACAAGAAAATGATGTCGTCTGGTTTGCTTAATATAAGGAATTTGAAATGATTTATATTTTTACTTTTGATACATAAGTATATTTTAGCAATTACATTTACTTTTGATACTTAAGTATATTTAAAACCAAATACTTTTAGACTTTTACTCAAGTAGTATTTTACTGGGTGACTTTCACTTTTACTTGAGTCATTTTCTATTAAGGTATCTTTCTTTCCACCACGGGATGTTGTGACTATCACTGTTCACATAGGGCTATTTACAGAGGTGTGGACACCGGTGCGGTGCTACTGCCGCCCCTCAATTATTATTATTATTATTTTTATTATTATTATTATTATTATTATTATTTTCTGACATCTGTTTAATATGCTTACCTCTTACAGATTTGAACAATACCAGATGAAAAGTGACACAAGTGAACTGAGCAAGCTGTGCCTCTTGTTGATGAGGAAGAGCGAGAGGACCATAGTCTTGGACGAGAAGAAGGGCTGTTTGCAGCATACTGTAAGAGGCAGAAGAAAGCTGTTGGGACCACTCCAGCACTACAGCTAAGTCACTACCTTGACATATGCGAAGGACAGAATGCCTTCTTGTTCTTTGGCAGTGAACATGAAGACTCTTCCTTCACTGTCCCGAGTGGCCATCAGGGTCTTGGCAGTGCCTGCCTCCAGTGCTCCGGTGGAGCGTGTCTTCAGCCATGGTGGCATCATATTCATACTCAACATGCACAAATGACTGACAGCTTTTTATTGAATTTGGTCTTTTGCAAATGCAATGCATCATAGGGCACTGAGATAAGAGAAAAAATGAAACTGTTTATGCATTACACACACACACACGCGTAGTCTCCATGTTCAGGTTTTATCTCCCATCTTTGGGATCTGTATTTTTTTCTCATACATTCAGGCCAGTGTTCAAATTGTAGGCCTACTTCAGTAGTAGTTGTTTTGATGTACCTTTTAATAAATTATTCTACCTTTATGGCAGGATTGTTTTAGGTGTCTAGAGTACATCTGGAGAGAGAGAGGGCACTACAATATCTTGATTTTGTCTTTCTCATGGCTACCCATGTATTTCCATGGAAATATTAAATTAATTTGGAATGTTATAAATATATATATTTTTAAAAGCATTCATGATTTGCGTACATTTAATATACTAAATACTACTCTTGTTAAAAATATGAAATGGTATTACATTTGGTGAAGAGCACATTATGACTCAAAACTCAAAGTTTAGGACTTGAAACTTGACTTGGGACTTGTCGGTCTTGACTTGAGACTTGACTAGGGACATGAGTGCTAAGACTTGAGACTTACTTGTGACTAAAACAATGACTTGGTCCCACCTCTGGCTATTTATACTTCAGCTTTTTGCAGAGTGACACACGCACGCACACACACAGCGATGCCATTTACTGCTGTGAACTGCAGGGGGAGCTGTGAGCACAGTGTTGATCAACTCTGGGGTTTATTTGACTATGCAAGCCACTGTAAGCAGCCCTTCCGTGTGTGTGTGTGCTCCTACTACTGTGGCTCTATTATTTTCCAGCCTCTAGGGACACACCGTTTAGAATCACAGATACCACTTGTAGAGCACAGCGTGCTTCAGACCGCCAGAGCAGTTATTTCTGTGGCGACTGGTAGAGCTTATTTCACTGTTCCCACGACCATGTCTCTGGGGAGAGCGTCTACTGTAAGCCAGTCTGCTTTTACAAGGTGAATGCTTGTGTTTGTCCTATTTCACATTGGACATTTGTATTTTTGCATATGCCATTCCCCTGGAAAGTGGGGTCAGACATTATTGTTGGCAGCCCTGGAGCAATCAGGGTTAAGTGCCTTGCTCAAGGGCACAGGGGCAGATTATTCACCTATTCAACTCTGGGATTTGAACCAGAAACCTTGCGGTTTCTAGCCCAACGCATCTAAACACTAGGCTACCTGCCGCCCCAGAGATAGGACATGGATAGGATAGGATAACTGAATTATTCCTCCCATCACATACTGTAGATAAGTCCTTATAGGAGGCAACAAAGAGCAAAAGTAGTGACAACATCATCAAATGTTGAGTTAACAACATGGACATGACACACCATGTACACATTTTAGGAAAGGAATGCTTGGGAAGGAGAAGGCAGTGAGCTGAGACCTAGCTGTTAGGTATTGTTGTGGTCTGCTGCTGGCTCACCTGGTGAGGTGCGGTGGTCAGAGTGGACCAGGGGAATTAACTTCATGGATCAATAGTCTACTCTGAGCGAGAAGAGGAGCAGCACTGAGATGGGTCGGGTGCACATAGCGGGGGAGGACTGGGCTAAATGCCACAGCTCCTAATACAGCAACACCCACGGGCCAGGCTACCCCAACCCCTAGATCAGACTGCTATGGAAAGATTTGTAATATTCTAATTCGGAGAAAGTTCTGTGGGAACATGTCTGGTCAATAGCTATGATGATAATGAATATCCATCCAACCAGTGGCTTTGGTGCAACAAGTCCCGAAATACCTTCTCATTCTGCATACTGTGGTATGATAGTGTTGATTGGGCTCTTTTTAAAGCTTATTATTCATATTTATTGTTTAGGCTACAAAATAGTTAAATTATGGAAAATGACCTAAATGGCAGTGAAAAGAAGAACGCCAATATTTGTTATTTAACTAGGCAAGTCAGTTAAGAACAAATTCTTATTTACAATGACGGCCTACACCGGCCAAACGACACTGGGCCAATTGTACGCCGCCCTATAGGACTCCCAATCACGGTCGGTTGTGATACAGTCTGGATTTGAACCAGGTTGTCTGTAGTGACACCTCTAGCACTGAGATGCAGTTCCTTAGACCACTGATGCCACTTGGGAACCTAATGAATGCAAAGCCTTATGTTCCAATCACTGGGTAAGCGCCTCCTTATTTTCAAGCATAATGGTGGCTTTTAGGATAAAAATAGCACCAAATCAAATCAATTTGTATTTGTCACATGCACCGAATACAACAGGTGTAGACCTTAGAGTGAAATGCTTACTTACAAGCCCTTAACCAACAATGCAGTTTTAAGAAAAATAAGTGTTTAACAGATAAGTTAAAAAATTTTAAGAGCAGCAGTAAAATAACAGTAGCGAGGCAGTATACAGGGGGAACCAGTACAGTCAATGTGCGGGGACACAGGTTAGTCAAGGTAATTGAGGTAATATGTACATGTAGGTAGAGGCAAAGTGGAGCTAAGCACAGGCAAAATCCTAGAGGAAAACCTGCTTCAGTCTGCTTTACACCAGAAACTGGGAGAGGAATTCACCTTTCAGCAGGACAATAACCAACAACACCGGGTCAAATCTACACTGGAGTTGCTTAGCAAGAAGACAGTGAATGTTCCAGAGTGGCCAAGTTACAGTTGACTTAAATGGCTGTCTATCCATGATCCCCAACATCTTGAATAATTTTGAAAAGATTAATGGGCAAATATTGCACAATCCATGTGTGCAAAGCTCTTATAGACTTACCTAAGAAGACTCCCAGCTGTAATGGATGCCAAAAGTGTTTCTAACATGTATTTACTCAGGGAGCTGAATACTTATGCAATGACTATATTTTAGTAATTTCTTTAAATGTGATTATACTTGGTTATTTTTTATTGGTTATACTTTTTCTTCCATTTTGACATTACAGAGTATGTTGTGTAGATTGTTGACACATATAGCAGTTAAACACATTTTAATCCCACTTTGTAACACAATAAAATGTGAAGAAATCCAAGGGGTGTGAATACTTTTGCAAGGTACTGTATATCAAACCTGTACATATGTTTTAAGGCATTATGCAATATGTAAAGTGCATAAATCAATATTTTAAATATGACTGCTTCATTTCTATGCATTATTAATATCGATACCCATTTACCGCCAGTTACGCACCAGTTTTTAAAGATCCCTGCATATTTTAATGTATTTTTTATGAGTTTGGTTGGATAAGAAGTCTATGTATTTAATGGCATTTGATGTGTTATTTTACCATGAAAGTTTCAAGGCTAGGGTTGTTAGGGAATAAGATTCATTCATTAAATACATAAAACATGTTGATGTTGTACATACATCTCAGTACTGGTCCAGGCACTTTAATTTGGATTTAGTATTTCTATTTAAAGTGTTGGCTTATGTGTCAGGAGATAAGGGAATAGTCGTGCCCTAACACAAGCCAAAACGTACACTTGTTTCCCCAACACCTGCAGAGTTCAAGTGTTTAATCACTGTCTTTAACCAGAGAGAGACCAGAGACAGCAGAGGGCGAATTGTATGGAGAGGAATCCTGCAATACTCTACCTTCTTAGAAAAAAGACTAAAAGCTAATCCCTTCATCAAAAAGTAATGTCATTACGTAGCCGATCTCTGGATTATATTTATTTATTTTATTTCACCTTAATTTAACCAGGAAGGGCTCATTGAGATTTGAAATCTCTTTTTTTAAGAGCGTCCTGGACAAGATAGGCAGCACCAAGTCATTACACAACTACAGACAGACAACATGAAAACTACGTAAACTACTAAGTAGTCTAGTAAAAACAATAGAAATCACAAGAGTATAACAAAATCATAAAACAGCAAATTAAAAACATTGACAAGTCAAGGAATCAGCCTCAAAATCCTTCATCAATGATTTAAAAACACCAATCGGGACAAGTTCTTCCTGAGCCTACGAGTGACTAGAGAAGACCAGCCAACCCTGGTATATAAAGTGCAGTGGTGTGTATGGGTTTTACAGTTTAAAATACATCTCAATGCCCCATGGTAAAGGGTGTCAATTGATCATATATGAAATATAACCATAGTCTAGTATAGGCATAAATGTAGCTGATACTAGCCTCTTTCTGGCTTCAAAATAAAAACAGGCCTTATTCCTAAAGAAAACTTCAGCTTACATTTTTTTGTAAGTTGTTGAAAATGCTATTTAAAATATATTTATATTAGGTTACAGCCTCAATCTTATTGCCCTGGCAGGTAGTGATAGGTGAAAGGGTTCTATTTCTTGCTTTAGAAAACACCATTAGTTTAGTTTTGTCAGCATTGAGGATGAGCTTCAACTGACACAAGGTATGTTGAACAGTATAAAAAGCAGTTTTCAAGTTTTGGAAAGCTTTTGTGAGAGAGGAGGCACATAACAGAATCATCAGCATATAAGTGAAGTTGCGCATTTTGCACATTTTTGTCAAAATGATTTATATGAATAGTGAATAAGAGGGGACCAAGTACATAGCCCTGATTATACTGAAAGTATGTTAATTAAAATACATTGGAGAACGTTACATGTCAAGTAAGTAACTCCCCACACAGGTACTCTGGATACTTCTTGCTTTCACAAGAAAATATATGCACAGGCAGTAGCCATTTTGCTACACTTTCTTCACAATCTCAATTTCACAGACAGTGATGAGGAGAACTATATTTGCTGTAAACTCAGCACAGAGTGAAACAGAGGAGGAGCTCTCCTTTGGTAATAGATGTTCGATGCAAGCTGCTCTTTGAAAATTGGGGGGGACAGTTAAATGAATAGAACCTGAAAAATGAGTTTGATGAAACACACAACACGCTGTGTAGCCAACTGTGAGTTTCAAGAACATCCTCACCATGTGAACATGACACTGAAGACCAGGGGCCATATCCACAGAGCGTCTCAGACTAGAAAATGCGTCGTAAGTGCTGAGAATAGAGACATTTTCCTCCTACTCTAATGGGTAAAAATAAAAGCTATGCATGAAGCATCTTTAGTCATAAGAGTCCCACCTAGTTGACAGTTATTTTGGACACCTCATGGGTTGAGTTACCAGCTGTTTCTATATGATCAATCCATATAATATATACAATTATTTCACACAAGCCCTATTTCACATGATGTGCCTAAATACTTATAACCACATAGGCTAATAAATAATCACATCTTTTTCTTTTGATTATTTAATTAACCTACATCATGTTATTTCAAGTCATCCCTTTGGAGCCCAATAGCACGTCAAAAGAAATACCACATTAAAGGCATAAAGGGCCTATGATAACTTTGACTGTGTTTGATAAAATGATAGACTTCATTCAAAAATGTTATGCAACATTATCAGCGAGTGATTTGATGCCAACTGTGTCAAAGTGATTTAGAGTCGTTTAATGGCAATGACGAGTGTGCTGATAGGACACATTCCTAGGACACATTCCTAATATCGAAAAGACTCCTATGCTTCCCACAGTTGTGTGAAGTTGGCTGAATGTCCTTTGGATGGCGGACCATTCTTCATACACACAGGAAACCGTTGAGGTTGAAAAACCCAGCAGTGTTGCAGTTCTTGACACAAACCTGTGCGCCGGGAACCTACTACCATAACCCATTCAAAGGCACTTAAATCTTTTGTATTTTCCATTCACCCTCTGAATGGCACACATACACAATTCATGTCTCAATTGTCTCAAGGCATAAAAATCCTTTAACCTGACTCCTCCCCTTCATCTACACAAATTGAAGTGGATTTAACGTGACATCAATAAGGGATCATAACTTTCATCTGGATTCACCTGGTCAGTCTATGTCATGGAAAGAGTAGGTGTCCTTAATGTTGTATAACAGTAATATTATTTAAAAAATCCTCTTTAGTTAAAAATAAATAAATAGAATAATGTTATGCATGCCAACATAATATGTTGGCGCGCATACATTTACTTTTTTATATTATTAGCAAAGAATTAAGAGTACGCAAAGTGATTATGTCAGGTGAAAATTGTATCAAACGTTTTACCATTGCAACATTTGACAGTTTTTCCCCATAATTTGCAACAATGTCAATGAGTGTCATTCCTATCTTTCCTTTGCGGTACCTCAAACTGGCGTGATTACCAGCTGAGAAACTTTAATTAGTTGATTTTACTCCTGGCTCAGACTTCATCTGAGCAACGTCTTCACATCATCCTAAAACCTGCTCTGAGATAGGAGTTTTTTGCTGTTGTTTTAAAACAGGTTTTAACAGGATACCTTGGAGCTTTTATCAAATGCTTTGTGAATACGGGCCCTGTAGTCTCTGGGAGAATTCTAGTCCTCAAAGTAACCATTAATCTCCAAACAAACTTGCCAAACAATCACCCCACCAACAATTTGCTGTCATTACCACAACCTCATTGGCAGAAGCACACACACACACACACACACACACACACACACACACACACACACACACACACAGCACCACCACCACCACCAAACAACAATCACTGTCAAGACCAGACTACCCCATTGACAGAACTCTTCACCAAACAATCCTTGTCAACAGTGGTTGGAGATGACAGCCTCTGAGGCACACACACCCTTCTATACACACACACACACACACCATACACACAAAGTACACACACACATCCCAAACAATCACTGTCACCGTTATGGTCCGGCTCATGTGGCTGTAAGAAATGACAGCTAAGTAAGGAAGGAGGGACAGAGTCCGGCTGTGAAGTGACTTTGGCTGCCAAGAGCTGTCAATCACGCTGGCAGCAGACAGAAGAGTGAGCGTCCACTGTCATCATTCTCCACACTAGATGCTATCATCACGCTGGCAGACAGATAAGACACGGAGGCCGAAATGGCACCCTATTCCCTATGTTGTGCACTACTTTAAAACAGGGTCATTGGGGAATACGATGTATTACATAATACAATGTAGGGAATAAGGAGCCATTTCAGACGCAGTCAGAGAATCAGCTGGTGCTGTGTAGCTCCATCAGTCATACATATGGTACATCACCTCTCTCCTGCACAAATTAGCAGCATATGGTTGATAGAGAGATATGGCCAGGGTAAACACGGAATTATTTATTTTTTTGCGCTACAGATGGCTATATCGGTCTGCTAATACGGGACTAGTAAAGGCCCAGCACACTACTTTTGTGAAGAAAAAACACATTTTCAAGGGAGTGCTGCAGCATCCTCAGCACCCCTACTACCCGCAGCTATGCTGAGGTCCACTCCACATAGCTACGCTCTTATCTAGAACCTTAAAGGGTTCTTCGTCTGTCCCCATTGGAGAACCCTTTGAAGAAGATCAGCACAGTCTTATTCACTGTCATTCAACTACACTCTTAGAAAAAAGGGTTCCAAACGGGTGCTTTGGCTGTCCCCATAGGAGAACCCTTTTTGGGTTCTACTTGGAACCAAAAAGGGTTCTACCTGGAACCAAAAAGGGTTCTCCTATGGGGACAGCAAAAGCACACTTTTGGAACCCTTTTTTCTAAGAGTGTAGTTGAATGACAGTGAATCAGACTGTGCTGACCTGCACCTTGTTGACGGTGCTTAACCCCTGTCTATTGCAGCGACTGTATACAGAACATGATTGGTGCTCAGACTTGAATAGGTCCAGTAGTTGTTGCTATGGTAGAAAGACGTGGGCAGTGTTTGATTTGGAGAATCTAACTAGTCGTGACACACAAAAGCATGACAGCTCTTCAAAGAGCTAATTCCTGGCTCCCATAAAAGCTATTGTTCTGAGAGCAATAAGAATGTCAGTGCACCTGTTATACACTCAGGTGTACACACTCATGCGCAAACACACACATACAAACACACAAACACGTAGACACAAGGCAATGGGAGCTTTTTCATCTCACACAGTGTCATCAGAGCTTGAAAAATATTGTTGTCTTGCATGATGTCGATCTATATACACCGTTTTCACATTTAGCTGCATTCCAGTAAGACAGAAACAGCTTTTTGAATTTTGATTGAGCAGTGCCATGTTGCCTGATCTGTATTAGAGGGAATTAAATATAAAAGGCCTGTTAGACTAATACATTTTGTAGCACGCCTTTTGAAGAGAGTGCTTTGTGACTAATGCTCTGTGTCCATGTCATGTTTCAGTGTACCCTATTACTAATTAAACCAATTCAAAGGCATGATTTAATCACAGGACTGACATCACTGCAGAAAAAAAGCTCTACAACTGCTTTCACACCACAGGATACATTTGGGCCCTAGGTCGAAAGTAGTGCTGTAAATAGAGAATAGGGTGTCATTTGGGACGCAGCCTGTAATAACGTGTTACATGACAGCCTCTTTAGTGGCCTGTTCTTGATCCATCACTGTACTGTAGTCTCTGTCTCTGTACATAACAGACTCAGCAAGTCAGACCCCAGTTCTGCATGACATAGGGTTTTTCAAGTCTGGGTCTACTCTCTGCACACCACAATACTGTGTTAGCCTGTAGAACTAACGCTTATTTTGTGCAGCTAATGCAAGGCCTTAGGTCTCCGGTAAACTAGTCATGCGAGTGTGGTTCACCATCTGAACCACATCTATTACCAAAGCAACCTTTGCCTATGCAGTCTTTCTTCATACACTGATGTTTTCGAGCAATTAGTCAGAGAAATTAGTGGAATCAACCCCCAGGTCAATGTGGACACAGTGTAAACGTGAGTTAGACCTGCAAACAGAACAGAATCACCACAACGACACTGCACGCAGTGTAACCATGGCAACAACCAGGGTTCTAACACCACTACAGCTGTTCTCACATGCGCTCATCTCACCTCAGCTTCTAAATCAGGACAATCATAAGCTATTTATAGATTGCTAGCAGTTAGCAGTGATGATGATGATGATGATGATGATGACTTGGTTTGAATATCAACTGTAGTTGAACTAGTCAAGTTCAGGGAATAATTCTATAGTTTCTGATGTTTTTATTAGACACAATGAGCAGAGCCAGATTCCTACAATAAAGCCTTTGTTGTTCTCACTCGAATGGCTTCTCAAAATCAATATGACAATATGACAGTTCTGTATCCAGAGTTGTGGATATCGACTTTCTTTGTGCAACTATGTTGTGCACGCACGCACGCACACACACACACATACACACTGTACAAAAAACAATCACAAATCTAGTTGTTTCAACTCATTATTATTAAGTGACTGGCCTTCTTTTTTTTTTTACTGAACTTCTCGTCAGTGTTACATGAATTTAAAAAAATGTGTTGGCCCAAACTTATTTCCAACATGAGAAAATGTGGGCAAAAATTCTTACATACATGACTACATTGTGCATGTTCGTTTATACAGTCATTATTATTCAACATGTTCTCACCTGGGATTTGAACTCTAAACCTCTCAGTTCATGGCATTCCGATCTTCCTGCTACGCCACCATGTCTGTATAAATTAATCTGTTAATGTGTTAACTGTTAATGTGACTATTCTCGCATCATTGATTTGATTTACTTATTTCAGCAATTTTAGGTTTTTCTATATAGTCTAATGTTGGTGGGGCATATTACTCTGTTTTAATGTTACTCCTTAATCACTATGATCAATAAAATCGTTTTCTTGAGTGTACTTCTAACAAAGCTGAGATTTACTTTGAAGTGCAAAGTGTAGCAATACCATTGAAATCAGTTATTGACACAGACATAGTTGCGTGGCAGGAAGACAGCGATCAAGAGGTTGTGAGGTTAAATCCCAGGTGAGAACGTGTGTGGAACTAGTTCCCGCAGCTTTTGTTTTGTTGGTAAAACGCCAAAATAATAATTTCTAGTAGAGTAAACATATGATACAAATTGAGCAAACACATAATTTTAAGTTGACTGAATTTTTGCCTACGTTTTCTCATGTTGGAGCTACTTTTGGGCCAACTAAACAAAGAAGTGGTTGTGGATAATAACAATTAGTTGAAACAGCTAGATCTTTTTTTTTACAGTGCACACACACACAAACACAGGCATCCTAAGAGGTTCACAAGGTTCATTCTGCCCTTCTGATGTCTGTCCAGTCGGCACTAACACCTACAGCCAACACTATCAGTCTTGTGTGCATAACATTCACCATTTGTTTTTACGCTGTTTTTTTTAAAACCCTCACATGGCAAGCCTTTAAGTGACTTATCCTCCCACTGAATGTTTTGATGGAAAAATGAATAGTACGCTGTGGCCTATATCCATATAAACTCTTTCTTTATCTGTATATGGACCGTGTCTCATACAGTGTAATTACTGTAAGAGACACAGTAAATAACCAATAATTTCCATAACTGATAGGCCATAATTTCCATAACTGTTGCTAGGCTATAGCAAGATTTATTCAATGGAGAATATTTTAAACATGTTCGTATTATTCAAACATAACAGGCAACTAACTTCTTCCCCATCTGTTGAAACCAGAAAAGCATGAGCCATGGGCTGAGTATGAGCCAGGTCGGGTAAACTCATTATAACTCAAGCCATCAATACACTCTACAGCCGTACATAGCCATGGGCTGATACACTGATAAAACACTGTGTACAATACTAAACCTATAGGCTATACATGTAATCTCACTATACTGGCCCTGCTCCTTTATCACATTGCAGATTGTACAAAAATATGTTTTACAAAAGAAAAGTAAATTGTGTTCATACTGTTGACCTCTGTTTTCATGAGGCACAGCGGTCCTCTTATCATTCACTTTCCTATGGGATGTCTCAGTCTGCACCTAAGACAGAGGTGTCAAACATACGGCCTGCGGGCCCGATCCAGCTCATGAGGGGTTCCAATCAGGCCTGAGGGTGGTTTGAGCAAAAAGAAAAACAAACAAATATGCTTTAAAATGACTCAAACCAAAATCCAAACTGTGTAGAATGTAACCAAAATGAAAACGAAACAGCCAGGGAGTATCAACATGTATAAAAACGATGGATAGAGGACTGTCTTTTGCACATTTGTAAGGCGAGGAAATATTTTTAATAAATTAGTGCGGCCCTCCGGACCTCGTTAAAGGTAATTAAAATGTAATAACACTTGTATATAATTAGAGTTTCCATAACTTCCTATCTAGATACACTGTAAAACCAAGGGTTTAGGATCTGAATACATACAGTAACTAAACACTTTTCTTTAACACGCGTCAAGGCATTTAGAATTTCAACGAAAACATGTCACAGTGTTTAGATTGTAAATACCAGAACATGTTTATTCGCTGTAACACTTTTTAAACACATGAACACGTTTATGATACATTTTTTTGTAGTCAACCCCCTTCTTCGATCTTGTCTCATCGCTGCAACTCCCCAACAGGCACGGGAGAGGCGAAGGTGTAGTCATGCCTCCTCCGAAACATGACCCACCTAACCGCGCTCATTAACACCCGCCAGCTTTACCCAGACGCACCAATTTGTCGGAGGAAACACTGTTCAACTGGCGACCAGGGTCAGCCCGCAGGCAAACCGCCCGCCACAAGGAGTCGTAAGAGCGAGATGAACCAAGTAAAGCCACATCAGCCAAACCCTCCCCTCCTCAGACGATGCTGGGCCAATTGTGCCTATGAGACTCCCGGCCACGGCCGGTTGTGGCACAATTTGAATATATTAAAACCCACAACCTGCACTAAGAGTGACTGCAATGGGGAAGGACTTAACAAACAAGACTACCTAAACAATCTTAACTTAAACAACCATCTCAGTAACAGGTACAAGTCCAACCCCTTAAAGATCTGATACGTTTAGAAAAATGTTACTTATCTTTAGATTGTAAAGTGGCACAGTGGTCTAAGACACTGCATCTCAATGCTAGAGGTGTCACTACAGACAACCTGGTTCAAATCCAGACTGTATCACAACCGGCTGTGATTGGGAGTCCCATAGGGCAGCGCACAATTGGCCCAGCGTGATTGTAAATAAGAAATTGTTCTTAACTGACTTGCCTGGTTAAATAAAAAATAAAACATATTTCTATAAGATCAATGAATCAATCAATGTGCATGAGGAAACAGAACAAATCTACCTGCAACCAAGCATGCTGGGAAATATGATAATGAGGCCCCTCCCACATCTTTAAAGTCAACCCAGTTGAGTAACAACAATACCATGTGATTGAAAAGATTTCTTGGATCAAATGTCCAGTTCTGTTGTGCTGAAATGTAGGCAAGGTGACAGACATTTCTAACACTGATCTGAGTAAAAGGCACGGAAATCCATTTTTAATGACCAAATACATTCTAAACAGGACTATGGGAAAGTAAACACTAATCTGGAGCTATAGGTTCTCCTGGATGTAAATTGACTGGAAAACGTTGACTATCATATTTAATCTTTCAGTGTAAATGCCTGTGTTTAAGATGAGAACACTTATTGGCAAATCTAAAATGCCAAATGTTTAAGGTTTAAACACTGACGTTTAGCTTATAAACGTGTAAACTGTGTCCACATCATTAAGGATTTATCATGGTCCACACATGATAAAAAAAAAAGTTATACAGCTGCACCATTGAGAGCATCTCGACTGGCTGCGTCAACACATTTGGAATGGCAAATGCTTGGCATCCGACCGCAAGGTGCTACAGAGGGTAGTGCGTACGGCCCAGTATATCACTTGGGCCAAGCTCCCTGCCATCCAGGACCTCCATACCATGCGGTGTCAGATGAAGGCCCTAAACAACTCCAGACACCCAGCTCATAGACTGTTCTCTCTGCTACCGCACAGCATGTGGTACCAATGCACCAAGTCTGGAAACAACATGACCCTGAACAGCTTCTACCCCCAAGCCCTAAGACTGCTAAATAGTTAGTCCAAGTAGCTATTGGTTAACTATTTAACTATTTAACTATTGGTTAACTATTTAACTATCTGCATTGATCATTTTTGCACTAACTCTTGACTCATCAAATAAGCTGCTGTTACTGTTTATTATCTAACCTGTTGCCTAGTAACTTTATCCCTACCTATATGTACATATCTACCTCAATTACCTCTTACCCTGCACATCGACTCGGTGTATAGAGCCAAGATATCATTACTCATTGTGTATTTATTCCTCATGTTAATATTTGTCACTTTTTCCATTATTTCTAGTTATTTTTCTGTCTGCATTGTTGGGAAGGGCCCGTAATTAACCATTTCACTGTTAGTCTACACCTGTTGTTTACAAAGTATGTGACAAATAAAATGGGATTTGATTTGATGGTTTACAGTGTAGGATATAGCAAGATTTGAATAATATCTGATTTATGGGAGAATGTATGTTTGAACATGTTCATATTATTCAAACATAACAGGCACCTAACCCCTTCACCATCTGTTAAAGACAGAAAAGCAGGTATGAGCCAGGGCAGGTAAACTCATTATAAGTCAAGCAGACAATTTACAGCCAAACATAAATGTTGATAACCAGGTGATAATGCCAGGAGCTTTCATTAGAAAGTGCAATATGCCACTGCTGAAAACAGTGGTATTAAATCCACTACTGTAGGATATAATTCAATTGTGATTTTGAATATGTATTCTAAATTATAAAGGCTGGCAAACATACAATGGAAATGTGGCCAAACTCTAAAGGGATCGTTTCACATTCAAATGGACAAATAAAAGCGCGTGCATTTTAATGTTCTTTAGCTTCTGTAACTTAAAAAATAGAATGGAATCATACTACCTTCATTTGTACTCCAGTGTTGCTAGGCACATCTGAAGACATGCTTAGTGCATTAGTTTCCTCCGTAGCGTTAGGTGCCCGTGTTGAATAATATAATATGTAGATGGTGTCCATAATGTAGATGGTGTCTGCTTCAGAGGGGTTGGGTTAAATGCTCCTTTCCCTTTCCCTAATGTAGGCATAAAGCCCACCCGCTCTGATTTTTGTTACAGTTTAATCAAATATTGCTTGGGGTGAAATAAATATTAGTTCTTGTCTCCAAAACCAAAACTTGTCAGAAATAGGAAAAAAATTACTGTGTTTTCCCATTAACGAAAATATAATTATGAAACTTCAGAAGCTATTTTGAAAATATATTATTGGTCCTAGAGTCATGAAAGGTTCCGAGTACATTCAGGGGAACATTCAGTCTACATTTTCGAGTAATGTAGGCCTAATTTGTTCTTTGAAAAAGGGATAATGTCTTCGTGTTATTATAACTTGTTTTCGGTCTCTATGTTACCCAGGTCTGATCGACAGGTTAAATATGTCTATTGACATAACTAAATGTCTCTGTATGTCCATGAAGTCATGCAGGCCTACGATTTTACTAAATGTGGGCATTTAGTGAATAAACATTGCGTGCAAAGCTGTGGGACTACTCTCAGTGTAGAAACAACGCTCTCTAATCTACTGCCTGTATTTTCTTGGTCATTTATAAAAAACATTATGATTTTGTGTTGTTTTATAGAAATGCTGATTCACCCTAAAATTGATTGTTTTGGGGATGAGAGCTGCTTAAAGAGTCCATTTTGTGGTGGAGATCAGAGCAAGCTAGACCTCTCACTTTAACGTTGGCGATACCACTTCAATGAAGAAACTAGCATGTTCATTGAGGCCCAAGCTAAATAAAGGCCATCCATATGTGGACATAAAAGGCACAAGGCTACTGTAAATATGTGCTAATGTTGTAGGCCTATAGCTTACACCTGTTGACTCCGCTGGTATTTTCTACACATATATCCTATATCATATACTGTACATCTGTTTTTTTTATGTTTTCTTCTATCAAAATGGATATAGTGACCTCAGGCTACGATTCGTTGGAGGACAAGGACCTGATCGTTTGGCCGAGAAAGGGTTATGGGCGTTTTATTCGATCTGCTCGCCCATCTGCAGATCATCCCTCATGATGTGGTTGTAGGCAGCGCAGCTCACAGGAGCTCGAGGAGCTGTCCTTTCAGCACCGCGTACAGCTCAGCTCATGTTCAAGCGGCAGCAACAGCTGTTGGAACGAACTTCAGATAAGGTTACATGCACACAATCATAGCCGCGGGAAGATGTTTGGGGGGGGGGGTCTAGTAAAGGCCCTGTGCACTACTTTTGTGAAATAAATGTGTTATTGTTTTGTATATAAAATAATTTGTATTCATGTATTTTATTTATTTTTGATAAATGCAGAACATCGCCAATCAAAATAAACGTTCTTCCACAGTGACCATGTTATTTTTGAAAATACTAATTGATACTGAGTTCCAACATATAATGTTTGTATGTGAAAACTAGTTATAAGATGAATTACGTTTCCGAACTAACTTAACTCCCGCATAAACCAGGAGGCTTGCGCTACAAGGAGGTGGCACATGCGCAGATCAAATACACCGCTGGGACGCCAATTAAGCTGTTTACGTGTCCTAATAATTCGAAAGATTGCTCAGAAAACCAGGTGTTTTAATCGGTGTATGCTTACTTTGATTATGACCTTGCACTAAATAAGATAAGCAGAGTAAGGTGTTTACATGACCAATGCAATACTCGGCCTTCTGCCATAATCAGTTTAATTTCGAGTGTTTTGTGTGAATGTAAACATATTGATGCCTCCACAGTTTTTAGTTAGTGTTGACATGTTATCAATCACAGCATTTTGTAACCTACCACTTTCATGATCTGCCATTAAATCATGGATTCAAACATGTTGTCTAGAGGGGTAACCAATGCAGATGCATCAACAGTCATGCATTTGAAATTATTATACATGTAGGCTTATCATTATTTGGTTTCCAAAAACGTGTTCAAGCCTATCTCAGTGGCGTGATAGGCTACTCCTACTGTGATGGTGCATTGTGGTTGCATACATAGTAGGCTACTGATCTGTTCTCATTAAATTGATTAGCTGCTGAAATCTACAACGGACATTGTCCGTTTATCTAGATAGACAGACGCATTATGCTGTTGCTACTGATGGTCGTGATGCTGTTTTTATGATCTATAAAGTTGACGTGCAGAAACATTGTACACAGGTGGCATATTTTACTGTTATTGCATCATCATTGTGTTTCGCCTGTTAACATGCCTGAGTTATTTAGCTAAAACAACATTTTATCTACTTTTCTAAAACATGTTGCATAATGAACAGGTTTTAAGGGTTAATACATGGTAGTGGGTATAGACTACCTGTTGCTGGACTAAGTTTAGTGAAACACATGTCTGCATAATGCTGTGTTGACTTTAATTAATTGTGCTATATAGTGGTTGTAAGTTATATAGTAACTATTTAAACTGTAGCCTAATTCACCACCCAACATCCACGGCCCTGACTGTGATTAGGCTATAGCCTACGCGTTATATCACCGCATGAATGACATTATCTTGACACAGTGTTTGTGCGTAATGCTGTTACGCAATTAAACCTCCATGAGTGTAGACTGCAGACTCACCTATGGTGGTGATGACTGTGATGGCAAAGTAAAAAGATCCCGCAAATTTCCACTGAACTCCGGCCCTGTGGGGCTCGGCCTCCATAATGATGGTCTCCAGTTTGCGGTAGTCGTCCTCGCTAATGTTGTATTTCCCTTGGAGACGCTTCTCCTCTGCCTCCAGCTGTTCTTTCTCCCGCATCTCGAAGTCTGACTCCAGGGCATCGAACACCGCGGCCCCGACCAGCAGGTACGTGAACGTGCAGATGATCAGGGACAAGGTCCGCACGTTCTGCCGCTTCATGACCACCAGGAACCGGCGAGTGAGGGGCTCATGTCCCCTCGGATCCCCCGGGAAGGCTGCGCAGCAATCGGGAAAGCGTTGGCAGCGGCAGGAGGAGGAGGGACAGACAGGCTCGTGTTTGTGACGGTGGGTGCGGTGGACGGAGGAGCAGTAGTGGAGACTGCTATGTTTGTGATCCCTGTAACAGGTCCGCAGATCCTGCTCCGGGTTCGCAGAGAGACACAGGAGACTGCTCGATCGCCGGGACCACGAGCCCTGCAGCCTAGACACTCTGCGCAAAACCTGCCCAAACCAAGTCCTCCCGGCGCGTAGTGCCATCAACAAGCAGCTGCTAGATTCCTCAGTTGTCTTCTTATCCAAAAGTCAACGTTTTTTTAAAGAATTCAAAAAAAAAGTTAGATTGTTTTTGTTGTGAATCTGTAAACGTTTGATGCGGTATTCTCAGGTTGTGCATGCTTTCCTGTAAGAGAAATTAACCGATCCAAAACAGGTTGGATGCGGGTGAAGCATAGGCTATTTTCGCATTTGCTCCCAGTAAGTTTCAGTAATCAGGAACCTGTTCATCTCGCCGCCTCATCCTTAAGTGTCAGGCTATGTTTAACAACGAACCATCCCCCCCATTTGCACATAATCAATTGAATGTGTGGAATCCAGAAATACAGCTCAGAAATATAAGACATCGCCAGAAGTAATTTCCATTTGATTCACAATGTGTTGTGCTGAGTCCTCGACAAGATGAGGAGAGAAAAGGCTACTCTCTGACTTGATTCGAGAAGTGGGGATTTAAATCCAGGCAATGCTCAACAAATTAAACCAAACAGAGATCTAACACTATGCACAGCGTAATTCGTGTCCATTGCGCTATTATTTACTACCGATTACTTTCCTCATATGGGATCATATTGCAATGCTTTACTGTAAAGATAAAACCATCCCGAAACGGTGACTGGAAGAACTACTCGTCATCAATAAATCCACATTGACAACAGGTTCCATTTCAAATGTTCCGTTCTTAGAATAGTACCGTGGAGTTCTGCCTCAGGACAAAAAAAGTGCATTGTCACTGTGTAACCTACTCTAGCAACCCGGAGCAGGCAAACAAGAAATACCGGTATAGCCTAACCGATACATGACAGAATTGGAGACATCACTGAATTCACATCATTCTTGACCCTGGTGCACGTCTCCTGTTAGGCGCGCGGTGACTACCGCCCAGCTGCGCGCACCAAGTGATCTCCAGGCTCGTGTTGATTTCTACGCGGGCTTCCAATAAACTGGAGTTGAATTAGAAAAAGGTTCAGGTTTTCATCGTTAGTAGAAGTTACTCGAGGCCATGAACTAACGCTACTTTCAGAGAATCGAAAGAAGCACTTTGATGATGAAGCCGAACACTGCGTGTCCTCACACAGGCTACGGATGCTGAGTGTGTGGAATCTCCTGTGAGAAGTGTGGCAGGCTAGATCATTTAAGAGACCGTTGCGATTTGATTCTCCATCTGTTCTATTTTAGGACATTCTATTTTAAGACATTCTAATTGCTGAACATGTTTACTTCATCCATCTTCCTCCCCAGGGGCTTCTCCTAATACAGCCCCCCCCCCCTCTTATAAACCCCCTCTCCTCACCCCTCCTGCAGCAACCACTCCCACTCATTATCAACACGAGTTTACAGCCTTATTCTAAAATTGATTAAATTAATGTTATCCTACTCAATTTACCCACAATACCCCATAATGACAAAGCAAAAAACAGTTTTTTAGAAATGTTAAATAACAGAAATACCTTATTACCATAAGTATTCAGACCCTTTGCTATGAGACTCGAAATTGAGCTCAGGTTGCATCCTGTTTCCATTGATCATCCTTGAGATGTTTCTACAACACCTGTGGTAAATTCATTTGATTGGACATGATTTCGAAAGGCACACACCTGTCTATATAAGGTTCCACAGTTGACAGTGCATGTCAGAGCAAAAACTAAGCCATGAGGTCGAAGGAATTGTCCCTAGAGCTCCGAGATATAATTGTGTCGAGGCACAGATCTGGGGTAGGGTACCAAAACATTGCAACGTTGAAGGTCCTCAAGAACACAGTGGGCACCATCATTCTTAAATGGAAGACGTTTGGAACCACCAAGTCTCTTCCTAGAGCTGGCCGCCCGGCCAAACTGAGCAATCGGGAAGAAGGGCCTTGGTCAGGGAGGAGACCAAGAACCCGATGGTCACTCTGACAGAGTTCCAGAGTTCCTCTGTGGAGATGGGATAACCTTCCAGAAGGACAACCATCTCTGCAGCACTCCACCAATCAGGCCTTTATGGTAGAGTGGAGAGACGGAAGCTACTCCTCAGTTAAAGGCATATGACAGCCAGCTTGGAGTTTGCCAAAAGGCACCTAACACTCTCAGACCATGAGAAATCAGATTCTCTGGTCTGATGAAACCAAGATTGAACACTTTGGCCTGAATGCCAAGCGTCATGTCTGGAGGAAATCTTGCACCATCCCTACGGTGAAGTATGGTGGCGGCAGCATCATGCTGTGGGGATGTTTTTCAGCGGCAGCGACTGGGAGACTAGTCAGGATTGAGGGAAAGATGAACGGAGCAAAGTACAGAGAGATCCTCAATGAAAACCTGCTCCAGAGCGCCTCAGGACCTCAGACTGGGGTGAAGGTTCACCTTCCAACAGGACAACGACCCTAAGCATACAGCCAAGACAACGCAGGAGTGGCTTCAGGACAAGTCTCTGAATGTCCTTGAGTGGCCCAGCCAGAGCCCGGGCTTGAACCCGATCGAACATCTCTGGAGAGACGTGAAAATAGCTTTGCAGAGACGCTCCTCATCCAACCTGAGAGAGCTTGAGAGGATCTGCAGAGTAGAATAGGAGAAACTCTCCAAATACATTTGTGCCAAACTTGTAGTGTCATACCCAAGGAGACTCTAGGCTGTAATCACTACCAAAGGTGCATCAACAAAGTACTGAGTAAAGGGTCTGAAGTCTTATGTAAATGTAATATTTCAGTTTTTTATTTTTAATAAATGTGCAAAAATGTTGTTAAAAACCTGTTTTTGCTCTGTCATTCTGGGGTATTGGTGTAGATTGATGAAGAAAAAAAACAATTTAATACATTTTAGAATAAGGCTGTAACGTTACAAAATGAGGAAAAAGCCAAGGGGTCTGAATACTTTCTGAATGCACTGTATGATTGCTCTGCTATCCGGGCTAGCCCAAAGCCGATGAAACGCTAAATCGTTGTATCCAGTCGCTCTTGTCCATGGTGCTAGTTTACAGTCCGGGCTTGCATGGATGTGCACTGGAAGGACTAGGGAATACCGTGTCGTAGTACAAGAATGCATTGAAATGGGTGTTCAAAGAAACTGTATCTGAGGATACTATTCTTCAGGTGTCAATTCCTCCTGTTATTTCATCTGTTATTTCAATATGATATGTCTATATTGCCTTGATTGTGTAATTAACAACACAAACACTGTAACAACGATGCAAAATTCTGCATTTCAGCTTAAATAATTTACCTTTTAACATGGTGAACTGATCATTCTAAGCGGTAGGTAGGCCTATCAACCCATCCTTCTCACACACCCCTCTTTATCCAACAAAAATAGATGACAAAACATTTATATGATTTCAAACTGTGGATGAATTAATTAATGATCTACAGGATCACAATTTTTTACTTATTCTCAGGGTCAATATTTGGCCACATTTTTTTAGCTCCACTCTGGTTTACTGTCAGTTTCATTTGTACGGTGGACAGAACTCAGTGTGGACCCAACCCACTCACCAATCCTTTAATACACTCTGACTCTATCAGTTTGTATTTTGTGTCTTGGGGGAAGTGTGAAATTAAAATCCCCTTGAACTTTACAATAGCATACTTGAATATGCTCAACTGTCAGTTCTCTGCCTTCTACTTCCCCCTCACAGGTACAATGCCGTAACCCCAAAGGCCTCCTCTTCACAGTATTTAAGACACTTCACCCTCATTTCCCCATCTCATAGGGAAGACGCATCCTTAATGAAGGCTCACATTAGCTAATGTTAACCATGCCTAATCGGAAAACAAAACATTTTGTCCTCTCTGAGAAGGGTCATACTGGCTATCAGTCTATAGCAGGTGGCCAACCCTCCTCCTGGAGAGATACTGGGTGTGCAGGGGTTTGATCTAGCCCTACTCCAACACATCTGATTCAGCTAATCAAGGTCCTGAAAATCAGCTAATTAGTAGATTCAGGTATGTTAGAGTAGGACTGGAGCAAAACCCTGCAGGAGGGCTTTACTATAGCTATAACTTTATCCTTCGTTTGAGACTTACTGGCATGAAAACAATCAATAAGTTCCTCCAAGTGTATTAACTGAAGTGCCCTTTACAGTATAATTAGCCCAGAGTGCTTTCTATTGTACAGTTGTGGTCAAAAGTTTTGAGAATGACACAAATATTGGTCTCCACAAAGTTTGCTGCTTCAGTGTTCTTAGATCTTTATGTCCATAGTTACTATGGTACACTGAAGTATAATTACAAGTATTCCATAAGTGTCAAAGGCTTTCATTGACAATGACATTCAGTTTATTCAAAGAGTCAATATTTGCAGTGTTGACCCTTCTTTTTCAAGACCTCTGCAATCCGCTCTGGCATGCTGTCAATTAACTTCTGGGCCACATCCTGACTGATGGCAGGCCATTCTTGCATAATCAATGCTTGGAGTTTGTCAGAAGTTGTGGGTTTTTGTTTGTCCACCCGCCTCTTGAGGATCGACCACAAGTTCTCAATGGGATTAAGGTCTGGGGAGTTTCCTGGCCATGGACCCAAAATGTCGATGTTTTGTTCCCCGAGCCACTTAGTTATCACTTTTGCCTTATGGCAAGGTGCTCCATCATGCTGGAAAAGGCATTGGTCGTCACCAAACTGTTCTTGGATGGTTGGGAGAAGTTGCCCCTCGGAGGATGTGTTGGTAGCATTCTTTATTCATGGCTGTGTTCTTAAGTCCAGCAAAATTGTGAGTGAGCCCACTTCCATTGGCTGAGAAGCAACCCCACACATGAATGGTCTGAGGATGCTTTAGTGTTGGCATAAGACAGGACTGATGGTAGCGCTCACCTTTGTTTTCCGGATGGCCCAAACAATCGGAAAGGGGATTCATCAGAGAAAATGACTCTACCCCAGTCCTCAGCAGTCCAGTCCGTGTACCTTTTGAAGAATATCAGTCTGTCCCTGATGTTTTTTATGGAGAGAAGTGGCTTCTTTGCTGCCCGTCTTGACACCAGGCCATCCTCCAAAAGTCTTTGCCTCACTGTGCGTGCAGATGCATTCACACCTGCCTGCTGCCATTCCTGAGCAAGCTCTGCACTGGTGGTGCCCCGATCCCGCAGCTGAATCAACTTTAGGAGACGGTCCTGGCGCTTGCTGGACTTTCTTGGGCGCCCTGATGCCTTCTTCACAACAATTGAACCTCTCTCCTTGAAGTTCTTGATGATCCCATAAATCGTTGATTTAGGTGCAATCTTACCAGCAGCAATATCTTTGCCTTGTGAAGCCCTTTTTGTGAAAAGCAATGATGACGGCACGTGTTTCCTTGCAGGTAACTATGGTTGACAGAGGAAGAACAATGATTTCAAGCACCACCCTCCTTTTAAAGCTTCCAGTCTGTTATTCTGACTCAATCAGCATGACAGAGTGATCTCCTCAATCAGCATGACAGAGTGATCTCCAGCCTTGTCCTCGTCAACACTCTCACCTGTGTTAACGAGACAATCACTGACATGATGGCAGCTGGTCCTTTTGTGGCAGGGCTGAAATGCAGTGGACATTTTTTGCGGGATTAAGTTAATTTTCATGGCAAAGAGGGACTTTGCAATTTATTGCAATTCATCTGATCACTCTTCATGACATTCTGGAGTATATGCAAATTGCCTTCATCAACACTGAGGCAGCAAACATTGTGGAGACCAATACTTGTGTCATTCTCAAAACTTTTGGCCACGACTGTAGGCGATGGCTTTGTTATGGAAGGTTTGGGAATCGCTTCCTTTTAGGTGGTTGTAGAATGTAACGTCTCTTTTCTGGATTTTGATCATTAGCGTGTTTTGACCTAATTCTGCTCTGAATGCATTTTTTGGTGTTTTAGGTTGTACACAGAGGATATTTTTGCAGAATTCTGCATGCAGAGTCTCATTTTGGTGTTTGTCCCATTTTGTGAATTCTTTGTTGGTGAGCAGACCCCAGACCTTACTACCACAAAGGGCAATTGGTTCTTTAACTGATTCAAGTATTTTACTGCAACCATTTGGAGTCTGAACAACTCCTCCAATCAACACTGTCTGGATGGTTCTGAGTATTCTATCTATGCCATCTATATATACATATATTTTCTCTCCTCGTCTCTCATGTCTCTGCTCTCCTCCCACCTACAGAGCTGTACATATTCCTGAAGAAGAGTCAAAAATAACATTGGATAACGTCAGCAGGCACCTACAGTACTTCGGAAGGAAGTCTCCATAGTAATGACAAAGTGGATCACTAGATGAGGGTGATTATCTTACAGGCGTTCAGACACAGATGATACGTCCTAAATGGCAGCCCACCTATTCCCTGGTAGTGCACTACTTTGACCAGTACCCTATGGGCTCTATAGGGAATAGGGTGCCATTTGGGACTGGAGGTACGGTGCTGTGTTTTATGAGGTACATCTATGATGCACAGGGTTTCCCAGGTAGAGATTTTGTTAATATTGACAATGTTTAGAACAGCATTATGCAGATTACTACATGATATTATAGTAAGTGGTTTAATACAATTATCTTGATGGATTGCAGATTGTCAAATGTAAATACTCTTGTGTGTTAAATACTATGGACAAATAAACTATTGCATTATGTGAAATACATGATAAATCAAGCACATGAAGATATTTTAACCCTCCCCCTAACAGGCCTCATTCATTTACTCATTAAAACTCAATGTTTGTCAACAAACAAACATCTTAAATGTTTATGTTGCTCTCACTCATCTGTTATCTCCCAGGGATACGAGTGTTGATGTTTTCCTCTGATGATGGATGACACAGCTGATTCAAATAATCAAAGCTTGATGATGAGTTGGCTGTTTGAATCAGCTGTGTAGTGCTAGGGGAAAAACAAAACGTGCACCCATGGGGCCCCAGGACCGAGTTTGGGAAACCCTGCAGTACATCACAGTTTCTTTTCAAATGAACGTTCCAGAACTTAAAAACGTACTGAACGCAGCCCAGAGTAGGCTTGTTTGCTATTTAAAGCAACAGTTTTTGTGACAAAACCATCGGTAGTGTTGCGATGGAAACACATTGAACTTTGATTTTTATTCAGTACATTTGTGTGCACGAGGCAGTGGCGGTTCTTGACCTGGCCGTCGAGGAGAACTGTTGTTTCGCTTGAAAAATTATCTTGCTGTGAAAATGAGAAATGTAATGTTAGAGGGGTGACTAAGCTGTTACAGTCAAATTCATACACTTTATACACTGACTAAAGGATTGTTTCATCTCTATTGCCTCATGATTTAGAGCCAGAGCGATGCAATTATCAAATACATTTCTAAGAGTTAACGTGGAAAGGGGGGATATTAATCAGTTGTACAACTGAATGCATTCAACTGAAATGTGTCTTCCGCATTTATCTCCAACCCCTCTGAATCAAGCCTTTCTATGATATTCGGTTTTGTTTTTGTCTGGACAAAAGGGCCTTTTCTCCCTGTGTAAAATAGAACATCGAACCGGTAGTTTAGAAATAAATTACTTCTGTAGTTAGTACTGCACAATCAAGAGCAATTAGAATTTAAGGAGCCAATACTTCTCAATAGCTATGTCTCAAAATGTGCAATGCATCCAAGATTTCAGCGATGACTATAAGCCTTCATATCTATTCAACCCTGCAGACAGGGTAGATAGGCAAGAACAAGCTAGCATCATGACAGTGAGGAGGTTGGACAGGTGACTGTAAGCACATTTTTTTTTACATTACGCTGATTCTGTACTGATGCTGAGCTGTGCTATGGAGAGTGCAAGGACGAGCTAGCGTCAGGACGGTAAGGTCGGACAGGGGAGTGTATACTGTCATTTTTGACATTGTGCTTGTAGTTGTACCAGTGCTGTTCTGTGCTGTGGGAAGCAGAGGGATGATCACCCCTTCTCTTCACTCACTGATAAGCAGCAGCTCTATTGAATTGAGGCTTGTTGCAGGGAAACCTCCAAGACCAAGCATCCCTACAATAGACCTGGGGCTGGATCACTTTCCTATTCACAGCTACACGGTTGTCAGAACTCTTCAGGCTCTCCAGCACACTGCCAGAGAGACCTCTATTTCTCCACAGCCTAATCTCCTCCCCTGATCTCCTGTTTGCCTCCTGTGGGTTGCTGGGGTCCCTCTCCCCATCCCTCCCACCTCCAGTACACATCTAGAGCCATACCTAATCTCAGAACTAGGGCTGGATTTAATATGTATCGCTGGAGTTCAGCGTTAGAGCATGGTTGAAATTTAAAGGTAAGGTAACCTACTGGGCACAGATAGTAGTTTCAACGTTTAGTTTAGATTTACATTTGGTTGAGTTGTCAACTAACCTGAAACTAACAAGAAAAGTCACCATGTCATGATGATTCAACGTCGTCACAATGAATTTTGTTGTTGAAATGACGTGGAAACAAACACTCTCCGCCTCATCTCCTATCGATTTACTGTGGCTGTGCTCTGCCTATGATAAGGCAGGGGAGGCAGACCTATCTCACATTGTTTTCCCAGGATTGCAATGGAATCATTAGCCTCGCAATGCTTTCCCAACCTTTAGAATAGTAGTCTACAGCTACTCATTTAAAATGGCCCACATTCTGTGTTATCTTAGAAAAAGCACTACCCTCTAGTCTGTATTGTTGCATCAGCTAGACCTATCTCACCTTGTTTTGCAATGCTCTGGTCTCATTGCTGTTAAGGGACAGACACACATTAGGTAACAACTGTGACTGCTGCTGTGTCACCTGGTTGTTGGGAACATGATCAATGCATTGAGAGACAAAAGATCTGGGTTGTTCCCAGTGAAGTGTGTGTTAGTAAAGGAACCAGCAGTACCTGTTCCGCCCCCGCCTGGTCTCCTCAGTCTCCCCTCATCTAGGAAGTGTTTCATTCTGCTCTACAAGAAACAGTAACATTCTTCACTTACCTGACGTAATGGCTTTTTAATTCAAGGTGGCGGAGGAGAACTCTGCGCAAGGTTCCCCGTTCATTATGAGTACACCTTGTTTTGTAAATTATTTAGCTGCTAACGTGTGCGTGTACACTTAACGTTCACTCTCCAATCAAATCTACACTGTGTACAAAACATTTGTTCTTTCCATGACATAGACTGACCAGGTGAATCAAGGTGAAAGCTATGATCCCTTATTGATGCAACTTGTTAAATCCACTTTTCAGAGGGTGAATGGGCAACACAAAAGATTTAAGTGCCATTGAACGGAGTATGGTAGTAGGTGCCCGGCGCACTGGTTTCTGTCAAGAACTGTAACCCTGCTGGGTTTTTCACGCGCAAAAGATTCCCGTGTCTATCAAGAATGGTCCACCACCCAAAGGACATCCAGCCAACTTGACACAAGTGTGGGAATCATTGGAGTCAACATGGACCAGCATCCCTGTGGAACGCTTTCGACACCTTGTAGAGTACTTGTGCCGACGAACTGAGGCTGTTCTGAGGGGAAGGGGTGCAACTCAATATTAGTAAGGTGTTCTTAATGTTTTGTCCACTCAGTGTATATTATGCATGGCCACTGCCACTTTATTAACTCTCCTTAATTTACCAGTGGTAATTCTGGTGTGTTGATGCATCATGCATATCTTTATACGCTTCTACAGCGCAGCCTGGAAATGGATACTTCCTACATTAAGTTATCAGGTAAATTTACAAGACTTGTGTCAATTTGCCAGGCAGAGGGATGAGCAAATGTCCAAAAGAAGGACAGAAGAATGAGTCCAACTCTTTGCTCCTATATATCAAATACAGTGGGGAGAACAAGTATTTGATACACTGCCTATTTTGCAGGTTTTCCTACTTACAATGCATGTAGAGGTCTGTAATTTTTATCATAAATACTCTTCAACTGTGAGAGACAGAATCTAAAACAAAAATCCAGAAAATAACATTGTATGATTTTTAAGTAATTAATTTGCATTTTATTGCATGACATAAGTATTTGATCACCTACCAACCAGTAAGAATTCCGGCTCTCACAGACCTGTTAGTTTTTCTTTAAGAAGCCCTCCTGTTCTCCACTCATTACCTGTATTAACTTCACCTGTTTGAACTCATTACCTGTATAAAAGACACCTGTCCACACACTCAATCAAACAGACTCCAACCTCTCCACAATGGCCAAGACCAGAGAGCTGTGTAAGGACATCAGGGATAAAATTGTAGACCTGCACAAGGCTGGGATGGGCTACAGGACAATAGGCAAGCAGCTTGGTGAGAAGGCAACAACAGTTGGCACAATTATTAGAAAATGGAAGAAGTTCAAGATGACGGTCAATCTCCCTCGGTCTGGGGCACCATGCAAGATCTCACCTCGTGGGGCATCAATGATCATGAGGAAGGTGAGGGGTCAGCCCAGAACTACACGGCAGGACCTGGTCAATGACCTGAAGAGAGCTGGTACCACAGTCTCAAAGAAAACCATTAGTAACACACTACGCCGTCATGGATTAAAATCCTGCAGTGCACGCAAGGTCCCCTTGCTCAAGCCAGCGCATGTCCAGGCCCGTCTGAAGTTTGCCAATGACCATCTGGATGATCCAGAGGAGGAATGGGAGAAGGTCATGTGGTCTGATGAGACAAAAATAGAGCTTTTTGGTCTAAACTCCACTCGCCTTGTTTGGAGGAAGAAGAAGTATGAGTACAACCCCAAGAACACCATCCCAACCGTGAAGCATGGAGGTGGAAACATCAATCTTTGGGGATGCTTTTCTGCAAAGGGGACAGGACGACTGCACCGTATTGAGGGGAGGATGGATGGGGCCATGTATCGCGAGATCTTGGCCAACAACCTCCTTCCCTTAGTAAGAGCATTGAAGATGGGTCGTGGCTGGGTCTTCCAGCATGACAACGACCAGAAACACACAGCCAGAGCAACTAAGGAGTGGCTCCGTAAGAAGCATCTCAAGGTCCTGGAGTGGCCTAGCCAGTCTCCAGACCT
Source organism: Thymallus thymallus (assembly GCA_023634145.1). Taxonomy (NCBI): domain Eukaryota; kingdom Metazoa; phylum Chordata; class Actinopteri; order Salmoniformes; family Salmonidae; genus Thymallus; species Thymallus thymallus. The sequence goes on along the minus strand of CM042396.1, from coordinate 16,970,290 downwards.
GAACCCAATAGAAAATCTTTGGAGGGAGCTGAAAGTCTGTATTGCCCAGCGACAGCCCCGAAACCTGAAGGATCTGGAGAAGGTCTGAATGGAGGAGTGGGCCAAAATCCCTGCTGCAGTATGTGCAAACCTGGTCAAGAACTACAGGAAACGTATGATCTCTGTAATTGCAAACAAAGGTTTCTGTACCAAATATTAAGTTCTGCTTTTCTGATGTATCAAATACTTATGTCATGCAATAAAATGCAAATTAATTACTTAAAAATCATACAATGTGATTTTCTGGATTTTTGTTTTAGATTCCGTCACTCACAGTTGAAGAGTACCTATGATAAAAATTATAGACTTCTACATGCTTTGTAAGTGGGAAAACCTGCAAAATCGGCAGTGTATCAAATACTTGTTCTCCCCACTGTAAATGCATACAACGACTTTCCAGAAGTTGGCTCAACTCAACATTTATTTACATGTATTGTAGGATTTTATCGACAGGTAGATACCCAAATATACAAGCTCAGAAATAAAAATCCATGTTACCAGTCACGCAGAGAGACAAAACGGCGAATCAAGCTAATTGCAGAAACCACAAATCAATAGAGCTGATTGCAAATTCATGTGGTGGAGTAATACACTGTGCATCAGAATATATTACATAATTTACATACAGACTGAACTTGAATCATACACCCAGGATAGTGCTGCTTAATAACCATGTTTACATGAGAGTATCTCTACTGTGCTGCTCAGACAGATTGTCGTGAGAGAAAGACTGGACACAAAAGAAGACAGAGAACTTGACACCCTTTTCCCACTTTTGGAGCACATCAGGATGGTAAAACGCCCTACATCCCTGGTAAGTTGAGTGAAAAGCAGGAAAGAGGAGACCTTATGACCTTTTCGCAAAACCTCCAACATGGCTGATACATTTCAATGATTGATTTCATGGTGCTGAAATTCATAGAATGAATCCTTCATGTTTTAACATAGAGTAAACACAAATCCCTCAAACAGTTATAGAAGCTGTTTACAAATGATTGAGTGACATCAGCTAGAATATTTAGTCCAATGTGTCATCGTCCCACTGCCATCCATCCATCCATCCATCCATCCATCCATCCATCCATCCATCCATCCATCCATCCATCCATCCATCCATCCATCCATCCATCCATCCATCCATCCATCCATCCATCCATGCCTTCAGTGGTGTGCAGCAAGTGGGTGAACCTATATTTTCCTCCATTCCTCACCACCTCCTCAAAACGTCAGAGAGAAGTGAGAATGCTGAGTATGATGTTTAGTGAGAATGACGCAAGAAATCGAGAAAAAGACGTTTGATATTCATGTATAGAGCGCCAGGCTCTATGCCCCAGCCTCTATGGGCGCCTCCAGGGCTTTGATGTGGACACTGGGCAGGCCGAACCAGGACTGGGGCAGCTCCTTGCCCTGGCCAGCACTGTCGTCCTGGAACTTGATGTTGAGGTAGAAGTCTCCAGTGTAGAGGAACAGGAGGGCTCCCACACACACATAGTTCTCTGTGGGGTTCACCTGGGAAGACAAAACATAAAGATACAATATTTAAAGTACCTATGGATAGCAAACTCAACAGAGAATACTTTTGCCACCAATCACACACACAGTTCTGCACACACACGTAGATCTGGACACACACGAACTTGCATGTGCAGACACACACACACACACACCATGTCTATGTAGAAGGTGTTAGATCCTATGAAGGTGACTGCGTCCTGCAGGTCATAGTTCTGAACTCCGTTCTGGTAGTCCTGGAAGGGAACCACGGTCAGGGCGAATGGTCCGACCGCGTTCTTACTACGATTGGTCAGTTTCACCTCCAATGGCACAGCGTCGCCCACCTTACAGTCGGCGATGATGTCACAGTCACACGGTTTCCCGTTCACCACCACGTCTAGAGAGGACGCACAGACAGAGAGTGAGTTAGGGATGAGTTAGGAGTTATTGACGAACACCCAAAAGATTGAAACGTTGTTTCAATACCACATGGAAGCATAGATTGCTGTTTCACCTGCTATAAATTAATTAACTTGTTCCTCTATGAAATATTAGTGCTTGGTTGGATTTAAGGTTTTACTACTAATTCTGTAATTAAACACATTTTCAGTTCACCTTTGAACATAAAAGCAAACAGGGGGCTATTAGATCGAAAGGAATTAATTAGTGAACAGAAGGGAGAGTGTATCATTAAGCTCCATTATAGACTAGTGGAGATCTTCAAAAATATGTCATGGAACTTTGCTGGAAAATGTGTATGTTTGTGCTGTCACATGCATGAACCAGTATTCACATGAATGAAGCAAACTTTAAGGATGAATTAATTTTGAATGATGAATAAGCTAAATCAAATACAACTTGTCTGCAGTATATACGAGAACTAACGGGACTGCCACGGTAAAGCTCCTGACAGACATTCACTATGGTGCATCAAGTTTGTTGGAACCTCTCCAGTTAACTGTTAATAAACAATAATTCATTTAAGATTGACTTCGATTTCCACGACAGAACAATTGCACAAAACATGTCTTCTTCACAATCACAGGCGTTTCTCTCTGCATTCACAAACCCCCAAAAAACCAGTCGTCAAGCTTTTGCTTTTCTTTGTTATTTCCAAATCATTTGCATTCACGAAAACAGAGTACACAGCCTTCACATGTGCAGACCTATCTTCTAGCCCATTGTTTCTGGTGTGGGATCAATAGTTTAAAATACACTTTTATTTAAATTAGCGGAGAACGAGGGAGCTGTGGGGATTAAATTAATTCAGACTGCATCCTATCAATCTCACGCATGACTAATTTCTGTCAAGAAGGGACTAATGAGATGTTTGGAAAACAACCACTTCCTTCCCCTCATCCTACCCCCACACTCTCACAGAGGCACTTCTCCCCTCTCTCTGTTTCTTCTCTCCCCCATGTTCTCGCTCTCTTCCTCTGCATCGTCTCTCTCTGACATGTCCAACTGAGTTAAATTGGGGGTAAATTCAATTTCTCTAATGTGTAGCCAATCCAGATATGGCACTGTTTGGTTCAGGTGGAGTGGAACAACCATTTTTGTTTTTATAATGAGCTCTATGGTATTTCTCCTCTGGTAGGTAGAGAGAGAGAGGTAGAGGTAGAGAGAGGGGGAGAGAGAGAGGTAGAGGTAGAGAGACAGGTAGAGAGAGAGAGGCAGAGAGAGGTAGAGAGAGGGGGAGAGAGGGGTAGAGAAAGGGAGAGAGAGAGGGGTAGAGGTAGAGAGAGGGGGAGAGAGAGGTAGAGAGAGAGAGAGAGAGAGAGGCAGAGAGAGGGGGAGAGAGAGGTAGAGAGAGAGAGAGAGAGAGAGAGGCAGAGAGAGGCAGAGAGAGGGGGAGAGAGAGGTAGAGAGAGAGAGAGAGAGAGAGAGAGAGGCAGAGAGAGGTAGAGAGAGGGGGAGAGAGAGGTAGAGAAAGGGAGAGAGAGGGGGGTAGAGGTAGAGAGAGAGGTAGAGAGAGAGAGCGGTAGAGAGAGAAAAAAAAAACATAGGAAGAGGGAGGGAGAGAACCCCCCCCCACACACACATACTAGTGCAATGCCCTCCCAGTCAGTCGTTGAGGCCATGTGACATGAAAGAGCTGGGTGTGTGTGGGGTGCGTTCTCTGCTGTGGTGTGTGTGTGTTGTATCACAGGTTGCGGAGCTTCAAAGGCAGACTTCCATAGAGAGGGAGCCTGAAGACCGGAGCGGCAGCCAGAGTGCGGAGTTGTGCCACTCTGAGCCCCTCTAGTGAGACAGAGCCAGGTTGTGCGTCCCACCCCAGGGAGTCTGCAACTCTACCAGGGTGACATTCAGCTACACATATATACAGCTAAACCTGTTTGAACCTGACACGTCACATTCAGCTCAAGCTAGCTATACGTCTCATTGTCACTCTACCGCGCAGTCTCAACTCACTAAAACTAAGCGATTTCTGTCATCAACCCAGAATACGTATACAGAGGTTCTCTAGAGAAGATTGTCTCTCTGTCAGAAAAAGTTGTCTTCAAAATGTGTGGTGATGGAATATATGTTTGACAGTGTAAGAAGAGGGGGAGAGATGACAGACGGACGACAGCCAAGTCAAACAGTACCAATGGGATCAGTACAGAGATGTAATGTCATTGTCAACACTACCATTACCCTTGAGTAGCTGAGTGTTAGAAATCCACTCTCAGTTGTAACTGGATTCTACAGTGTATATCCCAGATTATTTTCTTGTCTTGTTACACACATAAAAGCCAGGTAATTATTTGGTGCAGTTATGTTAAACATGGATTACATTTAGTTGTTCAAAGGCTTGTTGCTAGGAGATGTGCAAATTATAAGTACACCAGTTCTAAACAGGGATTTATTTCAACACATTAACTAGTGAACAAAAGAGGAACCTAAGTGTGAGATGAGCTGAGTCGTCTACACCAGATGTAAGCAACTAGATTCAACCGCAGGCCGATTTTTGTCAGAGCGGATGGTCGGGAGGCCAGAACATAACTATAATAATTTGATCACTGCAAATTGACCACAACTAAGCCTAAAAATAGATTGTATTTGAAAAAAAAAAATCTATAATTTCATACCTTGATTACATTGAGATACGATCACGTCTCTTTTTCCTTTATTCGTGGGAATACTTGAACAGATTTCCTAAATTAAACATTTTAGCTGAATTCCTGGGTATTTTACGGTCTTTTTTTGACCAAACATTTTAATCCAAAAAAGTAAAACAAAAAGTTGCCAGTTGCCGACCCCCGTTGCCGACCCCCGTTCTACACATGCCCGCACGCCAGTACCCGCACGCCATGCCCGCACGCCTGTTCACTCCTCTCCTCCTTGGTAGTCCATACAAAGCCTGTGTGACTGAGTGGAGGGAGGCAGGGAGTCATTATCATAATACTGTGGCTCTACTCAGAGTTAAGCACAGCCTGCAGTCGAAACGGAGCACAGGGTTACAGAGGAGGAATCTGCAGTACAGTGAATACTTAAAAATTATGTAAATAACCCAAACAAACTAATGGATATCACATTGACATTAGATGTCAGTTTGACCTTTCAGATCCTGTATGCCTTTCAATAAAGTGCTTAGCCATGCTGCACCACTATGAGGGGCAATACATTTTCTTTCTTCAAAAAACACATTTCACTTTAGGGGCTACATATCTTTCTGCATTTAGCATCATAACCCAGACTCGCAGGGATGGCTGTGCACCAGTGTGTGTGCGTGTGTGTGTTTCCTGAGCATGGTTTCCTCCGCTGCCCTTTTCCACCGTCATGATAAACAGATAAACACATTATGGTCTCTAAATAAGTAATGGACTCTGATTGGTGTTCCTCTTAACCAATAAACAAACAGAAAGAGAAGAAACCAAGGCCTATGATTGTTTGACCCCACGAGGCCCTCAGCATCTTCCCCAGAGAAGAAAGTGACGTATTGCTCCTTAATAGCATACGCTGCATAGTGTGTGTGTGTGTGACTGTTAAACACTACCACCACTGTTCCCTGCCCTAAATGGTTCTCAGCGCTAAACAGGTGTGTGATATAAACGAGGTGATTAAACCACCTCACCCCATCCCATCACCCCAGAGCTGAGAGGACGAAGTGAAGCAGAATTAATAGGTTGTATTAAAATACCCTGTTTTCTGTTACACAACCAAAAGCAACCATAACAGCAGAGAGAGAGAAGCAGGAGAACAAATGGTGTACTTTCCCCATTCTTATACTGGTGTGTGTGTGTGTGTGTGTGTGTGTGTGTGTGCGTGTGTGTGCGTGTGTGTGTGAGAGAGAGTGAGAGAGAGAGAAAAGGAGAATGTGAGGAAAGGAATGGTGAAATTCAACAAACCACAGCTGCTCCCTTTGCAGTCGCAACAAGTGGTCTGTAGCTTTCATTTTAGCTGTGGCCACACTCTACTGCTGAGGCAAAGAGCTGCGCTGCGGCATCACCACAGCAACCAGGCTTGGCCCAGACAGGGCAGTGCAGCGAGAGAGAGGGATATAGGAGAGAGGGAGAGATGGAGAGAGAGAGAGAAAGAGCGAGAGAGAAAGTGGGGAAGAGAGTGAAAGAGAGAGGAGAGAGACCTGCTGAATACAGTACCTTTTGATATGAGTGCAGATATCACAGATCAAAACTAGTGAGTCTGTGAGATATAACAAACCTCACAGTATATCTTCTCTACCATAGAGCTGCAGCAGAGAACATAGCAGGTAAGGTCCCCTCTCTAGGAATGACAACTATATTTTAGAGAGGTGCCAATTCTCCAGGTTGATTCAACATATTGTATCTCCAGGTTGATTCAACGCAGCGTATCTCCAGGTTGATTCAACGCAGCGTATCTCCAGGTTGATTCAACGCAGTGTATATCCAGGCTGATTCAACACAGTGTATATCCAGGCTGATTCAACACAGTCATATTCCATTAGCGAGTTCAGGAGAAAATACAGTATATACTTTAGGTCATGCTAAGGTAGCTACATAGTTATACAGGTATTATGGTTCTATTAATGATGCCTTACAGGCTAAATCAAGTGCCCCTAACCTGGTTGAAAGAAAAATACTATGTGGACCCAGGTGTGGTAGTTAGGCCTAACGACAGAGAGCGTAATATTGCCCAGTGACCACTTTAGGCCAGGGTCCTTGATGAATGAACTGATAGAGCCTGACTGTGCTGGCTGTAAAAGGTTGGGTGGAGTGTGTGCTCGTAAAAGGTTGGGTGGAGTGTGTGCGCTCGTAAAAGGTTGCGGTGTGGCATAACAGAAAAATGCCCCCCCCCCCCCGAAGCCATCTGGCCTTTAATAACTAAACGCCATAACAACCAGCAGCACTACTTCTGTTGTCTTTCACCACCATGAACAATCAGCTTTTAAAGATTCAATCTGTTACAGCAAGAGAGAAGAGATGAGAAAATCATTTTTTTTGGTGGACTACTGTCTGTAATATCTAAAGCATGTGACAGACTTAAGAGCTGGGAGGTAGTCTCTCTACTCTGTCTGTTTTGGCTAGCTATATAGCAACATATGCAGCATGGACAATAAATAGTAAAATCAAAACAACAAAACAGGTGTCTTTTATACAGGTAACGAGTTCAAACAGGTCCAGTTAATACAGGTAATGAGTGGAGAACAGGAGGGCTTCTTAAAGAAAAACGAACAGGTCTGTGAGAGCCGGAATTCTTACTGGTTGGTAGGTGATCAAATACTACAAATTAATTATTTAAAAATCATACAATGTGATTTTCTGGATTTTTAGATTCCGTCTCTCACAGTTGAAGAGTACCTATGATAAAAATTACAGACCTCTACATGCTTTGTAAGTAGGAAAACCTGCAAAATCGGCAGTGTATCAAATACTTGTTCTCCCCACTGTATGTGAGAATGCTGTTCATTGACTACAGCTCAGCGTTCAACACCATAGTGCCCTCAAAGCTCATCACTAAGCTAAGGACCCTGGGACTAAACACCGCCCTCTGCAACTGCATCGTGGACTTCCCGACGGGCCGCCCCTAGGTAGTAAGGTTAGGCAACAACACATCTGCCACCTTATCCTCAACATTGGGGCCCCTCAGGGGTGCGTGCTTAGTCCCCTCCTGTACTCCCTGTTCACCCACAACTGCGTGGCCAAACGACTCCAACACCATCATTAAGTTTGCTGACGACACAACAGTGGTAGGCCTGATCTCAGATAACGATGAAACAGCCTATAGAGAGTAGGTCAGAGACCTGGCAGAGTGGTGCTGCATCACTACAGTCCCTGGTTCGAATCCAGGCTGAATCACAACCGGCCGTGATTGGGAGTCACATAGGGCGGCACACAATTGGCCCAGCGTTGTCCGATAGTCTGGTCCACATCACCAACGAACTATCATAGTCCAAACACATCAAGACAGTTGTGAAGATGGCACGACAACACCTTTTCCCCCTCAGGAGACAAAGACTTTGGCATGAGTCCCCAGATACTCAAAAAGTTCTACAGCTGCACCATAGAGAGCATCCTGAACGGTTGCATCACCGCCTGGTATGGCAACTGCTTGGCATCTGACCGTAAGGTACTACAGAGGGTAGTGCGTACAGCCCAGTACATCACTGGGACCAAGCTTCGTGCCTTTCAGGACTTATATACTAGGCGGTGACAGAAAATTGTCAAAGACCCAAGTCATACTGTTCTCTCTGGTACTGAACGGCAAGCGGTACCGGAGCGCCAAGTCTAGGATCAAAAGGCTTCTTAACAACTTCTACCCCCAAGCCAAACAGGAAGTACCCGTGCAATTAATCAAATGGCCACCCGGACTATTTACATTGACACCCCCGTTTGGGATAAAAGCTGATGCTCTCAATTGTGCCTCTGTAAATGTTTGTGAGAGTTTTAGGTGCTCCACTGTGGTCCCTACGATGTAGATAGGGGCGTGACCCCTCTGCTGTTTCCTGAAGTCCAAGATTTTTTTGTCCTTTGTTTTGTTGATATTGAGTGAGAGGTTATTTTCCTGGCACCACACTCCCAGGGCCCTCACCTCCTCCCTGTAGGCTGTCTCGTAATTGTTGGTAATCAGGCCTACTACTGTCGTCTGCAAACTTGATGATTGAGTTGGAGGCGAGCATGGCCACGCAGTCATGGGTGAAGAGGGAGTACAGGGCGGGGCTGAACACGCTCCATTGTGGGGCCCCTGTGTTGAGGATCAGCGAAGTGAAGGTGTTCCAGTCCTTGGTAGCGGGCCGTGTCAGTGGCACTATGTTATCCTCAAAGCGGGCGAAGAAGGTGTTTAGCTTGTCCGGAAGCAAGATGTTAGTGTCCGCGACCCTGCCACATACGTCTAGTGTCTGAGCCGTTGAATTGCGATTCCACTTTGTCTCTATACTGACATTTTGCCTGTTTTATTAACTACACTGTTCGGCCATATTCCCAGTCACCTTGCCATGGTTTAATGCGGTGGTTTGCGCTTTCAGTTTTGAGGGAATGCTGTCATCTATCCACGGTTTCTGGTTTGGGTAGGTTTTAATAGTGGGTATAACATCTTCTATACACTTCCTGATAAACTCAGTCACCGTATCTGTGTAATCGTCAATGTTATTCTCAGAGGGTACCCGGAACATATCCCAGTCTGCGTGATCAAAACAATCTTGAAGCGTGGATTCCGATTGGTCAGACCAGCGTTGAGTAGTCCTTAGCACGGGTACTTCCTGTTTGAGTTTCTGCCAATAGGAAGGGCGGAGCAATATTGAGTCGTGATCAGATTTGCTAAGTAGCAGTGGTCTAATGTTTTCTCAGAGTGCTACAGTCAATGTGTTGGTAGAACTTCGGTAGCATTTTCCTCAAATTTACACGGTTGTGACTATAACCGAAGAGAATTCTCTTGGGAGGTAATGCGGTCGGCATTTGATTGTGAGGTATTCTAGGTCAGGTGAAGAAAAGGACTTGAGTTTCTGTATGTTATCACAATCACACCATGAGTAGTTATTATCCAGAGACTGAACATTAGCAAGTAATATACTCGGAAGCGGTGGATGGTGTGCGCGCCCAGAAGTCCACTCCGAATACCTCTTCTCCGCCGGCAGTGTTTTGGATCAGCCTCTGGAATCAATTCAATTACCCTTGGGGTACGAACAAAGGATCCAATTCGGGAAAGTCGTATTCCCGGTCGTAAAAGTTATTTCTGGCTGTATGTAATAACACAAAACACTTTCTGGGCTAAAAATGTAAGAAGTAATATTAAAGTAAATTAAATTAAAGTAGTCAAAAGTTTAGTATTTGGACACATTCATAGCATGCAATGACTACATCAAGCTTGTGACTCTACACATTTGTCAGATGCATTTGAAGTTTGTTTTGGTTGTGTTTCAGATTATTTTGTGCCCAATGGATTAAGGTTAAATAATGCAGTGTGTCATTTTGTAGTCACTTTTATTGTAAATAAGAATATAATATGTTTCTAAACATGCACAAATATCATACCCCCCAAAAATGCCCACCTTTCCTGTTATTGTAATGGTGAGAGGTTAGCATGTCTTGGGGGTATGAATTTTTCATGATTCATTCCGGAGTATCTGTAATCATGGCAGCATCCACGTTAATGTGGAAGTGTTTAGAAACATATTATATTCTTATTTACAATAAAAGTCACTCCAAAATGACACAATACATTATTTACTCTTCATCTTCAACAAAACCAAAACAGCAAATGCATCACAAGCTTGATATAGTGATTTTGTGCTATGAATGTGAGACCAAATACTTAACTTTTTACTACTTTAATACACAATCTCAAATGGGAATTTGTCCCAATACTTTTGCTCTCCTAAAATGGGTGGACTATGTACAAAAAGTGGTTCACTCGATATGTATGAAAATACCCTCAAATGAAAGCTGACAGTCTGCACTTTTACCTCATAGTCATTGATTTCAAATCCAAAGTGCTGGAGTAACAAACAGACAAACAGACAAAACAACACAAAATGTGTCACTGTCCAAATACCTTTGGAGCTCACTGTATATGGGAGTCTGTTGTTAATAGCTTTTTTGTCTCCACACACAACATTTATAACAGAGAAGTGTCTCATCTTCTCCTGTAGACTCTCTGTCTCTAGATGTAGATCTTTGTGGTCACCATAGCACCAGCACCCCATAATACTGTACGTAACGAGGAGGTAGAGAGAGAGAGAGAGCGGCCAGAAGCCATTGGATACCACTGGCTCCATCCAAAAGATTAATATCTAAATTAAGCTGCATCTTGTGTCTGACATTTGATCCCTCACTCAGACTCTCCTTTTCCAACTTCAGTCAGAACCAATTGAGGCAATTTCCATGTATAATTAGCCATTCTATTTGGGGCTTCCTGAACTGAATTGGAAGCGCCTTGTCATTTGTTATTCAGTCCAGATAGGCCATCACAGCCCCTGAGGGAATATGTGTTATAGCATCAATGCATATGGCCAGGGGGAAAGCGGGCTACATTTACAGCAATAAATGGATGGTAAAAATTTATTTGAGACACAATACTCTATGGTACTCTCACATCTGCCGCCTCCTTCTCATGCAGTAGCAAAGGAAGCGCAGCACACCCACACACTCCTAACTATGAGGTCAGTTCTGTGTTTTCACCCCAATGGTTGAGGTTACGATGTGGTGAAAGATCTGTGCCTAAGGGCAGCATTTAGCCACAACAGAGCCTAAACTGCAGTAAAACTCGCCTGGTTCAGCACCATGGACAGCTCCTGGTAACGTACCTTCTCCGGTCCTTTTAGGACTGCCACTACATACCAATAATCAATTGATTTTCTTTCAAGAACCATCATATTCCTATTCTCGAAAGACCATACATACAGTAAACAACCAGCTTACTCTTTATGACTGAACCATTAGCATTAACACACCACATTTGAGCTGTTTTATCCCCGCTACATCACTGATAGAGACACAGAAGACCCCAGTCCAACTCTGAGGACCCAGTGTTTGGGCTGTGTTAGTATGAAGCCAGTGACTCATGTCAGAGCTGAGCAGAGCAGAGCAGAAGAGCTAGGTGCTGAGAATCTACTTCAGCACAAAGCAATGAGCCATTCACTGCAAAGCCCTGCTAATCACATACAGTGCCTTCGGAAAGTATTCAGCCTTATTCTAAAATTGATTACATTTTTTAAAATCCTCAGCAATCTACACACAATACCCCATAATGACAAAGCGAAAACAGGTTTGTCAAAAATTGTGCACATTTATGAAAAAAAACACAAATACCTAATTTACATAAGCATTCAGACCTTTTGCTATGAGACTAGAAATTGAGCTCAGGTGCATCCTGTTTCCATTAATCATCCTTCAGATGTTTCTACAACTTGATTGGAGTCCACCTGGAAAATCCAATTGACTGGACATGATTTGGAAAAGCACACACCTGTCTATATAAGTCCCACAGTAGACAGTGCATGTCAGAGCAAAAACCAAGCCAGGAGGTCGAAGGAATTGTCCGTAGAGCTCCGAGACAGGATTGTGTCGAGGCACAGATCTCGTGAAGGGTACCAAAAAATGTCTGCAGCATTAAAGGTCCCCAAGAACACAGTGGCCTCCATCATTCTTAAATGGAAGAAGTTTGGAACCACCAAGACTCTTTATAGAGCTGGCCGCCCGGCCAAACTGAGCAATCAGGGGAGAAGGGACTTGGTCAGGGAGGTGACCAAGAACCTGACGGTCACTCTGACAGAGCTCTAGAGTTCCTCTGTGGATATGGGAGAACCTTCCAAAAGGACAACCATCTTTGCAGCACTCTACCAATCAGGTCTTTATGGTAGTGTCCAGATGGAAGCAATTCCTCAGTAAAAGGCACATGACAACCCGCTTGGAGGTTACCAAAAGGCACCTAAAGACTCTTATACCATGAGAACAAGATACTCTGGTCTGAAGAAACCAAGATTGAATTCTTTGGCCTGAATGCCAAGCGTCACGTCTGGAGGAAACCTGGCACCATCCCTACGGTGAAGCATGGTGGAGACAGCATCATGTTGTGGGGATGTTTTTCAGCGGCAGGGACTGGGAGACTAGTCAGGACCGAGGCAAAGATGAAGAGCAAAGAGAGATCCTTGATGAAAACCTGCTCCAGAGTGCTCAGGACCTCAGACTGGGGCTAAGGTTCACATTCCAACAGGACAACGACCCTAAGCACACAGACAAGACAATGCAGGAGTGGTTTCGGAATGTCCTTGAGTGGCCCAGCCAGAGCACGGACTTGAACCCGATTGAACATCTCTGGAGAGACCTGAAAATACCTGTGCAGCAACACTCCCCATCCAACCTGACAGAGCTTGAGAGGATCTGCAGAGAAGAATGGGAGAAACTCCCCAAATACAGGTGTGCCAAGCTTGTAGCTTCATACCCAAGAAGACTCAAGGCTGTAATCGCTGCCAAAGGCGCTTCAACAAAGTACTGCGTAAAGGGTCTGAATACTTATGTAAATGTGATACTTCAGTTTTATTTTTAATAAATTAGCAAACATTTCTAAAAACGTGTTTTTGCTTTTTCATTATGGGGTATTGTGTTTAGATTGATGAGGGATTTTTAATCTTTTTAAATCCGTTTTAGAATAAGGTTGTAATCTAACAAAATTTGGAAAAAGTCAAGGGTCTGAATACTTAATTTCCCCCAGCAGACTACAGCAGCCACAGTGTTGTGGGGGATAAAGAAATAACTAGAGCAGGGGAAGGCAACAGTGGTCCTGGAGTGCCGCAGACATTTCATGTTTTTGATTTAACCAACCTGGAAGACCAAGTGTGTTGAATTTTGTCAATCACTGAACTGATCAATTAGCTCAGTTGGTCTGGTGTGGTGCCTAGTTGGGATAAAATCCTGCAGTACTGTACCTGCAGCACTCCAGGAACAGGGTTGCCTACCCCTGATCCAGAGAATTGAGGAATAAAATTGTTGTTATTCATAAAAAATGTTTACCTCACTTGTACTCCTTGGAGTAGAATTTATTTTCAACCCATTTTAAAAGCATTGACCACTTAAGAAAGTAATGAGACCGATTATGAAAAGCTGCCAGGTAAGCCAATGGGTTTTACCTAGGTCCAACATGATAGCATCCATTGTTCTTCTCCCAACATGGTTCAATGTGTTTTTTTAATATGGTTCAACATGGTCCAACATGATAGCATCCATTGCTCTTTTCCCAACATGGTTCAACGTGATTTTTTAACATGGTCCAACATGGTTCAAGATGGTCCAACATGATAGCCCTCACTGCTCTTCCCCAACATGTTTCATGGTAACATTAGCCTACATTCTACTCTGAAAACCCTTGAGAGCATTCAAGAACAAAATAATCCAGTGATTTGTTTGGCCGATTCTCCAACATCACTGAACGTCAAACTCTTCAGGAGAACATTGGGATTCTAGTGGTTTCACTAATTAAATCTTTGCACAGATCACATCTCATTAAAATCAGGATTCATATTTTTGCTCCTCAGTCTTCAGCCTGAAGGAGATGTATCATTAGTATTAATGGAAGACTACCTTCCCCATGGAGGCTGACTGTTATTCCTTATTCATAAAGGAGATAGTACCGTTCATTATTTGCTGATTCATATTAGCATTCTGGTCTAAAATAGTGTTCATAGACAGACAGTAGTTGATGGAGAACATGTTTTTTCCAAAGTAACCCGAAACCGAGATGAACACACACAAACCCAGTATTACTCCACTGACCCCACAAACGTGTGTGTGTGTTCATCTTGTTACTTTATTTAAAAATGATTTTTTTATTGAACCTTTAACTAGGCAAGTCAGTTAAGAACAAATTCTTATTTACAATGATGGCCTACCCCGGCCTTAGACTGCTGCACCACTCTGGGTTACCTTGGGAAGATTATATTAACCTCCCACAAACATTTCCAGGATCTAGTCAGTTTTCCATGTACCTCAAAATGTATGGCATGCAATAAACATATCTAATATTAGTCTATGATGAGAAGGTGTGTTCCAGTGAAGTGAGCCATAGTCTACTCTACAATACAGTAAGAGGAGTATCATACTCTACAATACAGTAAGAGGAGTATCATAGTCTACAATACAGTAAGAGGAGTATCATACTCTACAATACAGAACGAGGAGTATCATACTCTACAATACAGAACGAGGAGTATCATACTCTACAATACAGTAAGAGGAGTATCATACTCTACAATACAGTAAGAGGAGTATCATACTCTACAATACAGTAAGAGGAGTATCATACTCTACAATACAGTAAGAGGAGTATCATACTCTACAATACAGTAAGAGGAGTATCATACTCTACAATACAGTAAGAGGAGTATCATACTCTACAATACAGTAAGAGGAGTATCATACTCTACAATACAGAACGAGGAGTATCATACTCTACAATACAGTAAGAGGAGTATCATACTCTACAATACAGAACGAGGAGTATCATACTCTACAATACAGTAAGAGGAGTATCATACTCTACAATACAGTAAGAGGAGTATCATACTCTACAATAGAGTAAGAGGAGTATCATACTCTACAATAGAGTAAGAGGAGTATCATACTCTACAATACAGTAAGAGGAGTATCATACTCTACAATACAGTAAGAGGAGTATCATACTCTACAATACAGTAAGAGGAGTATCATACTCTACAATACAGTAAGAGGAGTATCATACTCTACAATACAGTAAGAGGAGTATCATACTCTACAATACAGTAAGAGGAGTATCATACTCTACAATACAGTAAGAGGAGGATCATACTCTACAATACAGTAAGAGGAGTATCATACTCTACAATACAGTAAGAGGAGTATCATACTCTACAATACAGTAAGAGGAGTATCATACTCTACAATACAGTAAGAGGAGTATCATACTCTACAATACAGAACGAGGAGTATCATACTCTACAATACAGTAAGAGGAGTATCATACTCTACAATACAGTAAGAGGAGTATCATACTCTACAATACAGTAAGAGGAGTATCATACTCTACAATACAGTAAGAGGAGTATCATACTCTACAATACAGAACGAGGAGTATCATACTCTACAATACAGAACGAGGAGTATCATACTCTACAATACAGTAAGAGGAGTATCATACTCTACAATACAGTAAGAGGAGTATCATACTCTACAATACAGTAAGAGGAGTATCATACTCTACAATTCAGAACGAGGAGTATCATACTCTACAATACAGAACGAGGAGTATCATACTCTACAATACAGTAAGAGGAGTATCATACTCTACAATACAGTAAGAGGAGTATCATACTCTACAATACAGTAAGAGGAGTATCATACTCTACAATACAGTAAGAGGAGTAGCATGAGTCTCTAAAGACCAACAATTGCAGCCCTGTTTCAAAGACACTCAACAACAACACAGAGAGAATTGTAATCATTGTATTAATTCACTGTACATGAAAAATGCATTATACTCCGGGGCACCAAACAGGAGAACGGTTCTTGTGAACAACAGATATGAAGCCTTTATCTACTTTCATTATCAAATATTTACCAACTGTGAGCGTATATTAGTTAATTGAGCTGGAGCTGCATTGTGTTGTAAAAGGATCCACCTCTTTTTCCTACAGTATGACATAATCTCTCTCCAAGACTGGAAAAATAAACAGTAGCATGGACAACGGCCTGCTGCCACTATCCAAATACACACACAAGCACGCATGCACATACACACCTATACACAGGTCTGCCACTAACTTAATACACTGGGACGTACACACACGCACACGCAATGGCCTGCCTCTATACCAATACATTGACTGACTCCTGCACCGGTACCAATACTAGGACTAGGAGGACTATGAGGGAGGAAGGGAGTGTGTTTGAAGAGGAGAAAGAGGAGGAGAGAAGAGAGGATGAGGGACCAGGGAGGAAAACACCATTGATTGTTTTGGCTCATCAGTGCTGAACCAGCCTCATTAAGCTACAGGAGGACTCCTCTGGGTGGATCAGTGAGGAACATGGGCTTTTGTCATATGCACACACACACACACACACACACACAAGCCCACTGTCCTTGTCCTGCCTTATTACATTGCACCACCCCCCCTTCTCTCCCCCTCTCTGCTAATTTGCTTTCACCCAAATTATGCAAATGAGCCACTTTCACCATTCGACATTAACTCCTTAATACGCAGACATACCGTACCTTAATGCATAGCAACAAGAGCTTAACGTTAAAGACAATGAAGGCAAAACCAACTCTACCTTCGGCTCCCTGGGAGATCTTCATTTCGCTTTAGCCGTGTGTTCAATGAGGCCTGAACTTCAATGTTAGCCTGCAGGAGACGGGAAGCAGACAAGACTACTCTAGACTACACAAGTCAGAGCCAGGGAGCGGATGCACGCAAACCATTTTTCCAGTCAAAGCATCTTAATTTGAAAAACTCATTAAGGCACTTGATTAAGGAAACCCTTTAATGTATTTCTGAGGGTGGCACACAAACGCATCACGATTTGACGAAATCAACTTCTGCACCAGCGCTCTTATTACCAGTCTTCGTAAAGTGGATGTTCCTTTCTGTCTCATTCCTTCCACCCCTTCCTCTGGATGCGTGCCTGCCTTACTGTGGGAGGATCCTTACCTACCTTAACTGTTACGGTCTTAACACTCACACACTAACCACTCCTAGTGAGGCTGCAGCCGCATGTAGCCATGCCAGTCTGCCAGATCTCCTAGGGAGGAACAGCCAGGCAAAAGCAGCTAAATTAGTGTCATCAGTTATGTAAAGATATGGGTAGAACAAAACCCTGCTGACCTGCATACCCTGGGGACACAATGTAAGCATCGGCACACAATGTTATCCTGCTCCTGTTTTTTGGTCTGAGGAAGGGAACATTTTAAGGACGATTGATGCTTTATTTTTTTCCTGCAGTTCAGCAACGTGGTATCAGGCTGCCATGGTTACGTACAGTAGCTGTGTAGCGCCTCTCCCCATCCAACATGACAGAGCTTAAGAGGATTTGCAGAGAAGAATGGGATAAACTCCCCAAAAACAGGTGTGCCAAGCTTGTAGCTGTAATGAATGCCCCGCGGGGCACTGTGCGTCCTCTCCCTCTCCGGCGCTCCAACTCACCGGTGTACTAACCCGCCAGCAGGAGAGTGATGGCAGCAACAAACCCCATGGACACACCTGATTCCCATCACTCATTATGTTGATTATATGTTTGTCGTTGAGTCTGTTGCACCTCACAGATTATTGTTCAGTCAGTTCTCCAGCGAGGTGCTGCTCCTTAAAAAAAAGCTTAACCATTTGGTCATCGCTTTGTTTGTTTGTTCCTTGTTTTGCCTCACAGAATCTTCACAGAATAATATGTCAATTTAGAGGCATTTTTTCGTTATTATTATTATTTTTCGGTGCGGTTGGATTTTTCCGTTACGTCCCTCCCAAGATGAGTACGGGCGGGCACGAGGAGGGGGCTGGACTGCCCGGTCGAGCTCCAGAGCTAGAGGAGAGACTTCGGGCCAGTGAAGGGCAGATCGCCGTGTCGGTGACAGCGTTTGGCGAAATGATGTCCCACATGGCAGCACGATCGGGTAGTGAGAGCTCGGCTGAGCTGGCGGGTGCCGCGGCCGCTCCCGCTGCTGATCGTGTAGGGCCTTGTAGCGTTCCGGTGGGGGAACTCCGTAGAGCCTTACCAGATAAGTATGACGGTAATCTGGAGGGTTGTCGTGGTTTCCTTCTACAGTGTGAGCTGTATTTTAGGGACCAGCCGGTTCCCGATTCTGAGAAGATCACCTCGATAATCACTCTTCTCACTGGGCGCGCCCTCGAATGGGCAAAGGCACTGGGGGATGGTGGTTCTGGGGAGCTGAGGTCGTTTCCCAGGTTCATCGCTCAATTCTGAGCTGTGTTTGACCAACCCGCAGAGGGGCAAGATGGGGGCGAGCATCTTATGCATCTTAGACAGGGGACGAGCACGGCCTTGGAGTACTCTCTGTCTTTCCGGACGATGGCGGCGTCTAGTGGCAGGAATGAGCTGGCTCTGAGGACAGATTCCGTAGAGGTCTGCGGACTGAGGTCCAAATGGAGCTGGCATGCGTGAGCAGTTCCATGCCGCTGGATGCCTACATTGCCTGGTCCATGGCCATAGATGGGCAGCTCAGGGACCGTAACCGTCTGGTGCGCCGCTCTCAGCTTCCTCTCTGTCGGGTGGAGCCGGGACCGGAACCGATAGAGCTGGGAATCACAAAGCTATCCACAGAGGAGAGAGATCGCCAGAGTCGACAGGGTCTGTGCCTGTTCTGTGGTGAGAGGGGACACTTCCGGAAGGAGTGTTCATCGACCCAGACGCGGAGCAGGAAGGGGGTGAGTAGCCAGACTGCACATTCGGGCACAGTAGGTGCCTTACGTGTTTGCACTATTGCTAGCCCGTTCTGTTGTCCGGTTGTGCTGTCTGGTAGCTTTCCCTCTCATTCCTCTACAGCTCTGATCGACTTGAGATCCTCGATGGCTATCCAGGCTCTGGACGGTCGTCCGGTGGGGTCCGGCTTGATTACCCACGTGACCCGTCCCCTCACTCTCACTATCCATGGCTGCCATCGAGAGAGACTGGAGTTACTTGTGATGTCATCCTCCATACATCCTGTCATCCTGGGACTTCCCTGGCTCCAGCAGCACGACCTTAACATCGCCTGGAGCAAACGGAAGATCCTGGGATGGTCACCGAAGTGTCGGAAGACCTGTGGAGCCATCCCGTCAACATCCCGCCAGAGTACGCGAAACTGGGCAGGGTGTTCACCAGCGAGAAAGCTCAGTGTCTCCCTCCCCACCGTTCCTGGGACTGCGCCTTCGACCTCCAGCCGGAAGACATTTAATCCTAGTAAAATGTCCTGCCTTAGGTCAGTTAGGATCACCACTTTATTTTAAGAATGTGAAAAGTCAGAATAATAGTAGAGAGAATGATTTATTTCAGCTTTTATTTATTTTATCACATTCCCAGCTTGGGGTCATTGTCCATTTGGAAGACCCATTTGCGAACAAGCTTTAACTTTCTGACTGATGTCTTGAGATCTTGCTTCAATATATCCACATCATTTTCCTTCCTCATAATGCCATCAATTTTGTGAAGTGCACCAGCCCCTCCTGCAGCAAAGCACCCCAACAACATAATCCTGCCACCCCGTGATTCACGGTTGGGATGGTGTTCTTCGGCTTGCAAGCCTCCCCCCTTTTCCTCCAAACATGGTCATTATGGCCAACAGTTCTATTATTGTTTAATCAGACCAGAGGACATTTCTCCAAAAAGTACGATCTTTGTCTCCATGTGCAGTGGCAAACCGTAGTCTGGCTTTTTTATG
The DNA here is from genome assembly GCA_023634145.1 of Thymallus thymallus. Taxonomy (NCBI): domain Eukaryota; kingdom Metazoa; phylum Chordata; class Actinopteri; order Salmoniformes; family Salmonidae; genus Thymallus; species Thymallus thymallus. The sequence goes on along the minus strand of CM042396.1, from coordinate 16,950,463 downwards.
GCGGTTTTGGAGCAGTGGCTTCTTCCTTGCTGAACTTTCAGTGAAATGTTTCAGGTTATGTTCATATACTGTGGCTATAGATACTTTTGTACCTGGTAGGAGAGTAACGGCAGCAACAAACCCCATGGACACACCTTATTCCCATCACTCATTATGTTGACTAAATGTTTGTCGTTGAGTCTGTTGCACCTCACGGATTATTGTTCTGTCTGTTCGCCTGTGAGGTGCTGCTCCTTTAAAAAAAAAAATATATCTTGAAGCTTAACCTTTTGGTCGTCGCTTTGTTTTTTTCCCCCTTGTTTTGCCTCACCAGTTACGCACTCGTTACCCTTGCACTTCACAGTAGCGTCATACCCAAGAAGACGCAAGGCTGCAATCGCTGCCAAAGGTGCTTCAATAAAGGGGGGGGGCTTTGTCATTATGGGGTTTTGTGTGTAGATTGATGATGAAAAAAATCTATTAAATACATTTTAGAATAAGGCTGTAACGTAACAAAATGTGGAAAAAGTAAAGGGGTCTGAATACACAGCAAGGGGAAATAGAGCCGCTGCGGTATCAGGTGGACATCCCACACATCCCTACTCATAATTTGTCATCTGGTTAAGCAGTATAAAGCTCTTGGCTGATGTTTCAAATGTGTTCCAAGTGTGAGTAGGAGATAGTCCCACATTTTCTTCCCCACTGTGGGTGAATTTCAACTTTCAGTGAAAGCAGACATTCAGTTACTGTATCACTGACATTCATGTTCTTTCTGGGAACTAATCACTTGAGTGATAAAAAATTGTTAAAAGGAAAGCATTTTACAAAGGCATGCTCTCCCTCTTTCTCCATGTGAGAAGCTCTCGTCGCTTCTTTTTGCAGTTCACTTAAATTCACTGGAGACTCAAAGGTGTGTGATCAATACCTTTCCGCCAAGAGCCTATAAGTTCCAATTAGTAAGAACAAACAGTGCTTCACTTCAAAGGTCAACTGTCCCTTAGAGCCGAAGTGTCTGTTTTTAAACGGTATGAGTCAGAAACATTCACTGTAGTGTCAAAAATGACCATTAAGTGTAAATTGGATAATTTGGGTCAGTCTCGTCCAAAAATGAGTTTTGTGAGTTTGTCACAATTTACTAGAGGGTTGGGTATGGATTACGATCATTCCCACTTGCCCAGTGCCCACTAACATGAGTGAAGCAGCTGTGCTGATTGCACTCTATTAGCTGCACACACTCTATCCAATCAGAGCAGCCAGACCTGCCCATTACACAGCGCCTCAGACTTGTGAACATGTCGCCAAAGTAATGTTGAAATAACACTTGGCCCTAAGCCCTTTAAGGAATGGCCACTTGCTGATGTGTTTAATAGTGTCAATCACTCGACTGACACTTTTTGGGGAACATTTGAATGAATAGGATTATATATGCTGTGATAGGGGTATTGTGGGGTTATATATGCTGTGATAGGGGTATTGTGGGGTTATATATGCTTATATATCTATCTAGGGGTTATATATGCTTATACAGTTGAAGTCGGAAGTTTACATACACCTTAGCCAAATACATTTAAACTAATTTTTTCACAATTCCTGACATTTAATCGTAGAAAAAATTCCCTGTTTTAGGTCAGTTAGGATCCTCACTTTACTTTAAGAATGTGAAATGTCAGAATAATAGTAGAGAGAATGACTTATTTCACCTTGTATTTATTTCTTCACATTCCCAGTGGGTCAGAAGTTTACATACACTCAATTAGTATTTGGTAGCATAGCCTTTAAATTGTTTAACTTGGGTCAAAAGTTTCTGGTATCCTTCCACAAGCTTCCCACAATAAGTTGGGTGAGGTCAGGGCTTTGAGACGGCCACTCCAATACCTTGACTTTGTTGTCCTTAAGCAATCTTGCCACAACTTTGGAAGTATGCTTGGGGTCATTGTCCATTTGGAAGACCCATTTGCGACCAAGCTTTAACTTCCTGACTGATGTCTTGAGATGTTACTTCAATATATCCACCTAATTTTCCTTCCTCATGATGCCATCTATTTTATGAAGTGCACCAGTCCCTCCTGCAGTAAAGCACAATCACAACATGATGCTGCCACCCCCGTGCTTCACGGTTGGGATGGTGTTCTTCGGCTTGCAAGCCTCCCCCCTTTTCCACCAAACATAACAATGGTCATTATGGCCAAACAGTTCTATTTTTGTTTCATCAGACCAGAGGACATTTCTCCAAAAAGTACGATCTTTGTCCCCATGTGCAGTTGCAAACCGTAGTCTGGCTTTTTTTATGGCGGTTTTGGAGTAGTGGCTTCTTCCATGCTGAGCGGCCTTTCAGGTTATGTCGATATAGGACTCGCTTTACTGTGGATATAGATACTTTTGTACCGGTTTCCTCCAGCATCTTAACAAGGTCCTTTGCTGTTGTTCTGGGATTGATTTGCCCTTTTCGCACCAAAGTACGTCTATACAGTGGGGCAAAAAAGTATTTAGTCAGCCACCAATTGTGCAAGTTCTACCACTTAAAAAGACGAGAGAGGCCTGTAATTTTCATCATAGGTACACTTCAACTATGAGAGACAAAATGAGAAAATAAAATCCAGAAAATCACATTGTAGGATCAAATAATGAATTTATTTGCAAATTATGGTGGAAAATTAGTATTTGGTCAATAACAAAAGTTTATCTCAATACTTTGTTATATACCCTTTGTTGGCAATGACAGAGGTCAAACGTTTTCTGTAAGTCTTCACAAGGTTTTCACACACTGTTGCTGGTATTTTGGCCCATTCCCCCATGCAGATCTCCTCTAGAGCAGTGATGTTTCGGGGCTGTCGCTGGGCAAAACAGACTTTCAACTCCCTCCAAAGATTTTCTATGGGGTTGAGATCTGGAGACTGGCTAGGCCACTCCAGGACCTTGAAATGCTTCTTACGAAGCCACTCCTTCGTTGCCCGGGCGGTGTGTTTGGGATCATTGTCATGCTGAAAGACCAAGCCACGTTTCATCTTCAATGCCCTTGCTGATGGAAGGAGGTTTTCACTCAAAATCTCACGATACATGGCCCCATTCATTCTTTCCTTTACACAGATCAGTCGTCCTGGTCCCTTTGCAGAAAAACAGCCCCAAAGCATGATGTTTCCACCTCCATGCTTCACAGTAGGTATGGTGTTCTTTGGATGCAACTCAGCATTCTTTCTCCTCCAAACACGACGAGTTGAGTGTGACTGTTTGAGGTTGTGGGTTGTGGACAGGTGTCTTTTATACTGATAACAAGTTCAAACAGGTGCCATTAATACAGGTAACGAGTGGAGGACAGAGGAGCCTCTTAAAGAAGAAGTTACAGGTCTGTGAGAGCCAGAAATCTTGCTTGTTTGTAGGTGACCAAATACTTATTTTCCACCATAATTTGCAAATAAATTCATTAAAAATCCTACAATGTGATTTTCTGGATTTTTTTTTCTCATTTTGTCTCTCATAGTTGAAGTGTACCTTTGATGAAAACAGGCCTCTCTCATCTTTTTAAGTGGGAGAACTTGCACAATTGGTGGCTGACTAAATACTTTTTTGCCCCACTGTATATATTTTTATTTATTTATGCTGTGATAGGGGTATCTCTGGGTTATTTATGCTGTGATAGGGGTATCTAGGGGTTATATATGCTGTGATATGCCAAGCGTGTGAATTTAGGTCTTCTTATTAAAACGTTGCTCTGCATTTCCCCTTGGATCATACAAACAGAAGACAAGACAGCACGCGCCACTATCTCCTCAGGGTCTTCACTTTACTTTGTAAACAAAAGAGTCATTATTCCAGGAAGGGACATGTCTTTCTTTCCAGGCAGGGAAGGTGATATAGAGGGAGGATGGTACAGTTTGCAAATGAAGGAAATAATGAAGTTTAGTGAAAGTGACAAGTCTTGAGACGACATCCAAGGTTTGGATAACAAAGACACAATTTGTTATTCATGACTGAGTTTGTGTGTGTGTGTGTGTGTCTCTGTCTAGCCCTAAGAATGTCTAGCCCCAAGAACGGAATGTGTTTTGTTCTGATCCTTGGGCGATAGTGCTGATAATATGCGACTCACTGCAGAACTAGTAATGATTGCAATATTATACTGCCTGGCCCAAAGAAAAAGTCACTGTTTGGATTTGAATAAGCAAATACTTAAGAGCCTATGATTGAATAATTACTGCAGTGATGAATATGTTTCAGCTGGCAACAATTATTTTAACCCTAACTGATGCAGTGAGAAGCTTCTCATTTCTTAAATAACCATGTCGGAAGACGTATCCCGTGGTTGTGGAAAAGATGTTACTGTGTTTCAAAAGGCTGAAATTATAGGCCTGCATCAAGCAAAGGAAAACAACTAAGGAGATTGCTGAAATTACTTGAATTGGATTAAGAACTGTCCGACGCATTATTAAAACCTGGAAGGAGAGTGGTGAACCGTCAACTTCGCAGAATAAATGTGGTCCAAAAAAATATTGAATGACTGTAATCGGAGATCACTTAAACGCTTGGTGAAGTCGAATCGTAAAACGAAATCAACAGTAGAACTCACGGCCATGTTTAATTGAGAAAGTAAGAGCATTTCCACACGCACAATGCAACGAGAACTCACAGGATTGGGACTACAGCTGTGTGGCCACACGAAAACCACTTGTTAGTGTGGCTAATCGGAAGAAAAGGCTTCAATTTGCTAGGTAGAATATGGGCACGTCAGGGTAAGAAGGGAAGCGCATGAAGCAATGCACCCATCATGCATAGTGCCCACTGTACAAGCCTCTGGAGGCAGTGTTATGATCTGGGGTTGCTTCAATTGGTCAATCAACCACCCTGCCTGCCAGCCTCCCCCACTCGCTATCTCTGTGTCTGTCTCTTTCTCTCTTGCTAGGTACTTTCCACTGTCCCATACTGGCACTCCACTTACAATACATGTCCAATACATTGGGTCAATGTAGGCAGCGTGCCAAGGTGTACATTTGAACAGTCTCTTTTCTCTACACCACCTCATTAACTGTGCAGCTTGTTCAATCAGTGTCCCTTCGTTAAACTTACAGGTCCAATCAACTGTCTCCAATCAGCCTCCGTCATGCTCCTCTGTCCACCGCTCAGACCATGAAGGACGGCATTATCTCTACTAACATGACCAGGGCCTTGTTACAGTGGACAAGACACAAATGTCCAACTGGATTTGAACTAACAAGACAAGGTTGAGAGGTAGCAACAGCCGTTCTGTATGAAAGTGACAAGTTGCTTTAAGGGTGTAGTCTAATCATCATAATTCCGTTGTATGAGGTTGAGGCGTTTGATGAGCTATGTGAAATACATGCAAAAAAAATTATTCGACTCATCCAAGGTAAGTGGGAAATTATGTTGGTTGTATTTTGAGTGAAAATGCACCATATTGTACTGGAGGGAGGTAGAGTGACCTTTTTGGGGTTAAAGGTTAACATGCTGGAAAGAACAGAGTGCCTGATGGGTAAATGGCATGGTAGGTCACAGTAACCTCCATGCCCTAACTATGCAGCTATAGAGTTCAATAAAAGCTAACCCAAACCATCAGCTATTTAGAGCTCAATAAGTCATCAAAAACATTACAGAGCGTCTCTTAGGCTACGCAACATGGTCATAATGAATGAAAATACACTTTAGATTCAGAAAACTACATTATTTGCAAGAAAGGACTAATAATGTAATGAAAGCCAGATAGATGCAATGTGTGCCCTTCTATGGATCCTTATAGCAGAGTAATGCGCTATTGACAAAGGACTGAAACAGCTAGAAGGACTAAAATACAGCTAGAAGGACTGAAATACAGCTAGAAGGACTGAAATACAGCTAGCAAACAAGTGGTAATATGAAAGATTAAAGAGCTGGACTTAAATGGGATTGTAAGGTCTCATTCAGTGGTAAGACGATAATTACCATAGAGAAAACACATGCAGCAGCGTTAGTAGGAGCTTCTTAAAAATATAAATCAAAAGATTTTATTTTAAGAAAATCCCAGCTGACACAGTAGGGAGGTAGCGTCGCGACTGTTCAGATACAGTGGAGGCTCCTCAGAGGAGGAAGGGGAGGACCATCCTCCTCAGTGAATTTCATAAAAAATGTGAAACATTAAAACTATTCTATGCTAATTATATTCACGGGACCAAAAGGACAACATGCGAACAAGTGGACGTGAACACTCATAAAAACTAAAAAAGCAAAAACCTTGATTCTTGCGAAACAGGCTTGGAATATTGTGCAAAAACATACATTTGAATGAATCAAATTAAGTTGATATATATCACACGCACGCACACACACCACAGGAAGCTAGACAAACCCATAAATAATCAAATGTCTATTAAGATGGCCATGTCTGCTTTAATTAGGTAAGACTAATTACTCAAGACAACATCAGGAGACTAACATCATAGGACTAAGGCCTGTGTTGGGCATCTTTTTCCCTATACAGTCATGTGACAAACATATTTAACATATTTAGACAGATGGATATGTAATCTTCACTACAACACTATTGACAGATAAAGGTAACCTAATTAAACAAATGACACTGAAAGATTATACTTTGCAATCATTTATTCATTAAAACAAAAAATCTACAGAAATGTGATTCCATAGTGTGGGAAAAAATAAGTCCACCCCAAGCTTCAATAGCTTGTGTTGCTGAAATAACTTAATGTAGACGTTTCTTGTAACTGTCTATCAGTCTCTTACATCGACTGAGAGGAATTTTTGCCCACTCTTCTTTACAGTACTGCTTCAACTGTGCCATGTTCGGGGGCTTTCTTGCATGCACAGCCCGCTTCATGTCCCCCCACAGAATTTTGATAGGATTAAGATCTGGGCTTTGATTCGGCCATTCAATAACCCTCCATTTCTTCTTTTTGAGCCATTCTGTTGTAGCTTTGCTTTTGTGTTTTGGATCATTATCCTGTTGCAAGATCCATGTTTGGTTCAGCTTCAGCTTTTTGACAGATGGCCTCACATTTTCCTCAAGAATTCTCTGGTACAATATAGAATTCAAGGTTGAGTCAACGATGGCAAGTCGGCCATGCCCTGAGGTGCAAAGCAGACCCAAACCATAATGCCACCGCCTCCATGCTTTACGGTTGGTATGAGGTTCTTCTGTTCAAAGACAGTGTTTTGTTTTCACCAAACATGGCGTCTGGCATTGCGGCCAAACAACTCCACCTTTGACTGATCTGTCCAGAGCACATCGTTCCAGTAGTTTTGGTCTTTACCCAGGTGTTGTCTGGCAAACGTCAGTTGTGTCTTGATATTCTTTTTTGAGAGCAGAGGCTTCTTCCTTCCTGACAAGTTTGTGCAGTCTCTTTTTCTTTCTAACTAATGTTTTCTAACCATTTGCACTTGTTTTGGTACACCTAATTCTAATTTTAGCCATTTTAAGTGATGGTAAAGGAAGGGGTTTATTAACTTTTTCTGCATAATGAAAAGGCATTTTTGTTTATTTTAATTGTATAACATTTTCAAAGTAACAATTTTTTTGTGTGATTTGTTAAAATGGGTTACTTTTATCAATGAATGTGGTAGGAATTTAGCTCAAATATTAATGTGTCCAAATATGTAAAAATAATTACCACCTTCAAGGGGTTGTACTTACTTTTTCACATTACCGTATATAGACTAACATCAGAGGAATAATCACAACAAGGACTGTGTCCCAAATGGCACCATATTCCCTATATATAGTGCACTACCTTTGAACAGGGCAAGGGGAAAAAAGAAATGTGCACAAAATATGGAATAGGGTGACATTTTTGATGCATCCAGGGCCTTTTGGAGGTAGAGTGGCCTGATGATTTAAACTGTATTAACAACAAATCCAAGAGTTCACGCATGAAACATTGTTCAAGAAGACAATATGACAGCTGATATAATAATAGCCCTAGTCAAAAATAGTACATTATATAAGGAATAGGGTGCCATTTGGGATGCAGACCCTGAATGTCTCCAGTTTACATTACAGTCGTGGCCAAAAGTTTTGAGAATGACACAAGTATTGGTCTCCACAAAGTTGCTGCTTCAGTGTTCTTAGATCTTTATGTCAGTAGTTACTATGGTACACTGAAGTATAATTACAACTATTCCATAAGTGTCAAAGGCTTTCATTGACAATGACATTCAGTTTATGCAAAGAGTCAATATTTGCAGTGTTGACCCTTCTTTTTCAAGACCTCTGCAATCCGCCCTGGCATGCTGTCAATTAACTTCTGGGCCACATCCTGACTGATGGCAGGCCATTCTTGCATAATCAATGCATGGTGTTTGTCAGAAGTTGTGGTTTTTGGTTTGTACACCCTCCTCTTGAGAATCGACCACAAGTTCTCAATGGGATTAAGGTCTGGGGAGTTTCCTGGCCATGGACCCAAAATGTCGATGTTTTGTTCCCCGAGCCACTTAGTTATCACTTTTGCCTTATGGCAAGGTGCTCCATCATGCTGGAAAAGGCATTGGTCGTCACCAAACTGTTCTTGGATGGTTGGGAGAAGTTGCCCTCGGAGGATGTGTTGGTACCATTCTATATTCATGGCTGTGTTCTTAAGCAAAATTGTGAGTGAGCCCACTCCCTTGGCTGAGAAGCAAACCCACACATGAATGGTCTCAGGATGCTTTAGTGTTGGCATGACACAGGACTGATGGTAGCGCTCACCTTGTCTTGTCCGGACAAGGTGTTTTCCGGATGGCCGAAACAATCGGAAAGGGGATTCATCAGAGAAAATGACTCTACCCCAGTCCTCAGCAGTACAATCCCTGTACCTTTTGCAGAATATCAGTCTGTCCCTGATGTTTTTCCTGGAGAGATGTGGCTTCTTTGCTGCCCTTCATGACACCAGGCCATCCTCCAAAAGGCCTCACTGTGCGTGCAGATGCACTCACACCTGCCTGCTGCCATTCCTGAGCAGGCTCTGCACTGGTGGTGCCCCGATCCCGTATTCTTGGGCGCCCTGACGCCTTCTTCACAACAATTGAACCTCTCTCCTTGAAGTTCTTGATGATCCCATAAATGGTTGATTTAGGTGCAATCTTACCAGCAGCAATATCCTTGCCTGTGAAGCCCTTTTTGTGCAAAGCAATGATGACGGCACGTGTTTCCTTGCAGGTAACCATGGTTGACAGAGGAAGAGCAATGATTTCAAGCACCACCTTCCTTTTAAAGCTTCCAGTCTGTTATTCTGACTCAATCAGCATGACAGAGTGGTCTCCAGCCTTGTCCTCGTCAACACCTTCACCTGTGTTAACGAGACAATCACTGACATAATGGCAGCTGGCAGTGGAAATGTTTTTTGGGGATTAAGTTCATTTTCATGGCAAAGAGGGACTTTGGAATTAATTGCAATTCATCTGATCACTCTTCATGACATTCTGGAGTATATGCAAATTGACATCATAAACACTGAGGCAGCAAACTTTGTGGAGACCAATACTTTTGAACACGACTGTATATCAGTCCTGTACAACACTTTTAACGCAATCAGAATAAACACCGTATTAGGGCTCTTACGGTGACCGTATTACCGCCACATCGGCAGTCACGAGTCATGATAGCAGAAACATTCCACATGACCGTTTAGTCATGGTAACTAGGCTTCTCCAAACACTGATGCTGCTGATAGTCATTAGTAGCCTACCAAACTTGCTAACTGTCTGGGACTCAACACTCTATTGTCCCTCTAATCACTCTGACATCAATGAAAATGTAATCGAAAATCGAATCAAATACTTAATGAGAGCTCATGTTGCGCAACATTTCTATAGTCTATGCAACTGCGTGAGAAAACAGAGTTGATGGCCTCTATTAAAAAGAGGAGGATCGTATCAGCTTTCTATAGGCTAGGTCTAGTATATTTATTTCTCAACTTTCCTAATATTACTCACATTGCTTTGCTTTACAAAAGTATAGCCTACCTGGCTGGCATGAAAATACAGTGCATTTGGAAAGTATTCAGAACCCTTCCATTTTTCCACACTTTGTTACATTAAAGCCTTATTCTAAAATGGATTACATAAAAAAAAGCTAATCAATTTACACACAATACCCCATAATGACAAAGCGAAAAAAGGTACACTGGGGGCCAAAATTTTGTAATATTACTGTCAAGGGTTTTTCTTTATTTGCACTATTTTATACATTGTAGAATAAAAACTATGACATAACACATATGGAATAATGTAGTAGCCAAAAAGGTGTTAAAGAAATCCAAATATACAGTTGAAGTCGGAAGTTTACATACACCTTAGCCAAATACATTTAAACTCAGTTTTTCACAATCCTAGTAAATATTCCCTGTTTTAGGTCAGTTAGGATCATCACTTTATTTTAAGAATGTGAAATGTCAGAATAATAGTAGAGAGAATTATTTATTTCAGCTTTTATTTCTTTCATCACACTCCCAGTGGGTCAGATGTGTACATACACTCAATTAGTATTTGGTAGCGTTGCCTTTAAATTGCTTAACTTTGGTAAAACATTTCTGGTAGCCTTCCACAAGCGTCCCACAATAAGTTGGGTGAATTTTGGCCCATTCCTCCTGACAGAACTGGTGTAACGGAGTCAGGTTTGTAGGCCTCCTATTAACAAGTGCTCGTCAAATAGTGAATGAGAGACTGATTAAGTGTGTGCAGCCAGCGCAAGAAACAGAGCAGAGCTCATGCCTTTCATGAGACTTTTTTCAAACCATCATTGGAGTTGCATCACGCAGCCTTAGAATGGATTTAAAATCAAAACATATAGCCCGTTTGTATCACAACTAAAGTTGCATAAATAACTCTAAATTAAGCATATAGGAGGACCTAACCACTCAACACAGAATAGCCGCCTGTGCGCAATCCCTCAGAAATAGCTTGGAGAAAATATACTTTGTATTTTATTCAGCTATGTTGTAGTATTCATACTATAAAATAATGCCATGGAATTCTAAGCAAATCTTGTCTGCTAAACGAACTAGTCTAGCCCACAGCCATATGGCATAGCCAGATCAGGGCCTAACACAATGACAGCTCAGAGGATGCTATTCTGTTCTTCTGAAATAGACTACATTTTCCTCGTTTCTTTAGACTAAAATGTAGATGTTCCAAAGGTCTGCATAAGTGGCTGGTAGGCTATGTGTGGAAGCCAGGAAATGCTAAATGTGTTTATGTTCATTAACGGTCAATTACCGTGAGACCGGCAGTTATTTGCTTGACAATCACCGGATGACAAAATTTCACCACACACAAACAGACATGACCTTTGGAGTAATTGATTGAACTGATGATCTATTTAAATAGCTGCTCAACATTGTTGATGACTAGGTTAACAACCGCAACTGCTAAAATATCAAGAAAAAATCACACACACACAAAACCACAATGTGAAATTTGTCAGACTTCATGAAGCTTGGAAGACTTCCAGAGAGAAAAAAGAGAGGGAGAAAGAGAGGGTGAGAGAAACAGTGAATGAGAGAGAGGGTAAGAGAGAGAGAGGGAGATAGTGAGGGACACAGGGAGAGAAAGACTACCAGAAAGACATAATTAAACCAGTGTGGCCAGACAAGACGATGGCTTCTGTCATCAACGTCAGGAAACTAAGTGGTGCACACAAACATAAGTTATTTCATTCTTCACCTCATTTTCCCTCTTCGCTCATCCCTGGCTCCCTCCCTCCCCCCATGAATTATTCAGTTTTAATACTTGAGCGGCATGTGAGCGGCAGCTCCTTAAATAGCACTCAGCTTTCTAAAAACAGCAGAAGAGAAGAGGACACCAAGTTACCCAAACCAAGTGAATTATAGATGGCGGTCTGTTCTGCTCTGCTCTGTAGACATAAAACACAGCGGGGGGGATTATGGGAAGCTCAGGAGGAAGACTAAGTAACACAAATGTTTAAATGGTTCACACAGAGGCTGGTCTGTATGTGTGTTTCTGTGTGTCTCTATACTGTATATTCCGGTCTGTCTAATCCAATAAATAATGTTCAGGCGAGCAGATCAAACACAGGCCAACATAATAACTTGTCCAGCACTCAGAACACACGCAACAAAACACACGCAACCGAGTCGTCTCTGAAGTATACTACAATAAACCTTGACAGGTCTAACTGGTGGGATAGGAGAGCCTGGCTGGCTCAGGCCCAGCTAGCTAGTGATCCAGCATCAACACCAACACAGCAGCACATGTTCATGGTCTTGTGTGGCTTGGCTTCTCCCGATCTGTCTATCTGTCCGTCTGTTTGTGCATCTGGCGTGTTAAGTTAGCAACTTAGAAGCCAATTAACTAGGCCTGCAAGATAAAAGAGCTCCAGCAGCAGGTGACTGGCTAGCCCTGGGATGGATCAGTATTGGCAGCTCTACAGTGGCTGAGGATAGGGATGGGAAGGCTGCCTGAGCCCAGAACCTCCAACCTCCTCTCCATCCCCCATCCCTCAATCCCTCCTCCAGGTTTCTCATTACAACAAATTGCACTGTTTTTAATTAGCCAAAACAATAAGAAACAGGAGATTATCTTCCTGTCCACACACTGTTCTCTGCCTCTGCTCTGGTGCTCCTCTCTCTCTGCTGGTGCCTGACTGGTGGATGTACTGTAGTGTACGGGAGCTTCCACAGACTGAGAAACCAGTGAGTCTAAAATGGCACCCTATGCCCAATGGGCCCTTGTCAAAAGTAGTGCACTATATAGGGCAAAAGGGGTGCCAATTCAGGGGTCCGTCACAGATCCTCTCATCCGCAGTGAGCATGAAGCTCAGCATGGAGCTCCCTCTCTCCTTCCCTCCCTCAGCTGTTAGAGGAGAATGAAGGCTGTGGGTGGATCCTCTGTGCCTGCACCAGGTGTGGTTATCATAGCCCACACAGAGGAACTAGGAGACCAGAGAAGAAACAATCCAGCGTTATGGATCTCTGCCAATTAGAGAGCTGCCGGGACTGGATCTGTGGAAGGGAGAGCTGTTTGACGACCCAGCCGAATGTGTGTGTGGATCCCGGAGGAGGACATAGAGGAGAGGGAAGAGAGCCAGCCGGGTTCAATCATTTACGATGCACAGAGGAGAGAAGATGTGTTTAATGCTGCTTTATTAGACTAAACAGACTCTGATCATGACCTTCTAAACACCATCAGCCACATCAATTACACACATATATATATACACATATATATATACACATATATATATATATATACACACACACACATATATACACACACACACACATATATACACACACACACACATATACACACACACACACACACATATACACACACACACACACACACACACACACACACACACACACACACACACACACACACACACACACACACACATATATATATATATATTTACAGTCATGACATACCCTACCCCAGGACAACTTATGCCCGGAGGGAAGACTGATTCAAAGGCTACAACTTTGCATGGTGTATCGGGTTTAGGGAAAACAGTGGGAGGTGCAGGAGAGAAGTACTAAAGGATGAGGAAAAGCAGGGCGAGAGGGAGAAGACAGAGAGAGGGGGAAGGAGAGAGTGAGGGGTAAAGAGAAGGAAAAAGAAAGTAGGAAAAGAGGGGAGTGAAAGATGAGCGACACAGTTAATAATGACCAGAATTTCTTCTAATCATGTCCTCTTTGATGACTACAGCCAATAAAAACACTCATCGATGCTTGACGACTGTTGCGCCGGCCTCGCTTGGTTTGGTCGAACGCCTCGCATCTCGCCCCCATTACAGTCCCGCCTCATCTTTTTACCGATCACTCGTCTCATCCCACCTGGCCTTCCCTCGCCTCGACTCTATTCCTCGTCCTGACGCGCTGTGCTGTCTGAGGGAGAAGTCAGGGTGGCAGTCTGCATTAAGACCTGCATGGTCAACCACCCCTGTCCGTACAGCGAGCCAGAGCAGGTCACCAACGTCAAGTCATACTGCCACACACACTACACTAGAGAGAGAGGCAGACACAGGTCATTCACAGGCAGAGGACACAACTCTCTCTGACAGTGAGCTAGATAAGTTGCAGCGTGCTGGGTTGGGCCGGCACCAAGAACAACGCATGCTGCCATGACAGAAAGACGACAGCGAAGACTACTCTGACAGTGAGTGAGTGTGATAAGAGGCAGTTGTTAAAAGGCAGCTCAGAACAGAACAACACATCTCTAGTTTGTCAAAGTACCCATAAAGATGCCTTTCAGATGTGTCACAGATTCTGAACTTTACCCTGTAAAGCCATAAAATTCAAATTTGGACCTGGAAGCAAGTTCTACTGCTTTTTTACACTGAACAAAAATATAAATGTAACATGCAACAATTTCAACAATTTGACTGAGTTACAATTGATATGTGACTAATTTCTGGAAACTATGGCGTATGTCGCGTGTCACTACTTCACAGGAGAGCCATTTGAACAAACAATTTTTTTAATCAAAATGAATTTTTGGGCAGAAATGCTTTTTGGAACATGTGCACTTTCATGTGCCTTAATAACAAACTAGTATGCCATCTGTAAATACAAATACAATTGTTAAATTACGAGCCTAGTTGGTTTAGCCAAAGAAAAGACAGGAACATTCCCACTAGCCATGATTGGCTGAGATAATGAGTGGGCTGGACATGCCGAGAGATGAGTTCAGATTGGTCTGCCATGTAGCATGTTTCTGTCTATAACATGAGCTGGTCAGTATGTGTAGGTAATCCTTTATAACACATATTTTTTTAAAGATATCACGTAGTATAACTGTAAAGGTGTTGCTCTCCACTTTCTGGAAGACCAAGTTTTGAAATCAGTGGAATGCACGGTGGAATTAGAGTGTAATAGCTAAGGAGATTGATTGCAGATATGCAAACGGAGATGAAAAGAGAACACACAGAAGGCTGTTGTATTAAACACCTGTCTCCGGATTACATCTTCAAATTAAGGCAACCATGGTATTAGTGACAGAGAGGGAGAAGCATCCATCCATGTATACTGGTAAGATAGTCTAGCTAGCTACATGTTTAGATATTACACGTTTCTAATATTATCAGAAAGTTGTTTTCATTTCAAGTTAAAACGTACTGTTAGCTAGCTAGCTAACGTTACGTGTATGATCTGTGTAATAATATTACTTGTATCTCAGAGCCATTTGCATTGCTAGTTATAGCCAAATGTTAGCTAGCTAGCTAACATTGAACCTGGCTGGTTAGCTACTTACAGATTCATGCAGGGTAGTAACGTTATGAGAATGGATTATGGTTAATTGTTTAGCTAGGTAGCTGGCTATATGTCTAAACAAAAGACTCCACTATGCAAACAACCATTTCAATAGAATGTTCACGATGTCACTGGGACATTTTCAGCTTACAGGAATTGTGTACAGATCCTTGTGACGGGGCCGTGCATTATCATGCTGAACCATGAGGTGATGACGCCGGACGAACTGCACGACAAAGGTATCGCTGTGAATTCAAATTGACATCAATAAAATGCAACTGTGTTCGTTGTCCGTAGCTTATACCTGCCCATACCATAACCCCACCGCCACCATGGGGTACTCTGTTCACAACTTTGACATCAGCAAACCACTCGGCCACATGACGCCATACACGCTGTCTGCCATATGCCCGGTACAGTTAAAACCGTGATTGATCTGTGAAGAGCACACTTCTCCAGCGTGTCAGTGTCCATTGAAGAAAAGCATTACACTAGTCACTTTAATAATGTTTACATATCTTGGATTTCTCATCTCATATGTATATGCTGTATTCTATACTATTCTACTGTATCTTAGTCCATGCCGCTCTGACATCGCTCGTCCATATATGTATATAGTCTTAATTCATTCCTTACTTAGGTTTGTATGTATTGCGTATATGTTGTGTAATTGTTAGATATTACTTGTTAGATAGTAGTGCACTGTCAGAGCTAGAAGCACAAGCATTTTGCTACACCCGCAATAACAGCTAAACATGATTTGATGTGCCCATTTAAGTCGTTTACGACACCGAACTGCAGTCAGGTCAAGACCTTGGTGAGGACGTCGAGCACGCATATGAGCTTCCCTGAGACGGTTTCTGAAAGTTTGTGCAAACCCACAGTTTCACCATCTGTCCGGATGGCTGGTCTCAGACAATCCCGCAGGTGAAGAAGCCAGATGGGGAGGTCCTGGGCTGGCGTGGTTACACATGGTCTCTTGTTTAAAGACAAATTCTCTAAAACAACATTGGAGGCGACTTATGTTATAGAAATTAACATTACATTCTCTGGTTAACAGCTCTGGCGGACATTCCTGCAGTCAGCATGCCAATTGCGCACTCCCCCATTTTAGAGTGGCCTTTTATTTTCCCCAGCACAAGGTGAACCTGTGTAATGATCACGCTGTTCAATCAGCTTCTTGATATGCCACGCCTGTCAGGTGGATGGATTATCTTGGCAAAGAAGAAATGCTCACTAACAGGAATGTAAACAAATGTGTGTGAAAATATGAGAGAAATATGTTTTTATGCGTATGAGAAATTTCTGGGATCTTTTATTTTAGCTCATGAATCATGTTTAATATATTTTTTCAGTATAAATTCCTCCTCTCTAATCAGGATTTAGATCTGGGAGACCAGGCATGCAATTAATTATCAGGTTGAACAGAAAACCATCAGTACTCCGGACGTTGTAAGGTAAGAGTTGAATACCCTGCTGTAAAGCATGGATTTTGTCGGTCTGTCCTTCTAAAGGTGTCTGTCTCCGTCTGATGTCGGTCTGTCTGCTGTCGAGTGTCTGCATCTACACCTCCCTAAGCCACCCATTTCAAAGTCTACTCACTGTTAAAATACAAACATCAAATTTTACACTTGAGTCTGTTTTATTTTACAATGCTAATACAGCGTAGGGCCCTGACCAACCAGGCAGCCACATCACATTTTATTGTACAGTATGTTCAAATTTGCTTTAGTCAGTTCAAATACAGTTAGGAACAAAGGCAATATTATGCACTCAGGCCCTTCGTCAGCACAGTGGGGTGTGTTGGTCTGCCAGAATCAATATGAACACAATATGGCAACACCTTAAGTCTAAGGTTGCGTCGCAAATGGCACCATATCCACCTAGTGCACTACTTTTGACCTGTGCCTTACGGGTCCTGGTAAAAAGTACTGCACTACTTAGGGAATAGGGTGCCATTTGGAACGACGAGTAGGCCAAACAAACAAAGACACAGCAGAAATGCCCCTCCGTAAATGAAAATGTAAAGCTCTGTAGCTTACTGTACATTCAATGGAGCAGGCGTGTCCTCAAAACGGGAGGGTTGTTGAAAACGCTGGGTTTTTCCAAATCAATAAGTGGGACAACATCTAATAATGCTGCTGTTGTGATGGAGAAACAAGAAAATGAATGAGAGAGACACTTTGGCCACCGACCGATTAGGATAGAGAGACCATTGGGACTTGGCCATTGATATAAAGCTACAGCCACCAAGTACAGAAAAATATTTTTTTAAATAGGAGCCGTAACCGAAAGGTTGCTGGATCGAATCCCGAGCTGACAAAGTAAAAAATCTGTCGTTCTGCCCCTGAACAAGGCAGTTAACCCACAGTTCCAAGCCCGTCATTGTAAATAAGAACTTGTTCTTAACTGACTTGCCTAGTAAAATAAAAATAAAAACAGGGAGGAATGATGGTGGCGGAGGCAGACCAACCAGGCACTCCTTTGTTCATCATTAGAGATGGGCTGATCTCTAGGGCTGCAGCTTGGCTCGCTCTGCCATGCGAAGGAGAGAATAAAAAGAGAGAGAGAGAGAGAGAGACAGAGAGTTTGTGTGTGTGAGAAAGAGTGCAAGAGAATGAATGGCAGAAAGGTGCCGAAGCTATAATGAGAGCGAGAGGGATGAGATAAGAGGAGTGACCTGCTGAATGAACAGATGAACAGACACAAACGAGGAGTGTTCCGTTCATTCTGCTCTTTCTAAATAAAACTGTCTGCTGCTAAAAATAGAACAGATTTAGTGTGTGTGTTACGTCTTATACAGTGCCTGGGCTTACAAAGCCTCGGCTCCATTATCACATGCTACATTTCATTGAGATATTACATTGTCCTCATTGGCTGATTCGAGTGTTTCTAGAATGTTGTGAAGTGACTATGGACGGGGGGATGCTAAATCCGATGCGTGCTACTAGTCCTACATGTTGGTGTTGAATCCTCGGGGGATGTGTCAAGTGTTTCCTAGTGTCTGTAATAGAGGTGCGACTCCTCCATGCTCCTATTAGTTTACAATAACCTCAACAACCACGTTTCAGATGAGCCTACTCAGAAAGCTCTTTCTCTCTGTCACTCTGTCTCCCACTCTCGGTCTCCACCATCATCCCACCCTTCTAATCATCCAGAGAAGTTGATGATTAATATGGGTCCCAAGGCGCTCCTCATCACGCTCCCATTACTCTGTTAAATTGCAGTTGGCTGGTTAGGCACAGAGCCACAGAGAGAGAGGACACCGTTTGATTACTAATAGTATACTTGTGTGTGTTGTGTTCTTGTGTCGGGAACAAAGCCTCAGAGAAAGCCACAGATAAGCTTTAGAAACATTGCCAGGTCACCCAGCATGCACAATACAAAAGTACTACAATGAACTACAATGAGTTATGTCACTAGCGTGGCCTACAGTAGAACATCTAGTGTATCATCCTTGGGGTTATTGTCCTTCCTGGAGCTAATTCAGTCAGATGCAGAAGTCACCACTGCTATGTATAGCACTGAGAGAAATGACAGTACAACAGGCAAATCTGTGTGTGTGTGTGTGCAGCAAAACACCACCAGTTGTCACAGTCGACACAGAAAGCTACATCACCTCAATACATTCATTCACGGATCTCCCCACACGTCTTTCATTAACGCACAGCACTGAATGGGGATGTGTGCACATGCGAGAGAGTGTGTGCGTGTTAGTGTGCATGCATGCATCCCGAGCGAGAGAGAGAGAGAGAGAGTGTGTATGTAATGTGTGAATAAAAAGCACCAATCCTCCGGCTGCTATCTCCTTCCTCCTGTTGCCCAGCTGGCCTCTCGTCCGTGAAGGTCCCTGGAGGTCCCTCTCAGTGCAACAGTGGTGGTCGACTGTGTCAAATAGAATTACTGATTCCTCTCTCTGATAATATAAATGCAGACAGGAAGGCACCCACGCAGAGACACACACTCTCTCAAGGTATTTCTAGAGCTCTGCTGTCCGTCTCCCCATGGCACTAGCGTCATAAAAGTGGCGAGGAAAAAGTCTGATGGATTAACTGACAAAACTGACTAGTGTCACTATAGTGACTGGCAATAATGACTCTACACTGTAAATCACTTAGAAGGCCATTATAGACAAAACATGCCCCGAAAAAAGATGGCACCTTGCTCCTCTCTTGAGCATTCCAGATCATTGTCATCACAGCCCAGGTACAGTCGAACACAGTTCAGACCCAGGTCTCCTGCACGCCACAAGACCGGGAGAAAGCTAACAAGTATACACGTCTCAGGCAAGGTTACTCATTACGAGAGCGCGATGCACAGAAAAATTGGTCACCACAGCAAGCCTGTACAATCACAGTACTGTTCTCTAATCAAGTTTCCACACCTGGAGCGTCAACATAGCGTCGTGCCAATCCATCTTGTCGGACAGGAAATGACATGGGAGATAACATTAGCTCCACCTCTAAAAGGACCACCCCCTATAACTCCTAGTACGTAGAACGATATGTGGTAGTAACAGCACTATGTTAATGTTACCATCACGAGACACACGTCCATCTTGTCTGTAATACACTGACCTGGTTGCTCTGTAAAGAGCAACAATGCACAGTAGAGTGTGTAGATAAAATACAGTTTAAGTCGGAAGTTTACATACACCTTAGCCAAATACATTTAAACGCAGTTCTTCACTATTCCTGACATTTAACCCTAGTAAAAATTCCCTGTCTTAGGTCAGTTAGGATAACCACTTTATTTTAAGAATGTGGAATGTCAGAATAGTAGTGGAGAGAATGACCTTTCTATTCATCACATTCCCAGTGGGTCAGAAGTTTACATACATTCAATTAGAATTCGGTAGCATTGCCTTGTATAATTTGGGTCAAACATTTTGGATAGCCATCCACAAGCTTCCCACAATAAGTTGGGTGAATTTTGACAGAACTGACAGAACTGGTGTAACTGAGTCAGGTTTGTAGGCCTCCTTGCTCGCACAAGCCTTTTCAGTTTTGCCCACAAATGTTCTATAGGATTGAGGTCAGGGCTTTGTGATGGCCACTCCAATACCTTGACTTTGTTGTCCTTTGTTGCCACAACTTTGGAAGTATGCTTGAGGTCACTGTCCATTTAGAAGATCCATTTCCGACCAAGCTTTAACTTCCTGACTGATGTCTTGAGATGTTGCTTCAATATACCCACATAATTTTCCTTCCTCATGATGCCATCTATTTTGTGAAATGCAACAGTCCCTCCTGCAGCAAAGCACCCCCACAACATGATGCTGCCACCCCCGTGCTTCACGGTTGGGATAGTGTTCTTCGGCATGCAAGCCTCCCCTTTTTTCCTTCAAACATAACGATGGTCATTATGGCCAAACAGTTATATTTTTGTTTAATCAGACCAGAGGACATTTCTCCAAAAAGTACGATCTTTGTCCCCATGTACAGTTGCAAACCGCAGTCTGCCTTTGGAGCAGTGGCTTCTTCCTTGCTGAGCGGCCTTTCAGGTTATAAATCGATATAGGACTCGTTTTACTGTTGATATAGATACTTTTGTACCCGTTTCCTCCAGCATCTTCTCACCAAAGTACGTTAATCTCTAGGAGACAGAACGCGTCTCCTTCCTGAGCGGTATGATGGCTGCGTGGTCCCATGGTGTTTATACTTGCGTACTATTGTTTGTACAGATGAACGTGGTACCTTCAGGCTTTTGGAAATTGCTCCCAAGGATAAACCAGACTTGTGAAGGTCTACAATTTTTTACCTGAGGTCTTGCCTGATTTCTTTTGATTTTCAAGCAAAGAGGCACTGAGTTTGAAGGTAGGCCTTGAAATACATCCACAGGTACACCTCCAATTGACTCAAATGATGTCAATTTGCCTTTCAGAAGCTTCTAAAGCCATCTACATTATTTTCTGGAATTTTCCAAGCTGTTTAAAGGCACAGTCAACAAGTGTATGTAAAACGTTTGACCCACTGGAATTGTGAAATTATTTTAATTTATAAATTAAATAATCTGTAAACAATTGATGGAAGAATAACTTGTGTCATGCACAAAGTAGATGTACTAACAGACTTGCCAAAATTATAGTTTGTTAACATGAAATCTGTGGAGGGGCCATTATAATTGATGTTGACCGTGATCGTACATTAGCGCGGCAGGTAGCCTAGCGGTTAGAGCGTTGGGCCAGTAACTGAAAGGTCTCTGGTTAGAATAGGTCCTTCAGCAAGGCACTTAACCCTAATTTGCTCCAGGGGCTGACCTTGTAGGTAGGCCATCATTGTAAATAATAATTAGTGACTTGCCTAGTTAAATAAAGGTTAAATATAAATACATTTTTAAAAAGGACGTATCAGAAGTACAGTGAGTTAACAGACGGCTGGTGAGATCTGTGTCTGGTCCGGAACACACTAAGGCCACTGATAACTTATGAAACGCCACACAGAGTACATAGCTTGGGCATAGACTGTTTTGTGCCTCTCTTCACGTGAAGCAGGCAGGCAGTTTACAAACATGGTAGACTCCCTGTGATGTAGTTAATGAGACCGCTCAGACTGTAGCTCACACAGCCAGGGAAGAGAAAGGGGTACTGGGAGAAAGACAGGGAGCAGCAGGGCAGAGAGAGGGGTGCTGGTACTCATGAAGGACCTCTCTCCCCATCCAATGAGATGGCCCAAGGGTATTGAGTGGCCCAATAGCAGGAGATGCTGAGGTCTCCACCAGAGTACAGGTTAGACCGCATCTGGTAGCTTCCCTCAACCACCAGAGAACCTGAAGGGAGTGAGGGAGCAGAGAGAGAGAGATGGAGGTGGTTGTATTCAGGGGACAATGACAGGCTGAGGTGGGAGGAGATTAAATGTCACTCCAGCCTGTGTCTCGCATTAGAAAGAGCACTCTCTATCTCCGTCTTTCCCTTTCTTGCTCCCTCGTTTCCCTCCCTATTTTTCTCTCTTCCTCCCTCTCTAACCTCAGATGACTCACGCTTACCTATGGGAGCTCTCTCTCTCATTCTGTCACTCTCTCTTTCTCTCACTTTTTCTCCTCCTCCAACCGCAGATCACTCTGGACACAGACACCCAAAAATCTAATTACAGGCCACCCCAGACTCTAGCCCCAACCACAGCGTGTTGCATTATTCAGTTCTCTTACGGCTTTTTCACTGGCACTTTCATGTGATCGTCGCCTGCACAGAGATCAGTGCAGTAAGGTCAGCTAGGCCTATATCAAAGCATCCCATTTAACTGATGCAGCACATTGTGAATGCTCCCTAACTCATAATGACAGAAAGAACTGCTGCTCATTTTGGATTTGAAACCAGAACAATCTACAGTAGATGTTGATTCTAATAGACCAAATCACCACGGTGATCGTCTATACTAAAGGCACCTGTAGGATAATTCTGTTGCTCAACATGTTTCTTTTCTCTTGTTAGAAGTGTTTTCACCATGTTGAGAGCACCTGGGCGAGAATAATCTTGTTTGAGGATTTAAAACCAGCAGATTTCAGAGGGTCTCATTAGCGAAAGAACATTAGCATTTTATTAGCATATAGTATGCTAATCCTCATAATACTGCATGTGTTCTCATCAATCCCTTCATGTCCACTTACTGGAGCTGGCGATATGCGTGTGTGTGTGTGTGTGTGTGTGTGTGTGTGTGTGTGTGTGTGTGTGTGTGTGTGTGAGAGAGAGAGACTGCCTGTTTGTGTGATTGTTTTTTTGCATTTTCAATTAACATGTCATTAATGCACATGCTCCTTTATTAGCATAGCCATTCAGCATTTTCTTCATCTTCCCACTTAGCTGGAAAACATTACTGTTATTCATATCGCCTATTAGGACGTAAGTGTCTTGAAACATCCATCCATAAACAAGAGAAAACCTCATTGGCCTGGGATGAATCCCAAATTGCACCCCACAAAGATAGCTACCTATACACCACAGGAGGTTGGTGGCACTTTAATTGGAATCAGTGGAATGGTATCAAATACATCAAACACATGGTTTCAACCAACTTGACAGCTTGAAGAATTTTTAAAATAATAATGTACAATCCATGTGGATAATGTACAAATATTGTACAATCTAGACGTGCAAAGCTCTTTGACACTAACCCAGAAAGACTGTAATCACTGCCAAAGGTGATTCTAACATGTCAGGGGGTTGAAAACTTATGTCATCCAGACATATTAGTGTTGTATTTTACAAAAACAACTGTCAGAAAACCAGTCAGTATCTGGTGTGACCACCATTTGCCTCATGAAGCGCGGCACATCTCCTTCGTAAAGAGCTGATCAGGCTGTTGATTGTGACCTGTGGAATGTTGAGAAGTTGGATATTGGTGTGAACTGGAACACGCTATCGTACACTTCAATCCAGAGCATGCTAAACATTCTCAACGGGTGACATGTCTGGTGAGTATGCAGGCCATGGAAGGCGCCGTGCATTGCCTGCCCATACCATAACCCCACTGCCACCATGGGGCACTCGGTTTACAACGTTGACATCAGCAAACCTCTTGCCCACACGGCACCATACACGCTGTCTGCCATCTGCCTGATACAGTTGAAACCGGGATTCATCCGTGAAGAGCCCACTTCTCCAGTGGCCATCAAAGGTGAGCATTTGCCCACTGAAGCCGTTTATGACGCCAAACAGCAGTCAGCTCAAGATCTTGGTGAGGATGATGAGCATAAAGATGAGCTTCCCTGAGACAGTTTGACAGTTTGTGCAGAAATTCTTCAGTTGTGCAAACCCACAGTTTCATCAGCTGTCCGGTTGGCTGGTTTCAGACGATCCCACAGGTGAAGAAGCCAGATGTGGAGATCCTGGGCTGTCGTGGCCACACATGGTCTGCCGTTGTGAGGCCCATTGGACGTTGGAGGCAGCTAATGGTAGAGACATTAACATTAAATTATATGGCAACATCTCTGGTGGACATCCCTGCAGTCAGCATGCCAATTGCATGCTCCCTAAAATAGTGGCATTGTGTTGTGTTGTGTGCACATTTTAGAGTGGCCTTTTATTTGTTTTTAGACTATTTTGAGTACATTGTTGACAGAAAATGACAATTAAAGCTGCAATATGTAACGTTTTGGGTGACCCGACCAAACTAACATAGAAATGTAAGTTATAGATATGTCATTCTCATTGAAAGCAAGTCTAAGAAGCAGTAGATCTGTTCTATGTGCACTATTGCTATGCTTCCCGGTATTAAGTTTAGTATTTGCGTCTTTTACTTTCGGTTTTGTGCACCAGCTTCAAACAGCTGAAAATACAACATTTTGGGTTATGGAAAATATGTCACAGCGGTTTAGATGGTACAATGATTCTCTACACTATACTTGCTTGTTTTGTTACATAAACTGAAATTAGACAAACTATTTCGAATTTTAGCAACCAGGAAACGGCAGAGCAATCTTTAAAGTGAAACCCAGCTTGTAACAACAAAATGTGGAAAAAGTCAAGAAGTGTGTATACTTTCTGAAGGCACTGTATGTTACTAGTGTACCTACTCCTCTCCCTTTGCATGTGTGACAGCCAGTTGGCCATCAGCTGGTCAGTGAGATGCATGTTGGCAGAATGCTGGATGCCTTGGCCTGGTGGGAAGTGCTATTGGTGTGTGTTTGTGTGTGTGGGCCAGGCGCCCCGTGGTGTTGGCTACTCAGCATTGGCAAGAGAAAACATGCCATGGCAGAAGGTTGGGTGTCTTTTAAACGCTGCCAACTGGGTCCATCAACACACCACCAACACGAAGACAGCCATTTGGGAGCGCACTCCTCCATGTGAGTCATGGCTCTGTGGAATCAGAGAGCCCAACCTGCCATGTGGTGACACTGAACCCAGAGACCAGGTGACAGTGGTAGTAGGGCCAATGGAGGGTTTGTAGTGGTCGGGTTTACAGAATGCTCCTCTCCTATGAGAGGAGCAATCAAGGGTAGAACATTGAGTCTTGTTAGGCCTAGGCCAATCTGACCTTGCCGTTCCTCGAAGTCTAAAACTTAAGAGATGTCAATGTCACCTGGCTGTGAGTTTGTATTCTGATGCGTGTGTGGCGTGGTATGGGCCCTCTCGGTGGGGAAGCCAGTGAAAGAGAGTTTATAGTCAGGGTGACCTGTGAGTCACTATGTGAACAGATGGGGACACGCCTGTGTGTGACAGTTACTGGCTGCCCTCTACCCATCTGGTGTTCAGGTCAGGAGGCCCTGCTCTCTCTGAGGACAGATGACAAATTATTTGTCTGTGTGTGCGTGCGTATGTGTGTGTAACTGCAGGCTAGTTGATATGATCAATTCAATCTAGCCATTATAGATTCATTGCCCATTTACATTATTGATACATAGAGACCAGTCACCCTACCTATAAAACACCCTGCTGGAACTACAGCTGATGATTGATGGAAGCTACTGTATGTGAATTGCTCCACCTCTCCAGCCGTCACACTCCAAGTTAAATCAGCTTTAGACTCAGTGACTCACTAGGGCTCTGATTGTATTATAGTCTTATTTAATGTATCTTTGAGGTTATAATGTCACGTTATATTTAGGTGTGTTTGACCAATTTGCGTCATTGAGCGGGAACAGCTGTGGAATCCCCATGCATCTCCCCAGGGGAAGCCTTCAGCATATGGCTACTCTGGTAGTTAAATGGAATTAGCTATGAAATAATACTACTATCGCTAGTTACTTTAATGACTCATATAGGAGTCTGCTGCCGCTCACATCAAAGGCAGCTGGAGAAAAAAGGCAGCAGCGTTACATTACTGGAGTCAGCAAAGAGCGTTTTATTTTTAAAAGCAATCTAGTATAAGCCATAATAATCCCTAGTTAGGATCAGAAATATAAATATTTAATTAGTTTAAACAATAAGGAGTAGATGCATGTAAATGAATGTCCAGCCCCTGAAGAGTCAGCCCTCTTACAGTGTTACACTAACTGTACAGCCCCTGATGAGTCAGCCCTCTTAGTGTTACACTGACTGTACAGCCCCTGATGAGTCAGCCCTCTTACAGTGTTACACTGACTGTCCAGCCACTGATGAGTCAGTCCTCTTAGTGTTACACTGACTGTACAGCCCCTGATGAGTCAGCCCTCTTACAGTGTTACACTGACTGTCCAGCCACTGATGAGTCAGTCCTCTTAGTGTTACACTGACTGTACATCCCCTGATGAGTCAGTCCTCTTACAGTGTTACACTGACTGTCCAGGCACTGATGAGTCAGCCCTCTTACAGTGTTACACTGACTGTCCAGCCACTGATGAGTCAGCCCTCTTAGTGTTACACTGACTGTACATCCCCTGATGAGTCAGTCCTCTTACAGTGTTACACTGACTGTCCAGGCACTGATGAGTCAGCCCTCTTACAGTGTTACACTGACTGTCCAGCCACTGATGAGTCAGCCCTCTTAGTGTTACACTGACTGTACAGCCCCTGATGAGTCAGCCCTCTTAGTGTTACACTGACTGTACAGCCCCTGATGAGTCAGCCCTCTTACAGTGTTACACTGACTGTCCAGCCCCTGATGAGTCAGTCCTCTTACAGTGTTACACTGACTGTACAGCCCCTGATGAGTCAGCCCTCTTACAGTGTTACACTGACTCTCCAGCCACTGATGAGTCAGCCCTCTTAGTGTTACACTGACTGTCCAGCCACTGATGAGTCAGCCCTCTTAGTGTTACACTGACTGTACAGCCCCTGATGAGTCAGTCCTCTTACAGTGTTACACTGACTGTACAGCCACTGATGAGTCAGTCCTCTTACAGTGTTACACTGACTGTCCAGGCACTGATGAGTCAGCCCTCTTACAGTGTTACACTGACTGTACAGCCCCTGATGAGTCAGCCCTCTTAGTGTTACACTGACTGTACAGCCCCTGATGAGTCAGCCCTCTTACAGTGTTACACTGACTGTCCAGCCACTGATGAGTCAGTCCTCTTACAGTGTTACACTGACTGTCCAGCCACTGATGAGTCAGCCCTCTTACAGTGTTACACTGACTGTCCAGCCCCTGATGAGTCAGTCCTCTTAGTGTTACACTGTCCAGTATAAACAGTTGAAGTCGGAAGTTTACATACACTTAGGTTGAAGTCATTAAAACTCATTTTTCAATCACTCCACAGATTTCATGTTAACAAACTATAGTTTTGGAATGTCAGTTAGGACATAAACTTTGTCCATGACACAAGTAATTCTTCCAAAAATTGTTTACAGAGAGATTATTTCACTTATAGTTCACTATATCACAATTCCAGTGGGTCAGAAGTTTGCATACACTGAGTTGACTGTGCCTTTAAACAGGTGCACCAGTGGATGTATTTCAAGGCCTACCTTGAAACTCAGTGCCTCTTTGTTTGACATCATGGGAAAATCAAAAGAAAATCAGCCAAGACCTCAGGAAAAACAATTTGTAGACTTCCATAAGTCTGGTTCATCCTTGGGAGCAATTTCCAAACGCCTAAAGGTACCACATTCATCTGTACAAATAATAGTACGCAAGTATAAACACCATGGGACCACACAGACGTCATAGCGCTCAGGAAGGAGACGCGTTCTGTCTCCTAGAGATGAACGTACTTTGGTGCGAAAAGTGCAAATCAATCAAGGACCTTGTGAAGATGCTGGAGGAAACAGACACAAAAAAGTATCTCTATCCACAGTAAAATGAGTCCTATATCGACATAACCTGAAAGGCCGCTCAGCAAGGAAGAAGCCACTGCTCCAGAACCACCATAAAAAAGCCAGACTACTTTTTGGAGAAATGTCCTCTGGTCTGATGAAACAAAAATAGAACAGTTTGGCCATAATGACCACCGTTATGTTTGGAGGGAAAAGGGGGAGGCTTGCAAGCCGAAGAACAAGCTTTGCTGCAGGAGGGACTTGTACACTTCACAAAATAAATGGCATCATGAGGAAGGAAAGTTATGTGGATATATTGAAGCAACATCTCAAGACATCAGTCAGGAAGTTAAAGCTTGGTCGCAAATGGATCTTCCAAATGGACAATGACCCCAAGCATACTTCCAAAGTTGTGGCAAAATGGCTCAAGAACAGCCAAGTCAAGGTATTGGAGTGGCCATCACAAAGCCCTGACCTCAATACTATAGAACATTTGTGGCCAGAAATGAAAAAGCGTGTGCGAGCAAGGAGGCCTACAAACCTGACTCAGTTACACCAGTTCTGTCAGGAGGAATGGGCCAAAATTCGTTTGACCCAAGTTAAACAATTTAAAGGCAATGCTACCAAATACTAATTGGTGTATGTAAACTTCTGACCCACTGGGAATGTGAAGAAAGAAATAAAAGCTTAAATAAATAATTCTTTCTACTATTATTCTGACATATAAAAATAAAGTGGTGAAAATAAATAAATAAAAAACCCTTGAATGAGTAATATTCCAAACTTTTGGCCCCCAGCGTACAAACACAACTATGACATTACAGCAGGGCCGACTGTTGCACAGCACTGTTGACATTATAGAGTGCGTGGAACCACAGTAGGTTGCTTGGTCCAACCGTTAAAGAGTATGTTTTAATTTGTCCTAAAATGGGAAAATTGTTCCCACAGGGTGCATGGTGTTGTTTATTAGCCTTGAGTGTGTGCACTTTTCATTTAGGCTGGGCCAAGTGTGTGTGTGTGTGTGTTCGGCCAAGCGAAGATGAGCTGGCATTAACTGGGCTGGCTCACAAGTGGCCCTGGTCCCAGAGTCCAGGTCTGCTGCCTCCAGGATACGACAAACACACACAGGCACGTACCTGCCTGGCCTATAGATATAGATGTGAAATGTCCCCATCCATTCACAATTAGTCTAGCCTGTAAAACAGACATAAAGCCCTTAAACAGTGTCCTGACTGGGGTCTGTATGATTACAGAGTGAATCCATCATTAATGTTCTCTAAAATCAATGCCAGTCGTCCTGGAAGATATTCGTTTATAAACATGTCACAAATCCAATACATCAAATTTGTGAGCCGTGAGAATGTCATTGTGTGTGTAGTTGCCAGTGTGTGTGTTTAGAGGTGTCAGGGTGTGTGTAGTTGCCAGTGTGTGTGTGTGTGTGTTTAGAGTTGTCAGGGTGTGTGTGTAGTTGCCAGTGTGTGTGTTTAGAGGAGTCAGGGTGTGTGTAGTT
Organism: Thymallus thymallus; assembly: GCA_023634145.1. Lineage (NCBI taxonomy): Eukaryota > Metazoa > Chordata > Actinopteri > Salmoniformes > Salmonidae > Thymallus > Thymallus thymallus. The sequence continues at coordinate 16,921,176 of CM042396.1, read as the reverse complement.
GCCAGTGTGTGTGTGTGTGTTTAGAGTTGTCAAGGTGTGTGTGTAGTTGGTCTGTTACACTTTTGGGCAAGGTGACCGGCCAGATAGGCATCTGTTGGTCACAGATACCTTAAAAAAAAAGGTGGGGGTCAGTATCTGGTGTGACCACCATTTGCCTCATGCAGCGCGGCACATCTCCTTCGTAAAGAGCTGATCAGGCTGTTGATTGTGACCTGTGGAATGTTGAGAAGTTGGATATTGGTGTGAACTGGAACACGCTGTCGTACACTTCAATCTAGAACATCCCAAACATTCTCAATGGGTGACATGTCTGGTGAGTATGCAGGCCATGGAAGAACTGGGACATTTTCATATTCCAGGAATTGTGTACAGATCCTTGCGACATGGGACCGTTCATTATCATGCTGAAACATGAGGTGGTGGCGGTGGATGAATGGCACGACAATGGGCCTCAGGATCTTGTCAAGGTATCTCTGATTTATCAGGCGGTGCTGCAGGCCCCTCAACACCCCTACTTCCTGCATCTATGGTTATTTGCAGATAGGTTTGGAACTCTCTTATTGGTCTTTTTTATGAGATTTCCCCCCCGGGGGATCTATCTATCTATCTATCTATCTATCTATCTATCTATCTATCTATCTATCTATCTATCTATCTATCTATCTATCTATCTATCTATCTATCTATCTATCTATCTATCTATTTATTAACTAATTTACCATGTCACCATGGAAGGCTAAAACATCATGTTCACAATTTCAAAGTATTATTCCAACTGCATAGTGTGGAAATATATATAAAACACAGGAAAATCACGTTTTTGACTGCACTGGGACTTTAATATTGCAACATTTCCTCTATGCCCCATGGCAAAATGTGTAGAATTGCCGGAAATTAACTTTAACATTTGTTTTTTCTCATCGTCAAGAGGGGGACCACTAAAATGTTTTGCCGTGAGGTGGTGGGACCACCATCCAAATCTAGCTTAGGGCCCTCAAAACGCCCTCAGCTGTTTGTCAGTGCCCATGTGGCTCTGTTTAAAAGACACCATGAAGGCTGGTTCATACCTAGGACCTCCAGACAGAAACACCTGTACTAGCCATGCCAACTATTGTATAGTTACTCTGGCTGAAACACTATTGATATAACCTCTTCTTTAACTGAGCAGACACAGAGAGAGGGAGAGAAAGACAACGAGTGAAGGAGAGAGAGCGAGGGAGAGAGAGAGAGGGAGCGAGAGAGAGAGAGATAGTGGGGGTAAGGGACAGAAAGAGAGAGGGAGAGAGGGAGAGAGAGAAAGGGGTAGAAAGACAACGAGTGAAGGAGAGAGAGCGAGGGAGAGAGAGAGAGGGAGCAGGCGAGAGAGAGCGAGAGAGAGAGAGATAGTGGGGGTAAGGGACAGAAAGAGAGAGGGAGGGAGAGAAAGACAACGAGTGAGGGAGAGAGAGCGAGGGAGAGAGAGAGAGAGAGAGAGAGAGAGAGAGAGAGATAGTGGGGGTTAGGGACAGAAAGAGAGAGGGAGAGAGGGAGAGAGAGAGAGGGGGAGAAAGACAACGAGTGAAGGAGAGAGAGAGAGGGAGAGAGAGAGGGAGAGAGAGATAGTGGGGGTTAGGGACAGAAAGAGAGGGAGAGAGGGAGAGAGAGAGAGGGGGAGAAAGACAACGAGTGAAGGAGAGAGAGAGAGGGAGAGAGAGAGAGGGGGAGAGAGAGAGAGAGAGAGAGAGAGAGAGAGAGAGAGAGAGAGAGAGAGAGAGAGATAGTGGGGGTAAGGGACAGAAAGAGAGAGAGAGAGAGAGAGAGATAGTGGGGGTAAGGGACAGAAAGAGTGAGGGAGAGAGTACAGTTTATTCAGACCCCTTCCCTTTTTCCACATTTTGTTTCGTTACAGCCCTATTCTAAAATTGATAATAAAAATGTTTTTCCCCTCATTAATCTACACACAACACCCCTTTGTAGGGCTGGCCGCCGGGCCAAACTGAGCAATGTGGGAGAAGGGCCTTGGTCAGGAAGGTGGCCAAGAACCCGATGGTCACTGACAGAGCTCCAAAGCGTAATTTAATATGATAACAACGACCGACAGGGCATGCATATTTGTCACCACAATGAGAGAGACTGAGGAAGTCAAACAACCCTATAATCCCCTTGAACTGACACAGTCCAGAGAATAGAAGCAATGGGTGCTGGTAATCTAGGAACATTACTCGGTGCAAGGTATTTGGCGGGTGTGAGAAAATGTTGCTCTGCTATTTTTGCCCTCTTGCAGTGTCCTCTAGCAATTTGAGGAAATAATGAGAGTGGAAAATAACTAAATTAGACCCAATTAGTTAGCCTGTACAAACATTAAACAATAGTTCTGTATACTGTAACTATAACCTAGTTAGGCAGCAGTTACTTTTTTGTCGCAGTGGGCCTTTTTACAGTGTGGCATCAGTCCACAGGTCCCTGGTAACAGTGATCGCTAGGAGGTAGCAGAGGAAGTACATTTAAGGATTAAATGGAGCGGCACCACATTCATTTTAAGATGGATGCTTTTGGAAGGGACCACGTTCTAAGCTCCCTCACTCGCTCTGCTGCCTGCCTGCCTGCCGGGGCATTTAGCTCTTAGTCATAAGATGCGTCCCAAATGGCACCCTATCCCCTTATAGTGCACTACTTTTGACCAGAGTCCTGGTCAAAAGTACTGCACTGCATAGGGGATAGGGTGCCATTTGGGACGCAGACACAGGGCATGGCCTACAGTCTTCCCTGGTACTACAGTACCGCCTGCCTGCGTTTCCAAGGCATTTCTGTGCAGGGAAGGGAAAGGAAAGGGAGTTGGCAAGCGGACCCTGGAGAACTCCAGAAAACATTGGCAAAGTTTCTGGTTGAAAGCTGTCGTGGTCTCCATCATGGTCTCTCTCATCCATACTAAAACAACGATTCGAGACTCATTAGAACTAACAGCACACTACCTCTGTCTGATCTGCATAATATTAAAGCAGCATTGCGTCATCTTCCCTTTGTGTCTACAGACTCCTCTGCTCTGTCCATTGTGTGCACAGAGAGACAGGTGGAGGGAGAGGGGTAGCAAAGTGGCGAGAGAGAGAGCGAGAGAGAGAGCAGCTTTATAAATAGACTAACTGGTGGGATAGCTGAAGCTAATTACAGACCAGGAGCGATGTTCCATTGTGTGTGTGTGTGTGTTCAATTGTCTTCAAACACCAGCTAGGCCAGGGGAATAATGGCAGACCAGCCACCGGCAGGAACAAAAGGCTGTGGCATGTTAGAGGGGTGAAGGGTAGAGAACACACACTACCCTAAAGTGCGAACGCCACCAAGGAACTATCATAGTGTGTGTGTCTGTGTTCAGCCAGCTGGAGAAGACAGCCATGTAAGGACTGGCTATAGAGAGGGCAAACAAAGCCTTGTGTTGTAACAGAGACTTGGGTAATGACCATTGTGATTCTGCAGGTGGACAATATTTAGGGTTATGCCCTGATCTTTCATGTTTCAATCTAGGCTGACTGCACAGCAATGCATGAAATAAATAGCATTCACTTGAAAATGTAGGCTACTGTGCCTGCGTCCCAAATGGCACTCGGTGCACTACTTTTGGTCAAAGGTACACTAGTGCACTGTATAGGTAATAGCGTACAGTGCCTTCAGAAAGTATTAATATCTCTTGACTTTTTCTTGTGTTACAGCCTGAATTCTAAATGGATTAACCTGCATTTATTTTTTCACCCATCTACACACAATACTCCATAATAACAAAGTGAAAACATGTTTTAAGATTTTTTTTTTGCTAATCTATTGAAAATGAAATACAGAAAAATCTAATTTGGATAAGTATTCACACCCCTGAGTCAATACTTTGTAGAAGTGCCTTTGGCAGCGATTACACCTGTGAGTCTTTCTGGGTAAGGTTCTAAGAGCTTTCCACACCTGAATTGTGCAACATCTGCCCATTATTCTTTAAAACATTCTTCAAGCTCTGTCAAATTGGTTGTTGAGCATTGCTAGACAACCATTTCCAGGTTTTGCCATAGCTATTCAATTATATTTAGGTCAAAACTGATTTGGCCACTCAGGAACATTCACTCTCTTCTTGGTAAGGTGATTGTTCTGCTGAAGGTGAATTAATCTCCCAGTATCTGGTGGAAAGGTTTTCCTCTAGGAATTTGCCTGTGCTTAGCTCCAGATTCTGTTTTTTTTTTTTTTTATCCTGAAAAACTCCCCAGTCCTTAAAGATACAGACATACCCATAACATGATACTCAGTAATGTCTCCTATTGGATTTGCCCCTAACATAAGAATTTGTATTCAGGACAAAGTGCTTTGCCAAATTTTGTATTACTTTAGTACCTTGTTGCAAACAGGATGCATGTTTTGGAATATTTGTATTATTTACAGGCTTCCTTCTCTTCACTCTGTCCATTAGGTTAGTATTGTGGAGTAACTACAATATTATTGATCCACCCTCAGTTTTCTCCCATCACAGCCATTCAACTCTGTAACTGTTTTAAAGACACTATTGCCCTCGTGGTGAAATCCCTTGGTGGTTTCCTCCCCCTCCGGTAACTGAGTTAAGAAGGACACCTGTATCTTTGTAGTGACTGGGTGTATTGTTACACCATCCAAAGTGTAATTTAACTTTACCATGCTCAAAATGATATTCAGTGTCAGCTTATTTTTTCTATCTACCAATAGGTGCCCTTCTTTGGAAGTCAAATTCACTTCTCGAATGAGGGACCTTACAGGGGGGTACAGAGATTGGGTAGTCATTAAAAAATCATGTTAACCACTATTACTGCGCACACACAGTGAGTCCATACAACTTATTATGTGACAAACATTTTTACTCCTGAACTTATTTAGGCTTGCCATAACAAAAGGGGTTGAAAAAGTATTGACAAGGCATTCATTTTTAATACATTTGTAAAAAAAAACAAAAAAAAAAACTTCCACTCTGACATTATTGGGTATTGTGTGTAGACCAGTGACACAAGACCTAAATTGAATCCATTTTAAATTCAGGCTGTAACACAACAAAATGTGGAAAATTCAATTTAATTTACAATTTAAGTGCAGTCCACTGGTCTCCAGAGCAATGACACCAAGGTGACATCATACTGTAATCTCTCTCTCTCTCTCTCATCTCTCTCTCTCTCTCTCTCTCTCTCTCTCTCTCTCTCTCTCTCTCTCTCTCTCTCTCTCTCTCTCTCTCTCTCTCTCTCTCTCTCTCTCTCTCTCTCTCTCTCTCTCTCTCTCTCTCTCTCTCTCTCTCTCTCTCTCTCTCTCTCTCTCTCTCTCTCTCTCTCTCTCTCTCTCTCTCTCTCTCTCTCTCTCTCTCTCTCTCTCTCTCTCTCTCTCTCTCTCTCTCTCTCTCTCTCTCTCTCTCAGACTGGGAATACGTTGTTCTTTCCCGTGTAGCTGCTGAGGATATCGGACTGCAGCTGTGGCTAAATTAGGCCTCCGCATCAAAACATAGTCTCCTGGTCTTCAGAAACCTGCTGTAGGAGTCACTAGTGAATACAGAATGTCTCTTCTCAGACACTTGCAGAGGGAGGGCTCTCCAGAAGCAGCAGTCAGCAGGTGACAGCACCTCAACAGATTCCTGCAGGTTAACTGACAGCTCTTAGTGTTTCACACACACAGCCTGCTGACAGGACAGTACACCACTGACAGACAGGCAGGCTTCTGGCCCTCATGTGTCCCTGATAGACTGCTGGCCGTGGCCTGTGACTGGCCAGCATGACTCCACGAGTCCTGTGAGTGTGAGAGGGTATTTGCTAGTCATTCAGCAGTGGCACCAGAGCCTGGATCAATAGGTCATAGTAGTGTTGCTGAGTCGACAGAGTGCCTCCTGTACCATTGTACAGCTCAGTCTATTATTTATCCTGGTGCCTAGTCAGTTTACCCTTACCTACATGTACATATCTACCTCAATTACCTCTTACCCCTGGTACTCCCTGTATATGGCCAGGTTATTTTTGACTGTTATTGTTATTCACTGTATATTTTTTCCTTGTGTTAGTGGAGTGGAGTGTCCTTCCTGTCCCTCTGAGAGCCTGTGTCATGTCCCAGCATCGTCAAACTACCACAGCAGTGTTCACCGACCTGGACATCCTGATGATGACTCAGAATGTGGAGCAAAATGCTTACGGAACGGAACACGGGAACTGAACTCCGTAACGGGAACGCATTGCTCCCTCAGAGAGGTTCACTCAGGGGTATGCGCTGCTGTTATGATGCCACTGTCTAACATCAAAGACGGGGGGGGGTCAAAGGGTGTAGGGGGTGAACAGTGTTCCATCCACCCCTCTCAAAGTGCTGTACTATTGGAAGGCATACATTGGAACACAGAGCAATGAAATGAATGAAACATTGAAGATGTAGCAGTTCATAAGTTTGTGAGAACATTACTAATATTAGCAAAAGTTGCTACATACAGAAATTATAAAAATAGTTTAAATAAGCACTGTTTGGTCATATCTATAAGAGAGACAGGAACAAATGAAGGTGATTATTTGCCTGTTCACTAATCATAGCTTTTATTTTTAGAGTACAATAAAGTGTCTCACAGTAATTGTACAGCTGTAATCAGTTGCCGATTGTCTAAGAGAATTACACAGTAGTTTCATCAAAGGTGTTATGCAATTACAAGATTATTTTACAGTCTTCACCTGGGTCTCAAAAAAGTCAAACCACGTAAGGTCCACCAAAATTCAACACACACAAATGACGAAATGAAATTATACAAATGTGATAGTAGTGCATGAAAAATATGGCCAGAGAGAGAGAGAGCGGGGATAGAGCGAGGGGAGAGAGAGAGAGAGAGAGAGAGGTGATAATGCGATGTCTGGAAGATTCTCTCTTGCTCCTAACTGTGTAGCGTTGTATTGTGTAGCCTAATACAGTTTTCCCCAACTTTCTATCTGAATACCTAATCATGACATACCAGCAGGTAGCTAGCTATTGGACTGATACTCTTTGCTTAGATGTTGATTCAAAGAGGCCATTTACAGTATATTCAAATGAGGGAGCGGTATATACAGTGGGGAGAACAAGTATTTGATACACTGCCGATTTTGCAGGTTTTCCTACTTACAAAGCATGTCTGTATGGAGAAGTCCCTGCTGCAGTGTGTGCAAACCTGGTCAAGAACTACAGGAAACGTAAGATCTCTGTAATTGCAAACAAAGGTTTCTGTACCAAATATTAAGTTCTGCTTTTCTGATGTATCAAATACTTACAGTGGGGAGAACATGACATAAGTATTTGATCACCTACCAACCAGTAAGAATTCCGGCTCTCATAGACCTGTTAGTTTTTCTTTAAGAAGCCCTCCTGTTCTCCACTCATTACCTGTATTAACTGCACCTATTTGAACTGGGATAAAATTGTAGACCTGCACAAGGCTGGGATGGGCTACAGGACAATAGGCAAGCAGCTTGGTGAGAAGGCAACAACTGTTGGAGCAATTATTAGAAAATGGAAGAAGTTCAAGATGACGGTCAATCTCCCTCGGTCTGGGGCACCATGTAAGATCTCACCTCGTGGGGCATCAATGATCATGAGGAAGGTGAGGGATCAGCCCAGAACTACACGGCAGGACCTGGTCAATGACCTGAAGAGAGCTGGGACCACAGTCTCAAAGAAAACCATTAGTAACACACTACGCCGTCATGGATTAAAATCCTGCAGCGCACGCAAGGTCCCCCTGCTCAAGCCAGCGCATGTCCAGGCCCGTCTGAAGTTTGCCAATGACCATCTGGATGATCCAGAGGAGGAATGGGAGAAGGTCATGTGGTCTGATAAGACAAAAATAGAGCTTTGGTCTAAACTCCACTCGCCATGTTTGGAGGAAGAAGAAGGATGAGTACAACCCCAAGAACACCATCCCAACCGTGAAGCATGGAGGTGGAAACATCATTCTTTGGGGATGCTTTTCTGCAAAGGGGACAGGACGACTGCACCGTATTGAGGGGAGGATGGATGGGGCCCATGTATCGCAAGATCTTGGCCAACAACCTCCTTCCCTCAGTAAGAGCATTGAAGATGGGTCGTGGCTGGGTCTTCCAGCATGACAACGACCCGAAACACACAGCCAGGGCAACTAAGGAGTGGCTCCGTAAGAAGCATCTCAAGGTCCTGGAGTGGCCTAGCCAGTCTCCAGACCTGAACCCAATAGAAAATCTTTGGAGGGAGCTGAAAGTCCGTATTGCCCAGCGACAGCCCCGAAACCTGAAGGATCTGGAGAAGGTCTGTATGGAGGAGTGGGCCAAAATCCCTGCTGCAGTGTGTGCAAACCTGGTCAAGAACTACAGGTAATGTATGTCGTCTGTAATTGCAAACAAAGGTTTCTGTACCAAATATTAAGTTCTGCTTTTCTGATGTATCAAATACTTATGTCATGCAATAAAATGCAAATTAATTACTTAAAAATCATACAATGTGATTTTCTGCATTTTTGTTTTAGATTCCGTCAGTCACAGTTGAAGAGTACCTATGATAAAAATTACAGACTTCTACATGCTTTGTAAGTGGGAAAACCTGCAAAATCGGCAGTGTATCAAATACTTGTTCTCCCCACTGTATGTCATGCAATAAAATGCAAATTAATTACTTAAAAATCATACAATGTGATTTTCTGGATTTTTGTTTTAGATTCCGTCACTCACAGTTGAGTACCTATGATAAAAATTACAGACTTCTACATGCTTTGTAAGTGGGAAAACCTGCAAAATCGGCAGTGTATCAAATACTTGTTCTCCCCACTGTATATATAGATGCATTTCATTCCTCCACTCTATATCTAGCTGACAGTACATTTCACCAACAGTAGTATAGCTACCTGACAGTAGCTTTCACCAACAGCAGTATAGCTAGCTGACAGTACATTTCACCAACAGTAGTCTAGCAAGCTGACAGTAAGTTTCCCCAACAGTAGTATAGCTAGCTGACAGTACGTTTCACCAAGAGTAGCTAGCTGACAGTACATTCCACCAACAGCTTTCAAGGGCTGAGGGTTTAGGGCCGAGAGCTGTCTACTTTGAGTTGAAATGCAGTCAGAGTAGACAGCCCTCGCCCCTAAACCCTCAGCACTTGAATAACGTTTTACATCGTCACATCTGAGTGTACCTTAAATGTCCCTTTCCCAAGCGAGGGAGAGTGATGGAGAGTGATGACCGGAGAAGCAACGTCCATGGTCGAAATCCTTAAATTCTTAAAACCTTAAAAACAACCAACCAAAAGCTATTAATGTAACTAGTAAGCTAACGTACTAGCTTGAACTCCTGTCAGGTAGCTAGCTACAGGTAACCATAGCTTTCTAGCTAGTTGTATAGTTTTGGTAATTTATTCCAATAAAATTCAAAATTCCCAAAAATATGTCTAGCTACGCTTTATATGCTCCTCACTACGAAACTAAGCCAATTTGCCACTGCTTAAATAAATGTTGTCTATATATATTTTTTAGCACACTAGCTTCACAAAGTTATGACATGCCGAAAATGCAGCCTTTTTGATTAAATTTGACACTTCGCGGACACAAAACTTTGACATGTGACTACAGTTTGCATTGAATTGTGGGTCATATCAACCCCACAACTGACCAAAGTTCTTCACTCGCTCCCTCAAGCTAAATCATGGGGGCCACGTTTGTGAATTGGACCTCCACTTAACATGGTATTAAATATACTTAAATATCATATCATATATTGCTGAAATATACTTAAGTATCAAAAGTAAAAGAAAAAGTATAAATCATTTCAAATTCCAATGTCACAATTGTCTTTTTTTATTTTTTATTCACGGATAGCCAGGGGCACACTCCAACACTCAGACATGATATAATATACAAACGAAGCATTCGTGTTTAGTGAGTCTGCCAAATCAGAGGCAGTAGGGCAGACCAGGGATGTTCTCTTAATAAGAGCGTAAAGTGGACCATTGTCATGTCCTGCTAAGCATTCAAAATGTAATGCTTAGTACTTTTGGGTGTCAGGGAAAATGTATGGAGTAAAAAGTACATTATTTTCTTTAGGAATGTAGTGAAGTAAAAGTTGTCAAAAATATAAATAGTAAAGTAAAAAACAACTTAAGTACTTTACACCACCGGCTGACAGTACATTTCACCAACAGTAGCTAGCTGACAGTACATTTCACCAACAGTAGCTAGCTGACAGTACATTTCACCAACAGTAGCTAGCTGACAGTACATTTCACCAACAGTAGCTAGCTGACAGTACATTTCCGGTCTTTGCTGCAAAAGATAACAGCATGAGCTTCCATCCTTCAACAGTTCTTAAGACAGCGATCTGTTTGTGTTTCACCCCATTTTCCTGTATAAGCACCTGATTGATAACCTGGTTAAACCAGACTGAATGCAAGGTTCAGTCTGGTTTATCCAGGCTATGTGATAGATGGTGCAGGCAGGATGAGAGGAGTATAAACAAAGCAGAAATCATCTGTAAAGTCTGGGGCAGTGAAACACACACACACACACACACACACACACACACACACACACACACACAGCTGTGTTTCGTTTAGAAATGTCAGGTAATTTGTCTTTGAGGGATGAAAAGGCTGCCTTTGGGGAAACTCTTGTTTCCTTTACAGAAATCAATGAAAGGAGTTTTTATTTGATGGAAAGTGGAGTAGTGGGGAAACAGGGCTGGTAAATGGCTTAACAATATGGTAAGTAAAAAAAATCTTCTGTGGCTAAGCTGGAGAACATAGAAAATCAATAGATGTTTAGGTCATGAAAATACTTAAGCCGTTTCAAACACCACCATAACACTAAATCAAACGAAATGGGATTGAAACTATATAACATTAGACAAATTCTGTGTGGTAGATATTCTACTTGCATCTCCATATACAATGTGGTGTTGTGTGCTGGCTATCTCTGCCGACCCAGCTGGGGCTGTAGGTGGAGGAGGAGGAGAGGAGGACTTATGATTTATGCCCACTCATCATCCAAAGTGACACGCTGACAGTCTGGATTGTTCTCCGGCCGTGATAAATGTCCTATTAACAGGCACACTAAGGCTCCGCAATGTGCTAAAGCTAGACCCATACATCCATATATCCCATCCACACAGAGGACAGCTCTCAATGTGCTAACATTCTATCCACTGCAAGATCCCAACTTCGCAGGGCACAGGGTCTGGAATGACTGGCCACAGCAGTCTGGTCTCTGATCACAACATTAGCCCAGCAGAGTGATAGCAAGGATCCCATTCTTACCCCTTTTAGCCCAAACCCAAACAAATCATACTCTCCATGTTTGTGTTGTTCCCCTAATGCTGAGGTTCAAACACAACAGAAGCCAGTTTCAGAATGACACAGCTCTGGTAAATAGTAAATAGCTGTGTATATACAGTGCAGAGAACAAGTATTTGATACACTGCCGATTTTGCAGGTTTTCCTACTTACAAAGCATGTAGATGTCTGTAATTTTTATCATAGGTACTCTTCAACTGTAAGTGACGGAATCTAAAACAAAAATCCAGAAAATCACATTATATGATTTTTAAATAATTAATTTGTATTTTATTGCATGACATAAGTATTTGATCACCTACCAACCAGTAAGAATTCCGTCTCTCACAGACCTGTTAGTTTTTCTTTAAGAAGCCCTCCTGTTCTCCACTCATTACCTGTATTAACTGCACCTGTTTGAACTCGTTACCTGTATAAAAGACACCTGTCCACACACTCAATCAAACAGACTCCAACCTCTCCACAATGGCCAAGGCCAGAGAGCTGTGTAAGGACATCAGGGATAAAATTGTAGACCTGCACAAGGCTGGGATGGGCTACAGGACAATAGGCAAGCAGCTTGGTGAGAAGGCAACAACTGTTGCCGCAATTATTAGAAAATGGAAGAAGTTCAAGATGACGGTCTAGGGCACCATGCAAGATCTCACCTCGTGGGGCATCAATGATCATGAGGAAGGTGAGGGATCAGCCCAGAACTACACGGCAGGACCTGGTCAATGACCTGAAGAGAGCTGGGACCACAGTCTCAAAGAAAACCATTAGTAACACACTACGCCGTCATGGATTAAAATCCTGCAGCGCACGCAAGGTCCCCCTGCTCAAGCCAGCGCATGTCCAGGCCCGTCTGAAGTTTGCCAATGACCATCTGGATGATCCAGAGGAGGAATGGGAGAAGGTCATGTGGTCTGATGAGACAAAAATAGAGCTTTTTGGTCTAAACTCCACTCGTCGTGTTTGGAGGAAGAAGAAGGATGAGTACAACCCCAAGAACACCATCCCAACCGTGAAGCATGGAGGTGGAAACATCATTCTTTGGGGATGCTTTTCTGCAAAGGGGACAGGACGACTGCACCGTATTGAGGGGAGGATGGATGGGGCCATGTATCGCGAGATCCTTCCCTCAGTAAGAGCATTGAAGATGGGTCGTGGCTGGGTCTTCCAGCATGACAACGACCCGAAACACACAGCCAGGGCAACTAAGGAGTGGCTCCGTAAGAAGCATCTCAAGGTCCTGGAGTGGCCTAGCCAGTCTCCAGACCTGAACCCAATAGAAAATCTTTGGAGGGAGCTGAAAGTCCGTATTGCCCAGCGACAGCCCCGGAACCTGAAGGATCTGTATGGAGGAGTGGGCCAAAATCCCTGCTGCAGTGTGTGCAAACCTGGTCAAGAACTACAGGAAACGTATGATCTTTGTTATTGCAAACAAAGGTTTCTGTACCAAATATTAAGTTCTGCTTTTCTGATGTATCAAATACTTATGTCATGCAATAAAATGCAAATTAATTACGTAAAATCATACAATGTGATTTTCTGGATTTTTGTTTTAGATTCCGTCACTCACAGTTGAAGAGTACCTATGATAAAAATTACAGACTTCTACATGCTTTGTAAGTAGGAAAACCTGCAAAATCGGCAGTGTATCAAATACTTGTTCTCCCCACTGTAATAATAAGCACATGTTGGGGAGGATTATTCAAAGTTGAGCAACTAGCTACTATCACAATGGGACAGTTGTCAGGTTGATATTGACTGTCCACAGAGAAGAGAAGAATGGTGTAGTGTAGCTACTGTTGCAAATATATACAGTTGAAGTAGGACATTTACATACACTTAGGTTAAAGTCATTAAAAATCATTTTTCAACCCCTCCACAGATTTCATGACAAATAACTATAGTTTTGGCAAGTTGGTTAGGACATCTACTTTGTGCATGACACAAGTAAATATTCCAACAATTGTTTACAGACAGATTATTTCACTTATAATTCACTATATCACAATTCCAGTGGGTCAGAAGTTTACATACACTAAGAAGACTGGATCTTAAAACAGCTTGTAAAATTCCAGAAAATTGGCTTTAGAAGCTTCTGATAGGCTAATTGACATAATTTGTCAATTGGAGGTGTACCTGTGGATGTATTTCAAGGCCTGCCTTCAAACTCAGTGCCGCTTGCTTGACATCATGGGAAAATCATAAGAAAACACTTCAGAAAAATAAAAAAGTCTGGTTCATTCTTGGGAGTAATTTCCAAACGCCTGAAGGTACAACGTTCATCTATACAAACAATAGTACGCAAGTATAAACACCATGGGACCATGCAGCCATCATACCGCTCAGGAAGGAGACGCATTCTGTCTCCTAGAGATGAACGTACTTTGGTGCGAAAAGTGCAAATCAATCCCAGAACATCAGCAAAGGACCTTGTGAAGATACTGGAGGAAACATGTACAAAAGTATCTATATCCACAGTAAAATGAGTCCTATATCGACATAACCTGAAAGGCCGCTCAGTAAGGAAGAAGCCACTGCTCCAAAACCGCCATAAAAAAGACAGACTACGGTTTCCAACTGCACATGGGGACAAATGTCCTCTGGTCTGATGAAACAAAAATAGAGCTATTTGGCCATAATGACCATCGTTATGTTTGGAGGAAAAAGGGGAAGGCTTGCAAGCATCATGTTGTGGCGGTGGTTTGCTGCAGGAGGGACTGGTGCACTTCACAAAATAGATGGCATCATGAGGAAGGAAAATTATGTGGATATATTGAAGCAACATCTCAAGACATCAGTCAGGAAGTTAAAGCTTGGTTGCAAATGGGTCTTCCAAATGGACAAGCATACTTCCAAAGTTGTGGCAAAATGGCTTAAGGACAACAAAGTCAAGGTATTGGAGTGGCCATCACAAAGCCCTGACCTCAATCCTATAGAAAGGAGGATTGATGGACAGAGTCTGGGTGACAGGGCTGAAAAACATGCAGATAAATGGGGCAGCTCCTGACAGCATTGCACTACCCTCTGTAGCGCCTTGTGGTCGGAGGCCGACTAGTTGCCATACCAGGTGGTGATGCAACCAGTCAGGATGCTCTCGATGTTGCAGCTAAATAACTTTTTGAGGATCTGAGGACCCATGCCAAATATTTTCAGTCTCCTGAGGGGGAATAGGCATTGTCGTGCAATCTTAACGACGGTCTTGGTGTGTTCGAACCATGAAAGTTTGTTGATGATTTGGACAGCAATGAACTTGATGCTCTCAACCTGCTCAACTAGAGCTCTGTCGATGAGAATGGTGGCATGCTCTGCCCTCCTTTTCCTGTAGTCCAGAATGATCTCCTTTGTCTTGATCATGTTGAGGGAGAGGTTGTTGTCCTGGCACCACAATTCCAGGTCTCTGACTTCCTCCCTATAGGCAGTCTCGGTGATCAGGCCTACAACCGATGTGTCGTCTGCAAACTTATTGAAGGTGTTGGCGTAGTGCCTGGTCACGCAGTCATGGGTGAACAGCGAGTACAGGAGGGGACTAAGCACGCACCCGAGGGGCCCTTGTGTTGAGGATCAGTGTTGCCTACCCATACCACCTGGGGGCGGCCCGCCAGGAAGTCCAGGATCCAGTTGCAGAGGGAGGTGTTTAGTCCCAGGGTCCTTAGCTTAGTGATGAGCTTTTGAGGGCACTATGTAGTCAAAGAACATCATTCTCACATAGGTGTTCCTTTTGTCCAGGAGGGAAAGGGCAGTGTTGGGGCGGTATGCAAATTGGAGTGCACGGGTCAGTAGTAATTTAGGGAGGTTACCTTCGTGTTCTTGGGCACAGGGACTATGGTGTTCTGCTTGAAACATGTAGATATTACAGACTTGGCCAGGGACAGGTTGAAAATGTCGGTCAGTTGGTCAGTGCAAGCTCAGAGTACACGTACTGGTAATCCGTCTGGCCCTGAGGCCTTGTGAATGTTGACCTGTTTAAAGGTCTTGCTGACATCAGCTACGGAGAGCGTGATCATACAGTCGTCCGGTACAGCTGGTGCTCTAATGCATGCTTCAGTATTTCTTGCCTTGAAGCGTGCATAGAAGTCATTTCGCTCGTCTGGTAGGCTTGTGTCACTGGGCAGCTTGCAGCCGGGCTTCCCTTTGTAGTCCGTAATAGTTTGCAAGCCCTGCCATATCTGACATGTGTCGGAGCCAGTGTAGTAGGATTCAATCTTAGTCCTATATTTACGCTTTGACTGTTTGCAGTATATCTAGCTGACAGTACATTTCACCACAGTAGGCTAGTATAGCTAGCTGACAGTAGTATAGCTACCTGACAGAAGCTTTCACCAACAGCAGTATATCTAGCTGACAGTATGTTTCACCAACAATAGCTAGCTGACAGTACATTCCACCAACAGCTTTCAAGGGCTGAGAGTTTAGGGCTGTCTACTTTGAATTGAAATGCAGCCAGAGTAGACAGCCCTCGCCCCTAAACCCTCAGCCCTTGAATAACGTTTTACATCGTCACATCTGAGTGTACCTTAAATGTCCCTTGCCCAAGCGAGGGAGAGTGATGACTGGAGAGGCAACGTCCATGGTCGAAATCCTTAAATTGAGCTTAAAAACAACCAACTGAAAGCTATTAATGTAACTAGTAAGCTAACGTAGCTAGCTAGCACTCCTGTCAGGTAGCTAGCTACAGGTAACCATAGCTTGCTAGCTAGTTGTATAGTTTTGGTAATTTATTCCAAGAAAATGCAGAATACCCCAAAATATGTCTAGCTACTTTTTATAGGCTCCTCACTACGAGACTAAGCCAATTTGCCACTGCTAAAATCAATGTGGTCTATATATATTTTTTAGTTTGACATGTGACTACAGTTTGCATTGAATTGTGGGTCATATAAACCCCGCAAGTGACCAAAGTTCTTCACTCGCTCCCTCGAGCTAAATCGTGGGGGCAACGTTTGTGAATTGGACGTCTACTTAAGATGGCAATCAAACTGCATCCGGTGGGAAAGTGGCTAGCGCAAGGGCTGAGGCGGTAAAAATAACGTGTTTGGACTTAAGTTTCTCTGCATTAAAGTACCCGGCCACTAGGAGCGCCGCCTATGGATGAGCATTCTCTTGTTTGCTTATGGTTTCTAAGGCTTGTTGGGTGCGGTCTTAGTGCCAGCATCGGTTTGTGGTGGTATATAGACAGCTCTAAAAAATATATATTAAAACTCTCTTGATAAATAATGTGGTCTACTGTGGTGGAAAAAGTACCCAATTTTCATACTTGATTAAAAGTAAAGATACCATAATAGAAAATTACTCAAGTAAAGGTCACCCAGTAAAATACTACTTGAGTAAAAGTCAAAGTATTTGGTTTTAAATATAATTAAATATCAACAGTAAATGTAAATGCTAAAATATACTTAAGTATCAAAAGTAAAAGTATAAATCATTTCAAATTCCAGATGGCACAATTGTCTTTTTTTTTCTTTTTTTTTTATTCACGGATAGCCAGGGGCACACTCCAACACTCAGATATGATATAATATACAAACTAAGCATTCGTGTTTAGTGAGTCCACCAGATAAGAGGCAGTAGGGATGACCAGGGATGTTCTCTTGATAAGTGTGTGAGAATTGGACCATTTTCTGTCCTGCTAAGCATTCAAAATGTAGTACTTTTGGGTGTCAGGGAAAATGTACATTATTTTTCTTTAGAAATGTAGTGAAGTAAAAGTAAAAGTGTACATAAATAGTAAAGTACAGATACCCCAAAAAACGACTTCAGTAGTACTTTAAAGTATTTTTTACTTTACGAGCAAAACCTTGAGGCTTCCTTAATATTTGATTTTGCGCACCAGATGTTATTGACAAATAGACACAGGCAGTCTTACCAGAGGCAGCTGTTCTGTCTGGCTGGGAAAAACCAGCCAACTGTATATTATCCTGTTGGTAATATTGTCTTGAACAGAGATCATCCAGTTTATTCTCTAATGATTCAACGTTGGCCAGTAGGACGGATGGTAGAGGCGGGTTACTCTATCGGCATCTTCTCTTCAGGGGATTTGGGCCTGGAAAATCTTTTGTGTCCGACTCGATACAGAAAAAAATATTTGTCCAGTTCCGAGGATGAGTAATCGCTCTTCTGATATCCAGAAGCTCTTTTCATTCCTAAGAGACCATGGCAGATACATTATGTACAAAATAAGTTACTAATAACGCAAAAAAACACACAAAATAGCACAATTGGTTAGGAGCCCGTAAAACGGCGGCCAACAGCAGCCATCTCCTCCGTCGCCATTACCCAGGGCAGTCATCCTCTTCCTCCCTGCATACACTACCACCATCCAAGCCTTACCTATGGGTGCTGACTCAGGGACATAAGGTTGACTAGACTATGTATATGTGTCTCCACTAGTTTCTCTACCCATCCCCAGCAGAGGAGAAGACTGTCCAATCTCATGGTCAGGGAGGGTGTACTATGCACCAGTCCCATCCAGCACCACGGTGCTCTTCCTCCTGGCATTTGGGCTCCTGACCTGAGCCTTAAAGGCACATTATCCCCCTAAGATGTCCCCAGTGTATACTGAGCACCCAGCCGCCTGTAACCACTCCAAATGGCCATCTGTCTGAGCAGACACGCGCACAGACACAGTTCAAAAAGAGCTGTCTTATTAAATCATCTTCTGCCTTTTATAGCTGCCCCACCTCTCTCTCTCTCTCTCTCTCTCTCTCTCTCTCTCTCTCTCTCTCTCTCTCTCTCTCTCTCTCTCTCTGGTTCCTGTTAGCAGCCTGGAAGGGCAAAGTCCTCTCCCCTCTCCTTGTGTTTCTCTCTCTCCATATCTAGGTATCTCCTCTCTCGTACTGCTTAGGTACTGCAGAGTCATCTCTCAATACATGGGAGATACTGTATATAGGGCTCTGGTCAAAGGTAATGGAGTAAATAGGGAATAGGGTGCCATGTGGGACGTAGGGTCAGTAAGAGCCCCAGAGAGCCAGGGTTAACTCTGTTTATGTAACTCCAGTCTATTAAGCTGACGTGGAGACTCCCAAGACAAGGTGTGCCACTTTGGCTTTAATTCAATTGTCAGCAGAGGAGCAGTAATCAATGATGCTATTTACATAATGCTACGCCAGGCCGGCTGCAGAACACATAAACCCTGCTACTGCTGCTGCTGCCACCTGGTTCCCTAGGCCCTTTTCAGAAAGATTTAAACGCTACGAACATAGCACCATAACAGGATGCAGAACACATAAACCCTGCTACTGCTGCCTTTTGGTTGCCTGGGCCCAGTTCAGAAATATTTAAATGCTATGAACATAGCACTATAACTGGCTGCAGAACACATAAAAGCTGCTACTGCCACCTGTCCTGGCTGAGTCCTGTTCAGTATCAAGGAAACGTTTTGAAACAGACTGATACAGGAAGGTACGGAGGCAAATAGTAGGGCATACAGAAGGTGGCAGAGACCAGGGCTAACACCGCCATCACCAGTGGGGCATATGTGGTCAAGAATCGAGAAAGCTAGGCTAAGGTAAGGGGCATCCATTTCTCTCTACGCTCCCCATGGAAGGTGACTGGTACTACAGGGAACACACAGCCCACTAACTGAAACCTAAAGCAACCGTCTTTGACAGCTAGCAGTAAGCAGAGTGACAAACAGCCAAACATATTTGGAGATCCTATGGCCATGTGGCAGATTAAAACAAGTTTCTCTGTCCCTTCTCACTTGTTCAATTCACCAGGATATTCTATTGCTCTCATTTAATGATATCTATCCGTCTCTTTCTATCCATTCACCACGATCCCTCTTTCTGTGACTCATGTTTTGGAGGAGAAGACCCCTCCAGGTTTTCTGGAGTGTCAGGACCGTTTGTCACAGATAAATCAGGCCGACCAGCCAGTAACCTTGTGAAAAACAATAGGGGAAGATACACCAAGCACACCAATGTACCTCGGATGACATTTACGCAGGTAGGGGGGGGTGTGTGTGTGTGTGGAATACTATCTAATAAAGAACCTGGCTTTTCTGTTGCTGCAGACAGGTATGTGGCCAAAGTTGCCATCATCATGCTGAAGCTGTAGGCATATTTCTTATCCAGAGCAGCTGCCAATCGATTCAGACACGTGTCCACGCGATTCTTGAATCGAACCAACAAATCACCGCGAGAGGAAGTAGCCATTACACCTTCTTAGTCAGCCAATAGTATTGCTTTCTGCCCATGGATAGTCCCAATAGCAGGGCGAGGTGGCCAGTGTCACACCAGTAATACAGTGCATTCGAAACTAAAAGTATTTAGACCTCTTGACTTTTTCCACATTTTGTTACACTACAGCCTTATTCTAAACTGGATTAAATACATTTTTTCCTCATCAATCTACACCCAATACCAATGTGAAAAACGCAATTTTTCAAATGCATTAAAAATACAAAACTGATATACCTTATTCACATAAGTATTCAGACCCTTTCCTATGAGACTCAAAATTGAGCTCAGTTGCATCCTGCTTCCATTTATAATCTTTGAGATGTTTCTACAACTTGATTGGAGTCCACCTGTGGTAAATTCAATTGATTGGACATGATTTGGAAAGGCACACACCTGTCTATATAAGGTCCCACAGTTGACAGTGTATGTCAGAGCAAAAACCAAGCCATGAGGTCGAAGGAATTGTCTGTAGAGCTCCGAGACAGGATTGTGTCGTGGCACCGATCTGGGAAAGGGTATTGTCCTTCTGGAAGGTTCTCCCATCTCCACAGAGGAACTCTAGAGCTCTGTCAAAGTACTTTATTGGTCAGAGTGACCAATAAAGTATCTATCTATCTATCTATCTATCTATCTATCTATCTATCTATCTATCTATCTATCTATCTATCTATCTATCTATCTATCTATCTATCTATCTATCTATCTATCTATCTATCTATCTATCTATCTATCTATCTATCTATCTATCTATCTATCTATCTATGTCACCTCCCTGACCAAGACCCTTCTCCCCTGATTGCTCAGTTTGGCCGTTCGGCCAGCTTTAGGAAGTCTTGGTGGTTCCATTTAAGAAACTTCTTCAATTTAAGAATGATGGAGGCCACGGTGTTCTTGGGGACCTTCAATGCTGCAGAATTATTTGGGCACCCTTACCCACATCTGCACCTCGACGCAATCCTGTCTCGGCGCTCTATGGACAATTCCTTCGACCTCATGGTTTGGTTTTTGCTCTGACATGCACTGTCAACTGTGGGACCTTATTATATAGACAGGTGTTTGCCTTTCCAAATCATGTCCAATCAATTTAATTTACCACAGGTGGACTCCAATCAAGTTGTAGAAACATCTCAAAGATGATCAATGGAAACAGGATGCACCTGAGCTCAATTTCGAGTCTCATCAAAGGGTCTGAATACTCATGTAAATAAGGATTTTTAATATATTTACAACAATTTCCAAAAACCTGTTTCCGGTGCGCCTGTCACCTACTACATTACCCTGTTCAAAGGCACTTACATTTTGCCTGTTCACCCTCTGAATGGCACACATACACAATCCATGTCTCAATTGTCTCAAGGCTTAAAAATCCTTCTTAACCTGTCTCCTCCCCTTCATCTACACTGATTGAAGTGGATTTAACAAGTGACATCAATAAGGATCATAGCTTTCACTTGGATTCACCTGGTCAGTCTATGTCATGGAAAAAGCAGGTGCTCTTAATATTTTGTATACTCAGTGTATATAAAGAACTACATGGCACACAAACTAAACTAGTAATTGGTTTGTGGAGAAAATTGAAGAACAAAACAGTGGGGGGAAAAAAGTATTAATGCTTAGAAAATAAAGAAAAATACAATCAAAAAAGGGTCACTAATGGAGCTGACCAAATTACTTTATTCGTTAAGGCTCTCTAGACCAGGATGAATCAAGATGAAAATGTTAACGCAGAAGCAATGCAGTGCAGCCTGTTTACTTGGCTACTTAATCCCCCTCCATACTTCACACTGAAACAGCACTAATAATCTTACATTGCTACTCTGTAATCGGGTTGTGAATAGAATATCCTCTTCCCTGCCCATAGCATTCGAGAAAGTGACTTTAAACACTGATATTGATGATCATATCAGTGTGTGTGTGTGTGTGTGTGTGTGTGTGTGTGTGTGTGTGTGTAGCTAGGGTGTTGCTGCTCTGCTGCTGCCTAAAGGGGGCAATCATTTCCTAATGGTCCCTAGCCCTAGGGCTGACTCCCTCACTCCCCATTCAATAATAAGGCCCTGAGCGAACAGGAAGGCATTAAGACCCTTTCTGTTTATACCACTTTCCCCATTTTTTTATTTATTGGAAATGTCCACAATGAAATATTCATGGGTTGCTACAGTATGGTAGTGTGAAGAAGTTCAATGTTGCTCGAGCTATGAGGGGATAAAATCAGAAGCCCTGATTTAAAAAAAATAATAATACAAATAAAAATAAGACTTCTGAGGAACCGAGTATCAGCCTCAAAAAGGTGTGAGTTATTGAATCAAAAGGTTTTCTCTGTGTCCTGCTGGGGCCCTGATACCGTCCATCAGACAACCAGGCTGCTTTACAGGGCTCTCTGTAAGGGCAATTTTATATGTTCACAAACAGAAGATTGACTTTACAATTGTTCCTCTCGTGGCTGTGCTTCGACAGAAATACCGTGCCATGTTAGCTCCAAAGTTTTGGGGAAACTCTGCCCAGACTGGTTTATTGGGCTGTGTGAGCTAAGGAGAAGCAGGGAAGCAGAGGAGCGAGACGAAGCCAGTGTAGGATCATCTGTGTATTCAGCTTAACATTAGGGGAGGAAGTCACCAGCCGGCTCAGGGACTACACGAACAACCAGGATGGTTAACTTCTACTGCTTTGTTCACGTTCAGTGCCTTCACCCATACAGCAGATAGATACAGCCTTGTAAGCTATTGGAAGTCTGACTCCTTGGCAATGTCTTAGACAGTAGATAGAAAGGGCTACACTTTCAACCCAGTTCAGAGATACTGTCATCTTGTTCTGCCAGCAGCATACCATATTGCATCCCACTGCTGGCTTGCCACTAAAGCAAAGCAGGGTTGGTCCTGGTCGGTCCCTGGATGGGAGACCAGATGCTGCTGGAAGTGGTGTTGGAGGGCCAGTAGGAAGCATTCTTTCCTCTGGTCAAAAAAACATTCAAATTCCCCAGGGCAGTGATTGGGGACATTGCCCTGTGCAGGGTGGTGTCTTTCGGATGGGATGTTAAACGGGTGTCTATGTGGTCACTAAAGAGCCTATAAATGAGAACCAACTTACCTGGTAAAATAAGTTTTAAATGAAAAAAATGTAACGATAGAAGAATAAAGTTGAAATTGTAAGTTTACATACACCTTAGCCAACTATATTTAAACTCAGTTTTTCACAATTCCTGACATTTAATCCTAGTAAAAAATCCCTGTCTTAGGTCAGTTAGGATCAACACTTTATTTTAAGAATGTGAAATGTCAGAATAATAGTAGAGAGCATGATTTATTTCAGCTTTTATTTATTTCATCACATTCCCAATGGGTCAGAAGTTTACATACACTCAATTAGTATTCGGTACCATTGCCTTTAAATTGTTTAACTTGGGTCAAACGTTTTGGGTAGCCTTCCACAAGGTTCCCACAACAAGTTGGGTGAATTTTGGCCCATTCCTCCTGACAGAACTGGTGTAACTGAGTCAGGTTTGTAGGCCTCCTTGCTCGCACAAGCTTTTTCAGTTTTGTCCATACATTTTCTATAGGATTGAGGTCAGGGCTTTGTGAGGGCCACTCCAATAACTTGACCTTGTTGTCCTTAAGCCATTTTGCCACAACTTTGGAAGTATGCTTGGGGTCATTGTCCATCTGGAAGACCGATTTGCGACCAAGCTTTAGCTTCCTGACTTATGTCTTGAGATGTTGCTTCAATATATCCAACATTTTCCTTCCTCATGATGCCATCTATTTTGTGAAGTGTACCAGTCCCTCCTGCAGCAAAGCACCCCCACAGCATGATGCTGCCACCCCCGTGCTTCACGGTTGGGATTGTGTTCTTCCTATTGCAAGCCTGCCCCTTTTTCCTCCAAACATAACGATGGTCATTATGGCCAAACAGTTCTATTTTAGTTTCATCAGACCAGAGGACATTTCTCCAAAAAGTACGATCTTTGTCCCCATGTGCAGTTGCAAAACGTAGTTTGGCTTTTTTATGGCGGTTTTGGAGCAGTGGCTTCTTCCTTGCTGAGTGGCCTTTCAGGTTATGTCGATATAGGACTCGTTTTACTGTGGATATAGATACTTTTGTACCTGTTTTCTCCAGCATCTTCACAAGGTCCTTTGCTGTTGTTCTGGGAATGATTTGCACTTTTTGCACCAAAGTATGTTCATCTCTAGGAGACAGAAGGAGTCTCCTTCAAGAGCGGTATGATGGCTGCGTGGTCCCATGGTGTTTATACTTGCGTACTATTGTTTGTACAGATGAACGTGGTACCTTCAGGTGTTTGGAAATTGCTCCCAAGGATGAACCAGACTTGTGGTCATCTACAATTTTTTTTCTGAGGTCTTGGCTGGTTCTTTTTGGATTTTCCCATGATGTCGAGCAAAGAGGCACTGAGTTTGAAGGTAGGCCTTGAAATACATCCACAGGTACACCTCCAATTGAACCAAATTATGTCAATTAGCCTATCAGAAGCTTCTAAAGCCATGACATCATTTTTTGGAATTTTCCAAGCTGTTTAAAGGCACAGTCAACTTAGTGTATGTAAACTTCTGACCCAATGGAATTGTGATATAGTGAATTATAAGTGAAATAATCTGTCTGTAAACAATTGTTGGAAGAATTACTTGTGTCATGCACAAAGTAGATGTCCTAACCGACTTGCCAAAACTATAGTTTGTTAACATGAAATCTGTGGAGTGGTTGAAAAATGAGTTTTAATGACTTTAACCTAAGTGTATGTAAACTTCCGACTTCAACTGTAAATAAATGGTGAGTATGAGTTAACGATTCAGTTGACGCATAGCTGCTCATCAATGATATCTCGGGGCTTCTATCATTAGGGAGACATCAGGACAAATAGTCTCTTACTAACCCAATTACACCACACCTAAACTAAGAAAACAAGACATGTCTGATTCAATAGAATTAGAGTAAAGAATATTATATTTCTTAACTCCACTAACACGGCCACAACCTCTTAAGACAATTCTAAAAAAAACATTTTGTACCACATGCTTCACGGCTAAACGCATTCCAGTATGAAAATACAGTACAGTACACCTAGCCCTAGGCTAACAGTTAGCCGATCATGTGTCTACTGTAACAGGCTAACTTTACTGCAGCCTGTAACCATATTAAATGAATCCACCCACTCTGTGTAATGATTATTTGATCCTGAGGGAGACTGCTTTAGAGAAGGCCCATCATTGAGACCATGATAGCTACTCTGATAACACCATTCTAACAGCCTGGGAGAAATTAACTGCTTTGCAATCATAGAGGAGGACAGTGTGCTCACGCACACACACACACACACACACACACACTCCTGAAGACTGCGATGTGATGATGTGCTCTTCAAAATTACCTAAAACTTTCCTCTGAAAGTAATAGACTAGAAATAAAAGGAATTGAACCCCTAAATGTCTGACGATCTGGGTCCTTTGATCACTCAGACGGAAGCTAGTTAGGAAAATTGTTTACGAGAAGAGAAGAAAAGCTTTAGATAAAATGTCTTCATCTACCACTAGATATCTGTTGTGTCATCAAACAAACAGATGGCTCTCTTTCTGCTAAACCAGGGGACACTAAACTGACTAATTAACACACTCACTAACCTCAAAGAAAACACACCCACGCACACACTTAATAAATAAATGAAAGCTGATTATTTGAAAGGCGATTCACAGATGGTGAGGCCCAGAGAGGGAGGGAAGCTCCTCCAAGTCTCTCCGTGGTGTCCCAGGGTGCTTCACACGTCCCCCAGCCACTCCAGTCTGCCTCCTGACAGCTACCTAAAATAGCCCCCGCTGCCTATTTTACATGCAAATAGAAAAAATAACTTGAGACCGATGTGGTGGGATTGTGTGGGTGGGTGTGTTAATTGCCAAGTCTAGTGGTTTGGGTTCGTTGGGTTCGGCGCCCCCATAGGAACGACAGTGATTGACACCTTCGATCCAAACGGTCCAAACAGTTAATTCCTAATGCCTCATCACGATTGATGATCATAATATCTTTGGACGGATCATTTGAGTAGGGACAAAAATACCCATACATTTCAGTGGTTTTTCGTCTAAGATAATGCCAAGCATCTCATAGATTGCAGTGTGTGTGTGTGTGTGTGTGTGTGCATCTGTACTCACCCCACTGTAGAGGTGCCAGCTGCAGGTGCTCGAGGACCAACTGGTTGAGGACTCCCTCCACACTGGCCTCTCCCTGGCGACGCACAGACGGGTGGGATAGGGTTAAGGATGACACACACGTCTGGAGTGGGCTGGGGCCTCAGTGTCTCCGACGACGTTTTCAAATAACAAGAGAGAAAGGATTCACAAGTAATAATGTTCAAACCAAGGTACACAGTACAGTGACATTTTCCCTCCCTTCAACTGGATATGAGACTAGGGCAAGTTTCTTAAGTGACAAAAATAGACCACAGCCACTCTAACTGCTACCGCACAGCAAGCGGTACCGATGTGCATAGTCTGGAACTAACAGGACCCTGAACAGCTTCTACCTCCAAGCCATAAGACTGCTAAATAATTAGTTAAATAGTTAACCAATAGCTACCCGGACTATCTGCATTGACCCTTTTTACACCAACTCTTTTGACTCATCACATACGCTGATGTTACTATCCTGTTGCCTTCTCACCTTTTCCAAATCAAATCACATTTTATTGGTCACATGTTATTGCGGGTGTAGCGAAATGCTTGTGCTTCTAGCTCTGACAGTGCAGTAATATGTAACAATTTACAACGTATACCCAAATAAACATAAAACTAAGTGGAATGGATTGATAATATATACATATATGTCAGGGCGGCATTGGACTAAGATAGTGGCATAGTAAGCTTTATAGTGTGCAGTATACACATAAGAGGTTGGTGATGCAGTATATAAACAAGATTAAGTGACTAAGATACCAAAAAATGGCATAGAGTACAGTTTTAAAAAATGAGATGAGTAGTGCAAGATACGGAAACATTATTAAAGTGACTAGTGTTTCATTTCCTTAAAGTGGCTGGTGATTTCTAATCTATGTCTATAGGCAGCAGTCTCTGATGTACTAGAGATGGTTGTTTAACAGTCAGTGACGTAGTATAGAGTACAATACAGTATATTCATATGAGATGGGTGATGCAATATATACACACAAATTGAGTGACTAAGATACCGTAGAATAGTGTAGAGTGCAGTTTATACATAGAGATGAGTGATGCAGATACAGATCCATTATTAAAGTGGCAGGTGTTCTATTCCTTAAAGTGGCCTGTGATTTTCTAATCAGTGTCTATAGGCAGCCGCCTCTGGTGTGTTAGTGATGGCTGTTTAGCAGTCTGATGGCCTTGAGATAGAAGCTGTTTTTCCAGTCTCTCTGTCCCAGCTTTGATGCACCTGTACTGACCTCGCCTTCTGGATGATAGCGGGGTGAACAGGCAGCGGCTCGGGTGGTTGATGTCTTTGATGATCTTTTTGGCCTTCCTGTACTGTGCATATCTACCTCAATTACTTTGCACCCCTCAACATCGGTACAACTTGAAACTATAGCCAAGCTATCGGTACTCATTGTGTATTAATTTATTCCTTGGATCATTATTTTTTCTCTCTGCATTGTTGGGAAGGGCCAGTAAGTAAGCATTTCACTTTTAGTCTACACATCTTGTTTACGAAGGATGTGACAAATAAAATGTGATTTGATAACAAACTAAGAAAGTGGCAAAGATATAGTACACCTGAGAAATATGTGAAGGGGAGAGACAGAGAGAGAGAGAGAGAGAGAAAAAGAGAGGATATATGAAGTATGATTCTCCAGTGTAGCTTTAAATTGGCTGCAGTCCAGTGGTTGATAGATAATCCTGTGGCTCCCTGGTTGCCTAGTGACTCTGTTAGGAGAGCTGAGGACTCGAGGCGGACAGAGATTCATGGTTGTCTGGCTGGCCATTACTGTACAGTGCATGTTCTGTTCTATATGTGGGAAAAAATATCTCTGCAGACTGCCCTAGGCTTGGTGTTAGACACAATACCAGACCGGGCTACATACAGTAGCAATACAGGAAGTGCTACTATAACAGTCTTTAGGTCAATGGTCATTAAGACTGTCTTTTTCCTATATTCCTCTAACCATATTCCCCAGTGTCAATTCTGAATGTTGCGCTCAATTCAAAAATCCTTTCAGGGTGATGCAATGAGAACTCTGACTTTACAACCCAAAGAGAAATTTACATTGGTTAGGTTGAAGTCATTAAATCTATTTTTTCAACTATTCCACAGATTTCATGTTAACAAACTATAGTTTTGGCAAGTCGTTTAGGACATCTACTTTGTGCATGACACAAGTAATTCTTCCAACAATTGTTTACAGACAGATTATTTCACTCATAATTCACTATATTACAATTCCTGTCGGTCAGAAGTTTACATACAGTACACAAAGTTGACTGTTCCTTTAAACAGCTTGGAAAATTCCAGAAAAGCTTCTGATAGGCTAATTGACATAATTTGAGTCAACTGGAGGTGTATCTGTGGAAGTATTTCAAGGCCTACCTTCAATCTCAGAGCCTCTTTGCTCGTCATCATGGGAAAATCTAAGGAAATCAGCCAAAAAATGTGTAGACCTTCACAAGTCTGGTTCATCCTTGGGAGAAATGTCCAAACACCTGAAGGTACCACGTTCATCTGTACAAACAATAGTACGCAAGTATAAACACCATGGGACCACGCAGCCGTCATACTGCTCAGGAAGGAGACACGTTCTGTCTCCTAGAGATGAACGTACTTTGCGAAAAGTGCAAATCAATCCCAGAACAACAGCAGGACCATGTGAAGATGCTGGAGGAAACGGGTACAAAATTATCTATATCAACAGTAAAATGAGTCCTATAATCGACATAACCTGAAAGGCCACTCAGCAAGGAAGAAGCCACTGCTCCAAAACCGCCATAAAAAAGCCAGACTGCGGATTGCAACTGCACATGGGGACAAAGATCGTACTTTTTGGAGAAATGTCCTCTGGTCTGATGAAACTAAAATAGAACTGTTTGGCCATAATGAC
The DNA here is from genome assembly GCA_023634145.1 of Thymallus thymallus. Lineage (NCBI taxonomy): Eukaryota > Metazoa > Chordata > Actinopteri > Salmoniformes > Salmonidae > Thymallus > Thymallus thymallus. The sequence continues at coordinate 16,892,673 of CM042396.1, read as the reverse complement.
CATCGTTATGTTTGGAGGAAAAAGCCTAAGAACACCATCCCAACCGTGAGGCACGGGGGTGGCAGCATCATGTTGTGGGGGTGCTTTGCTGCAGGAGGGACTTGTACACTTCACAAAATAGATGGCATCATGAGGAAGGAAAATTATGTAGATATATTGAAGCAACATCTCAAGACATTAGTCAGGAAGTTAAAGCTTGGTCGCAAATGGGTCTTCCAAATGGACAATGACCCCAAGTATACTTCCAAAGTGGTGGCAAAATGGCTTAAGGACAACAAAGTCAAGGTATTGGAGTGGCCATCACAAAGCCCTGACCTCAATCCTATAGAACATTTGTGGGCAGAACTGAAAAAGAGTGTGCGAGCAAGGAGGCCTACAAACCTGACTCAGTTACACCAGTTATGTCAGGAGGAATGGGCCAGAATTCACCTAACTTATTGTGGGAAGCTTGCGGAAGTTCAACAATTTAAAGGCAATGCTACCAAATACTAATTGAGGGTATGTAAACTTCTGACCCACTGGGAATGTGAAGAAAGAAATAAAAGCTGAAATAAATAATACTCTCTACTATTATTCTGACATTTCACATTCTTAAAATAAAGGGGTGATCCTAACTGACCTAAGACAGGGAATTTTTACTAGGATTAAATGTCAGGAATTTTGAAAAACTGAGTTTAAATGTATTTGGCTAAGGTGTATGTAAACATCCGACTTCAACTGTATGTAAACTTCAGACTTCCACTGTATCTCCTCAACCATTAGTGGAGGGAAATAATCATCCTTATTGTGTAAAAGGTCTCATAATAACTAGGATTATCTAAAAACTTCTCACATATCAGAGAGAAAACACATTGTGTATGAAGCCTACAGAGCAGTCCTCTCCTCAGCCAAGTCGTTTTTCAAAAACACCCACACTTCCATGTTTTCTGGGACCAAAACTGCAACACTGCAAGTCACTCTGTCACTCCAATATGATTGGTTGGCAAAGAACCCACATTTAGATCTGCCTGTCAAGTCCTTCTGTTCCTGAACACTCAGTAACACTTATTTATCAGAGGAGATTGAGAGAACAAAAGTTATAATTGAGGTTATAACCGCTGAACCTTTCCTTGGTGACATCATAAGGCTGCCTGTCGTAGCGCTGGCTAGGTAGGTAATGCTGCTAATGCTGAGTACTCAGATAAACAGAGCTGTCATGAAGACATTAGGTTGATAATATGTTATGACAAAGAAAACCTGCTCCTCTGGTCCACCACACAGATGACAGCTTGAATAATGAATGGAATAATACTGTGCTGCTGTAACACCACATAGCATTAAAATGACTATAACGGACTAAGTAACACCACATAGACTGGTCGATTGTTTAGGCTGTTGGTCGACCAATATTTTTTGGGGTCGAGCAGTAGCAAAAGTATTCAGACCCCTCGACTTCTTCCACATTTTGTTAGGTTACAGCCTTATCCAAAAATGTATTAAATAGTTTTTCCCCCTCATTAATCTACACACAATACCCCATAATGACAAAGTAAAAATGGTTTATTTTTTATTTTTGCTAATTTATTAAAAATAAACAAATGAAATATCACATTTACGTTAGTATTCAGACCCTTTACTCAGTACTTTGTTGAAGCGCCTTTGGCAGCGATTGCAGCCTCAAGTCTTTTTGGGTATGACGGTACAAGCTTGGCACACCTGTATTTGGGGAGTTTCTCCCATTATTCTCTGCAGATCCTCTCAAGCTCTGTCATGATGGATGGGGCTCGGAGCTCTACGGACAATTCCTTCGACCTCAAGGCTTGGTTTTTGCTCTGACATGCACTGTCAACTGTGGGACCTTATATAGACAGGTGTGTGCCTTTCCAAATCATGTCCAATCAATTGAATTTACCCCAAGTGGACTCCAATCAAGTTGTAGAAACATCTCAAGGATGATCAATGGAAACAGGATCTATCTGAGCTCAATTGCGAGTCTCATAGCAAAGAGTCTGAATACTTATGTGAATAAGGTATCTGTTTTTTTTTTATTTTTAATACATTTGCAAAAATGTCTAAAAACAAGTTTTCGCTTTGTCATTATGGGGTATGGTATGTAGATTGATGATGTTTTTTCCTTATGTAATCCATTTTAGAATAAGGCTTCAGTCCTTGCCATGTGGATGGGTATAGGGACGTGGGCTGGGGACAGGAATGGTTGGGTAGTTGGGATGTTAGAGGGGCTTAGACGTGTGTCGGGCTGGGGTCTGAGAAGACGCTAGTCTCTACCCTGAAGGCCGGAACTTGAAGATACACTCATTCTCTCCTGAGGGGACGTCATGACAGTAACAGGCCTCCTCCTCCTCCTCCTCCTCTCTGGCTGGTGTGTTTCTCTTCAGCCAGACTATATTTAAGAGACTGTTGTTATCACCAGAACTGAAACGTTACACTTCCATAATGAATGGGAGATACTCTATTAATTCTAGGCCAAGTTGCATGGTCTGCAAAGCAACGAGATAAGGTGTTTCTGTACAGTTCTCTTAAATCAGAACTAGGATATTAACAATGAATGTTATTATGAATAAATGCCAAGCCAAGGGTGACCCAGATAATATTATGTGATTGCAACCCTTCTGGTCACAGTCCTAGTTTTCTATACTTAAAACCTATTTCTTTCTGCAATGTTTCAATGTTTTTCTGACATAACAATTTCAGATAACAAAACAAATTATACGTTACTTGAACAAGTGCTTGGTTGGAGATGGTGTACTGTCTTTTCTGAAGAGGAAGTCTACTGTCTGAACTGCACACTAACTAGACCTGCATTATCCACGAGACATTTTCAATCTCCAGCCTCAATAGCATAATCGCACAGCCCAGTTCACAGCTCTCTCTGACTAAACCGTACCCTCTGAGAAAATGCATTAGTAACATCATCTACTGCCGTCACTCCTGTCCTGCACGCACGCACCCACACACGTTATGTTCTTCTATCCTCGTGGGGACCTAAAATGTATTTCCATTCAAAATCCTATTTTCCCTAACCCTTAACCCTTGCAATAACCATAACAATAACCCAAACCTTAACCATAACTCCTAACCCTATTTCTAATCCTAAACCCTAAACTTAAAACAGCCTTTGTCCTCATGGGGACATGGGTAATGTCCCTACGAGGGAGAATTGTCCTTGTTTTACTATCCTTGTGGGGACTTCTGGGGATTTTAGGTCCCCACAAGGATAGAAGAAGCAACCAACCCCCACACACTAACTATTCTGCCAAATTGCTTGCAGATCAAACAAATGCACACAATCACAGGAATGTTTATGCATTACTAAAATGGAAAATATGATGGTAAGTCCAACAGCACAGGGACTCCGATTAATTATTAATTGAACACCTCCTCCCTGTAACAACTTGACAGGCCATTCTAAACAACACTGAGTCTATGTATTAATAATAGCCCCCTCATTATCTAAGAGGTTCAGATGGAGGGCCCTGCCTGCATATTTACTAGGGCTGTGTCTCAAATGGCCCCCTATTCCCTATATAGTACACTACCTTTTGTTCAGGGCCCAGGGCTGCACTTTCTGTCAGCGCAGTAGAACAGGCACACACCCCTAGCCAGAGGACCTCCGGATGGAGCATCCAGATGCCTTCTAATAGAGATCTGTATACATCTACCAACAACAACAACAAAGGATATGATGTTCCAGGTGAGGCCCAGGGTGCTGTTGATCATGGAGGCCTGGGCGTGAAGCCTCTCCTCCTCCAGCAATTTGGGGTTGGTGTAGCGCACAGCCTCCTGGTCTGGCTGGGGCAACGTGTCAAAGTCAAACTTAGCCACCTGGATCGCCATCCTAGAGGTGAGGGAGAGTAGAGGAGAGAAAAGGTTAGACATAAAGGAGACAGACCCCAAACGGCGCTGTCCCGCTAAGAGAAAAAGCACTAGCACTTGATTCAACAACACCGTAAGTACTACAAAATGTGTTTTTGTTTGCAAATGACTGGTCTTACTCTGTGCTATAACCTTGGCCAAGTATTTCAGCAGGCAGTCACACACTATAAAGATGTCTAAACCTGAATCACAGAAGGACATATCGGTCAGATGACGAGATCAAATCATTTGATCAGGGATCTGAGAAGTCCCTTCTATTTGGTTTGCGTTTATTGACATTACAAAAGCAGAGATAAAAAGTATAAACAGTGTCCCTCTGAAAATCTGAATATATTCAGATATAAAGATAAATGAAACTATTAGAGATACACTGACAGTGGAGGAAGAAGGAAAGGGAAGGAAGCTTAGTAAAGACATTCCAGATATGACAACTGTAGTTAAGAATGGCAACCTGCACTTATACAATCACAACGCTCAATCTATCTACTGCCACAGCAGATCAATGGAGATGGTAATTGGGTCTGTGTGTGTTGAAGTTTGTGTTGAATGATTTATGTCCACATTTCATCAGAGAATGAAACATTGGTGTGATCCTGCTACTGTCCTGTCCAGTCTACTGACCAGCCCTGGCCACTGATAAATTATGTATCTAGTTAGACCAAACACCCCGAGGCGCCAAGCTTCCTGCTCCACGGTGTGTGTGTGTGTGTGTGTGTGTGTGTGTTCAGGTTCATTTACTAACAGGTGGCAGAGAGAAAGAGTTCATAGCCTGCGGTTAGAGCAACAGAGGCACATCAGGGATTCACAGTTCTGTATGCCTATCTAATAAAAAAAGGAATAAAAAAAAAAAAAACGTATTACTAATTACCGGGGGCTACTTTCATTGCTTCCATTCTAAGAGATGAGTTAAAAGTATCAACTGGATGCAGCCAGTCCAGTACATTGACACTGCACCGTGTTGGTTGAGAAGGAAGGAAGTGGATGAAGACAACCGACACACCCTACCCTGCATTGGGTTGGCCACCTGCGGACCTCACAGAGGAGTAACTCAAGGCTAGCCTGGTCCCAGATTCTATGCCTTGCATATTACTATCCATTCAAACAGATCAGTCACACACGGAAGTAGTAGGGAAGTCAAATCCTCTCCGCTGCATGCATACTGGTGTCTGTTTACCATTCCAATAACTCTGGAGTAACTGTTAAAATAATGCATTATACCTGATTATCTCACTAGCAGAATTGGATTGTATCTGTCTTGGTTCTTTGTTTTATTTCATTAATCTAAAACGGTTTTATAACATCCTAGATTTTAAATGAATATATTAAACCAATATAAAACCTATGAGCATCTTACTTCCGACCTGTGTGTAGTTAATGGTGATGGATGTGGTATTAAATTGGTGGAGGAATTGATTTCCCCCAGCAAAGTGAGAGTGATGACGGTGTCCTGGGGAGAACAGCTGCAGGGTCCAGGTATTTATCACAGCTCAAATCTTCATGACAATTTATAACTAGCGACTGTGTTTCTCTCTCCTTCTCGATCTTTCTTTCCTTCTCTCGTCAGGCTTTTAGGAATTCTCTCTTTCTCACTCTCTCTCGCGCACACACACACACACACACACATGTTGTTACGAATAATAAATTGTCTTCTTTCCAGGTATACAGCCAGACACTAGAACACTCCCTTTTCCCACAGCAGGTAAATGGAAAAGAACCCTCCACTTTACAGTCTTTTACCATCATTCCTCTATAAGCTGAGAGAAACCAGCTCTATTGCGATCGACTGGTTGATCTCCAAGGCATTCCTAGTAGATCACCAAACATTTCTGTAAAAAGCTCAAAGATAAAGTGTTGAGTTCAAACTTTTTTATTCGTTTCGCACTGTTTGTGGTAGGTGCACTTGATTCAGCCGCCCTCCGTGCCGAGTAGTCAAAGTGTTCCCATTACAAACTCTGCAATCCCGGCGGGCCTGGAGAGCAAATCAAGTGCACCTATAGGCCTACCGCTGGCCAATCAGATAGCTCTGAACACAATGTGAGATTTAAAAACTTTAAAAACCATGACTAGAGAGAGACTGTGAATGGCAAAGAGATGAGTGAGTTCATGGTAAAGATTTCATTCAGCACTGTCAACAATAAAACGCCCTCTCCCTATCAACTCGCGCTACAGTGTTTTGATAGACTTATGCGTTGTTATTAGAGGCTTGTGTCTTTGTAATATCAAGGAATATTTTACATTTTATGGTAAAAATGTAACAACATGAATTGGTGCATGAGTCAAGAGTTTCGCCATCAGCTGGAAGACAGTGTCCCCTTTTTGGTCAATCAGCAGAGGGAGGAAGAGCTGAGGGACGGTGAGAGGCGCGCTCTCTCTCGCTCTCCCCCTCCCACCCTCCCAGTAAACTAAAACGCAAATGATTTAAATTCATGCCTCACATGTAATACAACAAATTATATATTACCATTGTGATCATATATAATAAAAAAAATGGTCTGAGAAGAACAACATTGGCAGGGCAATTGAAGCGTAGCCAATATGCAGTGATAATGTATTGGGCCTATAGCCTACTGTATGAACCTCATTGCTACAGAACAGTTTTTATTTGGTTAATGTGTGCATGGGCTTAAGTTTAAGTCATGTTTAAAAAATAAATGGCCCGCATTTTGACTCAAAGTGATCTCAGCTCATAAAAGTTTGGTAACCACTGCCATAGGAGTGTGAGGGTTAGAGTTGCTAGAAAAAGTCTCCTTTTTCTCTCAATGTCTTCATTCTAAATGGCACTTATAACCTACAATCTTAGAAAAAGGGTTCTCGGTGGTCCCTATAGGAACCCAAGAGTTCTAGCTGGAACCAAAAAGGGTTCTCCTATGGGGACAGCCAAAGAACTCTTCTAGGTTCTAGATAGCACTTTGTTTCTAAAAGTGTATATACTGTAGTGCACAGTATGGGCCTTGGTCAAAAGTAGTGCACTATATAGGGAATAGGGTGTCATTTGGGATACAAACCATGACACTGCCTGCATAATAATGTTCATTAACTAGGTTTGTAATCTCTGATGTGCAAGTAACAACATTTAGTAACAACAATGCCCTCTCCCTGAGCGTATTAAGGAAAAGGTGGCTATTTCCATTTTCTCGGCTTGGTGCCACAACACTGGGTCGATATATTGATGTGTGTGTTCATCTGTGGATCTCAGCAAAGAGATGCTCAGCTCAGCTCACTGGTCCCAGAGGAGCTGTCTCCATCTGCACAGAGAACACCATGCAGTTCACACAGTCACAAGTACCACACCTGAGTGTTTTTATAGGGCCCTATAAAATCTGCGTTGCGGAAAACACAGACACAATCATGGAATCCAGACATTAAAACTGAATTCAAAATGTATTGAATTTAGCAGGAAATCAACTAAATATATTGAGCTTATTTGAACATTAATTATTAATCATAAGGCATAAACAAAATGCATAAGTGATTCGTATTTTTCTGCAACTTTCTGAAATGGCACAGAAATGCCGCTGTCTGTGTGTGTTGTGTACGGTATGTGTAGTCTACACTTTGTGTAGCCATTAATGATAATGCTAATAATCTGTTGGTAGATGGGAAGTTTTTTCCCCAAAATGTTAACTACAAAGTAGCCTATGCCTACCTGGCAGAATGTTATCATGATTATTTGCATCAATCCAGTGGCCATTTGTTTTGCAAGCTCTGCAATAACATGAGCGCTACAGAAACACTGCTAACCAAACAATGGTCTCTGGCTGGTGGGCAGTTGAATTAAAGAATAACTACACCAAATATGTGTACATTTTGCCCAGACCTCCAGTGGTCTCTTGATGTGGTTAAAGCATTGTTGTGGCCTTAGAACATCAAATGTTGTTGTTTTTCTATAAAAAAAAAAGTGTGATTTGGGGGGGAAAAAAATGGGGGGAAAAACCCAGAGAAAACAAAATGAAATCAGGCAAATATTGTATATTTTATCGACCTATTATACACACACAAATTGTACACGTTGTGTGTATGGAGCAGTTAGCATCCAGAAGCCAGAGTTGGAAAGGTGAGAAAGACAACGCTAGTGTAGCTCAGAGGAGTAGGGAGGAAGAGTAATGCATTTATACCACATGACCAAAAATGTCTGGACACCTGTTGGTCGAACATCTCATTCCAAAATCATGGGCATTAATATGGAGTTGGTCCTCCCTTTGCTGCTATAACAGCCTCCACTCTTCTGGGAAGGCTTTCCATTAGATGTTGGAACATTGTTGCAGGGACTTGCTTCCATTCAACCACAAGAGCGTTAGTGAGGTCGGGCACTGATGTCACCGTTCCAATTCATCTCAAAGGTGTTCGATGGGGTTGAGGTCAGGGCTCTGTGCAGGCCAGTCAAGTTCTTCCTCACTCATCTCGACAAACCATTTCTGTATGGACCTCGCTATGTGCACAGGGGCATTGTCATGCTGAAACAGGAAAGGGCCTTACCCAAACTGTTACCACAAAGTTGGAAGCACAGAACCGTCTATAATGTCATTGTATGCTGTAGCGCTAAGATTTCCCTTTACTGGAACTATGGGGCCTAGCACAAACCATGTGATTCATCACTCCAGAGAACACGTTTCAACTGCTCCAGAGTCCAATGGTGGCGAGATTTACACCACTCTAGTTGACGCTTGGCATTGCGCATGGTGATCTTAGGCTTGTGTGCTGCTGCTCGGCCATGGAAACCCATTTCATGAAGCTCCCGACGAACAGTTATTGTGCTGACGTTGCTTCCAGAGGCAGTTTGAAACTCGGTAGTGAGTGTTGCAACCTAGCACAAGCGGTATTTACGCGCTACGCCAGTGGTCACCAACCCGTCGATCGCCAAGGCATTCCTAGTCGATCGCCAAACATTTCTGTACAAACCCCAATGATAAAGCCTTGTGTTCCTATTTATTTTATTATCGGGCTGTTGGCGGTAAATGCACCCGTTTCAGCTGCCCTGCGTGCCTGATAGGCGAACTGTAGCCATTTTGAACCATTTCATGTGTCTGAAGGTACAAGCTCTGCTTTCCCTGCGGGCCCGTAGAGAAAAATCAAGTGCACTCTAGGCTTCTGCTGGCCAATCGGATGGCTCAGATTACTGTGTCTGCAGTAACGTTACAGGCATAAAAGAAAGCTACAGCAAAGTTGATACTGTGAGATTTCAAAACGTTTAAAACCATGACTAGAGAGACTGTCAACGAATACAGCAAAGACCTGCTGTTTGTATCAGTGAGTTCATGTTTAACTTATTACTCAGCACCGTCAACACTTTGTATTCAACAAATGCCTGTTCTTCCTATTTCCATTTAGCGCTACAAGAGGCACTGCATCAGTAATGAATGAGTAGGACAGTGTAGCGATTGGCTTGTGTTGTTGTTATTAATTCAATTCAATTCAGCAGCTTGAATATTTCACTTTCTCTCATAGGAGTAACAACATGAATTTGTGCATGAGGCAGAAATAATGCGTTGCCACTCGAGTTTTGCCATCAGCTGGAAGACGGTGTCCCTTTTTGGTCAGTGACAGTGGAGGAAAGGGAGCGGAGGGACGTTGCAATGCGGACCGTCAGTCTGCTGCGCTCTCCCTCCGCTGAGACTGACCATCAGATGCAGGCACCATCAGCCCCGTAAAATAAATAGCAAATAATTTAAATGTATAGTCGCTCAGCTGTGCCTTACAAATAATACAACAACGGATCTATTACCAGCAAAGCCTCAAATTGTTAAATATAATTTTAAAAAATGGCCCAAACAACAATGCATTGGCAGGGCAATTCAAGCCAATACAAGGCGATAATGTATTGGGTCTATAGCTTACTTCACAAACCTCATTGCTACAGTGCTGTTTGTTTTCATATGCTTACGTTTTTTAAGTCATGTTAAAACAAAAATCAGAGCGGTAGATCTCGGTTTGCATTTTGACACAGAAAAGGTTGGTGACCACTGCGCTACGTGCTTCAGCACTCGGCAGTCCCGTTCTGTGAGCTTGTGTGGCCTACCACCTCACGGCTGAGCCGTTGTTGCTCCTAGACGTTGTCACTTCACATTAACAGCACTTACAGTTGACCAGGGCAGCTCTAGCAGGGCAGACATTTGACAAACTGACTGGTTGGAAAGGTGACAACCTAAACGGTGCCACGTTGAAAGTCACTGAGCTCTTCAGTAAGGCCATTCTACTGACAATGTTTGTCTATGGAGATTGCATGGCTGTGTGCTCGATTTTATACACCTGTCAGCAACAGGTGTGGCTGAAATAGCCGAATCCAGTCATTCGAAGGGGATATATCTGTCCACATACTTTGGATATACTGTATAGTGTATCTTTTCACAGGCCTCCGCTACAAAGGTCAGCACAAATTAATTAAATAACAATTAAGCGCTCTGAACAGACAAACAAGACGTTTTAACTGCAACACACGCAAGGAGGCCAGCAAGAACACACACAAACACAGTCCACAGGCGGCTGCTGAGGGGAGGACAGCTCATAATAATGGCTGGAATGGAATGTGTTTGATACCCTTCCACCAATTCCGCTCCAGCCTTTAACACGAGCCAGCTTTCCCCAATTAAGGTGCCACCAACCTCCTGTGACAAACACACTACAGACACATTGAGCCATGAAATGCCTTGTTTCAACGACGCAAATAGTCTCAACAAAGTAAACGCATCAGTTTAACAGATCTGGGATTGTTTTTTGGTGCATAAACGTTGAATATGTAATACAATTAGACTACTAACAATTCATTACATTTCCCAAATGAAGTCATGTCGCAAACAGCTGTAAAGATAAACGCCTATACATCAAATTTCTAACAGTGGCGTAGAGCCTGCTGCATAGCCATGCTGCTGTACAGGGAAGGGTTAACAACATAATCTCATTCCTTCTCAACCACTGCCTCTCTTCTCTTCTGAATTGATTGTGGAGTTTTGCAGGGCTTAAACCTAATCCAGTCTATTAGCAGGCTTTAATAACTGGCCCTGCTAGCAGTCCGGGAGGGCAGGGAGGACCAGGGGCCGCCATCCTAGATCAACCCCCCTCGACCTCCCTCCACCTCCAGTCCATATCACCCTCCCTTCATCCATTCTTATATATCACCCTCCTTTCACCCAACTCTAACCCTCAGACCATATCAACTCCCTACACCCAGTCTACCTCCCTCCACCCTCATTCAACCCTCAGACCACCACCCTACACCCCCTCCAGGAGGAAGAGCAGAGAAGAGGATGACAAGATTCTAGAGGAGAGCAGGAGAAACCGTTCAGAGCAAGTTAAATCAAGGGTCTGTTCATGCATGTCACCTGGGAGAGAGAGACCACATGAAACTATGTATATTTTATTAATACAGGAAGATAATTAACATTTGAAATGGTTTAAGCCTCCTGCTGCCTCCATTCAAGGTGAACATCACCCTGCAATACTCATTGCATATGGGGAATGGGGAAATGCGAACACTGTTTAAAAGCAATGGCTTTGGTGTGACTGGGCTAGGGAACAATGCCCAAGGGAGTATGTTGTGACACAAGTAGCTAGTTTATGTGTGCAGGCATAAATACACATTTACACTGAGTGTACAAAACATTAGGAAATATTATTTTCATGACAGACTGACCAGGTGAATCCAGGTGAAAGCTATGATCCCTTATTGATGTCACTTGTTAAACTCTGTTTCAATCAGTGTAGATGAAGGGGAGGAGACAGGTTAAAGAAGGATTTTTAAGCCTTCAGACAATTGAGACACGGACCGTGTATGTGTGCCATTAAAAAAAATACTGCAAAGTTGCTTAGGAGCTAGAAGCAGAGCTGTCATGTCTGTCGGCGCCATCTTATATATGTTGGAAGCATTGGAGTCAACATGGGCCAGCATCCCAGCATCCCTGTGGAACGGTTTCGACACCTTATAGAGTCCACGCACCGACAAATTGAGGCTGTTCTGAAGGCAAAAGGGGGTGCCACTCAATATTAGGAAGGTGTTCTTAATGTTTTGTAAAATCTGTGTATATTTCAATACTATAAATGTAAGCACCGTACAAATTCCTGAGCCAACAAGGTGAAAACTCTGTCGATGGGCAAGGCACTTAACCCTAATTGCTCCAGGGTCGCCGTTGGGTGTCTCAGGGGGAGTTGGGATATGCAAAAAACACATTTCCAATTCACACATGCGTATAAACACACACAAGGGTGGCCTGTAGACCTCTCTAACAGACAGGTCTACTTTATGGGTGTAATAACATGGTCCTGATAGGTGACATCTATGTGGAATGACCTCGATGTGTTTAAATGGTGTGATGCCTCGGACCAATAAACAGCACATGACGACTACATAAGATTGTGTCCATTTCAGTGTCAGTTCATCTGAATACCTCGTGCTTGGAGCTCCAACATGGAAAGGGAAAACCACAGATGCAGGGAGGCACAGACGCACATATACACACTGTGTAGCGTTGCATCATGAGGGTGGGTAAGGAGAAGAGTAAGGAGAAAATAAGGAACCCTGACAACTACAATCTCCCCTTTCACTCACAGAAAGACCGATATCATAATCTCATCATGCAATTATGTCTGCTGTTTCTCCCAGTTTAGACATACAAATGTTACAAATTATAATTATCCACACACACACACACACACACACACACAAACCAAAGCATGTCTATATTTTCCTTTGATTATTCAACCAGCATTGCAAAATACTTCATTCTTAACCTGCATAGGAATCCATTAGAGAAAGAGAGAGAGAGAGCAAGAGAGAAAAAAGAGAGAGAGAACCAGTGTTACTGCTGCTGCTCTAACAGCCAATGATTTGGGCAGCAGGTAGCCTAGTGGTTAGAGCGTTGGGCTCTGTGATCGAATCCCAGAGCTGACAAGGTAAAAATCTGTCGTTCTGCCCCTGAACAAGTTAACCCACTGTTACCCGGTAGGCCGTCATTGTAAATAAGAATGTGTTCTAAACTGAATTGCCTAGTTAAATAAAGGTTAAATAAAATAACATTGCACTGGGGAGAAAGAGGAAAAGCGAAAATACAAAGCTGTGTGTGTGTGAGCCCAGTGTTCTATTTTTAGCTCACATGCTTGAGCTCATGTGCTGAGAGTGGAGGCGGGCGGTGCGGAGGCGGGCGGTGCGGAGGCGGGCGGTGCGGAGACAGGCAAGAGCAACACGCTATTTATAGAGTGCATGTGGTTGACTCCCCGCAAACCCCGGTTAACAGCAACAGCAGCCTCAGCACCGACTCAACATCCACCAATACCGGTCCTGCTCCTTCAGACACACACACACACACACACACACACACACACACACACACACAGTTCGATCGGATGGGCTGCTGTAGAAACAGATCTATACAAACAATTACAGTATGGATATACACTATGGATATGCCTCAGTGCAGGAATGTGCTAATGCATTGATTAAGATGCTATTTAAATTCAGTCGATGCAGAGTTTGCAGGGAGGGACAGTATAGAGAACATGGTTTCTCTCTATGCAGACAAACAAAGCTCTGAGAACATAGTGTACGATGTTGAAATCTGGTGATTTATACACTTCATTAGTGAATTATCTAGTGGCTTGAAGGATCTAATGATAAAACCTCCGTCTTGGTTTCAACTAGATTACATTATGGCTGTGAATAAAATGGGAGTAAGAGTTAGATCAAGAGGGAAAGAAATCTATATGTTGCCTGGCCTGAGGGTAAACTAACAGACTGTTTAGAAGGTTCAGAAGCCAAAGTAAATATAATAATGATTCTTAAAGTGAAACTTCACAATTTTTCAACATCTCCAGCACCACCCCAACATCAAAATATGTGAAAATGGTGTGTTTCTATATTTTGTAGTAAAAAAAAAAGATGTTTCCAATGACATCATCAGTGTGCATCGTGTGATTTTGACCAATTGTGAGGAGGCATTGCCTACTAATTGGTCGATGATGTCATTGGAATTACTTATCGTTATATTTTTTACTATAAAACATAGAAACCCGACATTTTCACATATGTTGATGTTGGGGTGGTGCTGGAGATGATGAATATGCTCAGGATAGTGGAAAGGTGGTCACCATCTTCGTTTGACACACACACACACACACATGTTGGCATGTGTAAACAAAAATTAGTCTCAGTCACCACTTGCTGGTGTGCGTGGGGGGTTTCTCTCTCTTAAATAAACAATCAAAAATGTATATTAAACATTACTCAACATTTTTTTTAAGAATATAGACATTTCACATTTAAATTATTGCCTATGTACTGTGTTGTAAGAATATGCAAATTGTTGAAGTATGAAAGGGAAAATAAATAAACAGATAAATGTAGATTATTACAATGTTGTTTGTGCTCCACTGATTGCCCTTTTCTTTTCTTGTGGTAACAGGTCACAAATATCTCTCTCTAAGCTATGGGGAGAGGTTGGCTGAGAGGGGTGTGTCGGCCAGAAAAAACTACTGGATCAACTGGATAAAACAGAACATATGCAGGCCTCCATCCCATGCGTGCAAAAAACTGTCATGTCTGTAAAGATAAAAGGACAAAACTTAGGCTGATAATAATGCATTTGCAAACTAGACTAGCGTCTTTTAAACCATTGGTTCCCAAACTGTGGGGCGCGCATCTCCCTCCGATGGGTCGGCACGGGGGCACGAGTAAAAAGTTTGGACACCTACTCATTCAAGGGTTTTTCTTCATTTTTGATATTTTCTTCATTGTAGAATAATAGTGAAGACATAAAAACTATGAAATAACACATATGGAATCATGTAGTAACCAAAAAAGCGTTAAATAAATCAAAATGTATTTTATATTTGAGATTCTTCAAAGTAGCCACCCTTTGCCTTGATGACAGCTTTACACACTCTTGGCATTCTCTCACACTTATTGGCTGCTTATCCTTCACTCTGCGGTCCAACACATCCCAAACCATCTCAATTGGGTTGACCCCCACACCATCCCACCTCCTCCTCCATGCTTCACGGTGGGAACAAAGACACAAAGGTTGGAACTAAAAATCTCAAATTTGGAATCCAGACCAAAGGACACATTTCCACCAGTCTAATGCCCATTGCTGGTGTTTCTTGGCCAAAGCAAGTCTCTTCTTATTGGTGTCCTTTAGTAGTGGTTTCTTTACAGCAATTCGACCATGAAGGCCTGATTCACACAGTCTCCTCTGAACAGTTGATGTTGAGATGTGTCTTTTACTTGAACTCTGAGAAGCATTTATTTGGGCTGCAATCTAAGGCTGGTAACTCTAATGAACTTATCCTCTGCAGCAGCGGTATTTCTGGGTCTTCCATTCCTGTGGTGGTCCTCATGAAGCTGGTTGAGAGAATGCCATGAGTGTGCAAAGCTGTCATTAAGGCAAAGGGTGGCTACTATTAAGAATCTCAAATATATGTTGATTTGTTTAACACTTCTTTGGTTACTACATGATTCCTTATGTGTAATGTCATAGTTTTGTTGTCTTCACTTTTATTCTACAATGTAATTTTTTTTTGGCAAATAAAGAAAACCCTTGAATGAGAAATATTCCAAAACTTTTGACCAGGGGTGTATTTTGATTTGTTTAAAACATCTTTGGTTACTACATGATTCCTTATGTGTTATTTCATAGTTTTGATGTCTTCACTATTATTCTACAATGTAGAAAAAACAAAGAAGAATCCTTGAATGAGTAGGTGTGTCCAAACTTTTGACTGGTGCTGTATATATAATGTATAAGTCCAAAAATGGATGTAGCAACTACAGATTGACCCTTTAAGTCTATCAAAAGTTTGAGCAATAAAAGCCCCACTTTTATTCCATAGGCTTGAATCTGCACTATGCAGCTGTTGCAAGAGCGCATTTTTCACTGGCTGTCCACTGGTTTCAAAAACAGTGATTTTTAGGCAGCTTAGACTTCTTGAATTCAACCAATATTGGGTTCAAATACACATTTAGATTTGTGAACCGCCCTCCACAACAACCACAGGCGCAAATAGCTAAAAGAGAGAGTAGCAGCGTGATTCACATCAATGCGCTTTGTAGATCAATAATAAGTGATATCCGTATTGCCGTCATCCTTACCTCCAAGCGTTTATTCAAGTTGGATAATCTTTGGATGCCAACAGCAATCGGACCATTGGAAGAAATAGCTTGGACTGTAGCCTTCCTGCTCTTTTCCCGCAATCCATCCAAAACATTTTGGTGTGTCATCATAGTGGTCTCTGACTTTTTTCAATGCTGATTTGAATGTCATTGAGAAAACAGAAAAGTGTCATACTTAAAATTCTTTCAGAATTTAAAAAGTAATCTTCAAAGGAATCATCTAGTTTTTCAAAAGTATCTTTAATTTGATTACAATATTTTAGCTGCTAACGTAATGGATTAGTTTGTTTTTTTGTAATCTCAAACGCATTAAGCAAAGAAATTCCGCAAATTAACTTTTAACAAGACACACCTGTTAATTGAAATGCGTTCCAGGTGACTACCTCATGAAACTGGTTGAGAGAATGCCAAGAGTGTGCATCAAGTTGTCATCAAGGCAAAGGGTGGCTACTTTGAATAATCTCAAATGTAATATATATTTGATTTGTTTAACACTTTTTGGGTTACTACATGATTCCATGTGTTATTTTATAGTTTTGATGTCTTCACTATTATTCTACAATGTAGAAAATAGTAAAAATAAAGAAAAACCCAGGAATGAGTAGGAGACTAGTACTGTATATACACACATTACCGTTCAAAAGTTTGGGGTCACTTAGAAATTTCATTTTTTATTTAAAGAAAAGCTATTTGTTTGTCCATTAAAAGAACATCAAATTGATCAGAAATACAAGGTAGACATTGTTAATGTTGTAAATGACTATTGTAGCTGGAAACAGCTGCTTTTTTATGGAATATCTACATAGGCGTACAGAGGCCCATTATCAGCAATCATCCCTCCTGTGTTCCAATGGCATGTTGTGTTAGCTAATCCAAGTTTAAAATTTTAAAAGGATAATGTGATCATTAGAAACCGCTTTTGCAATTATGTTAGCACAGCTGAAAACGGTTGTGCTGATTAAAGAAGCAATAAAACTGGCCTTCTTTAGATTACAGGCTCAAAATGGCCAGAAACAAATAAATTTCTTCTGAAACTCGTCAATCTATTCTTGTTCTGAGAAATGAAGGCTATGTGAGAAATTGCCAATAAACTGAAGATCTCGTACAACGCTGTGTACTACTCCCTTCACAGAACAGCACAAAATGGCTCTAACCAGAATAGAAAGAGCAGTGGGAGGCCCCTGTGCACAACTGAGCAAGAGGACAAGTACATTAGCGTGTCTAGTTTGAGAAACAGACGCCTCACAAGTCCTCAACTGGCAGCTTCATTAAATAGTACAGCGAAGAGGCGACTCCGGGATGCTGGCCTTCTAGGCAGAGTTCCAAAGAAAAAGCCATATCTCAGACTGGCCAATAAAAAGAAAAGATTAAGGGCAAAATAACACATACACTGGACAGAGGAAGATATGTATTTTTCTTTGCAACTCTGCCTAGAAGGCCAGCATCCCGGAGTTGCCTTTTTACTATTGACGTTGAGACTGGTGTTGTGCGGGTACTATATAATGAAGCTGCCAGTTGCGGAAAGACCTGTGATACAGACAGAGGCTTCAGGATATGCAGAAAATACCAGCAGCCTGCAGGATGAATGGAGCAAAAAACCTTAAAGGATATTATGGAGACTATCATGAGATACTCCAGTCAAGGACGTTCAACCTGAGCTTGTTGTTCACACAGAACAGACAGACAGAGATATAAAAAGATGCCCTTCAGGGATCTTTTCTGTCTGGCAGTCAGTTACAGATTAAACTGATACTTCAGGCACTCAACTCACACACACACGGCACATGCACACAAATACAAAAACACATGGCACAGCACGCAAGCACACTCTAGGAAGTCAGTGTGAAGAACAACAACCAACTGAGGGAGAATGGCTGCTGGCTCTTCTCCAGATTCATTAGTATTAGGGCTTCCTTGGGCCTAGGGCAGACATGTTTCTTATAGTAGTTTGTTTGGAAGCGGTCATGTCTGACACTCAGTGGTCAGTTAATTAGGTACACCACCACAAATGGTTTGTTTGCTCCTACAGACAGTGAGTCACGTGGCCATGGCTTGCTATATAAAGCAGGTAGACAGGCATCGAGACATTCAGTTACTGTTTGATTGAATGTTAGAAATGACAAAACAAGTGACCTAAGCGACTTTGAGCGTGGTATGATCGTGAGTGCTAGGTGTGCTGGTTCCAGTATCTCAAACGGCCATCCTCCTGGGCTTTTCAGAAATTACAGTGTCTAGTGCTTACAGAGAATGGTGCGACAAACAAAAAACCTCCAGTCAGCGTCAGTCCTGTGGGCGAAAACAACTCGTTGATGAGAGAAGTCGAAGGAGAATGGCAAGAGTCGTGCAAACTAACAGGCTAACAGTCGCAAACAGGCAAATAACGACGCAGTACAACAGTGGTGTGCCCAACAGCATCTTGGAACACACAACTCGGCGGTCCTTGTCACGGATGGGCTATAGCAGCAGACAACCACACCGGGTTCCACTCCTATCAGCTAAAAACAAGAAGCAGCTCCAATGAGCTGCTTCTTGATCCCCTTGCCCGTCCAGCTCTTGATCCCCTTGCCCGTCCAGCTCCATCAACTCTGGACAATTGAGGAGTGGAAAAACATTGCCCAGTCCGACGAATCCCGGTTCCTGTTGCATCATGCTGATGGAAGAGAGGATTTGGCGTAAGCAGCATGAGTCCATGGCCCCACCCTGCCTGGTGTCAACAGTACTATTATTATTTAGCTTTATTCAGGTCTGCATGAAGGTTGTCTAATTTTAACTGTGGGTTATGATACCTTGAGATATCATGCTGTGAATTTCATTAAAGTCATGAATAATATTGTAGCTGCTCATACAAATCAAGACAAAGACAAAACAACCAAACTATAATAGACAAATCCTGCTCTCTCTGTTTCTCTGCCCACAGTGAAAAGCTGTGGAAAAGCATACACAACAAGAGAGAGAGAGACAAAAGGATGTCTGGTTGAAGAGGCTGACAGAGGTCGATGTTCGAGCTTTCTAGGGCTTCCAAACATCAGAGGGGCCATTCTCATTCAGATCTCCTGCTCCTCTCATCTGTCTTTCAGCAGTAATGAACAGGAACGAGGGGTAAAGATCTAGGAGAAGGCTGAGCGTTGAAAGATGGGAGGAGATGAAAGCAACCAGACCTCTTTCTTTCTTCCATGAACTCGCACATGAGCAGCGGCGCGCACACACACACACGAGCTGCCACACGCGGGTTGTATTTCTGCAAGGAAAGATTTCCAGGGTAACTTTAAACTAATACAATAGCACTATTTAAAAGATTGAGTGTTTTTGTTAAGGAAGAGTGCTTTGAATACTGATGTTAACCTTTCTGGTTATAACCTTATTCGGCAAGACAGATCTTCCAAAGGTGGGGGAGTGGCAATTTTTACCAAGGATCACCTTCAGTGCTTGGTTGTCTCCACCAAGTCTGTCCACAAACAATTTAAATTTGCTGGCTTTAAGTTTTTAACTATCAAATAACTCTTTGTTGACTGCTGCTGGGTGCTATCGTTCTCCATCAGCACCGGCCTGTACCCTACCTGCCCTAAACTCTCTCTTGGCCCCTTACACTGTCTGAATTTGTCCTGCTAGGTGACCTAAACTGGGACATGCTTAAACCACCTGACCAAGTCCTAAAGCAATGGGACTCCCTAAATCTTTCTCAGATTATTATCCCACAAGGTATGACCCCAAACACCCATAAAAGGCTACTCTTCTTGATGATATCCTCACAAATAATCCTGATAGGTATCAGTCAGGTGTTTTCTGTAATGACCTTAGTGATCACTGTTTTACAGCCTGTGTTCGTAATGGCTGCTCAGTAAAACGACCTGTCCTGATTTGTCATAGACTCTTGCTAAAAAACTTTCATGAGCAAGCCTTCCTTCATGACCTGGCTTCTGTAAAATGAAATGGGATCAACTTGATCCCCTTGCCCGTCCAACATTTCCTCATCTGCCACCCCTTCTAATGCAATTATCCCCGATGCTTCTCCCTCATTTCCCCTGCCCCGCTACAAAGTTTTTCCCTGGAGGCAGTTACTGAGTCTGAGGTACTAAAGGAGCTCCTGAAACTTAACCCAAAAAAAACATCTTGGTCAGATGGTTTAGACCCTTTCTTCTTTAAGGTTGCTGCCCCTATCATCGCCAAGCCTATCTCTGACCTTTTTAACCTGTCTCTCCTCTTTGGGGAGGTTCCCGTTGCTTGGAAGGCAGCCACAGTTCATCCTTTATTTAAAGGGGGAGATCAAGCTGATCCGAACTGTTATAGGCCTATTTCTATTTTGCCCTGTTTATCAAAAGTGTTGGGAAAACTTGTCAATCAACTGACTGGTTTTCTTGATGTCTATAGTATTCTCTTTGGTATGCAATCTGGTTTCCACTCAGGTTATGGACGTGCCACTGCAACCTTAAAGGTCCTCAATGATGTCACCACTGCCCTTGACTCGAAGCAATGTTGTGGTGCTATTTTTATTGACTTCACCAAAGCTTTTGATATGGAAGACCATTCCATTCTTGTGGGCCAGCTAAGGAGTATTGGTGTCTCCAAGAGGTCTTTGGTATGGTTTGCTAAGTACCTCTCTTAAAGAGTGCAGTGTATAAAGTCAGAAAATCTGCTGTCTCAGCCACTGCCCGTCACCAAGGGAGTATCTGTTCTGTTAGCAAGACTACTTATGCCATATTATTTAAATTTTTAGCGAGTCGTGTTCGCTGGGCTATATCGAGATGTAAGGGACGTTCTAGTAGGTGGAGATCGGAAAACATAGGTTAATTGGAAAACATTCTTTGAGAGTTTCTTATTACTGTTGCTTGGTTATAGTTTAGGTATTACTAGTTAATGTGAGCAGGAAGGTAAGGTAATTTACAACGATAATCTATTTCCATTATATAGAACACCCTTTCCCGCTACTTTGGTTTATTTAGCTTTATTCAGGTCTAGTAATTGAAGTGGATTGTAGTTTAGTTCAGGCTATAATACTGATGAGATATTACCACAATTGTGAAGGTCCTACGTTTTGTGATACAACAGGTTTCTATCATGACTACTGTACATCAAAAGGCAAAGGGTTGAAATTATTAGATTACCGGTAAGAGGTAATGGGTTTGTTCATTTTAGAAGGTGTTATGTTTAAAGGGATGCTGGTATCATCTGATGTGTTTTAACTTTACACTAGGGGAAATTAGATTGAACTCATATAATATAATATGAGAGGAAATTGCAAATGGTAATTGAAGTAAACAAACGTTTGGGTATATTAAAACAAGTAATTCATGATTTGAGGGAGAAAAGTGGAATCATCATTATTATTTTTTACTGGGAATTTAAAAACTTTGGGATTGCTGATTATGATATTGGTATAGTGAATGCTAACAGAATTTATATTTTATTTTCCAGGAAAGGGGGGCTTTTCATTAATGAGTGTAATTCAGCAGTGTCCGGATTCAGCTGTGACACGAGCAACAACATGAAAGGCCTGGCCATTTTTGTTTATTTTTTCCATATGGTGTGAAGGTACCCACACACAGCACAATTGTCTGTTTTTTATAAATGTATTGTGAGGTTCTATTTTCATTTGGATTTAAAGGAGTTTTCCATTAGGTTTGGTGCAAAGTAGTATCTTAAAGGGGCACACACTAAGTTTTATTTTCTGAATTTAATGAGAAATGTACTGGAAACTTATTGTCAACCAGGGATACGGAATGTATGACATGTTTCACTGTTTTTCTTTCATGGGTTTAATATAGTAAGAAACATTTATTTGCCGGTTGTAGGATCTCTGTTCTAACTTTCCAGTGGGGATTGATCACCCTCAATGGTAAGCCATTTGGAAGATGAATTTAAGTTCATTAATAAAACGGATCATTTGTAGTTCTGAATTTATGGTCATTTTATAATACTGATTTGAAGGTAATTTGCAATACTGATTTGTAAAATGAAGTTTATAGTTGCTTATTTGTGATTTGGTCCAAATGAAGAAAGGGTAGGATGTTTGAAGTCTAATTTAACTATGACCGTATGGGTACAATTTCTTTATTGTATTATTAGGGGTAATGATTCTAATTTGATTTGGTTATTGGACTTTGTTTTGTTTTATTTTTCACAAGTAGTGGTGTTATTTATATTTTTTTTATATATATATATATATATATATATATATATTTATTTTATTATTTATTTATTTTTTTTTTTTTTTTTTTTTCATTACACACTTGGTGAGATCTTAGATTTTGAATGCAAATTTCACTAGATTGGATCTGCTGAATGTTCGAGATTACTTTCTAAGGATTGGTCATCTAAATTCCGGATGCTGTAGATCCGTGATGATGTTCACAGTGCTGCTGAGGAGAGTAGAAGCCAATTAGGAAAATATTGTTTCAACTGGAGAATGTGTAATTTTTTTTTTATTTGAAAATGGACAAAACGTAATGTGTGTTAAAAGGTAGCTGTGCAGGTGGAACATTGTAATTGGGACATTATCTTGGGTCAACTTTGAACTGTGAAAGTGTCTGAAGAAGAAGGCCGGGGTAGAAGGGTTGATCACCTGTAGCTGTAATAGATCTATACACTGCTAAATTTATAGTAAGAATGCATTGAAATCTGTAATTATAAAATTGGGATAAGAAGGTTGATGAGGATTATAGGAAGATTATAATGCATGTTAATATCAATGTACATTCTGTCAGCGTTGATGTATGTTGAATTTGGGGTATTGACGATCAGGGAAAGAGTGTTGATGTTTGTATACTGATGTGTTTTTGGAAAAGGATGGGTATAATTGAACATTTTGCATCAAAATGTGTTATTGATGATGACATATTTCTATGTGGAACATATAACATATATATAAGAGAGGTTTTGTACACATTGATATTAATAACGAATATGAATATAGAATCATGCATTGATCTTTTACTCAGACCTAATAAATTGAGAATTGAGATGTTTGGTCGTGTATGATCCAGATGACTGAGAACTTATACCTTTTGTTGATAAGCATATTGAGAATCTGATTGGGTTCAGTAATAGAAATGGAGAGGGGAGTAATTGCTCTGTCATGTAGAAAATGAGACTCGAATCATATGTATACCACTTGTGGAGAATCTATTTGTATTTTGGAAACCATGTTTAATATGAAGGTTTAGGTAAAGTTGTTATATCTAGTAAAATATACTGACATCAATAGAAAGAATATATATATATATATATATATATTGATATGCAGCGTTTCTTTATGATATGGTGTATTTATGGAAATGTGTTTGCTAAGTTGGAACTAGGAGTGCAAGGTATTTTGGCTGTGACCTTTTCCATAGAAGTGGTTCCTAAGCATTTTGTGTCATTGGAGACATAGGCCAGTATGGAGGATATTTAGGGCACTCTGCTAACAGAAGCAGGCTGAAGGATTACATTATAGGTGGCTAAGTGTTTCTATATAAACTACATGTGAACGTTCATTCAGGGTTCCTTTGACAAGCTACACTCACCTGGTGGTTTGTGGGAGGAAGCCGGATCCATCTAATAATAAATGTTTCTGTCAACTCTCTAATTGAGCGTTGTATTTCCTCCTCACATCTTAGTTCCTCCAATACCAGAGAAGTCATCATATCAGAGTGGGTGGCCCCGATGGACAACTGAGCAAGAAGACAAGTACATTAGAGTGTCTAGTTTGAGAAACAGACGCCTCACAAGTCCTCAACTGGCAGCTTCAATAAACAGTGAAGAGGCGACTCCGGGATGCTGGCCTTCAAGGCATGGTTGCAAAGAAAAAGCCATATCTCAGACTGGCCAATAAAAAGAAACGATTAAGATGGGCAAAAGAATACAGACACTGGACAGAGGAAGTTTGGAGAAAAAAAGTGGACAGACAAATCTACGTTTGAGATGTTCGGATCACAAAGAAGAACATTCGTGAGACGCAGACCAAATGAAAAGATGCTGGAGGAGTGCTTGACGCCATCTGGGTGCTTTGGTGGTGGTAAAGTGGGAGATTGGTACAGGGTAAAAGGGATCTTGAAGAAGGAAGGATACCACTCAATTTTGGAACGCCATGCCATACCTTGTGGACGGTGCTTAATTGGAGCCAATTTCCTCCTAGAACAGGACAATGACCCAAAGCACAGCTCCAAACTATGTAAGAACTATTTAGGGAAGTCAGCTGGTATTCTGTCTATAATGGAGAGGCCAGCACAGTCACCGGATCTCAACCCTATTGAGCTGTTGTAATCTCTTCAGATTACCTCAACAAATAGAATGCCAAAGGTCTGCAAGGCTGTAATTGATGCAAATTAAGGATTCTTTGACGAAAGCTAAGTTTGAAGGACAATTATTATTTCAATTAAAAATCATTATTTATAATTTTGTCAACATCTTGACTATATTTCCTATTCATTTTTGCAACTTATTTCATGTATGTTTTTCTTGGAAAACAAGGACATTTCTAAGTGACCCCAAACTTTTGAACAGTAGTATAATTCTTACCATTACCAGGACTTCAGCTGAAAGTGTTTTCCTGTTCTAATGTACTGAAGCTCAGGCGGGATTCAGAGCGTTTTGTCTCCACTGCGGCTGTAATACCAGAGATTAAAAATGAACCGCTGACCTGCCTGTGTACCGGCTCATGTGCATACTTTAAATTAAAACTCTTTAAAAGATAGCCCAACCTCTTTACAAAAGAGGCAGAAGGTCTCTGAAGGCAGTGGGTTTTATTTCATTTTATTTTATTTAACCTTTATTTAACTAGGCAAGTCAGTTAAGAACAAATTCTTATCTACAATGATGGCCTAACAAAAGGCAAAAGGCCTCCTGCAGGGATGGGGGCTGGGATAAAAAATATAAATAAATAAAATAAAAATATAGGACAGAACGCATATCACGACAAGAGAGACAACACTACATAAAGAGAGACCTAAGACAACAACATAGCATGGCAGCAACACATGACAACAACATGCTAGCAACACAACATGGCAGCAACACAACATGGTAGCAATACAAAAACAGGGTACAAACATTATTGGGCACAGACAACAGCACAAAGGGCAAAAAGGTAGAGACAACAACTGTCAGTAAGAGTGTCCATGATTGAGTCTTTGAATGAAGAGATTGAGATAAAACTGTCCAGTTTGAGTGTTTGTTGCAGCTCGTTCAAGTCGCTAGCTGCAGCGAACAGGGGAGTGTGTGCTTTGAGGACCTAACAGAATGTGACTGGCAGAACGAGTGTTGTATGTGGAGGATGAGGGCTGCAGTAGATATCTCAGGTAGGGGTGAGTGAGGCCTAAGAGGGTTTTATAAATAAGCATCAACTAGTGGTCTTGCGATGGGTATAGAGATGACCAGTTTACAGAGGAGTATAGAGTGTAGTGATGTGTCCAATAAGGAGCAATGGTGGCAAATCTGATTGCCGAATGGTAAAGAACATCTAGCCGCTTAAGAGCACCCTTACCTGCCGATCTATAAATTACGCCTCCGTAATCTAGCATGAGTAGGATTGTCATCTGAATCAGGGTTAGTTTGGCAGCTGGAGTGAAAGAGGAGAGATCATGATAGAGGAAAACCAAGTCTAGATTTAACCTTAGCCTGCAGCTTTGATATGTGCTGAGAGAAGGACAGTGTACCGTCCAGCCATACTCCCAAATACTTGTATGAGGTGACTACCTCAAGCTCTAAACCCTCAGAGGTCGTAATCACACCTGTGGGGAGAGGGGCATTTTTCATACCAAACCACATTACCTTTGTTTTGGAGGTGTTCAGAACAAGGTTAAGGGCAGAGAAAGCTTGGACACTATGAAAGCTTTGTTGTAGAGCGTTGAACACAAAATCCGGGGAGGGGGCAGCTAAGTATAAGACTATCATCTGCATATAAATGGATAAGAGAGCTTCCTACTGCCTGAGCTATGTTGTTTATGTAAATTGAGAAGAGCGTGGGGCCTAGGATCGAGCCTTGGGGTACATCCTTGGTGACAGGCAGTGGCTGAGATAGCAGATTTTCTGACTTTATACACTGCACTCTTTGAGAGAGGTAGTTAGCAAACCAGGCCAAAGACCCCTCAGAGACACCAATACCCCTCAGAGACACCAATACTCCGGCCCACAAAAATGGAATGGTCTACCGTATTAAAAGCTTTGGCCAAGTCGATAAAAATAGCAGCACACTCATTTAGCACCTTTAAGGTAGCAGTGACACATCCATAACCTGAGCGGAAACCAGATTGCATACCAGAGAGAATATACTATAGACATCAAGAAAGCCAGTCATTTGATTATTGACAAGTTTTTCCAACTCTTTTGATGAAACAGAGCAAAATAGAAATAGGCCTATAACAGTTAGGATCAGCTTGATCTCCCCTTTAAATAAAGGACGAACCGTGGCTGCCTTCTAAGCAATGGGAACCACCCCAGAGAGGAGATAGGCTTGGCGATGATAGCAACTTTAATGAAGAAAGGTTCTAAACCATCTGACCCAGATGTTTTTTTGGGGTCAAGTTTAAAGAGCTCCTTTAGCACCTCGGACTCAGTGAACGCCTGCAGGGAGAACCTTTGTAGCGGGGCAGGGGAAAAAGAGGGAGGCGTATCGGGACGGGGGTGGGAGATGAGGAAATGTTGGACGGGCAAGGATGCATGGCTGAGTCAAACAGGGAGAACAGGGAGCTCCAAAGTCTTACTGTCACTTTACTGGAAAAGTTACAAGACCCCACAGCATAACTTATGAACCAGCCGTGCAGAGTATAAGGTAGATAAACATTCGCAGGCCACAGGGAAACAAAGTAGCACTTTACTATAGTAAGGAGACAGGGAAATAGCTAGGCTAATCATTTAAATGCTACATTTACCAATAGTCGTACAGAAGGATAAGTTTAATATTGTGAGAATATTCCACTATTTGGCTGTGTAGCTGAAAAGAACAGCCCACACAACACCCCATGTTCTCTCCCATGCAGGCAGTGGGTCACACGTGGGGTGTACACGCACACTCCCCACACGTGCACGCACACTCCTCAAACACGCACACACACGCGCACACACACTCCCCACACGCGCACACACACTCCCCACACGCGCACACACACATACATACACTCACGCACGCACACCTCCACACCTGCATTAATAGCAGGAGTAGGACACTCCTCAGAGATACAGTAGCTGTGACAGAAATCATAATTCTCTAATGTTCAGAGGAATAACAGGCGGTATGAGGAAGAGAGGTGAGGAATGGAGGCAGGGAAAGAGGCGAGGTTCAGAGATGGAGAGGGGGGAGGGAAAAGGGAGGGAGAGGAAGCGACAGTCGGAATAATCCCATGCCAAGATGTACAGTAACTCACTGTAAACAAACGCCTAACATGTCTTCATCAATGAATGTGTTTAGAGATAGAGCTAGCTACTGATGGAGCTTTCTGCTCAGTGTTCAAAGTCAACAGGAATATCTTGTCTCATACTACAATCCAGTGACATGAGCAGCTCCATAGACATATTTAGAGAGTGTAGGTTATCCAGTGAGTGTAGGTTATCTAGTAAAGGAGGATTTTAAAGGGATAGTTCACCCAAATCACAACATTATAAATTGGTTACCTTACCTTGTAAGCAGTCTATGGACAAATTAAGACAGCAGTCCGTGATTTGGTTTGTTCACCTTGTCCATAGACTGCTAACAGGGTAAGGAAACCAATGTAATTTAGTAATTTGAGTGAACTATCCCTTTAAATGTTCCAGAGGCTGTCGTTATTGACTCCAGTAAAACACCCCAGAGCGGGAGGAGAGGGATGTCAATAACGGACCTAACTACCATGGTTAGGTAAACAAGACAGCGTTGACCCGTTGGCACTAATCCATACTTAGCCAATACAGTCTCATTAGCCCAACTACAGGCTATTAGAGCCCTGTTTAACGCACCTGAATATAGAAAATCCACTACAGGCTATATATGTCACATGATACACACAACATGGGCATGGTCACAGTATATACAGTGGGGCAAAAAAGTATTTAGTCAGCCACCAATTGTGCAAGTTCTCCCACTTAAAAAGATGAGAGAGGCCTGTTTTCATCATAGGTACACTTCAACTATGAGAGACAAAATGAGAAAAAAAAAATCCAGAAAATCACATTGTAGGATTTTTAAAGAATTTATTTGCAAATTATGGTGGAAAATAAGTATTTGGTCACCTACAAAAAAGCAAGATTTCTGGCTCTCACAGACCTGTAACTTCTTCTTTAAGAGGCTCCTCTGTCCTCCACTCGTTACCTGTATTAATGGCACCTGTTTGAACTTGTTATCAGTATAAAAGACACCTGTCCACAACCTCAAACAGTCACACTCCAAACTCCACTATGGCCAAGACCAAAGAGCTGTCAAAGGACACCAGAAACAAAATTGTAGACCTGCACCAGGCTGGGAAGACTGAATCTGCAATAGGTAAGCAGCTTGGTGTGAAGAAATCAACTGTGGGAGCAATTATTAGGAAATGGAAGACATTCAAGACCACTGATAATCTCCCTCGATCTGGGGCTCCACGCAAGATCTCACCCCGTGGGGTCAAAATGATCACAAGAACGGTGAGCAAAAATCCCAGAACCACACGGGGGGAACTAGTGAACGACCTGCAGAGAGCTGGGACCAAAGTAACAAAGGCTACCATCAGTAACACACTACGCCGCCAGGGACTCAAATCCTGCAGTGCCAGACGTGTCCCCCTGCTTAAGCCAGTACATGTCCAGGCCCGTCTGAAGTTTGCTAGAGAGCATTTGAATGATCCAGAAGAGGATTGGGAGAATGTCATATGGTCAAATGAAACCAAAATAGAACTTTTTGGTAAAAACTCAATTTGTCGTGTTTGGAGGAGAAAGAATGCTGAGTTGCATCCAAAAAACACCATACCTACTGTGAAGCATGGAGGTGGAAACATCATGCTTTGGGGCTGTTTTTCTGCAAAGGGACCAGGACGACTGATCCGTGTAAAGGAAAGAATGAATGGGGCCATGTATCATGAGATTTTGAGTGAAAACCTCCTTCCATCAGCAAGGGCATTGAAAATGAAACGTGGCTGGGTCTTTCAGCATGACAATGATCCCAAACACACCGCCCGGGCAACGAAGGAGTGGCTTCGTAAGAAGCATTTCAAGGTCATGGAGTGGCCTAGCCAGTCTCCAGATCTCAACCCCATAGAAAATCTTTGGAGGGAGTTGAAAGTCTGTTTTGCCCAGCGACAGCCCCGGAACATCACTGCTCTAGAGGAGATCTGCATGGAGGAATGGGCCAAAATACCAGCAACAGTGTGTGAAAACCTTGTGAAGACTTACAGAAAACATTTCTATACCCAGAAAGGGTATATAACAAAGTATTGAGATAAACTTTTGTTATTGACCAACTACTTATTTTCCACCATAATTTGCAAATAAATTCATTATTTGATCCTACAATGTGATTTTCTGGATTATATTTTCTCATTTTGTCTCTCATAGTTTACATTAAATTACAGGCTTCTCTCATCTTTTTAAGTGGGAGAACTTACACAATTGGTGGCTGACTGTATAGTGTACAAAACATTAAGAACACCTTACTAATATTGAGTTGCACCCCCCCCCCCCCCCCCCTTTTCCTCAGAACAGCCTCAATTCGTCGGGGCATGGACTCTACAGGGTGTTGAAAGCGTTCCACAGGGATGCGTTCCCATGACTCCAATGCTTGCCACAGTTGTGTCAAGTTGGCTGGATGTCCATTGGGTGGTGAACTGTTCTTGATACACACGGGAAACTGTTGAGCGTGAAAATCCCAGCAGCGTTGCAGTTCTTGACACAAACCGGTGTGCCTGGCATCTACTATCATATCCCATTCAAAGGCACTTGAATACTTAGTCGTGCCCATTAACTCTCTGAATGGCACACACACAAAATCCATGTCTCAATTGTTTCAAGGCCTCAAAATCCATCTTTAACCTGTCTCCTCCCCTTCATCTACATTGATTGAAGTGGATTTAACAAGTGACATCAATAAGGGATCATATCTTTCACCCGAATTCACCTAGTCAAAGAGCAGTGTATATCGCTCACTAATATAACTCTGACTGGTTGGATTTGAGTTTGTGTTCATACATTCATTCATTGTGCTCATGTTCGTAAGAGAAACCTGACCCACAATATGTGGACATTTAACACATGGAATGGACTGTTATCCACTGGCTCCCTGTGAATGGGCAGGTTACATACCTCTGACACTCTGAGGCGTGCAGCACCAGGTCCTGGTTGTTCTTGGCGCTGACCGTCAGCTCATGTTCTGTTGAGTTGAACACATCCAGCAGCAGGTGGCACTGACGGGTTCTGGGGAGAAAGATAGAACCGGGTTAGAACCACTCACAGACAGGTACTGGGGAAAGAGACACACAGACACACACAATTAATGGTACTGGAGAGAGAGAAGATGTTTTTAACTTGAAATAATACAACATCAAGTGTGTAATTATGAACAAGTGTCATGCCTACTCCCCCCTTCAAATTGGAAAGAGAAAAAGAACCAGTCACAACAAACACACACAAGCCAGTAACGTAGCTACCGTACACAGACACAGAACACTAGAATACACTGTTTGCTTAAAAAATTGAAAGGTCAAATTGAAAGGTCAGTTCAGTGTTCACTTAGAAACACGAAGGGTATCTTTGAGCACTGACTGTGAGGAGAATGTAGAGTTCAGAGACCGAAACTGAGAAAAATAGTTTGCTGCCTTGAACAATTTTTTAATATGTTAGATCTTTAGAAATCCAGTCAGCCAGTCAGTCTCCCGGCTGGATACTTGTTGAAACGGTTAACTTAAAAAAAATCTACCTCTGGTACAGAGCCAGTGTCTGCACTTTGCCCAGATAAGTTCCCTGATAGTTTTCGTTATTAAGCTGTTGCTGTGGTGATCGTTTCCACAGACCCATTCTACAGTATGGAACGGTCTCCTGATTGGCTAAGCTGCTATGTCGGAGCTTCCTGATTGATGGTCCAGCTAAACGGTGGGGAGGATAAATCAGTTGTCTCCCCCTCTCTCTCATGGTACTACACTCCACTGTGTTAATCATGTCCACCAGAAGAGACAAAGAGACAGTTTGAGAAACATGGACGCCCCTGATAGAAATAGGGTTGTTTAATTACCCTGACACTTTATTAGGGGGCCGGGACAAACTCTGATGAAGTCTCCATTAACTCTGGGATTTAAGAGGAGGGAGGAAGAAAGTACAGTGGAAGGGCTGAAGACATGGTGTCTCTCTCTAAGAGGCAGGAGGGAAGCAGTTAGACGGGACGGCCAAGGGTAAAGCGATCCTTTGGAGGTTTGTGGTCTGGAAAGTAGGTGAGCCACTAGTCTTCCTACACTTTGCCTGCAGTACATGGGTGGTAGAATAGATTTTTGAGATCAGTTGCGTTTTGAGTGCCTCTTGCTGTACTATGGACTACATACACTGAGTGTACAAACAACTCTTTCCATGACAGACTGGACAGGTGAATCCAGGTGAAAGCTACTGTAAGGTTCCTTTATTGATGTAACTTGTTAAATCCACTTAAATCAGTGTAGATGAAGGTATGAGGAACTTAGAAAACTGAGACCTGGATTGTGAGGGTGAATAACGCCAGACAGACAGAGACAGGCTGGAGAGGAGAAGCAGACAGACAGAGACAGGCTGGAGAGGAGAAGCAGACAGACAGAGACAGGCTGGAGAGGAGAAGCAGACAGACAGACAGACAGACAGACAGACAGACAGACAGACAGACAGACAGACAGACAGACAGACAGACAGACAGACAGACAGACAGACAGACAGACAGACAGGTGAGGAGAGGAGAAACACCTACAGCAGCTCGGAAACTGCTCCTGATGAAAGGACTAACACCTTTGATGTTGTGATGTTAGGGACAGGACAGGAATGGACGAGTGCTCCTTAATGTGTTTTTCTGGTGTAGTGTGTGTGTCTGTGTGTGTTCGAATGTTCACCCCCCCACAAACACCACCATATAATGAATGTCTCCCATTTCTGGACAGCGCTATGTCACGCTGACGAATGATCCGTGAGATCAGCTATTCACCGTTATTGATTAGTGGAGAGGCCCCCCATCCCGTCGGAGCAGAATAACTCACCAAACTTGGCAACCCAGTCACCAAACCTGGCGGCCCACGGTAGCTCATCACTTCTTAGAGCCACCACTGACGGCCAAATGAGCTTTAAAACAGATGGACGTGCAAATCATCTGACTGGCTGTGTCTCGGTCTGTCTGTACCTCCAAACATATCAACACCCTGCAAAACCTGAGACTATGGATGAGACACTCCTTTAGCCACCTTTGTTGTTATTCAGATATTCTCATCTGAAACAGCAACCACTGGTGGCCTAGCTAGCCTAGTACTGTGGGGGTTGGTGTCCGTCTTTGAGGTGTGATAGTGGTCATAATGTCTGCCATCATCACAGGATAGAACCATCATCATCACTGGGTAGAAGGAGGCAGCGAGATAAGAGGAGAAGCAGATCAGCGGCTGGTCAATCCTCAGGATCCACGATCAATACGTTCTGATTCCACAGTGGCTCCTCTGGCACAATACGTGACAATACGTCCTCAGCCCTCTTATACACTCACGCGTGAAATTAAATACGCTTAATTAGGTTTGGGCTGGTTGGATTTAGAGTGCTGCCAATGTGTTGCTATTTTTAGTGTGTGTGATGTGTGTGTGTGTGTGTGTGTGTGTGTGTGTGAGCCTGTGGGGAACATAGCAGATAGAACACTGGGCTACCAACAACAGGTTTAGACTGAATCATGTCAAGGTAGCATGGAACATCTGTGCGTGTGTTTGTGCTCGTGTGTTTGACAGTACGGAACGTTATGTCAGATAACAGACCCAAGCTGACCTCAGCTCAATGGTTTCCTCTGTGTATCAAGAATGTTCCACCACCCAAAGGACATCCAGCCAACGGCAAGGCAGTGGTCGAAAACAGGTCATTGATGAAAGAGGACAAAGGAGACTGATCCGAAATGTGCAGAGCAACTGACAGTCCATTATAACATTGGGGCCCAAAGACCCCTGGTCTGATGAATTCCGGTTCCTGCTGTTTTACGCTGATGGGAGGACAAGGGTATGGAGAAAACCACATGAGTACATGCATCTATCATGCCGCGTGTCAACATTGCAGGCTGGTGGTGGTGGTGTTTATGGCACATGATAAAAGTGGAGCAACGTTTGAATGCCACAGGGTATCTGAACATCATTGCTAATCAGGTTATTCGAAGTATAGATCCATCACCAGCTAACTTGACACAATTGTGGAAAGCATTGGGGTCAACATGGGCCAGCATCCCTGTGGAACGCTTTTGACACCTTGTAGAGTCCGTGCCCCGATGAATTGAAGCTGTTCTGAGGGCAAAAGGGGGTGTAACTCAATATTAGGAAGGTGTTCTTAATGTTTTGTACACTCAGTGTATATGTACATATTTACAGGGACCTATACTATCTGGAATGCTGTGCTGTATACAGGTCCAGGTGTTTCCTGTGAGGTCCTATGACAGGTCTACGACAGGTCACAGCTCATTATAAACAGATGGCTCCTCTGGAGAGCATACTGCAAGTTTCAATGGAAGAAGTGCACTCTGCAAACAAAGGAGGAGTGAGGGAGAGAGGTAGAGGGAGAGAGAAAGAGAGAGGTAGAGAGAGGTAGAGGTAAGGAGAGCGAGAGAGAGAGAGAGAGAGAGAGAGAGGTAGAGAGGGGGAGAGGGAGAGGTAGGGAGAGAAAGAGGGAGAGGTAGGGAGAGAGAAAGAGGGAGAGGTAGGGAGAGAGAAAGAGAGAGAGGTAGGGAGAGAGAAAGAGAGGTAGGGAGAGAGAAAGAGAGAGGTAGGGAGAGAGAAAGAGAGAGAGGTAGAGCGCTAGAGTGAGCGAGAGAAAGGTAGGGAGAGAGGTAAAAGAGAGAGAGGGAGGTAAAAGAGAGAGCGAGAGGGGTAAAGAGAGAGAGGTAAAGAGAGAGAGAGAGGGGTAAAGAGAGAGAGATGTAGGGAGCAGTAGAGAGTGAGAACAAGAGTGCGAGAGCGAGTGAGAGAGAGACCAACACAGACACAGAAAGAACGACAACCAGCATCATTTTCTCTTTTTCTGTCTCTCTCTCTATTTAAGGGCTTCTTCTGTGGAAGACCTGCAAGCTTTATGTACTGTAATGGAATGAAGTGAGCTGTACTGGCCCACTTAATCACTACACCAGGCCACAGAAAGGTTCTCCAGAGATGAGAGCGATAGATATAGAGAAAGAGAGAAAGCGAGAGAGAGAGAGAGAAAGCGAGAGAGAAAGCGAGAGAGAAAGCGAGAGAGAGAGAAAGCGAGAGAGAGAGAAAGCGAGAGAGAGAGAAAGCGAGAGAGAGAGAAAGCGAGAGAGAGAGAAAGCGAGAGAGAGAGAGAGACACAAAGAGACTGTCTCTCCCCTTTTCCTCCTCACAGCAGTAGTGTGGTACACTCTAAGAGCAGCCGTATAAAAACTAGAAATACTGGTTTCATTCAAAATCTTTTTCAAAGGTCTCTTTAAGTCCACACATTCAAGCCACAGAGGACGAACAAAAATACAGACAGAACGCGATCGCTGATTAGAGTTCACTTGATTCTCAACAGCATTATTACAGAAAGTTTAGACACTGGGAAACTGCAGTAGGCAGTATGGAAAGATAATACACTATGTATAAAGACAATGCAAACGTACGCAGCTCTAACTTAGCCCTGTCTAAAACGACAGACAGTAAGGACTCAAGATACCGTCCGTTAATTTACACCCGGATCCAATGTGTCAATTGGGGTCAGAGAGAGAGAAACCCCCACTGACTCTTCTGGCAGCCAGTGTACAAGTACAGTACATTTTCTCCTCTAATGTCATACAAACCAAGAGAGACAATACTGCTGGGATACCGTAAACAGACATACAGAGGGTCTCTCTGTGGAAATGTCACTACCTTTCCTTTCTGAGACAACGCAGCAGCAGCGCTTGAGAAAAATCCATAGAGACTCACGTCGGGATTGGAGGAGCATATCTACAAATCTACTGCGTCTGATGGGGAGAAATGACAGTTGGTGGGGGAAGGAGGGAGGGAGGGAGGGAGGGAGAGGCAGATCTATGAGGGAGGGAGGGAGTGACAAGATGATAGTGACTGCAGAGCTGAGTGGAGGAGAGAAGAGACAGATGTATCACCAGAGAGCAGAAAGATAGATAGAAAGATGGATTGGTTAAACTGCAGATATTATTACAGCTAATGCTTCACTTCAAGTGGCGATTACTGGAGTACGATCTGTCTCCCTCCCTCCCTCCCTCGCTTCTGCAATGTGGCTTTTTCCACAGAGCCGGGGAGATGACAAGAAGGGTAGAGAGAGAGAAAGGGATAGAGAGAGAGAGAGAGAGAGAGAGAGAGAGAGAGAGAGAGAGAGAGAGAGAGAGAGAGAGAGAGAGAGAGAGAGAGAGAGAGAGAGAGAGAGAGAATATTAATCCGTTTCCACCAAGGTCTGTCAGTAGAAAATGCCATCTTTCCGATTCCACATTGTTACAGCAACAATAATATCACTGATCAGAGCAGAGCCCTGGTTTAGTCTAGTCTGGCCTGGTCTGCTGGGTAGAGGAGCAGGGAGTGTGGACTGAGTTGATCTGGTGCAACGTAGTTACCCAGTCAAGATGGAAAAACACAGCAACCACTTTTGCGTCAAAGTGGAATGGTCGAACACAACTCAGTGATCTTACTAAAAAGACGGAGATACAAAGGACTAACAGTACTATGGGGTCAGTTAGATGACTGTTGAGGGTAGGAATGAACGATACAGCAGGATAAGAGATGCGTAAATAATCCAGTTAATGGTACAGAAGTAACAGCCTAGCAAACACCGCAGCATTGTGTCAAAGTTGAGACAACGTAGTGCGGTGGTTGGGTGTTTGCTGGGAGCTGTTGGGACAGTGATGTCGACCGTCTGTCGATGCACTTTACCCATAGGAAGAAGGGGGCCTCAATGTTTGCTTACTGTTCGTCGCTCCCCAGAAGTGAGAGTTAATAAAGTTTTAGTTAAACGAATGAGAGTGTTTACCTGGTGGCTGGTAGTGTGCTGACTCTGGTGAAGAACACAGAGGGTTCTATGTCAACATGCACTCCCAGGGTCAGGTCCCGATAGTAGCCCTCTACCTTGCCTGCTCCACCAGAGTACTTAAAGGTCATCACAGCTTCCAACGTCTGGAGAGAGAGAGAGAGAGAAAAATCTCAATTTATACAAGGCTATTCTAAGATGGAGTACAGTGCATTAAACCATAACTCAATTATTCAGGTCGAAGATTGAAGCTAAGGGCGGTTTATAAAAAGCTTTGGACAAATGTGATCTGTTCAGATGGTCCAGCAGTTTCTATGAACTCCTGCATGGAACAGTGAACCTGTGTGATTGGGGTTAAAGGTGACAACCAGCCAACCACTGACTCTTCTCTCTTCTCAAACATGAGCAGAATGAGACGTATTCTGAGATCAATAACAAAAAAATGGCTGATGATGAAATAACATGTGTAATCAAGAGAGTGGAGTGAAAAGGAACATGATGTGTTCTGATAATGTGTTATCAAGAGAGTGGAGTGAAAAGGAACATGATGTGTTCTGATAATGTGTTATCAAGAGAGTGAAGTGAAAAGGAACATGATGTGTTCTGATAATGTGTTATCAAGAGAGTGGAGTGAAAAGGAACATGATGTGTTCTGATAATGTGTAATCAAGAGAGTGGAGTGAAAAGGAACATGATGTGTTCTGATAATGTGTAATCAAGAGAGTGGAGTGAAAAGGAACATGATGTGTTCTGATAATGTGTTATCAAGAGAGTGGAGTGAAAAGGAACATGATGTGTTCTGATAATGTGTAATCAAGAGAGTGGAGTGAAAGGAACAGGAACATAATGTGTTCTGATGATGTGTAATCAAGAGAGTGGAGTGAAAAGGAGGATACACAGAAAGTAGAGGGTCTTGATATGTCTTCTCTCGATATTCATACACTATGTGGGAAAAGGTTTGTGTATGTGTGTGCGTGCGTGTAAACACGTGCATTTGTTTGCATTGAAAGCTGACTGGCCCTCAACCCATGTGTGTAATCCATTGAGCTAGGCCAAGCGTGTGTGTGTGTGTGTGTGTGTGTGTGCGTGCGCAGTGCCTGTAAACACAAAGCAGGTACGAACAGGTTCTCATCATGTTTTTCGGTCCATCTGCTCATCTTCAACCACATCCAGAGTAATCATCTCTCAGCATGGAGCCTGTGACTTTCAGCTCTACTTCCCCTTGCTGTCTCTACTGGGGCCTGACTACACACCACATTTGTGGTTCAATGGATGGTTACGGAACAGCCCAACCTACATGCTAAACCCCAGAGAGACTGTATGTCATCCTTCCCCCTCCTCCTCCTCTCCTCCTCCTCCCTCCTGCACCTCCCTACTCCTCCTCCCTCGTGCATCTTCGTCCTCCTTCTCCTCATCCTCCTCACTCCTAAACCTCCACCCACCCCTACTCATCCTCCCTCGGTGTTAAATGGTGCACCACATGCACAGGGCCATGTGGTTGTTATGTAAAAGAGCCACCATATTGTGTCCGAGGCACTCATGGTCCCCACTCTCCTGGTCACGCATGTCTGTGTCCTTCAGCCAGAGGGACAGATGCCACTCTCTTGCTTGACAAGATCTTATCTGGTGCCTCTTCTCTCCTCTCCCCGGCTTCACGTAAACAGATTTCTCCTTAACTTAGTGATTAGTCAACACTCACAAAATCCATTTATTCACTTTTGATGAATAGGTTATTTCATTAAGATGCAGATGTATACTATGCAAAAGGCTGACGCAGACGCATGCACATATACAGCCGATGCAAAACAGACACTGTCGCTGAGATGCGCCTTCCTTCCTAGTGCTGTTTAACATGCAGAGCTCATTGCCGAGAGGTCTGGTGTGAGTGTGTGGCATACACAGAGGTTGTCATAGCACTATGTAAATGAGGTTGTATTACATGAGGGAGTTTGCAGGAGGACCATGTGTGGAGATGGAAACTCAGTACAGTCCTGGTCAGAGCGCTGGCAGAGACGGACAGATACACAGACCTAGCCATGGCAGAGACGGACAGATACACAGACCTAGCCATGGCAGAGACGGACAGATACACAGACCTAGCCATGGCAGAGACGGACAGATGCACAGACCTAGCCATGGCAGAGACGGACTGATACACAGACCTAGCCATAGCAGAGACGGACAGATGCACAGACCTAGCCATGGCAGAGACGGACTGATACACAGACCTAGCCAGGGCAGAGATGGACAGATACACAGACCCAGTCATGGCAGAGACGGACAGATACACAGACCCAGTCATGGCAGAGACAGACCCAGTCATGGCAGAGACAGACCCAGTCATGGCAGAGACAGACCCAGTCATGGCAGAGACAGACGCAGAGACAGACACACAGACCCAGTCATGGCAGAGACAGACACACAGACCCAGTCATGGCAGAGACAGACACACAGACCCAGTCATGGCAGAGACAGACACACAGACCCAGTCATGGCAGAGACAGACACACAGACCCAGTCATGGCAGAGACAGACACACAGACCCAGTCATGGCAAAGACAGACACACAGACCCAGTCATGGCAGAGACAGACACATGATCTAAAAGGGCCATGACTGTCACCATGAAAAAATACAATCTTAAAGGGGAAAATGAATGTAGAGCGTCCTGTATGCAGGGGTGGGACTGACGGCATCCGGCTGGGCGGCCAGACGGTCCGGTTTGTAACAGTATAAGAGCCAAGGAGCCAGGCACCACTTCTGAGGAGACATTGAGGAGGGGAGGGAGGGAGGGAGTGAGAGGTGGGGTGTTGCATATGCATATGCATATGACGGTGGAAGGGAGGGGGCGGAAGTAGATGACAGGAGGTATGGAGAGGAAGTGTGGTCTATTTGGTACTCCACCACTCGGATACTTCCTTCCGGACACACACTCTAAAAGATCACCACACTGATCCAGCCATGCCTCAACTCCCCCCTACTTAACTGTAAAGAGGGAGGGCACTAAGTGCTACATCCCTGTAATGCCTTTGTCTTTGCATAATTAAAAATGCCACATTTCTTTATGGAGCAGGTCGCCTAACAGAACAGCCTGTACTGGAAGCAGTAAAAGTCCCCTGCATTATTGACCTTGTGTTTGTTT
This sequence comes from Thymallus thymallus, assembly GCA_023634145.1. Taxonomy (NCBI): domain Eukaryota; kingdom Metazoa; phylum Chordata; class Actinopteri; order Salmoniformes; family Salmonidae; genus Thymallus; species Thymallus thymallus. Next base: position 16,853,492 of record CM042396.1, on the reverse strand, counting down.
GTTTTAGACCAGACTCAGCACATATCTAAGTACTTGGTGAAGAAGCTGCGCATGTCATCAATTGGATAGGTCCTAATTAAACTCCAGCTATGTGTGCAGATTGTAGTTTCTTTATTGGCGCTCGCTGGGAGGAGAAACGCTGGTCTAGACTGTAGGTCTTCTTTCCTAATGCTGCATGGTTAACTGGAGCGATCCTAAACCTCCCTGCGTTAGTAAACTCTCCTGTAATAGTAAACCTGCAGACAGGTAGGTCTCTCAGGCACTTCATACGAGTCTGCCTTCCCTTCCTGCATAATGCCCACATCACAGTCAGATCTGACCCTTCAATGAGTGGCTGCATGTGGATTGAATGCAACAGTAAAACGCTTGGGGACAGAAGTTTCCGGACCATCTGTGAACGGGACAGTTTGTTACTGGTCCAGATAGTTCTTCTGGTTGGTTGAGGGGATCGAGGTCGAGGAGAGCAGTTCAGGTTAAGTTGCTATGCAAGCTGTCTATGCTCCCATGTTTCTCCTTGACAGAATTCTCACCTACCCCTTGTCACTGTTTTGATCTATTTTTGGTCCCCTTACAGCAGGGCTGTTGCTGAGCAGTTTGATATATTGTAGTCCTTTATGGACTATCCACCCAATGCCTGGCTTACACCATACAGAGATTGTTCAAGGCTTCCTTGCACTTCTACGATAATTCAAAAGTCCACAAGTGGATGTGGTGGAAAACTTTCCTCCCTTGTCAGATGGTCTCCCGGTGAATCATCCGATTCTCCTCATGGGTCCAACAGAGGTGTGAGAATGTCATGCTGTCGCGGGGCCACAAATAGCTGGTATGGCTGTAGAGAAGGGGTCTATCAGAGACAACATGCAGATGGACACACAACCAGAGAACCACAGTGACTACACTGACCTCTGATGGACATGATCCAGCATACAGCCTTTTTGTCTTACTTAAGAGTTGTAAAACTATGGTAACTTTCTCAAAAGGTAATCCGTAATTCAACAGGAATTTTGCAACCCTAGTCTTATTGTGTCAACAGAAATGAGTAGAAACTAAAAGCAGAACAAATCTTAGGCTAGCAGCTCTACTCTGCCTCATTATATATCTGGCGCTATTCTCTTCCCATTATACCAGGAGTAGACAACTCTCTCTCCAAAATCTGATCTGTATTCCATTATCATGGCCCTGAGTCTCTGCATCACTGCTGTTCTTTATCTAACCCAACGTAGCAGGCGTAAAAAAAAAAACAGTATCCCTGAAAAGCGGATGGTAGCATTTTCTGCCAAATCCGCATAGGCTATCCAATAGCAGAAACAGTAAGGAACCTTGCCTGGGGCAGTCCATTAATTGGCTGCTGTTTGACAGCCAGCCATAGGTGTGGGAGGGACTCTCACTTAGTGCTGAGAATTCTAAGGACTGACTGCTGCTTCAGAATTTTGCTCAGATCAACTCATGTCGACTCAGCCAATGTGGACCTGAGGCTGTTAAGGACTATTAGACAGACAGGTTTCTTCTGAACTTCTGGTTCTGCTCTGTTCAGAAGTACAGTATGATGTGGCCCTGTTTCTATCCATCTGCCCTGCTTGTGACTAACCACCTGCGCCACTGATGGGGAACATCTCTTTTGAAAACAAAAAAAGTCATATTTCATGAATAAATAAAACAGGAAAGAGAGAGAGAGAATGAAAAAGAGATTGAGAGAAAGAAAGAGGCACAGAGTGTAAAAGGTATTCAGGAAGTAATATTGTAGAAGCTAGATTTGTTGTCCTTCTTTCTAAGGCACAAAGACATCAAATAAAAAAGGGATTGAGAAAGGGATACAAAAAATTATTACCGTTATAACAGTAGCAACATTCTTCGCCACTTGCTCATTTCAAATTGTCCCTCGCTCTCTCCTCTCATTCCACACTAATGCCTTTTACCAAGTGCCTCTGGTGAGATTGTGTAAATCATGCAGTTGTCATTTGGAGTCATTACCGTTATCTAGAAACAGTGAAGACTATGACCACAATGTTCAGCCCCACTTGGGCTGTCTCAAGGACCTGCTGCTTTCTGCTGGCACGTCTCTACCCCTTTTGTGCTTCTATGTTCCTCTGTCACAGCAGAGAAGTGAGATAGATAGATGAATAGAGATAGAGAGCGAGATAGAGCATTTTTGTGAGCCCAAACCCAGCAAGTGACTATGAGCAGCCTAAACGATGCCACCTCTGCTGGCAGCCAGGGTAGCGTGTGGAACACGGTGTGGTTCTGATAGGCCGTGTCACAATGCACAGGGGAATATGATTATGTCCAGGACAGCTGTTTAATTACTTCCAACAACAGAGGCAGCGAGACATCAGAGATCTGGAGGGGACGCTGCCAAGGACTGTAGCAAGCGTGTGACAACCCTGGGAGTGTTTGGGTAAAACAAGGAGGTCCCCAGTTGTCTGTTATAATGCAGATATAAAGATCTCTTCACAGCTTCCTTCTCCTTGTTGTTAGTAGACTAACAGAGTACAAAACCTAGCTACACAGAAAGCTCAGACAAGGTGCTTGTTTCTTTTCTCCATCCTTGTTCTTTCTCTGGCATTCTGCCTTAGCACAACAACTGACTTGGTTTCCATCCGATAACCACATAGACGTGATATGAAGAGCAGATATCGCCTGTTCTAATGGCAGTCACACATCGGTCTCCCGGTCTCTCTAATGGAGTGGATCTTGATCCAGCTGACAGACAGGAGGCACACTGGAGGAGTTGCCGCTGGGTAGTGATGTGATCTCTCTCAACTTTCTGTAATAATGCAGTTGAGAAACAAGTGAACTCCTCTAATCAGCGATCGCGTTCTGTCTGTATTTTCGTCCATCCTCTGTGGCTTGAATGTGTGGACTTAAAGAGACCTTTGAAAAGTTGTATACGGCTGCTCTTAGACTGTACCACACTGGCACCTCTATTGCTATGCTGAGTGCACTGTGAACATGTGGCTTTGCCTGCCTGCTATCTCTCAGGGACTTAAAACCTTTGTGATCACTTACTACGTCAATTATCATTCAGATAACTAGTTGGATTAGAGACTACAGACATTAAATCCATTTCAAGAGAACACATTTCATCAGTCGGTCTGTATCATGTTATCCATTTAAAGAAGTTTCATTGCAGCATTAGTCATTGATAAAAAAACTATTACTAAACAGGAGAGTAGCCTTGCCTATGGTAGATGGAGTCATATTCCATAGCTTTACATAGAATCTGAGCTTTAGATATGCACACTGACTGTGGCTCTGACTGGGAGAATGCATTGTGTTTTTGTCGGAATCCATCCAGTCAGTTCAGGCTAGCCAGAGGACCCTGAGACTCAGTGTTTTCATTATACCATTCTATTCCTCTCACGATTGCTTCATTACAGATGGTATCTATTTTTAGCCCAGTGTGATTGAAATAGAGTCCTCAGGGAGCCTGGGGGCATAGAAGACTGAAGAAAAGAGACAGAGGGAGCAAAGGACTGAACAGAGAGAGAGAGAGAGAGAAAGAGAAAGAGAGAGAGAGAGAGAGAGAGAGAGAGAGAGAGAGAGACAGACAGAGACAGAGACAGAGAGAGACAGAGAGAGAGAGAGACAGAGAGAGAGAGACAGAGAGAGAGAGAGACAGAGAGAGAGAGAGACAGAGAGAGAGAGAGACAGAGAGAGAGAGAGAGAGAGAGACAGAGAGAGAGAGAGAGAGACAGAGAGAGAGAGACAGAGAGAGAGAGAGACAGAGAGAGAGAGAGAGAGAGAGACAGAGAGAGAGAGAGACAGAGAGAGACAGACAGACACAGGCACACTGTTGCTAGGGAGGGGACCACTGCAGAAGTGGAGAAAGCAGGTTTCAAAATCTACAGTTTAAGCAGGAGGGGACAATGCAGCCTGATTGGGAAGCAATACAAATTAATACTCTGAATAGCCTTTTATATGGGAATAGGAGGGAAATAAAAACGTTCTATTTGCACATTCATTTAGCAATCATTGAGAACTGAAGTTAATTAAGGCTGGCCACAGACATTATGGACGGGATGAAATTGGTCGTGAACGGCCCTTAGTCCCCCCTCTCCCTCTACACCCTCCTCACTCTCCTTCCACCTCTAACAATAAAAAATAAAAAGCTCAAATCTGATAGAATTGGCAAATTTGTTGTGGAAAGAGCTGGCTGCAAGTGCCACCATCAGCAGTATGTGTGGCGGGATGATAATGTGAGACGGTCCTGCAGGGGTACAGCGGCAGCTCGGCTTGGCCACGCCTCAACCCCTCCAGACCTGTTACCTGACTCAGCGAGAGCGTCTTCCCATTAACTGTCACTTCTCATTTCCTCTCTCCATCCCTCTATTTCCCCTCTCTCTCTCAATCCCTCCCTTGCCTGATTTGCTGTTCTCCCCTCGCCTCTCCTCCCATTCCCCACCTCTCCCCACCCGCCACCTACACACACCTGGCAGATGTGACAATATGAAATCAGGTTAGGGCTGATACAGTAAATCTAATCACCCTGCTGTTGTCCGGTTGGGACCTGCTGCTCTCAGATCAGTGGTTAGTTAGCTCCTGACTAACACATCACACACACTGCTTCGTCCACCCTTACACGTCACTTCAACACACAGCCACTCAGATACACAGCACATTAAAGTGTGCACAGACACTGAAAAAAACCCCAAACAGATAGGGTTCCTAAACTATCCAGATCCCTTTGCATTCACAATGTTTCATTGTGGATCCAAATAAAGTATTAAAAAGTGTGTGTGTTGCTCTCTGAGTTCATAATGGGAATAGACAGTATAAATTATAACTTTCAACATTCAACAATTGTATAAATTCACCATCAACACTGGATCTAAGCTGTCCCTATCTATCTCAAAACATCCCATTTAAATGAATGCAGAAGATTACACTATAAATAAAAATAGACTGTTTCCATGGCAATGCAGATCTCATCAATGCATAATCTCTCTTGAGGAGTGTTTTGGGCAGATTTGATCCCTGTGATACTATGTGATGCCTGGTGCTAGTTTGCCTTGGTTCTAGAATGCAATAGTCCATGAATCTCATGTATAACTTTAAAGCAAGACGTCCAGGGTAATATTCACACCGTCCACTGATGGGTTGTGCTGCAGTGGAGGATTTAGATGCATTGTGTGTTCAAACAAAGGATAATAATATCCTGATTGCATATGAAATGCCAGTCTACCTCAGTATATAGGCATAGTGCACTAGTTGTTACCAGAGCCTTTTATATTCAGACATACAGAGGGCAAGTCAAGAGTAAAGTGGGCCCAACGTGGATCCTTGAGGGACCCACATAGGGCTTTTCCATTTTCTGCCTGTTTAATGGCTGTGAGACACACAAGCATGCACACACAGTGCTGTGTGGCAGGGAAGGTCAGTGCAATAATAGAAGGGGGCCTGCAGTGTGACTGTAGTGGCAGAGCAGAGCGATCCAGTAGTGCTGATGGGACAATAAGGGACAGACAGGTGGTCAGGGGGATGATGTATGGCCCTTATTCTCCTCCTCTGTCTCCTGGATAAGCTGTTCCGTGAGCGCACACACACACAGCTTCCTGAATCATTAGGACACTGCCAGAGGGGTCAGACTAAGGCCTCGAACAGTCCACTCTATAACGGTTGATCACAAAGGCCAGACTTGTGGCAAGGGATGTGTGTGTGTGTGTGTGTGTCTGCTTGCACGTGAGTGTGTGTGTGTGAGGGAGTAAAGTAAATCTCTCCTCATCACCATCTTTCTATGGCTGGATGGTTGGCTTGCAGCTTGGCTCTCTCAGGGAATAAAGTCCCCACATGAACAATTTGCTCTAATATTTACACCCCCGCAACAACCACATATTACAAGTTTAATTTTTATGATTTATCTATGAGTCCATTCCTACGGGGCAGGGTATTATTCACAAGACAAAACAGCATTAGAAATAGAAAATTAGACACACTTACACTTTCATAATTACATTCACGGCTCATCAAACTCATACCTGAGGAAGGAAAGAAGGAAAGAAAGAAGGAAAGAAAGAAGGAAAGAAAGAAGGAAAGAAAGAAGGAAAGAAAGAAGGAAAGAAGGAAAGAAAGAAAGAAAGAAAGAAAGAAAGAAAGAAAGAGATAGTGAGAGAAAGCGAGAGAGGTAAAGAAGACACTGCTCAGACACTACAGGAAGTTAGAGTGAAAGAAGAGAAAAGTGCTAGATGATGCAGTGTTCTGTGGACCCAGAGAGACAGGTATAACAAGCTGTGTACCTGGGAGGGAACGAGGCTTGCTCTTTCTAGTCTCTAGTCTGTGTGAGTCACACACCACTCCATACCACACACACCTTAGACTGAGACCAGAGGATCTTCTCAACATACTGAGCCCTGTAGGACACAACATCATCACATACTACCTCTGGTACCTCTCTCTCCCCCACTCTCTCTGTATTCTCTATATACATCAACGATGTCGCTCTCGCTGCTGGTGACTCTCTGATCCATATCTACGCAGATGACACCATTATGGATGGATGGATGGATAGATGGATAGATAGGATAGGTACTTTATTGATCCCCCATCTGGCCCCTCTTTGGACACTGTGTTAACTAACCTTCAAACAAGCTTCAATGCCATACAACACTCCTTCCGTGGCCTCCAACTGCTCTTAAATGCTAGTAAGACTAAATGCATGCTCTTCAATAGAACGTTGCCCGCACCCGCCCACCGGACTATCATCACTACCCACCACTGCGACCTGTATTCTCTCGTTGGCTGGCCCTCACTACATATTCGTCGCAAAAACCCACTGGCTCCAGGTCATCTATAAGTCTTTATTAGGTAAATCCCCGCTTATCTCAGCTCGCTGGTCACCATAGCAACACCTACCCGTAGCATGCGCTCCAGCAGGTATATCTCACTGGCCACCCCCAAAGCCAACACCACCTTTGGCCGCCATTCCTTCCAGTTCTCTAGTGCCAATGACTGGAACGAATTGAAAAAATCCTTGAAGCTAGAGGTTCCTATCTCCCTCACTAACTTCAAGCATCAGCTGTCAAAGCTGCTTATCGATCAATGCACCTGTATATAGCCCTTCTGTAAATAGCCCATCCTACTACCGCATCCCCATATTTATTTTTCAACTTCCGCTAAATTTTGCACTCCAGTATCTCAATTTGCACATCATCATTTGCACATTCCATCATTCCAGTGATAATGCTAATCTGTAATTTATTTCGCCACTATGGCCTATTTATTGTCTTCCTAATCTTACTGCATTTTGCACTACATTTGCACTCTGTATATAGATTTTCTATTGTGTTATTGACTCTACGTTTGTTTATTTCCCATGTGTAACTCTGTTGTTTTTTGTCGCATTGCCTTGCTTTGTCTTGGCCAGGTCGCAGTTGCAAATGAGAACTTGTTCTCAACTGACCTACCTGGTTAAATAAAGGTGAAATAAAAAAGTTTTATAACCGAAAACAAAAATGTCTTTGGTTGTCTAGTTGTTGTTTTTTTGCCTCTTGAACAGGACCCAGTAGGCTTGGGCGGTGTCCAGATTGTTATGCCTTCATACCGACCTTGTGTCATTCCGGGATATTCGGAACACAAGGGGCGCTGTTTTCAATCCGATGGTTAGCAATGTTAACAAGTACATGAAAATTCCCATAGCAAATGCTAGCTAAATGCTAACAAATGCATGCAAACATTTTATATAGGTCTCTTACATACATTATTTGCAGGACAGACATCCCCGCTAATAAAGTTATACAAGTAACTAAAAATTGCTACTGTGTTGCACGCACAAAACACATTATTAGACAGCAAGGCTGTTGATCCAGGAGGGGATTCTCTGCTGTTACCATGTGGAGCTTGATTGCAAGAAGCTAACCACTTAGCTAGATAACTAGCTACTATGTTAGCAAACCAAATGAACAACTGCAGAGCATTTAGCACATTTTAAACAGTGAACTTAATAGTTATTAGATATCTATCTGGCAAACATTTAGTTGTGTGGTTTCCATACTGTACCTAGATCACCTGGTGTGTGCTGCACAACAGTGAGTGACTCACAAGGCTTTGGTCTTTCGTAATTGTGTGCTTTTAATAACACCATGTGACTGGGGACTACCGGTAAGCTTCATTATGACAAATTATGTGAAGGGTGAAATGAAGAACGAAATCTTTATCTCCTAGCCTATTGCACAAGTTGACTGCAGGTATTTATAAAAGGTAGACTCAACGATATGAAGTAGATGCAGAAAGGTACTGTGTGTGACTCATCTCAATATCTGTGGTGCGTCAAATAAATATTTTCAATGGTATTGAAAAACCATCCCGTGGCTATTTCCAAATACCCTGGTATACAGTATACCGCCCAGGCCTACCTCTGAAGTGTCTATCCCACCAGTGGGTGCTGGCGTAAAGCTGGCAGCAGTTAGATGGAAGTGAATTAAACACGGCGTTAAGGTGAACAGATTAGAGTAACACCCCTGAGGAGAGGAGAGCTTCTGATGGCGCCATCTGATTGGTCAATTATCGTAAACATAATTATCCTCCTCCCTCTCTCCCTTCCTCTCGCTCCATCCATCCATCCTTCTCTCTCCATCTCTTCACCTATCTTAACAGCTGGCTCATAAATTCAGAGCCAACAAACTTTCACTGAGCTTACCAATGCCCAACACTGCCAAGTGGAGAAGCTGTCAAAATCATACAATCTACAGGAGTAGAGGGGCTGGACAAAAGAAACAGCAACAATGAAAAGTACACCCAGTTCCACTGATCTGACCCTGGTTACATTTCACAACATTTCTGTCAGAGAGAGAAGATCAGGGGACTTGCCCATTATCTGCTAGTCAGCTATGAAAGCACTTCATTGTGAGAAATGGCCTTTCAAGAGGACCTATACAATGATTAAAGTTCGGCATATCCTCAGACTGTTCGCAAAGGTTATCAACGGTATCACATGAATAGCGATAGGGAAGAATAGAGAGAGATTTAATTGGATCATTGGAAATAACACCAGTGGCTGCTGTAACCCGGTATAAAGGAGATTTAGAACACTGTGTGAAGTCTGGTGTGCACAAGCTCATTAAAATGTATGCTTTATTTGACATGAAAGGTTGCTCCTCCCCTTCCACCCCTCAGTCGGAGGGTGCGTGCGTGTGTGCGTGTGTGTGTGCGCACACGTGCACGCACGTTTGTATTTTCCTCAGACAAACTCACAGGAGGATGGGGAGATGTACTCAATGTCTGTAAATGTATGCACAGATTGAGCACATTCGTATCTTCTGAGTACTTCATCCATTTCTCTCAGGATGTTCAACAGAGATATAAACACAACCATCATCATCAACATGTTTACAGTTGGAATTGTATATAACGTTTCCAGACTGCAGGAAGAATTCAATGTATCATGAGGAAGGAACATACAGACTGCCAGTAGAAATAAACAACCAAAAAATAAACATGACATAGAAAAACTACAGAAATTCCAATTCAATAACTGAAAAAAGTCATTTTCAAATGACTCAATAAAACTGAAAAGAAGATATTTATTTCAAACGCTGTTCCATGTTTTAATTTTGATTCAAATCACCTCCTGAATTGAGTGACTTCAATTCCAATAGAAAACAACCCGGATACACTAAACACAAAAACGATATTGATGGTGAATTTTTGGAAAGCAACTTAGCTAGCAGCACTGAAATGGCAAAGCAGGTTGTAGGCCAATGGGGTGTGTGTATAGAGTGCGTCTATAGGCTTGAATGGTTCTGGTAGCAAGAATATTTAGACTGCAGGAGGTCGTCTTCCACTTTGCTCAAACCACTTTTAATGTAGGGAAAGCAACTTTGACTGCGTTTATACAAGCAGCCCAATTCTGATCAAAAGCAAAATAGCTGATCTGATAGGTCAAAAGACCAATTAGTGGTAAAAGATCAGAATGAAGTTTCCTGTGTAAATGAAGCCTTTGTGTTGTGGAAAGATGAGCAGATTGAGGTCGGATGGGGGGAGAAGGGAGGTCGGATGGGAGCAAAGAAACTTTGAATGAGATGTATTAGAGTTGATCCACAGGAGAGCAGCAACAAAACTCCACACCTCCCTGAGCGCACTGTCAATGACACCACACTTCAAAGAGGCTGCTCGCTGATGACTCAGCACTGCACTGGGTCTCTGTGTATGAGTGTTCGCGCTTGTATGTATGTGTGTGTGTGCGTGTGCGTGTGTGTGCGTGTGCTCGCGCATGCCTTTGCAAGTGGCACTGTAGATTTCAACTTAAAACCCAAAACAGGTACAGTAGCTAGCTCTACTTGTTCAAACACCATGTGGAGAAAAAAAAAATGAAGAAAACACATTTCCATTTACCTTCTCTGTAGCTTGTTAAAGCCTTTTTGTGATTCTGTAGTTCAGTTCGGTTCCTCATGCAGACGGTTATTGTAAATTAAACATGAGATAGCCTGGAGGAGGAAAATATCTCTTATCGCCCATCTCACATTGGCATCCATATTTCATATATAACTACTGTGCTGTTAGATCTGAATGCATCTCTATTACTATGGAGAAAACTATCATATCTAATGCAGAGATAACTGTCCTATATGAGTATTTCTTAGCGGTCTAAGCCATGATTGGAATAGCAAAAACAATTGCACTAACCAGTTCCAATCCCCCTGTTTGCTTGATTGTGTATGTTTTGTGCCACAGTACGCTCTCTCTAAGAGTTACTATTGCTAGGTTTAATGGTAAACAACAAAACGCTGAGAACAAATGCTTTTTTTCTACCGGGAGAGTTTTACAGTGGTGCAAGCAGGCTGGCAGCAGACAGAAGCCACAGTTCTAACTCTCTCCATCAGTAGGCTGGGTCTGAATGTGTGAGCAGAGCTGGTCTCACATCAGCACCAAGGGGGAGGGCAAGATGGTAGGGGGGAGAGTGGAGAGGGCTAAAAATAACAACCAGCCACCAGCCACATCTCCCCTGGATTACATTAGCCCCACAGAGCACAGAGCCTCCGTCCCCTGTTCTGCTCTGTTCTTTAACAATAACTATACTTCTGTGGCAGCTAGCCACCTTTACAGCCTCGTCTGAGGATGAGAACACTGATCTCCATCCCTCTCAGCACCGGCCAGGGAAGGCCACTCTCTTTCATTAAGAAAATGCTTACATTGGACTTTGAGAGAGATAGGAGGGGACGGGGGACATGGAGAGAGGAGGTGGTGAACGATTAATCAATTCATGGAAAGGTAAAGTTTCTGCCAAGATAATAAGAACGGAAGTAGAGGAGCGGATGTAACGTATTTAATATCTTAAACCTTTATGGTGGATTGGCTTGCCATCATTTGCATTGTGTGGTGTGGGTTTGTTTATCTGCACCAGTGGTGTGTATTCATGGAGGCCAAGGGAAGCAAGGCTTCCCCAAAAAATTCACTAAAAAACGAACAAAACAAAAACAAGAAATCTTTCATCTCTCTGTGTCTCATAAAATCGATTAAATTCGCAAGAGGCTGAATGTATCTCACTGGAGAAAGCATCCGACCGAGCGAAACAGCGCCCCTCTGTCTCTGTATGTGTAGGCCATCTATTTGATGCTGTCTGGTCAAAAAGAGTATGACATTGTTGCCACCCGTAGCATTGAATGCAAGGGACGCCATCAAGTAAAAAAGTGTAATAGGAACCAGTTTGGATTTGGCTTCCCTCCAATCATATCACATCGGGAGCAATACATAATTGACAGAAACAACTTGTTGCATCTCGTTGTGTTGTTGTCCTAGCTAGCTAAAATTGGCCTTTTCCTAAATTAGCCATGGACGGAGATACCAATATCCGATCATAAATGACTATAGCATCAGCTGATAAATGACGATAGCACCACCTGATAAATGACTATAGCACCACCTGATAAATGACTATAGCACCACCTGATAAATGACTATAGCACCACCTGATAAATGACTATGGCACCACCTGATAAATGACTATAGCACCACCTGATAAATGACTATAGCACCACCTGATAAATGACTATAGCACCACCTGATAAATGACTATAGCACCACCTGATAAATGACTATGGCACCACCTGATAAATGACTATAGCACCACCTGATAAATGACTATAGCACCACCTGATAAATGACTATAGCACCACCTGATAAATGGAAAACAAGGTCTGTTACACCAGGCAGGTCTGAAGTGTGCTCAGAATAGATCTGTATACGTCAGTGTCATGTATTAACCAAATAGTACTCTAAACCCAAACTGCTACGTTAATTATCCTAACCTGTGGCGTAAGTTTTCCTAACTTGCTACGAACAAGTCACTTCAGGTCGTATCTGTATACCACCTAGTCAAAACCCCTGAACAGGCACTGAGCCCAACTCCCTGCCCCTACATCCAGACCCAAAATAACCCCAGTCGCTTCACACAGCCACTTTAAGGTTGGAGTTTATTTAATGCATTCATTTTGTAAAGATCATTAATATAAATTAGAAATAAGTGGTCCAGAAGTTGATCCTGTCAACTCATGACTTTGGGCAATTCAGACTTCTCTAAACCTAAATATAAGGATGATAATTTAATTGTGCTTTCCCACCTCCCAGTCCATCTATCCACTCTCCTCTACTGGCTCTCATAAAACGAATGCAGACTGCAGACTGTTTACTCGGTCTCGACTGGTGCACTAGGGACGAGTTTAGTGTTTATATTCAGCCTGGATCCTCTCAGCTTGTAGTGTTTATATTCAGCCTGGATCCTCTCAGCTTTTACTGTTTATTTTCAGCCTGGGTCCTCTCAGCTTTTAGTGTTTATATTCAGCCTGGATCCTCTCAGCTTTTAGTGTTTATATTCAGCCTGGATCCTCTCAGCTTGTAGTGTTTATATTCAGCCTGGATCCTCTCAGCTTTTAGTGTTTATATTCAGCCTGGATCCTCTCAGCTTGTAGTGTTTATTTTCAGCCTGGATCCTCTCAGCTTTTAGTGTTTATATTCAGCCTGGATCCTCTCAGCTTTTAGTGTTTATATTCAGCCTGGATCCTCTCAGCTTGTAGTGTTTATATTCAGCCTGGATCCTCTCAGCTTTTAGTGTTTATATTCAGCCTGGATCCTCTCAGCTTTTAGTGTTTATTTTCAGCCTGGATCCTCTCAGCTTTTAGTGTTTATATTCAGCCTGGATCCTCTCAGCTTTTAGTGTTTATATTCAGCCTGGATCCTCTCAGCTTTTAGTGTTTATATTCAGCCTGGATCCTCTCAGCTTTTAGTGTTTATATTCAGGCTGGATCCTCTCAGCTTGTAGTGTTTATATTCAGCCTGGATCCTCTCAGCTTGTAGTGTTTATATTCAGCCTGGATCCTCTCAGCTTTTAGTGTTTATATTCAGCCTGGATCCTCTCAGCTTTTAGTGTTTATATTCAGCCTGGATCCTCTCAGCTTTTAGTGTTTATATTCAGCCTGGATCCTCTCAGCTTTTAGTGTTTATATTCAGCCTGGATCCTCTCAGCTTTTAGTGTTTATATTCAGCCTGGATCCTCTCAGCTTTTAGAGTTTATATTCAACCTGGATCCTGTCAGCTTTTAGTGTTTATATTCAGCCTAGATCCTCTCAGCTTTTAGTGTTTATATTCAGCCTGGATCCTCTCAGCTTTTAGAGTTTATATTCAGCCTGGATCCTCTCAGTTTTAGTGTTTATATTCAACCTGGATCCTCTCAGCTTTTAGTGTTTATATTCAGCCTGGATCCTCGCAGCTTTTAGTGTTTATATTCAACAGTCTCAGACTGAAGTATCTAGTGAATAACAGAGCAGCGGAAGAATTCAGTCTGAGTCATCAGGCTAGAGGGAGCTAGGTTCAGGAGGGTAAACGTCTGAGCATGTCATCCCCAATGAGTGAGTCATACCCAATCAAAAAGACCAGTGGGATTATACACTTCTCACTACTCCCCTCCCCTCCTCCCCAGGCCTGACATTAAAATCACTCTCTCTAACCAACATCCCCATATGATGGAGCTGAGTGTCCTATTCTCACACCGTTCTCTTCCTGTACAGCCCATGAGTCACACAAACATGTGCAGGTAAGAGAGACACTAGAGAGATGCTAGACAGAAACACTGACGTTAAAAAATACGCTAACACTACCAAACAAACCCAAAAATGTGCACACACACACACACAACACACACAACACACCAAACCACGGCAAGGCCTCAGGGAAATAGACGGAAAGAAAGCCAGAGCGGGGATAGTCAAACTCACACTTTCGCTTCCTGTCGACGGATTACAGAACATTTCGTGGGAATCGTCGAGCACACAGTAACAGGCACCAAACACGGCTCGCACGCATTCACATACACACACATCTTATGTATTCCTGTGGCTAACTACTGTAACAAATACAGAGGCACAGAGTAGAAATATCATAATGAGAAGGAAAAGGAAAGTTCGCCAGGTGGCTCAGAGGGAAATATCACGGGTTCCTAATGGACAGACAATCAGTGGTATTCTAATACATACACAAAAGCAGGAAGATAGATGAAGGTAGAAACGTATCAAACACACCACTGTGAAGGCTAAGACAACATAATCTGTGAAGTAGCGGGGGGCTTTGGTTGAGCATATCTGTGCACATAAGGCATTTCAGCAGCATACAGTATCAATGGGATATGTGATGATGAAATCATGGCTTTCAATAGAAAGTACATTTACTATGAGCCAAAACGGGCAAAAAAGCCAGTCCATGTAGGTTTTAGTTGTTGTTTTCGGTATGAAATAGTGGGCAGACACTATGATATGAGTGATATTAGAACTGACCTGAACTAGAACTAGTATGCCAGCCAAGTACAAATCTAGAGTGTGAGTCAGTCTAAAAACAATGTTGCAGAAAAACGATGAATCAGATGCCTCAGGAAATACGAAACCATATAGCACCGTACATACATACATACATACATACATACATACATACATACATACATACATACATACATACATACATACATACATACATACATACATACATACATACATACATACATACATACATACATACATACATACATACGGAAAACATTCATTAACATTCAGAAGGTTCAGTCTAACCAGCAGGAGAGTTCAGATTTATGTGCAAATCACCTCTCCGCAAATGCTCACGCACACACAGGGTTATGTTATGGCAAAGTTCCCATATTATGTGTAACTGGTCAGTTCTGGGATTACCTCTGCAGCTAAACTGTCAAAACAACATAATCTGCACTCTGAGGCAGCTCAAACAGGCAGCTCAGACTCTGTCATTCTCTACTCTGTCTTAACAAGCTCAACCAGCCGACAGCTTCATATTTACAGTGGATAGTTGCTGGATAGTTGAGAGAGCAGCAAAAGGGAATTAATAAGGATATTCTTCCTCCTCTATAGATTCTCTATGTGTAATGGGCTACATCAAACATTTTCAAAAGTCTGTGACAGTGGTGTAAAAAATGTGTTGTAATTGCGTTGCAAGATGCCATGAACACAACTTTACAAAGACAGACAGAGACAGACAGACAGAGACAGACAGACAGACAGACAGACAGACAGACAGACAGACAGACAGACAGACAGACACACAGAAACACAGACAGACAGAAACACAGACAGACAGACAGAGACACAGACACAGACAGAGACAGACAGAGTTGAGAAATAAACGGGGTAGCAATGGAAAGCTGGGAAATCCCTCTTTTTAAATGCAGCCATCAAAACAGCTTTGAAAGATTGGTTTTCCCCAGGATTGTAGCTAGAACCAGGCCTATACCTGATTAGACCATCTTGTTTCATTGGTAAAATGTTTTTTCTATATTTTTTTATTTATTTCTCTGTCTGTTTATAGGAACAAGTGTTATTTTTGTATGTAATGTGCCTGTTTGATTCTGAAAATGTCAGAATAAAGACATTTAAACATTTAAAAACGCTAGAAACAGGCCTAATATTTATTAATTATTATTTGACGTGGGTTTCCTTTTACGCCTCCCCTGAAACGCCCAGTCTTCCAGGGATGCATGGAACACACTTTGAAAACCTCTAGGTTATGTAATATGTCCATAGGCCAGGAGATATGTATATTAGGAGAGGGAATGGTAAAGTGGACCCATAAGAGTATCCGTGAAGAGTCACAATGGAAAGTTTCACCCCTGCAGACAGAACTTAATGAACTCTACATATCCCATCTCCTGTTCTATCTATCCCACAGGGAATGTAGTTCAGCGAGGCATCGGCCTGTTCTCTCCGCTGATAGAGATCAGCTCCACCCTGATAGAGACACGGCACATTAACTCTGTGTACCTTCTTGTCTGCGTGTGAAACGCTGTCTCTGTCTGCCTGTCTGTGTCTCTGTCTGTCTGCCGGCCTGTCTGTGTGTCTGTCTGCCGGCCTGTCTGTGTGTCTGTCTGCCGGCCTGTCTGTGTGTCTGTCTGCCGGCCTGTCTGTGTGTCTGTCTGCCGGCCTGTCTGTGTGTCTGTCTGCCGGCCTGTCTGTGTGTCTGTCTGCCGGCCTGTCTGTGTCTCTGTCTGTCTGCCGGCCTGTCTGTGTCTCTGTCTGTCTGCCGGCCTGTCTGTGTGTCTGTCTGCCGGCCTGTCTGTCTCTGTCTGTCTGCCGGCCTGTCTGTGTCTCTGTCTGCCTGTCTGTGTCTCTGTCTGTCTGCCGGCCTGTCTGTGTCTCTGTCTGCCTGTCTGTGTCTCTGTCTGTCTGCCGGCCTGTCTGTGTCTCTGTCTGCCTGTCTGTGTCTCTGTCTGTCTGTCGGCCTGTCTGTGTCTCTGTCTGTCTGTCGGCCTGTCTGTGTCTCTGTCTGTCTGTCTGTCGGCCTGTCTGTGTCTCTGTCTGTCTGTCTGCCGGCCTGTCTGTGTCTCTGTCTGTCTGTCTGCCGGCCTGTCTGTGTCTCTGTCTGTCTGTCTGCCGGCCTGTCTGTGTCTCTGTCTGTCTGTCTGCCGGCCTGTCTGTGTCTCTGTCTGTCTGTCTGCCGGCCTGTCTGTGTCTCTGTCTGTCTGTCTGCCGGCCTGTCTGTGTGTCTGCCGGCCTGTCTGTCTGTCTGCCGGCCTGTCTGTCTGTCTGTCTGCCGGCCTGTCTGTCTGTCTGCCGGCCTGTCTGTCTGCCGGCCTGTCTGTCTGTCTGTCTGCCGGCCTGTCTGTCTGTCTGTCTGTCTGCCGGCCTGTCTGTCTGTCTGTCTGCCTGTCTGTCTGTCTGCCTGCCTGCCTGCCTGCCTGCCTGCCTGCCTGCCTGTCTGCCTGTCTGTCTGTCTGCCTGTCTGTCTGCCTGCCTGCCTGCCTGCCTGCCTGTCTGCCTGCCTGCCTGTCTGCCTGTCTGCCTGTCTGCCTGTCTGCCTGCCTGTCTGCCTGTCTGCCTGCCTGTCTGTCTGTCTGTCTGTCTGTCCTCAGCTCCCTAGACAGCAGCATAAGGAGAGACATAAAATAACCTTCAGAAGTCATGAAACACAAATGAGAAGTGTCACAGAAATGATATAGAGAAATGTTCCTGCTGAAATCTTACAGTGGTAATAAACAAGAAGATTGTTTAGAGAAAAGGGGAGGAGGGGGGGGGGGGGGGAGTGGTGTCAGTCCTACCTTGATGTGGTTGTAGTCTGTCTTGCTGGACTCGCTCCCCAAGGGCTTGGTCTCAGCCCGGGGTTTGAGGACTTGTCTCAGGGGGCTGGAGATTGGAAGGCCTGTCACACTGATCCCATCTAGAACAGCAGCAGAGAGGATCAGTCAGTCACAAGACACACAACTACAGTAAGCCCAGACTTCCTTTCATTTTACTACATTGACAGTTGTTAAAACTCACAATAAGCACAAAAAAACATTAGGGTGAGAGAGTTTCCATGATCCCAACTCCCATCTCCTCTTCATACATGAGGACATGATCATTTAAATACATTTTGTGAGCTGAATATGTAACAGTAGCTCACAGGTCTATCCTTTTTTTTTATATATATAGTTTTAATGCAGAGTTCAGAGCTGTAAACACAATCTTCCACAGAGCTTCAGTGGAGCATTAAACAGCCATATAGGCTTCCTGTATTAATGTGTACTGAAGAGGTTCCTCTTTTCAGCTAGCCACGCTACAGACTATCCCACAGTGTGATGTAGTCACTGAGCACCAGTCTCTCTGACGTCAGTGGAAACATCTCTGTCTCCTGAGGGAATCACTGGGTTAGCTGCTGCAAAGATCTGGGCCACGGCACCACACACAGACACACACACACACAAACAAACAAACAAAGGGGAACGATGTGGTAGGTATAAAAGTTCAAACCGTTACAGCCCTCCAGCTGACTCCATATTGCTCTTTGGTGCAAAGCTTTCCAACACATTCTACTGACATGGCTGGTATTTGTGATTAGTTGTTAACCAGGTCCATATTCATAACGCCTCTCAGACTACGACTGCTGATCTCAGATCAGTTTAGACTTTTAGATCATAATGAATGAGATTACATGCACATGGTACATCGGATCCTAGATCACTACTCGGATGCTTTGTGAATACGAGCCCGGAACCCCTACAATTGGCACAGTGTCAGTCAGTCAGCATTGTCTCTGTCATTTTCCATATCCTACTCACAGAAACAGATTAGATATGCATCCAGACAGAGGGAGGTGGATGGAAAGAGGAAGAGACAACACTGATAGACAGTATCTTTATTGACTAGAGCCTCCATTAAGGCCTGCAGCCTGTTTCCAGACACACATACATCTTCATGTCTAATCCTGACAGAGAGCGAGGGCGGGAGAGAGACAGAGATAAAGAGGCAAACCGAGAGAGGGACAGAGAGCGCGCGTACCGGTGGAGAGATTGAAGACGACACCACTCAACATCATCCCTCTTTCCTTGCCATCCCCCTCAGTGTATTCCTGCCTCTCTCGCTCTCTCTCTCAATCTCTCTCTCCATCCACCTAGTGGGAGAGTCTGACTAGAAATTACTACAGATTATATTAGTGACAGTGAGTTGATCTAATACAGAATGATAAACTGAAAAACAAAAAAAGTATTCCACAAGAAATGAGGTAATGTGAATTTCTGCATTGCCACAGCTCGGCTACACACACACACACACACACACACACACTTGTGCTTTTCCTGGAAGGTGAGTCAAGGCTATTGTAGTAAAAGGGGGCCTATGACTGTATGACTGATTGCATTGTAAACAGAAACGCTTCTTCAATATCCTGTCGAGGGCAGAGGAACATGAGGCTGTAAAATATAAGGCAACCAAGTCCCGTTCTGTTCCGTGGAGAGAGCGAGATGACACACCTGGGCAGAGGTCAACTCTGGGAGCAGCTAGCAAAGGACCTTTGACCCCAATTGACATACAGTGGTTTCTAGAAGCATCACGTAGATAGGACAATTTTCTCCCCACACAACGAGCGAGAGAAAGAGAGAGTATTCACAAGGCGTCTCAGAGTATGAAAGAGGTGGGTTGGGGGGGGGGGGCGACAGAGAGAGGAAATCACAAGGTATTATTTTAGGAGCTTTATGATCACAAGTAGCCCAGCCCAGGTGAGACTGACAGATAACGAGAGAGAAAATAAGATGAGGAAATGAGTGGCCCTTTTCAAAACCCCACACTTTCTTCTGTCATTATTGCGAAATAAAACATCCAAATTACAAGGACGCAGGCAGTTTCTCTCAGATGGAGGGAGAGAGAGCAGAAGAGGGAGAAAGGGAGCGAGATGAGGAAAGAGGTAGAGAGGAAGAGGGAGAGAGCGCTAGAGCTAGAGAGATGAGGATAACAGCAAGAAAGCAATCAGAAGAGAGAGAGAGAGATGAGAGGGAGCAGTAGAGGAAGACAGAGGGAGATGATGAGAGATGGAATAAGAGAGTGAGGTAATGCAGCATCTGAACAAATTATTGCCATCATTAATCACAGCCATTTGAGTCATACTAAATACAGCATTACAGACAGAACCACATCATCCAGACAGAGCAAATAAAGATGTTATTTTACGATCAATCCCTCACACTCCCTTACCTTCAGCAGTAAACTGCTCATAATGCGTGAGATGGTCCTCATCACATTTATCTTGTGAGGTGACAAAGTGAACAATGTATCTTCCATCGTCCATCTTGTGATTTTACATCTATGAATGCTTATGTACTGCTTACAAATATATTATGTAAGGCTTATGACTGTTAAAGACATGCTCAGGTACTTTGGCGACTAAGAAAGTATGTTTTAAACCTCTTGCTTTGGGCCGGATGTGTCAATGTGTAGTTCATACATGCATAATCTATGAGCAGAATTACTGTTTTACCTCAATTAACCACAAAATCCCTAGTTTGAAAGTGACTGTTTTCTTGAAACGGTGCCGCAACATTTTCCCTATATTTCCCCCGCACGTGGACCAGCCCCCTAGCAATTTGAGTTCTAGCCAATGAGCTTCAGTCCCTCGCATTTGAGTGACTGCTAGCAAGAGGCCTGCCCAGCTTTATACAATGAGGTTCCAGGGCGGGCCCAACGGCTAAGTGGACACAGCACAGACAGAGCAATGACGTGGTGCACATATGTGACGTAGTATGCCGTTTTCAGGGACCACTTTTGGCTCGTGAGTGCTACTTTCAGGACTTCTGGCTAAAAAGTATAAAAGTACACAAAAGTACCTGAGAATCTCTTTAATAAGATGTCCTTTTTAGATTCTCAATTTGGGAATCAAATATTTTTGACAGAAATAAATGTAGAAAGATATTCACTTAGACATAGATAACGGTTTTATCAAATAAACTGTCAAAAATTATTAATGTCCCACAATTACGAAAGTGGTTTATTACATTTTCAATAAAGAATTGGTCAATTAAGTCCATAATGGGGTTCATAGGACTGCCCAAAATATATTTCAGTTAAAATTTTAGGTTTCAAAAGCACTTTAAAAGGTCGCTGCACTCAATATAATATAAGAATTGGTCCGTTGAAATGAGGGTCCATTCAGTCGACACACTGGGCTGAATAGAACAGACTCATTGAGCTGCTGTTTCAATGGTTCCTGCCTCTGGAATTGAAAAGATTAAGGCATTACAATGAAGTATAAAAGCTTCGTAATAGACGCAAGTCAGTCAATTGTGGAACTGATCTTCATATAATAATAAGACATAATTTACTCTGGATACCTCACACAAAGTCATATCTAGGTACATTTGAAGAAAATATTTGTTTATTTTCCCTCAAATAAATGCAGTCAGTCAATCTCCTGCATATTCTGTAATCATATCACAACAGTAATGTGATTACCTGAATAGGCCTCTGCCGAGCAAGGCCAAATCGCAACTCTCTCCACTCCAAAAGGGAATAACATCTGCGAAGAAGCCCGTTGGCTGACAGATATTCTAGCTGCGGTACATTGGGAACATTCAGAGCGGAGCAAAGAGCAACAAGAAGGTTACAACACTGACAGCCATTCATTCAGTGACGTTGTTGTACGCTGACATTTTAGCCTTGTGGGCTAATGTGTTTATGCTGTCTGCTCTGTTTTTACCTGCTCCTCGCCTCCCTAGGATGACCGGACGTGATGGCATACATGTCGCATACATTTATTTATTTTTTAAAGGGTATGTGATCCCTGTGGGAACTGAAACCACAACTAGGCCTGGCACAATTATCGTATAATCACGTAACCATTCATTATGGACAATAACCATGAGCCAAAAAAAGGTAATCTTCATAATTGTTATACCCCTTTACACTTGTACCCTGATACGGGTCGACAATAAAAAAACTGATAAACGCCTAAATTGGAACGCAGTGGTTGTACAGTAGCATGCTCAGTGGAGGCTCTTCAGAGGAGGAAGCGGGGGACCATCCTCCTCAATTTCATAAAAATACAAATAGTGAAACATTTAAAACGTTATCCTTTTAAGATAAAATTATACTAAATATATTCACGTCACCAAATAATTGATTAAAACACAGTTTTGCAGTGAAGGTCTATCGTAGCCTCAACAGCCCACAATGGTGTAGCTGGAGGACAGCTAGCTTCCGTCCTCCTCTGGGTACATTGACTTCAATATAAAACCTAGGAAGCCCATGGTTCTCACCCCCTTCCATAGACTTACAGTACACCGTAATTATGTCTTCCGGAGGACGTCCTTCAACCAATCAGAGCTCTTGCAGCATGAACTGACATGTTGTCCAACCAATCAAAGGATCAGATAATGTATATAGTACTGAAAATACTGCAGTGCATAAAATGTGGTGATTAGTTGACTCAGAGAGAGAAAGACAATATTTAAACAGTTTTGAACAAATTAATCTCTTCAAAAATGAAAGAAGCGAGAGAAATATTAAACGGCACCGGCCGCCACTGAACATGAAATACATGACGTCAGAGCTCTGGCTCTACGCTGTATGGGTTTTGACTGACAGACGATCTGAAATTGAGCATCTCGCACAACAAGAAGTCCCTCCCATACAGCGTAGAGCCCTGATGTCATGTATATCATGTTCAGTGGTGGTCAGTGCCATTTAAGATGAGGGAGTGCGATTACTTACAAACCATATCATAACTGCTACACACAGCTTACATTGTTGTCACCATATTAGCTAAAGTAACATCATAGTGAACACAGCTAATAAAAAAACATCAGTCAGGGCATCCTTAGTGGCGCAGTGGTTTAAGACACTGCAGTGCAAGGTGCGTTGCTACAGATGCTGGTTCGAGACCTGTCTGTGTTGCAGCCGGCCGCGACCGGGACACCCAAGATGCAACGCACAATTGCCCCAGTGTCGTCCGGGTTAGGCCGGTCAGGATGTCCTGTAGCGACTCCTATGGCGAGCCAGGCGCATGCACACTGACACGGTTGCCAGGTGTACGGTGTTTCCTCCGACACATTGGTGCGGCTGGCTTCCAGGTTAAGAAGCAGCGCGGCTTGGCGGGGTTGTGTTTTGGAGGATGCACGGCTCTCGACCTGCGCCTCTCCCGAGTCCGTACGGGAGTTGCAGATATGGGACAAGACAGTAGAGTTGAAAATGCGATGGAAACCCTTTGAACTTGTATTTTTCTATTTGGTACATTGTAATTTAAATCGCAAAAGGTATTTTTATGTGCACTACATCATCACGCATAGCCTTTTATCTGTAACAAGTCAATTTGATGGAAACATCTCTGGTGGGAAAATGCGCAAAATGTGTTTATGCAGATTTTTTTTATATTCGTATGAAAATCTGTTGCCAATTGGTTGGAAACCTAGCTATAGTTGAAGCATCTTGTTTTAGTCATAACAGTGCATTTAAATGATTTAGGAACCCTTTGGAGAGGTGTGTGGCCACTTGGAGACACCAGTTAGTCCTCTTACTCAAACCATTGCAATTTCTTTGTCTTTCGTTGAACCTATACCACATTTTCCAGGAATATTCTTATCATGTTACTGAATGTATCCAGAGTGTTTTCAGATTTCGTTATCAACAAATTCTGTGAAAAGTACAGTAAATGTAAAATGCACATAAAATCAACAGTGTAATGTTTGGATTCAGTCTTGAACTGTTCTGTCCTCGTCTTTGGTCTAATAATTTCCCCATAATATCCAAATCGTTCACTTTCAATTTCAACCATTGGTATGCATATGTGTTTCATATTTCTTCTGTAAGAAACATAAAACATTTTTTAGGACTTTACATTTACTGTTAGATTAATACATGACAACTAGCAGTGGGTATTATATTTAGTGTTAGTGATCTAGCTAATCTGTTATGAGTTATCACTTCCTCAAGTGGTGAATAAATCTCAAAATAAATTATCCTATGATATTAGCACACAAAGATGTAGGCAAATTAATCTCTTTTGAAAAACAAAATTTAGACAATTCTGAAGCCCTATTTTAACAGTAAAATATAACAAAATTCATGATAATCACTGGATTAGGTTGCACATGTACATATCTTGAATCATGCATTCCTGCTTGGACGTGTTAGATTAAACAACTTATTTCTTGAATATCTATGTAGTCTATTACACAGTCTAAAGCACTACAAATTACTTTAGAAGGTGGATGATAACAAATGTGTTCTATTGCGTGACTCCACACCAAAAAAACTGGTGCGACCAAATTTTCAGTTGGTGGCACTGGGGAAAATGTTAGTCTGGAGCCCTGTCAAGGGGTGTGATTTTATATCTGCTGCAGAGTAATGTGTTATTCTGCCAATTTGGCTGTTGGGAAGAAAATCATGCGATCATGTTCATGTTATGCAGAAAAATATGCTGGTAGGACAAAGCTATGTACAGGTAACTGCCCAAATAATGGAAACACTTGAGTAAATGAGTGACACAAAGTATATTGAAAGCAGGTGCTTCCACACAGGTGTGATTCATGAGTTAATTAAGCAATTAACATTCCATCATGCTTAGGGTCATGTATAAAAAAGAAATGTTGGCCATTATTTTGGCTACCATTTCTATGCCCCCATAGGATGACAACGCCCCCATCTCCAGGGCACGAGTGGTCTCTGAATGGTTTGATGAGCATTAAAATGATGTAAACCATAAGCCATGGCCGTCTCGGTCTAAAGATCTCAACCCAATTGAATACTTATAGGAGATTCTGGAGCGGAACCTTAGACAGCATTTTCCACCACCATCAACAAAACGCCATATTATGGAATTTCTTGTGGAAGAATGGAGTCACATCCTTTCAAACGAGTTCCAGACACTTGTCGAATCTATCCCAAGGTTCACTGAAGCTCTTCTGGCTCGTGGTGGCCCGACGGCCACTCAAAATTCCATAATCGTCACAGTCCTAGCCAC
The DNA here is from genome assembly GCA_023634145.1 of Thymallus thymallus. NCBI lineage: Eukaryota > Metazoa > Chordata > Actinopteri > Salmoniformes > Salmonidae > Thymallus > Thymallus thymallus. The sequence goes on along the minus strand of CM042396.1, from coordinate 16,828,790 downwards.
AACCTTGACATTGCTAGTGCCACGTCTTACCAACAGATCTTACACACATAAAACAGACACGCACACAGAGAACAGCAGCATTAAAAGCAGGCCAGGCCCAGACACGCTGTCATTTAGTATGGTGCTCACACCATCGAAACCAATCACGTCTGCTGTAAGTCACAACCCATTAGTCCATGTGTGATGACATCAATCCCATCAGACCCTGAGTTATGTTATGTCTTCGGCCCGTGTTGTGATGTGTTTGTGCGTGTCATCTCAGCTCCTCTGAAACCCAATGTTCTCAATGGCTTTGTATCATTGGCCCCTCCTCTCTCATCAGCCCCTTCCCCGCTTTCTTTTCAAACCAAGAACGAAGGAAAATTTATGATATAATTTACAATAATATATTTTTTAAATCAATTAGTATATTTGAGTTTAACCATAATATTAAAAAATATATATATTTTCTGGTGGATTAAATTGAAATTGCAACCAACTTGCCTTGTTTTAAAAAGAGAGAGACATTTTGGAGATTCACTTTCAGTTATTTGAAAATGAAATAGAGGTTGTAATCTGAATAAATGGAAAAAAGGCCATTCTTGAACATGGGGTGAGATATTCTTACTAATCTGCTAGAGAACCAGTTCAGATTTAAGCATAACTTTGTATGACTGAAGCCTTTAGTGAGAGGTCTAATGCTTTAATATTTAATCATTTCTGCCCACCGAATTCATATTCATTATATAAATAGGCTGTTTAATTTTGTCTGGCTTGTCGTTCCAAATCAAATGAAATATGTTTTGCTCGTATAGTTAAAAAACAGGTCGCTAGGTGTAGGCAAGGCCATAAGCAAATAGGTAAACTGGGATAAAAATAGTTAACCAGGGAGATTTTTTTCTTTCCATGGTAGCAAGATCTTATCTATTTTGTAGTAAGATTATTTATTTATTTCAGGATATGAACACAGAGTAGGTCCACTACGCAGTCAGACCGTTTCATTGGTAAACTACACGGTAATGTAAAAGTTGTATTATTTTGTGATCCAATACGTAATATAGTACACATCATAATTTGGTTGTAATCCAAAAAGAGGTTAGAAAAAGTATCTACAGTGCATGCTGTTGCACTTTCTTCACCACACTGTGTATGTGGGTGGACCATTTAAGATTGTCAATGATGCGTACGCTGAGGTTCCTCAGCGTACACAACCTTCTCCACTGCGGTTCCGTTGATGTGGATAGGGGCATGCTCCCTCTGCTGTTTCCTGAAGTCCACAATCAGCTCCTTTGTTTTGTTGAGGGAGAGGTTATTTTCCTGACGCCAGGGCACTCATCTCCTCCCTGTAAGCTGTCTCTTCATTGTTGGCAATCAGGCCTACTACTGTTGTATCGTCTGCAAACTGAACAGGGAGTACAGGAGGGGCCGAGCACGCACCCTTGTGGGGCCCCTGTGTTGAGGATCAGCGAAGTGGAGGTGTTGTTTTCTACCTTCACCACCTGGGGGGCGGTCCGTCAGGAAATCCAGGACCCAGTTGGCAGGGTGGGATTCAGACCCAGGGCCCCGAGCTTAATGATGAGCTTGGAGGGTCCTATGGTGTTGAAGGCTGAGCTACAGTCAATGAACAGCTTTCTTACATAGGTATTCCTCTTGTCCAGATGGGATAGGGCAGTGTGCAGCGCAGTGTCGATTGCATCGTCTGTAGATCTATTGGGGCGGTATGCATATTGAAGTGGGTCTAGGGTGTCAGTTAAGGTAGAGGTGATGTGATCCTTAACTTGCCTCTCAAAGCACTTCATGATGACAGAAGTGAGTGCTACGGGGCGATAGTCATTTAGTTCAGTTACATTGACCACTTCTCTCTCATCAGCCCCTTCCCTATCTTTCTTTTCAAACTAAAAACGAAATAAATTACATCTTGTACCTGAGCCGTGCCCAAACATTAAGGGATGATTTGCAAGGTTGTTGACATAGATTGTAGCCATTAAATGTGACATGAGGACTTCATGTTCTTTACACAGTGAGAATACAAAACATTAGTCAAAGGGCTGAAGTTGTCTCTCTTCCTACACTTTGCCTGCAGCACATGGGTGATAGAATTGATTTTTGAGAACAGTTTTGAGTACCTCTTGCTGTACTATGGACTACATACACCGAGTACAATCAACTATTTCCATGACAGACTGGACAGGTGAATCCAGGTGAAAGCAATGATCCCTTATTGACGTCCCTTGTTAAACCCACTTCAATCTATGTAGATGAAGGGGAGGAGACAGGTTAAAGAAGGATTTTTGAGCCTTGAGACAATTGAGACATGGATTGTGAAGATGAATGGGAAAGACAAAATAATTAAGTGCCTTTGAACAGGGTATGGTAGTAGGTGCCAGGAGCACCGGTTTGTGTCTGGGTTTTTAACGCTCAACAGTTCCCTGTGTGTATCAAGAATGGTCCACCACTCAAAGAACATCCAGCCAACTTGACACAAGTGTGGGAAGCATTGGAGTCAACATGGGCCAGTATCCCTGTGGAATGCTTGACACATTGTAGAGTCCATGCACAGACAAATTGAGACTGTTTTGATGACAAAAGGGGGTGCAACTCAATAATAGTTTCTAATGTTTTGTACACTCGGTGTATATCAAGGTTTGGAGCAGTAAGGGGTGGGGGGGAGAAGAATTCCTCCACTCCATCCATCATTCAAATAATCACCACTATTTTTGTCGGTTTAAGAGTTGAGCAGAATGCAGATTTTCATATTGTCATAATTAGCACAATAGGGAATTTCCTAAATATGCTAATGAACGCAAAACAAAAATAAACAAATTGTAAAGACAGGCCATCCAGCTCAAAGTTGTCATTTTTTTACGTCATATTTTGTGATTTGGACATTTACAAGAGAAAATTAACAAAGTTTTGACGCATGCTTGTCTGAAGGAAGAACAGTACTGGCTCTGGAGCAGCATGGGTACACCCTGTGGAGTCTGTAAACGCTAGGGCAACGGGCCTGCCTGCTCTACTCAGGAGAAGACGAGCGGAAAACGGAGAGGAGAAAAGAAGTCAAGGCCAAAAGGGCTTTGACTTCTCAAACATGGCAGAAAGCTAACACAATATGATGCCCCGTTACCTTATTAATGCAGCCGCTTGGTTAAATAACTAGCAAGTTAAACTTACGGGTCGCGTTAAAAACGCAGAATTCTTCGCTTTTCACGCAGGGAAAAAAATTTAACGCTTAAGAAATACCTTAATGCATTTTGTAAACGCAGATCTAAAAAGCTCCTTATTGTAATTTCTGCTCGGCATCAGATAAATGTTGTGCTTAAGTTTCACTTCTCCACTCGGATGAGAATTCACAAAAAGGGCATTCTATTAGCAGACAGCGCTCGGACTGATGTGTAGCTACTTTTCGGTATAGCCTACTTTTCTCCGGTAAAACGCAAGATTAAGCTTACACAAAACATTAGGAAATGTAGCTGGCTACATTCTTTCTTTCTATGATAAACATTAGAAATATGATGGTCATGAATCGTAAAAAAAAAACACAAAAATAACATATTGCTTTTTCATTGTAAGATCATTTATGTGTTGCACTAGTGTATTTTCTGTGAAGGAAAACTATAGTTGTATGTCCCTGGTTACTGTATTGAAGCAAAAAAAAATAGATGAATTACAATATAAAATGTGACCCTTGTCAATACACACGCGTTCTCCCGTTGTGCTATTTACAATAAAACACATGACTGGCTCAACTGTTCTTGGGAACTACGGTAAAAGCTTCATAATGTAAAATAATGTGACAGGTGAAATGAAGAATGCAATCTGCTTTACCTCGTATTGCACAAGTTGATTGCAGGTATTTACTATAAAAGTAGCTACAATATTAAAATGCACCCCAAGCCTAGTCGGTTTATCTGAGCAAGAGGACAAGTACATTAGTGTCTAGTTTGAGAAACAGACGCCTCAAGTCCTCAACTGGCAGCTTCATTAAATAATACCCGCAAAACACCAGTCTCAACGTCAACGGTGAAGTGTCGACTCCGGGATGCTGGCCTTCTAAGCAGAGTTGCAAAGAAAAAGCCATATCTTCCTCTGTCCAGTGTCTGTGTTCTTTTGCCCATCTTAATCTTTTCTTTTTATTGGCCAGTCTGAGATATGGCTTTTTCTTTGCAACTCAGCATCCCAGAGTCGCCTCTTCACAGTTGACGTTGAGACTGGTGTTTTGCGGCTACTATTTAATGAAGCTGCCAGTTGAGGACTTGTGAAGCGTCAATAGCCAGCTACAATAGTCATTTACAACATTAACAATGTCTACACTGTATTTCTGATCAATTTGAAGTTATTTTAAAATGGGCAAAAAAAATGTACTTTTCTTTCAAAAACAAGGAAAATGTCAAAGTGACCCCAAACTTTTGAACGGTAGTGTATATAGAGAACGAGAGAGAATGAGATGAGAGTATTCAGATCCGAATGCTTCTGACACACTATATATGCAGCGAGCTGCCGTTTATTCTCCAAAAAAGAGGGGGATAGAGGGAGAGCGAGGGTGGGAGAGAGGGAAAGAGAAAGAGGTAGGGAGGGGGAAAGAGAGATATGGAGGGAGAGAGACAGCGGGAGGGAGAGAGCCGCTAGCTGTTAATGCTTATCGCTAAGCCGAACGTGCAGCTCACAGGTGAAGGATCCATTCAATTCCCACACAGGGCCAAGGCCCTACTTTATACATACACCTCCAGGCTGGCTGGGGTCAGTAAATGGAAACAACATTGAATGCCTCAAAACCATTTACGAGGTGTTATCACTTGAGGACGAAAGGAAGACAATATTTAGCCTATTACGGTATACGAGGTCTATTTAGCCTCCTACGGTATACGAGGTCTATTTAGCCTACTACGTATATGAGGTCTTTCCCAAGACGCCCTGATGTTGTCATGAAAAAACAGTTGCCTTTACCTGGTCGTAACAGAGACCGTTTGGTTGTAATGTGGCGTCTATGACTTGTCTTCTCAAACACAAAACCAGTGAATGACATTATTATAACCAGAAAAATACGTCTTTAAGACGTATTATTCCACGTTGTTCTTTCAATAGTTTGCAGTGAATTCAAATTGAATGCTATTCCAAACTTCATCGGGCATATTAGCATGCATCACTCAGTCTGTCAAAGTGTCAACATCTCCAACTTTAATTAGTGAAGGTGCAATACTTAAACCAACCCACAGCTCCGAGCACTGCCGCTACTAAAATAAGCTCAACAATAATAATGTTAATAAGCCTCAGCAGTGACTGTGTTGATGTATTAATGAGAAATAACTATGTATTAGGACTTGTGTTGTAGCAGATAAGATCCAGCCAGTTACAGCAGAGCATAGCGTCGGTCCAGAATGTCACCAACAAAATACACAAGGGTTTGAGGGGTTTGTTGTTTAATGAAGCCCTGTTCGCCTTATCTCCGTCATTCAGGGGCCATGATTACTACCACGCTAATTAATCAACTATCTGTTGAGAGAGAGAGAGCGCGCGTGAGGCAGGGGCCGCTGAGTTAAACAGGTCAATTCAGTTCCATTCTCCTCTGGTTTCTTCTCATGTACACAGGAGCACATCACATAGGAGAAAGAGTACATCACATAGGAGAAAGAGTACATCACATAGGAGAAAGAGCACATCACATAGGAGAAAGAGTACATCACATAGGAGAAAGAGTACATCACATAGGAGAAAGAGTACATCGAGAGTAAGAGAGAGACAGGACATGAGAGAGAAACAGAGGGAGGAAGAGAAATAAAGTTGAGAGGATGCTGTTTGCATGGTTGATGAGACAATGAACCTCAGTCTCAAAACACCTCTATGGAACACTCAGGTAATGGGTAGGGCAGTAAACAGACTCAACTCTGCATCCAGTACATGTTTAACCAGTGCTATGGGGTCATGGAGCTGAGAACCCAATGCTTTCCAGAAAGGCAAAACCCAAAATATAACTGTGCTTTATTGGGAATACAACCGCTTTGGAGTGTGGTGGTGCTGTTGGTAATTAATTCAACTGTCTGTTGTCTCCTGCCTGAAATAGTTTAGGTTCTGTCGGTTTCAACTGACAATGCTGGTCGCAGAGCGCCTGGATCATTGTGTTTGGGAGACTTTTACAGCTCGTCTGGAATTTAAGCCACTCACCATCGTTGAGGTCCTGTAGCAGATTCTCTCCTCCAGAGAAGTCCAGTCTGACTTTGATGTTAACGGTGAGGGTGACAGACTGGCCTGGCTTCAGAGGCAGCTGAGACACGGCCTTCTCTAAGTCCCAGCTCAGGAACTCTCCAAACAACTTCTCTATAGGAAACAATACAACAAGACAATTAATAAAGTAGTGCAGAGAAAACCTTCAGTTAGACTTTGTGGAAACAACAGGCAGAGAGAGAGAGAGCGAGAGAGCGAGAGGGGCAGAGAGAGAGCGAGAGCGAGAGAGAGAGAGAGAGAGAGAGAGAGAGAGAGAGAGGTAGAGAGAGAGAGAGAGAGAGAGAGAGGGAGAGAGGTAGAGAGGTAGAGATGTAATGAAGCGTTACAGTCTATTAATCTCAGGACAACCTCTATGAGGTAGTCAATACCGATTTAAAGACAGGCAATAACAGTATACTGCTACACTTCTCAACTCGCATCTAAACTGTCCAAACTTTGCTACAGAAACAAAGACTTTGTTTTTGAAAGCGTAAAAGGGGCGAGTACCAGGGCACTCTCTCCCAACACTTATTGGACCACAACAAACATAATGGTCAGTTGAACACAGAAGTTGCACAGTCGAAAACCAAAGCAAAAATTAATCAGAAAACAATGCTGAGTAGGAACTTACAAGTCAGGTTGGAACTTGGCAGAGCATGAAAGTGAAAGGAGTAAGACACGACATTACACAGTCTAACATTTTCTAAACCAGGAAATAAGCAGGATGCCATCTCCAGTGTTTGTACCAACAGGTAACTGAAATGCAATTTATTCTGCATATGTAAGCATTTAGCTGCGGACACAGATTAATCTGGAGTTTATTGCCATGTTGGCCCACGTCAGCATCAAGACAAGAACATGCATATTATTAGTAGCCTATTATTGAGGGCATCCAATTATGTGTGTGTGTGTGTGTGTGTGTGTGTCTCTCTGCCTACATGATCACAAATGTTAAACCCTACAGCCACCTGAGCCTGACGGGTGAGTCAGCTGCTGCCACTTGAACCAGACTGGATGGATGGAGGGAAAAGAATAACTATTGAATGATAGACCAACTGAACAGCCCATGTGGCTTTGTCTTAAACAGGTGTGCTGTACAGTGCACTGCAGCTCCCACTCGGTTCAATGCAGCAGGCTGGTAATAATACGCTAACCAAAGCAGTGTCGCTTATTTGACTCCCCCTCTCTCTCTCTTTATGTCTCTTGTTTAATCTCCCTGTCTTTCTCTTCCTAGTTCTCTCTCTCGTAGAGATAGAGAGAAATATACATTTCTCCATGTTGACACCACACTGCCTTATTCAACAGGTAGCCTAGCCAGCGAGCGTTGGAACTAGCGATGTTAGCCCTGGTATTATCATCAGTACAAAAAGAGCATGTGTCACAAAGTAATGACAGACACAATCACGCTATTCATCAACACCCGGGGAGATCTCTCTCTTCAAGTAATAAACAAGAGCTCTGTCTACCCCAGAAAGAACAAATACATGTAAACTGTAGATCAGAGCACAGCCTCTTCAGAAAAGACATGAAACAAGTTCCATTTAAATAGCTAGCTTCCCAAACACTTTAGTTTCCTTAGTCTGACTCAGAATCTCTTTTCTATGGCTGTTTGAGACATCTGAGATGCAGACATCAGAATTTATATATGGCGCTAACACAGAGAGCATGCAGTTAGACCTAACATCCACTTGAATGAGAGCTTCTAAGTGTGAAATAGTATCTAACTTTAGAGAACCACAAACATAGCAGCAGTGAAAAGAAGAGCAGAGCTAGTGAGCCCTCAACACCCTGCGGGTGAGGAACAGAAAAACCATTGGTTTCATCCATGATGAATTTATTAGTGACCTGCCTTTCATACTGACAGCCCTTCTTCCATCACAGTCACTGTAGCTCTGAGCTGCTACAGGTCTAACACACTGTAGCTCTGAGCTGCTACAGGTCTAACACACTGTAGCTCTGAGCTGCCACAGGTCTAACACACAGTCACTGTAGCTCTGAGCTGCCACAGGTCTAACACACTGTAGCTCTGAGCTGCCACAGGTCTAACACACTGCAGCTCTGAGCTGCCACAGATCTAACACACAGTCACTGTAGCTCTGAGCTGCCACAGGTCTAACACACAGTCACTGTAGCTCTGAGCTGCAACAGGTCTAACACACTGCAGCTCTGAGCTGCCACAGGTCTAACACACTGCAGCTCTGAGCTGCCACAGGTCTAACACACTGTAGCTCTGAGCTGCCACAGGTCTAACACACTGCAGCTCTGAGCTGCTACAGATCTAACACACTGCAGCTCTGAGCTGCTACAGATCTAACACACAGTCACTGTAGCTCTGAGCTGCTACAGGTCTAACACACTGTAGCTCTGAGCTGCCACAGGTCTAACACACTGCAGCTCTGAGCTGCCACAGGTCTAACACACTGCAGCTCTGAGCTGCTACAGGTCTAACACACTGTAGCTCTGAGCTGCTACAGGTCTAACACACTGTAGCTCTGAGCTGCCAAAGGTCTAACACACTGTAGCTCTGAGCTGCCACAGGTCTAACACACTGTAGCTCTGAGCTGCTACAGATCTAACACACAGTCACTGTAGCTCTGAGCTTCTACAGGTCTAACACACTGTAGCTCTGAGCTGCCACAGGTCTAACACACTGTAGCTCTGAGCTGCTACAGGTCTAACACACTGTAGCTCTGAGCTGCCACAGGTCTAACACACTGTAGCTCTGAGCTGCCACAGGTCTAACACACTGTAGCTCTGAGCTGCCACAGGTCTAACACACTGTAGCTCTGAGCTGCCACAGGTCTAACACACTGTAGCTCTGAGCTGCCACAGGTCTAACACACTGTAGCTCTGAGCTGCCACAGGTCTAACACACTGTAGCTCTGAGCTGCCACAGGTCTAACACACTGTAGCTCTGAGCTGCCACAGGTCTAACACACTGTAGCTCTGAGCTGCCACAGGTCTAACACACTGTAGCTCTGAGCTGCCACAGGTCTAACACACTGTAGCTCTGAGCTGCCACAGGTCTAACACACTGTAGCTCTGAGCTGCCACAGGTCTAACACACTGTAGCTCTGAGCTGCCACAGGTCTAACACACTGTAGCTCTGAGCTGCCACAGGTCTAACACACTGTAGCTCTGAGCTGCCACAGGTCTAACACACTGTAGCTCTGAGCTGCCACAGGTCTATTACACTGTAGCTCTGAGCTGCCACAGGTCTAACACACTGCAGCTCTGCGCTGCTACAGATCTAACACACAGTCACTGTAGCTCTGAGCTGCCACAGGTCTAACACACAGTCACTGTAGCTCTGAGCTGCCACAGGTCTAACACAGTCACTGTAGCTCTGAGCTGCCACAGGTCTAACACACTGTCACTGTAGCTCTGAGCTGCCACAGGTCTAACACACTGTCACTGTAGCTCTGAGCAGCCACAGGTCTAACACACAGTCACTGTAGCTCTGAGCTGCCACAGGTCTAACACACTGTCACTGTAGCTCTGAGCTGCCACAGGTCTAACACACTGTCACTCCAGCTGGTCCATGTCCTACACACAGCTGCCCCAGGTCTTATACAGACTGTCTGTAAGACCTGGTGCAGGAGAGGAGATCCATAGTCCATTCACATTCACTTATAATTAATGTACACTCCATTAGGCTATATATAGAATGCCAGCCTGCCAGTATACCACTATAATCTGTTTAGTCCAAGAAGGCTAAGACTGAACCCTGTTCACACTGTCTCTACTGCCCTCTGTGGACTGAACGTGGTACTGCAACTCCTCCATAAGTTCCTACCTGAAGCAATTTTCTCTCTCATCTTCATTGGCTGCTGAGGCCATACTGTACGCAGGCAGAAATAATAATGTTATTTGCTTTTTCACAGATGCTCCATCCCTATTGTGAATAACTTTTTCTTCATTATTTCTCATAGTGAATACTGAGAATGGAGTCAGGGAGGGAGGGATGGCAGCCAAGGCAAACACAGACACCTGTAGAAGAGCAGAGGACAGAGTTGCCAGGACAATTAGCAGTATATGATGAGGCAGGTCCACTAGAGTGGCCAGGTCAGGAGGACAACACCAGGACTGGTATGTCTGTTCTGGTGACCCCTTTAACACAGAAACCCTGTGATCTACCTCGGACAATAATGATGGGAGCAGAGAACGAACGTTTGGATGCACACACAGACACACACACACACACACACCATCTGCTTGTGCTGGAGTGTCATCTGGCATCTCTATGTGAAAAAAAAACACTTAAGCGTCCTTAATCTACCTGGAGACAAAGGTTCTGCCTGGGGAAGCAGCCCTAACAGAGACAGCTAGCTAGATCCACACTGTACTGTATGGCCACAGACCAATCTTGGGAGAAAACATTGCTGACTAAACAAAATCTTTTTCTCTTTTTTTCCCTCAGTGTTTCAGTACGTTGGGTAGTTTCTCTTTTTCCTCAGTGTTTCAGTCCGTTGGGTAGTTTGGTCCATGAGAAGGAAAGAGAACTGTCATGACTGGGACAGCAGAGAAGACTGAGTGGAGACATCAATACAGGAAATACACCAGGAAGCAACACACTGGTAGCAATGATTCACTAGGACAAGGTAGCATGAGGACACCATAGTCACATAATGTATTTTCACACTTCATTTGATGCAATGCTTAATAAAAATGTACGAGGTCTACAATCTCGACAACCAATTTGGTTTAGATTTTTCTCGTCAAAATCCCATCAGGTATAACAGGCCTTCTTCAACAAGTGATTAATCTTACAAGAAAAAAAATAACTGATACTGGCTACGTGAATCAGTTTGAACAAGACTTAATCTCTCTTTTAGTAGGACCTTGAGAATAATGATCCTCTGTAGCTCAGTTGGTAGAGCATGGCTCTTGCTACGCCAGGATAGTGTGTTTGATTCCTGGGACCACCCATACTAAACATGTATGTACACATGGCTGTAAGTCACTTTGGATAAAAGTGTCTGCTAAATGGCATATATTAATTTTATAATTATAAAAATAAACAGAAAATGAATACGGTTTGGACCAAATGTGTGCTTTAGTTTACATGGCAACACTCAAAACAGAACTTCAAGCCCATTGATTTAATACTATACAGTTGCTCCTACAGCAATTGGGACACAACGGCTGCCAACAAGTGAGAATTGAGTGGGCTCTCACTAAAAGCCTTTTGTAGTATGATCCATGGCACTACTGTGCAATTAACAGGCCTGATTACATCATGCACAGCTCCATGCGGTGTTCTCCCTCTGAGGGTACAGCGTGGGGTTTTGGCTGAGCTGCCGTGGGTAGCAGCCTGTGTGTGTGTGTGTGTGTGTATCAAATCAAACTGTATTGGTCACAGATTGCAGGTGCAGTGAAATGCTTGTGTTTCTAGATCCAACAGTTCAGTAATACCTAGCAATAAAATAAAAAATACAAACAACCCAGAAACATAAAAAAAAAAACTGTTATATAGGTTGAGCCTTGACTAGAGTATACAAATATAAAGTGGGTGCAAATACGTAAACATTATTAAAGTAACCAGTGTTCAATTACTATGTACATAGGGCAGTAGTCTCTAAGGTTCAGGGTAGAGTACCGGGTGGTAGCCAGCTAGTAACAGTGACTATGGTTCAAGGCAGGGTACTGGGTGGAGGCCGGCTAGTAACAGGGACTATGGTTCAGGGTAGAGTACCGGGTGGAGGCCGGCTAGTAACAGTGACTATGGTTCAGGGCGGGGTACTGGGTGGAGGCCGGCTAGTAACAGTGACTATGGTTCAGGGCGGGGTACTGGGTGGAGGCCGGCTAGTAACAGTGACTATGGTTCAGGGCGGGGTACTGGGTGGAGGCCGGCTAGTAACAGTGACTATGGTTCAGGGCGGGGTACTGGGTGGAGGCCGGCTAGTAACAGTGACTATGGTTCAGGGCGGGGTACTGGGTGGAGGCCGGCTAGTAACAGTGACTATGGTTCAGGGCGGGGTACTGGGTGGAGGCCGGCTAGTAACAGTGACTATGGTTCAGGGCGGGGTACTGGGTGGAGGCCGGCTAGTAACAGTGACTATGGTTCAGGGCGGGGTACTGGGTGGAGGCCGGCTAGTGGTGACTGTTAAACAGTCTGATGGCCTGGAGATAGCTGTTTCTCAGCCTCAACTTTGATGCACCTGTACTGTCTCCGGCTTCTAGATGGTGGTGGGGGAACAGGCCGTGGCTCGGGTGCCTGAGGTCCCTGAAGATCTTCTTGGCCTTCCTGTGACACCGGGTGCTCTACATATCCTAGAGGGCAGGCAGTGTGTCCCTGGTGATGAGTTAAGCTGACTGCACCACCCAGCGGTTACGGACCGTGCAATTGCCGTACCAGGCGGTGATACAGCCTGATAGGATGCTCTCACTGGCGCATCTGTAGAACTTCGTCAGGGCCAAGACAAATTTCTACAGCCTCCTGAGGTTAAAGAAGCGCTGCCTGTGTGAAGGGACCATTTCAGGTCGTCAGTGATGTGCACGCAGAGGAACGTGAAGCTTTTGACTCTCTCCACTGCGGCCACATCGATGTGGATGGGGGCGGGCTCTCTTTGCTGTCTCCTGTAGTCCAGGATCAGCTCCTTCGTTTTGGTGGCGTTGAGGGTGGTTATTTTCCTGGCACCGCCAGGGCTCTCACCTCCTCCCTCATCGTTATTGGTAATCAGGCCGAGGATTAGCGTGGAGGAGGTCTTCACCACTTGGGGTCCAGGACCCAGTTGCACAGGGAGGGGTTCAGACCAAGGGCCCTGAGCTTAGTGATAAGCTTGGAGGGCACTAAGTTGTTGAAGGCTTAGCTGTGGTCGATGAACAGCATTCTTACATTGGTATTTATCTTGTCCAGGTGGGATAGGGCAGTGTGCAGTGCAACGGCGATTGCATCATCCGTGGATCTGTTGGGGCGATATGCAAATTGTGGTGGGTCTAGGTCAGTGTTTCCCAACTGGCGGCCCACGGGTGGATTTATTTGGATGTTCATTGTTGGACATAAGACTGTAAAAACACCAGGAAATCAGCTCCAAATAATTTTAATTTAGGAAATATATTCCAAAGTATTCACACGCATAACATAAAACCACGTGATCGTACACAAACGTAAGCAAGGTTTGAAATGATTATGTTTTAGTCAAACATTATATCTGTTTGGGATTCTTGCGGTCAATTTGCAGCCTACAAATGATTTTAAAATTCCGGCCACACGACCATCTGCTCAAGAAAAAAAGAAGAAGAAAAAACGGCCTGCAGATGGATCTAGTTGATGATCCCTGGTCTAGGGTGTCTGGTAAGGTGGAGTGATATCATCCTTAACTAGCCTCTCAAAGCACTTCATGATGACAGAAGTGAGTGCTACGGGGCGATAGTCATTTAGTTCAGTTGCCTTCGCTTTCTTGGGTAGAGGAACAATGGTGGACATCTTGAAGCAAGTGGGGACAACAGACTGGGATATGGAGAGAATGAATACGTCCATAATCATTCCAGCCAGCTGGTCTGCACATGCTCTGAGGACGTGGCTTGGGATGCCTTCTGGGCCAGCAGCCTTGCCAGGGTTAACACGCTTAAATGACTTAATCAAGTTGGCCACAGAGACTGAGCGCACACAGTCCTTGTGAGTGTCGGGGGCCCACGTTGGCCTTTAAAATAACATCCAATTGATCAGAAATACAGTGTAGACATTGTTCATGTTGTAAATGACTATTGTAGCTGGAAACAGCAGATTTTTTATGGAATATCTACATAGGCGTACAAAGGCCCATTATCAGCAACCATCACTCCTGTGTTCCAATGGCACGTTGTGGTAGCTAATCCAAGTTTATCATTTTAAAAGGCTATTGATCATTAGAAAACCCTTTTGCAATTATGCTAGCACAGCTGAAAACTGATTAAAGAGGCAATAAAACTGTCCTTCTTTAGACTAGTTGAGTGTCTGGAGAATCAGTTTTCAGCTGTGCTAACATAATTGCAAAAGGGTTTTCTAATGATCAATAGCCTTTTAAAATGATAAACTTGGATTAGCTAACACAATGTGCCATTGTAACACAGGAGTGATGTTTGCTGATAATGCGCCTTTGTACGCCTATGTAGATATTCCATTTTAAAAAATCAAGCTCGACAAACAACTTCTGTATGGACCTCGCTTTGTGCAGTGGGGGCATTGTCATGCTGAAACAGTAAAGTGCCTTCCTCAAACTGTTGCCAAAAAGTTGGAAGCACAGAAACATTTAGAATGTAATTGTATGCTGAAGTGTTAAGATGTCCCTTCACTGGAACTAAGGGGCCTAGCCCGAAACATGACAAACAGCCACAGACCCTGACTTGATGGAAAGGTACCACGTTGAAAGTCACTGAGCTCTTCAGTACAGCCCATTCTACTGCCAATGTTTGTCTATGGAGATTGCACGGCAATCTGTCAGCAACGGGTGTGGCTGAAATAGCTGAATCCTACTAATTTGAAGGGGTGACCACATACTTTTGTAGTGTATATATACAGTTTCTTATTGTATCAGGTATTAAAATATTTTGTGTTTAAATAAACGAAAAGTTTATGTGCCTCTTTTGTATAAATAAAATGGCTGTATTTGCATATATGCATTACTTAAACATAAATGGGTGGAACAGGGCTGCAACTACCAAACACTTACCCTACCTGCACTCACCTGCGCCGTCTAGACTGCCTCATTAATTACTGTTGTTGTCACGGTCTCAACAAGTGTGTCGAATGCAGGATACCCTCGGAATACAAAACAACACGCCTGGCTCTAGAAGATTACAATTATCTAAACATACTTTACAATGTTTGCGAGATCACTATAATTTGATTGTTCATTTTTCACAAATTGCTTTAATGCCAGTGCATCTAATTTGTAAAATTGTTCCAACTGTATTCAATTAATCATATAAAAATATTTAACACCTACCAAATTAAAATTATCTGTTGATATGGTGCGTTATATCCTAGACAAAGCCTTAGCGTTCTTATAGATTCAACGGTAAGACAATGTATTCCATTAAGGACATTTCAGCCATTACTGGGGTGTGTTTGACAGGTCATTACAAACATTTCCGCAGTCGTAATGTTAACAGGACAAAACAACAAGCACAAGCAAGAGTATGAAAGAGTCGCAAGAGTCAAATGAAAGCAATCAATCCAGTGAGATTTAAGTGACAGACGATTGTGCACCCCTCAAACACAGGAAATAGATGTCTGAAAAAGACAGATGCTCAGGTGGGTGGAGCATACATGTGGCTAATACTATGACCCCAAATGAACCAGACAGAGTAGATAATATTTTTCAAATCAGGGTCTGCACCCTTGTTCAGGTGAATTGTGTGAATAGTAGCATTCGTTACTGGATTTCTGACTGCAAGACAATGTAACCAAAAAAGTGTTAAACAAGTCAAAATATATTTTACATTTGAGATTCTTGAAATAGCCACCCTTTGCCTTGATGACAGCTTTGCACACTCTAGTCATTCTTTCAACCAGCTTCACCTGGAATGCTTTTCGAACAGTCTTGATGAAGTTCCAACATATGCTGAGCACTTGTTGGCTGCTTTTCCTTCACTCTGCGTTCCAACTCATCCCAAACCATCTCAATTTGGTTGAGGTCAGGTGATTGTGGAGGACAGATCTGATACAGCACTCCATCACTCTCCTTGGTAAAATAACCCTTACACAGCCTGGCGGTGTGTTGGGTCATTGTCCTGTTGAAAAACAAATGATCGTCCCACTAAGCCTAAACCAGATGTGACGGCGTATCGCTGCAGAATGCTGTGGTAGCCATGCTGGTTAATTGTGCATTGAATTCTAAATACATCACAGACAGTGTCACCGACAAAGCACCGCCACACCATAACACCTTCTCGTCCATGCTGTACGGTGGGAAATACACATGCGGAGATCATCTGTTCACCCAAACCGCGTCTCACAAAGACACGTCGGTTGGAACCAAAAATCTCAAATTTGGACTCCAAATTGGTCTAATGTCCATTGCTCATGTTTCTTCTCTCTTCTTCTTATCAGTGTCCTTTAGTAGTGGTTTCTTTGCAGCAATTCAACCATGAACCTAATTCATGCAGTCTCCTCTGAACAGTTGATGTTGAGATGTGTCTGTTACTTGAATTCTGTGAAGCATTTATTTGGGCTGCAATTTCTGAAGCTGGTAACTCTAATGAACTTATCCTCTGCAGCAGAGGTAACTCTGGGTCTTCCTTTCCTGTGGCTGTCCTCATGAGAGCCAATTCCATCATAGCGCTTGATGGTTTTTACGACTGCACTTGAAGAAACGTTCAAAGTTAATGACATTTTCCGTATTGACTGACATGACACGTAATTCTTCCGACAATTGTTTACACGCAGATTATTTCACTTATAATTCACTGTATCACAATTCCAGTGGGTCAGAAGTTAACATACATTAAGTTGACTGTGCCTTTAAACAACTTGGAAAAATCCAGAAAATTATGTCATGGCTTTAGAAGCTTCTGATAGGCAAATTTACATAATTGGAGTTAATTGGAGGTGTACCTGTGGATGTATTTCAAGGCCTACCTTCAAACTCATGGGAAAATTAAAAGCAATCTGCCAGGACCACAAAAAAAATATTGTAGACCTCCACAAGTCTGGTTCATCCTTGGGAGCAATTTCCAAACGATTGAAGGTACCACGTTCATCTGTACAAACAATAGTACGCAAGTATAAACACCATGGGACCACGCAGCCATCATACCGCTCAGGAAGGAGAAGCGTTCGGTCTCTTAGAGATTAACGTACTTTGGTGTGAAAAGTGCAAATCAATCCCAGAACAACAGCAAAGGACCTTGTGAAGATGCTGGAGGAAACAGGTACAAAAGTATCTATATACACACAGTAAAACGAGTCCTATATCAACATAACCTGAAAGGCCACTCAGCAAGGAAGCCACTGCTCCAAAACCGCCAAAAAAAAGCCAGACTACGGTTTGCAACTTCACATGGGGACAAAGTTTGTACTTTTTGGAGAAATGTCCTCTGGTCTGATGAAACAAAAATAGAACTGTTTGGCCATAATGACCATCGATATGTTTGGAGGAAAAAGGGGGAGGCTTGCAAGCCGAAGAACACCATCCCAAACGTGAAGCACGGCGGTGGCAGCATCATGTTGTGGGGGTGCTTTGCTGCAGGAGGGACTGGTGCATTTCACAAAATAGATGGCATCATGAGGATATATTGAAGCAACAACTCAAGACATCAGGACGTTAAAGCTTGGTCGCAAATGGGTCTTTCAAATGGACAACGACCCCAAGCAAACTTCCAAAGGACAACAAAGTCAAGATATTGGAGTGGCCATCACAAAGCCCTGACCTCAATCTTTTAGAACATATGTGGGCAGAACTGAAAAGGCGAGCATGGAGGCCTACAAACCTGACTCAGTTACACCAGTTCTGTCAGGAGGAATGGGCCAAAATTCACCCAACTTATTGTGGGAAGCTTGTGGAAGGCTACCCGAAATGTTTGACCCAAGTTAAACAATTTAAAAGGCAATGCTACCAAGTACTAATTGAGTGTATGTAAACTTCTGACCCACTGGGAATAAATAATTCTCTCTACTATTATTCTGACATTTCACATTCTTAAAATAAAGTTGTGATCCTAACTGACCTAAGACAGGGAATTTTTACTAGGATTAAATGTCAGAAATGTATTTGGCTAAGGTGTATTTAAACATCCGATTTCAACTGTATGTGTAAATCACAACACAATGTACGAATACAGACAAATTGTCACGAGAAAATGTGTAAATGAATTTATGTGTGGGAGTAGAACATGTGTAGCCTTTCATTCAAATAATTACTCTAGCCTTGCCTGCCGTTAGCAATGTCAACCGATTGAGTGTATTTGAACAGATATTTATAGTGCTGATGCTCAGCCTCCACCACCATCAGTAGCTCAAACGCTTAACCAGAATGGAATACCTTTCACAACAGCACCAAACTAATGGAATAGAATCTCATAAATAGAATAATATATAATCTAGTAAAATCTACAGTGCCTTCAGAAAGTATTCACACCCCTTGACTTTATCCAAATGTTGTTGTGTTACAGTTACCTTAATTCAAAATGTATTGTTTTGTCATTGGCTTACACACAAGGCACTAAAGTAATATTGCAAAAAAATGTGGCAAAGCAATTAACTTTTTGTCCTGTAAACAAAGTGTTATGTTTGGGGCAAATCCAATACAACACATTACTGAGTACCACTCTTCATATTTTTAAGCATAGCGGTGGCTGCATTATGTTATGGGTATGCATGTAATTGTTAAGGACTGGGGAGTTTTTACAGGGGAAAAAATAAATGGAATGGAGCTAAGCACAGGCAAAATCTGGAAAAACCTGGTTCAGTCTGCTTTACACCAGATACTGGGAGATGAATTCACCTTTCAGCAGGACAATAACCTAAATCACAAGGCCAAATATACACTGGAGTTGCTTACAAAGAACAGTGAATTTTTTACTTGACTTAATTTGAGTTACAGTTTTGACTTAAATCTACTTGATTATCTATGGCATGACTTGAAAATGGCGGTCTAGCAATGATCAACAACTAGTCAGAAAATTTTCACAGCTGTATTCGCTGCCAAAGGTGATTCTAACTTGTTGACTCAGAGGGTTGAACTTACACATTAGTGTTTTTTTTTTGTTTTTTTTTTAACAAATATTAAAATATTTCTTCCACTCAATTGGGACTGCTCCTCTCAACATCTCCAAGTCATAAGACCATCCAATCCACCCGGGCGGAAGTTAAGGAATCTCATTAAAATAAAACGAACTCAGTTCCTGCTGAATGCATGATATCTGGCCAAACTCTCAAAAGCAAATTCGTTGCAGGATCTGTGCCAAACTAAACCCCTCTAGGGAAATAAACCACAGAGCTTCTTAATGACTAGAAGTAATAAGAAAACCTTTCCTCCACTTACAGTACTCAGATTTTTGGCACCCTATTCCCTATATAGTGCACTACTGGTCACTTGGGCTCCCAAGTGACGCAGAGGTCTAAGACACTGCATCTCAGTGCTAGAGGCGTCACTACAGACAACCTGGTTCGAATCCAGACTATCACAACCGGCAGTGATTGGGAATCCCATAGGGCGGCGCACAATTGGCCCAGCGTCGTCCGAGTTTGGCCGGTGTAGGCCGTCATTGTAAATAAGAATTTGTTCTTAACTGACTTGCTTAGTTAAATAAAGGTTAAATAAATAAATAAGTAGTGCACTATATATAGGGAATAGGGTGCCATTTGGGACACAACCTCTGTAATTTCATCATATCCAGAGTTTCTGCTTCCAGAGAGAAAACAGAGAAAACACAATCAATCATCAGTTTTAAAAGCCCTTTGGCTTTTCACCAAAGCTGACAAAGAAAGTGTAAAACATCTTTCTAACGTTGATGTTTAGCTAGCAGTTCTGGACAACAGTGATTAGGTTTGTCATAATACTTCATGCTTTTAGCCTCCTCAACTAAGGCGTGATGATGCCGCAGAATGTTACCCTTTTAACAAATTGCCTTTTAAGAATCTGTTATTACATTGAGAAGATATCTCGTGGGATCCCTTTGAAACCAATACATCAACACTACTTGTTGGTATAAGACTGTAGCCGACTTTATGGCGCGTAGCTTACTGAAATTTCTTTCCGATTTTGTTCGAGAGAAGGGATTCTTTCAATGTGATTCATAAAGACAATGAAACACCTTGAGAAGTTCAAGATAAGTTTACAGCCAGGACAGAGCTGAAAATGTGAGGACTGTACTGTATCAAACTCAAACAATAGCAGAGGACTCTCTCCCTATAAGAAAACAGATCGTTTCCCACAGCCCTGTTTAATCTAGTGTATCCATGATGTAAGAATAAAAAACACAGGAGTTAGTACAATCATGCAGTCAGTGGTACAAACATGTAATCACTGCAGTTGAAATAAGGACAGTGTGTGTGTGTAGGCTGGTGAGGCTCCACATCAGCACAGTACTGGCAAGCCACTCCACATTCCCACTTCTACCACAGCCATTCTGCTCATCACATCAGGTTCCTAGGCAACTTCAAAAGGAATGGTGTGTGTGTGTGTGTGTGTGTGTGTGTGTGTGTGTGTGTGTGTGTGTGTGTGTGTGTGTGTGTGTGTGTGTCGAATTGCAGCCCTCTACAACCCCACTGGTAAACCACAGCTTGAAAGCTGAGAAACCAAAAGACAATGACCAGTGATCTCCAACGTTGTAGAGAGGACAGGAGGAGTCACCAGGGGAGAGAGAGGGAGAGACAGTGAGAGAGATAGATAGGGAGGGACAGAGTGAGAGACAGAAAGACAGAGAGGCAGGGAGAGAGAGAGACAGACACAGATGGAGGGAGAGTACATGAAAGGAAACACTGGTTTAAAAACTGCATGAGTGTCTTTTTTTTGTCTGACCCCTGACCTTTAGTATTGCAGGTCTTGGAGGTGACCTCCAGTGTCTCCAAGTCTTCAGAGCCGATGTTCTCCAGAATGATGGTCAGCTGCTGGGTCTCTCCGTTAAAGAGCTGGACCGACACACTGCTGGACAACTCCTCTTTAGAGGGCTGGAGGGGATGGGCCGACCTGGAGGAGAATACAGGAGGTTAAGGGTTAAGACTTGTCTAGAGCCTTGACACTCTAGAGGAGGTGGTGGAGAGACAGATCCTGGCCAAACTGCTGGCCATCATGGACAACGTCACCCACCCTCTGCACGCTATGGTTATGACGCAGAGGAGCACTTTCAGTCACAGACTGATCCCACCACGGTGTGCCAGAGAGCGCTACAGGAGGTCCTTCCTGCCGGCGGCTATTAGACTATATAATGCCTCACCGGGGTGCCGTGCTGTCGGCAACATAGATCTGGAACTGTTGGGGTGCTAGGACCTAGTTTAACAATTATGCATCCATCCGTGAGTAACTCTGGTCCGTCAGCACTGATCCACTCAGGACCTATTTATTCATACAGGTCTGTATATACATACTCATGTACAGTTGTTATATTATATCACATGCAATATTGTAAGTAATTATTGGACTTAACCTACGTAGGCATTCACTCAGGAATGCATATTAGTATCCTGCCAGTTGCACCTTTTCTCATTGCTTTTAGTATATCGAATGTGCAATACGTGCAGTTGTCTGTAATTATATCTTGTATTTCTATACTTTTTCATACTGCCGCTCTATGCATCATGTACCGTGTATATGTCTTTTGTGTACTTTCGTTGTGGCATTTTGCACCTGCCCTGTGTTTTGTTGTAGCTGCTTGACAATGAAATTTCCCCCTCGTGGGATCAATAAAGTACCTACCTATCTATCTATCTATCTATCTATCTATCTATCTATCTATCTATCTATCTATCTATCTATCTATCTATCTATCTATCTATCTATCTATCAAGACAGCGCTGAGTGATTAACCAAAAGGTTGGTTATTTTTAATTTAACTAATTGACTGACATCGGTTAAATTATTTAAATTCCATTTAGTTTCCATTTTGTTCTGGGTATTTTGTGAGCTCATTGCAGTTTCTCTAGAGATACGTCAGATTGAGCCCGAACTGTGCGATGTAGTAGGGAGTTGTAGTTTCCAAAACGCCAATATTCTACATAGTTTAGAGCAGAAAACATGGAACTACATTGACCAGAACCCATTGCGCGCCTACATGTCCGGTCTGTGTTCCTTTTAAGCATGCTACATTAGGTTAGTGAGGGGCAGAGAAGGAGAGGGAGAGAAGAAATAAAAAGAGATATACAATAAAAAGAGGAAGAAGAGAGAGATAGACAAATTACCTCAGAAGAGTACCACTGGGCCGATTCTGAACAAGGCACAGTGACGTACCGAGGGAAGCTGAGTGGCCAAATCATAGAGGAACAAGATGGTGGTGATTTGAACAAAGAGGTCCATTAAGTCACTACCATGCTAGTTATTACTTCAAACTGAATAAAAAAAACTAAAGCATTGGATTTCAACTGTCCACTTTGTGCATGTGCTATTAGTGAAACTCTCAGACTCTAGATAGATAGATAGATAGATAGATAGATAGATAGATAGATAGATAGATAGATAGATAGATAGATAGATAGATAGATAGATAGATAGATAGATAGATAGATAGATACTTTATTGATCCCCCGAGGGGGAAATTTCATTGTCAAGCAGCTACAACAAAACACAGGGCAGGTGCAAAATGCCACAACGAAAGTACACAAAAGACAGATACACGGTACATGATACATAGAGCGGCAGTATGAAAAAGTATAGAAATACAAGATACAATTACAGACAACTGCACGTATTGCACATTCAATATACTAAAAGCAATGAGAAAAGGTGCAACTGGCAGGATACTAATATGCATTCCTGAGTGAATGCCTACGTAGGTTAAGTCCAATAATTACTTACAATATTGCATGTGATATAATATAACAACTGTACATGAGTATGTATATACAGACCTGTATGAATAAATAGGTCCTGAGTGGATGAGTGCTGACAGACCAGAGTTACTCACGGATGGATGCATAATTGTTAAACTAGGTCCTAGCACCCCAACAGTTCCAGATCTATGTTGCCGACAGCACGGCACCCCGGTGAGGCATTATATAGTCTAATAGCCGCCGGCAGGAAGGACCTCCTGTAGCGCTCTCTGGCACACCGTGGTGGGATCAGTCTGTGACTGAAAGTGCTCCTCTGCGTCATAACCATAGCGTGCAGAGGGTGGGTGACGTTGTCCATGATGGCCAGCAGTTTGGCCAGGATCAGACAGTACTCTGTCGGGTACTGGAATCAATACAATAGTCAGTCTCACAATTATGTCTGTATTGTATTGTTATCGTCCAGCAGAAAGCGACTTGGCTGAAGGGAAAGCATATGTATCCAACATTCACACTGATAAGATACAGAACCTGTAATTATCAAGGCATAAATAATTACTTAGGTTCTTAGTAATTACAGAGGTCCCAGCAGGTTCCATAGCTGTTCCTCTGAGGCATCGGTGGGTAATTTAAAAGTAGCTGGAAGAAAAAATAAATCAATATATAAATGAACGGTGCGACGACTGCTTTGCAGACAAGAGCCCGTGCAGACAAGAGCCTGTCTAGGGACTGACTAAAAGTATCAAGATGCGGTTGGGAGCTTGTTGTGTTTTTGGTCCAGAAACCCCACTACTTGTCATTCATTTTAAAGTGGATATGACCAAGCATACAGTGTACCTACCGCTCCCTAGCTGCCTGCCCCATCAAGTGCAAGGTTGTAACCATGAAAATTGAGGTGAGATTTCCGACTGTTAAAGTGATTGGTAATAACAAGCTGTGATGGGGAGTGATTGGTTTGATGCCTGGTAATAACAGGAGCACAACATAAAGAGGAGGAGGGGAAGAACTGCTAGCTTCTAGCTCCAGGACACAGGTCACTGCACTGTGGTTCCTATAGGCCATTTATTTTTATTTTTTTATTTCACCTTTATTTTACCAGGTAGGTCAGTTGAGAACAAGTTCTCATTTGCAACTGCGACCTGGCCAAGACAAAGCAAAGCAGTGCGACAAAAACAACAACAGAGTTACACAGTAAACAAACATAGTCAAAAACACAATAGAAAATCTATATACAGAGTGCAAAATGTAGTGCAAAATGCAATAAGGTTAGGAGGTAGGACAATAAATAGACCATAGTGGTGATATAAATTACAGATTAGCATTAACACAGGGATGAAGGATAAGCAAATGATGATGTGCAAATAGAGATACTGGAGTGCAAGATTAGCGAAAAATAATAAAAATAAATATGGGGATGAGGTAGTAGTGTGGGCTATTTACAGAAGGGCTATGTACAGGTGCAGTGATCGATAAGCAGCTTTGACAGCTGATGCTTAAAGTTAGTGAGGGAGATAGGAACCTCCAGCTTCAATGATTTTTGCAATTCGTTCCAGTCATTGGCAGCAGAGAACTGGAAGGAATGGCGGCCAAAGGAGGTGTTGGCTTTGGGGGTGACCAGTGAGATATACCTGCTGGAGCGCATGCTACGGGTGGGTGTTGCTATGGTGACCAGTGAGCTGAGATAGGGCGGGGATTTACCTAATAAAGACTTATAGATGACCTGGAGCCAGTGGGTTTGGCGACGAATATATAATGAAGGCCAGCCAACGAGTGCATACAGGTCGCAGTGGTGGGTAGTATATGGGGCTTTGGTAACAAAACGGATGGCACTGTGATAGATTACATCCAATTTGCTGAGCAGAGTGTTGGAGGCTAATTTGTAAATGACATCGCCGAAATCAAGGATCGGTAGGATAATCAGTTTTACAAGGGCATGTTTGGCAGCATGAGTGAAGGAGGCTTTGTTGCGAAATAGGAAGCCGATTCTGGATTTAATTTTGGATTGGAGATGGTTGATGAGAGTCTGGAAGTTGAGTTTACAGTCTAACCAGACGCCTAGGTATTTGTAGGTGTCCACGTATTCTAAGTCGGACCCGTCGAGAGTAGTGATGATAGTCCGGTGGGCAGGTGCGGGCAGCGTTCGATAGAAAAGCATGCATTTGGTTTTACTAGCATTTAAGAGCAGTTGGAGGCCACGGAAGGAGTGTTGTATGACATTGAAGCTTGTTTGAAGGTTAGTAAACACAGTGTCCAAAGAGGGGCCAGATGTATACAGAATGGTGTCGTCTGCGTAGAGATGGATCAGAGAGTCACCAGCAGCGAGAGCGACATCGTTGATGTATATAGAGAAAAGGGTTGGCCCAAGAATTGAACCCTGTGGCACCCCCCATAGAAACTGCCAGAGGATCGGACAACAGGCCCTCCGATTTGACACACTGAACTCTGTCTGCGAAGTAGTTGGAGAACCAGGCAAGGCAGTCACTTGAGAAACCAAGGCTGTTGAGTCTGCCAATAAGAATGCGGTGATTGACAGAGTCGAAAGCCTTGGCCAGGTCGATGAAGACGGCTGCACAGTACTGTCTTTTATCGATGGCGATTATGATATCGTTCAGTACCTTGAGCGTAGCTGAGGTGCACCCATGACCAGCTCGGAAACCAGATTGCATAGCAGAGAAGGTACGGTGGGATTCGAAGTGAGTCATCCCTGTGTGTGACCTGGCATTAATAAGAGGACTTCTATTCATATTTGATGACACAGCAGCTTTTAAGCACAAAGGACTTGGTGGGTTTGGTTTAATGAGGCAGGACAAGGGGGCCTTCTGAAAAGTAAAGGTTATGGGGACAAACATAGACTCATGTTATACTTGCTCCACTATCAATTAAATAATTATTTATTGATCTTTTGAATCAGGTGTGTTAGTGCTGGACTGGAACAGAAGAACGCAACTCTGAGCGCACAGAACACCTGCTCTAACGTGTCCTGTGTGGACATGGGGTATGGTTTAGGGGGTATGGAGTATGGGTTAGGAGTTAGGGTGGAGGGTGTCTCACCGTGGTAGAGAGGTGCTGAGCTGGAGACGGGGTAACGACGGAATGACCTCCACCATACAGCCACTGGTCTTCACACTGGGTAGACCCTCCAGGAGACAGTCACTGGTCACACCAAACACTGATGTGTGGTAGCCTACAGAGAGGAGAGAGAGGGAGAGAAAAAAAGTCAGTGCCCTCAAACACCAATCACTAACAAGCACTCCAAAACAACTTTTCCATTCTACGAAAGGTGACATTGAGAACACACTTATAAAGGATTCCTAGCCAATCATCCTCTGTTAAAAAGAATAAGGGTCTTAACTTATTGATCTAATATAAAATGGGAGAAACAGTTATGAGTCTTGGTTTGGTTTAGAGTTGGTGCTCACAAAGGTTTACAAGAAAATCTGTCACAATCCTCTATTTACCACACACACACACACACACACACACACACACACACACACACACCACCCTATTAACCCCCACAACATCCTCCAGAGAAAGACAATCAAGCCACTTGTCTTAACCATGGTGACAAAATTACATGCAATTACTGTTGTGCAAGATTAAGACTAAATGACTATGTAGATCATAGGAATTAACGCTATCGTAATATCCCACGCTACTGGGGTTAACAAAGCTGAGACTAACTGGTTTTAACCGGTTTTAAAATGGAGACAGAGAACATGGGATCTGTCTGTCTCTGTCGGTCGTCACGGCACACATCAATGTTCTTACATTTTAGTGAAAGATCTGCACATGATTTGACCCAGAATGAGTGATGAATTTAATCAAAATAATGGTTATTAATAGGCTATCTTCGTATTTCGAAAACGTAAGTCGTCAGGGAGGAAACCATTTCCATTTCAATGACGCTCTTTCCTGTGTAAGGAGTGTTCATTTTTTATTGAATGTCACACATAGGAAGGGTAACGTTGTGCTGGACTCACCGTTGACGGTGATGTTGCCCGCGGTGCGTGGGACCCCCACCAGAGTGACGGGGTAAAGACCAGACTCAGCCGGTAGAGACAGGGCAGCAGGCAAGGACTCAAACTCCACGCCCAACGTCAGCAAACCCTGGACCGGACAGAGGGACAGAGGGACAGAGGGACAGTGGGACAGAGGGACAGTGGGACACCAGATCAGTAATTGCGCTTTAATGCTGGTTACTTTTGAGGTTAATTCATAACAAAACTAATAGCGACTATAGTTAGTTTTTACATTTTAAATTTCTGCGGAGAGACAGAATCATTAGATAATATGTTTTGGTACTGTCCATATGTAGCTTGTTTCTAAATAAATCACAGACAGTGTCACCAGAAAAAAGTACCGCCACGCCATCACATCTCCATGCTTCACGGTGGGAACCACACCTGCAGATATCATCCGTTCACCTACTCTGCATCTCACAAAGACACGGCAGTTGGAACCAAAAATCTCAAATTTGGACTCATCAGACCAAAGGACAGATTTCCAACGATCTAATGTCCATTCCTTGTGTTTCTTGGCCCAAGCAAGTCTCTTCTTCTTATTGGTGTCCTTTATTTGTGGTTTCTTTAAAGCAATTCGACCATGAAGGCCTGATTCACGCAGTCGCCTCTGAACAGTTGATGTTAAGATGTGTCTGTTAATTGAACTCTGTGAAGCATTTATTTGGGCTGCAATTTCTAAGGCTGGTAACTCAAATGAACTTATCCTCTGCAGCAGAAGTAACTCTGGGTCATCCATTCCTGTGGCGGTCCTCATGAGAGCCAGTTTCATCATAGTGATTTCAAAGTTCTTCAAATATTCCAGATTAACTGGCCTTCAAGTCTTAAAATAATGATGGACTGGCGTTTCTCTTCGCTTATTTGAGCTGTTCTTGCCATAATATGGACTTTGTCATGATGTGCCCATTATATATATATATATATATATATATATATATATATATATATATATATATATATATATATATATATATATATATATATATATATATATATATATATATATATATATATATATATATATATATAATAAAAAATGATATTCACTACACTCAAAAGTGCATAAATTATTTAGCGTAACTAATCTTAAATGAGATATAATGCAGTTGTTCATTAAAATGTATACTATTAGTGGATCTTCATTCAAATTAATTGATACTACGTTATCAAATATCTTCAAAATCTGGCCCTATTAATGAAACACAAATGAAGACTGAGCATGAGGCAACGGTTCAATGGGAACAGCAATCGCTCTGAACTAAAATTATCATAAAATACCGCACAGACACCTGTCAATGTAACGTAGTGTCACAACTGACTTGATTAAAGTTACATTTGCTTTTAAACAAAACCAAGTGGATCTAATAAATCCACGTGAGAGAAACCACATTATTGTCCCAGTGCCGTAGTGGGTGGCAGTTGTTTCCACTGTTCCCTGTAATGTTCCCATCAGAACTGCAGATGAAGGAATGGAGAGGAAGCAACTTTACAGTATTGAAACCCAACCACACAGTAGTTTCCAAAGTTCCATGTAATCGATCATCGTAATCTAATCTAGCCCTGATATCGTAAAGCAGTGTTTCCCAATACTGGTCCTTGAGTAGCCCCAACATGTGGGGCTACAAACACACCTGATTCTACTTGTCAACTAATCATCAAGCCCCTGACAAGTTGAATGGAGGAGTGTTTGTCTAGGGCTACAGCAAACATGTATACTGTTGGGGGTACTGGATGACCAGAGTTGAGAAACACTTAAAGGAGAGGAGAGGAGAGGAAACCACTTTATATTGAAACTCAGCCTCCCAGTGAGCTAGTGGGAGGGAGGTTGTCTCAGGGCCCAGTACCACAGTGCTGTGGTGGGAGGTAGGGTTGGTGGGAGTAGTTCCCAGTGTTCCCTGTAATCCATCATCCTAATCTAGCCCTGATATCCTGGAGATGAGTTCAGCCCCCAACAGGCACCGCCATCTCCCACAAATAAAATTGTTCTTGTTCTCACCGTGAGAGAGAGAGGAGGAAACTAGAAACACACACACACGGAAACAGTGTTAATTGAAGGCTGTCTGCTCTGCCGGAGGAGGAGTGACACAGTAGGGGAGATTTGACGATCTCTGAGAGAGGAATATTCTAGTGTAACATCTTTATCAGTTATACTGGTGGTGAAATTCAGATGTAGTCTCTGGTCATTAGGCTGGCTGGGTGACGTCATGGAGGAGACCATGAAACCCTTCTATCAAACTGCAGACACTACTTCACTGGGGAGGTTGGTGTGTGTGTGTGTGTGTGTGTGTGTGTGTGTGTGTGTGTGTGTGTGTGTGTGTGTGTCTACAGTCACAGAGAGCCTTCTGTGGTGGCTTGATAGTGATTTATAAAGCCATGCCTCTTGCTACTTTAGATAGAGAATAAAGATTACACACCTTTATTGGAAAACAAATATCAAAGTTAACCTATTGGAAATAACTCATTTGCATCCATTCTTGAAAAGGTTAATTAGCCCGGCTCGCTATTGTTAGCGATCAGTCTGGTGTGTGTGTGTGTGTGTGTGTGTGTGTGTGTGTGTGCGCGTAGTTAGTTAGCTTGATAGTATTGTTAGAACTGCATGGTTCAGTAACCTAATAGTTCTCCCATCATCACTGCATCAAGTATATTTATTTATAATACTTCAATTTCCTTCTCCATTATGATGTAGTGATTAATACTGGCATGTGATGACGCAGTAAATTGATTAATCAATCGCAGAATACAAAAAGCAATCTAGTAAACAATATTCACAGACAGGGAGAAAAGTCACTTCATAATAATGTAACCTTTCCTTCAGAAGGTGTTTGTCTAGCCTAGAGACCTCACTCTGTGGAGAGGTACAGCTGTTTGCCTAGAGACCTCACTCTGTGGAGAGGTACAGCTGTTTGCCTAGAGACCTCACTCTGTGGAGAGGTACAGCTGTTTGCCTAGAGACCTCACTCTGTGGAGAGGTACAGCTGTTTGCCTAGAAACCTCACTCTGTGGAGAGGTACAGCTGTTTGCCTAGAAACCTCACTCTGTGGAGAGGTACAGCTGTTTGCCTAGAGACCTCACTCTGTGGAGAGGTACAGCCAGTGACAGAACCAACTGGCTAGTCTGAGCAGAAGTCTCTCAAATATGGATGATTCATTCTAGTTTCTCATTTTGCACACTAAATGATCTATATCCATCATAAACGTTTGTCTTCCATACTTGAAAACTAAAGTTGAAATTAATTAACTTAAAAAGAAGGCTAAAAGTTAGGTGTCGTTGACAACAAATGATACTACTTTTAGCTATACTCAATCAAATAACTAAGAGATCTCTACAAGTTCACAAACAACTAAATAAATAACCACCTACATGCCTATCTAAGGTGAAGGTGTTTATGAGGTGGGAGCAAGGCCGGCCCGCTCATTAGACAGGATTAGGCGACGGCCTACGCTGGCAGATTGACAAGGGCGGCATTTTCTGAGCTAAACTGACCAAGACACACCTCCAACAACACATAAAACCTCACATAATTCTGCCCCAAAAACAATTTCTATCAACCAGTGGCATATGGTCTTATTAGGAGAGTGCTGATGGCACCCTATGATAAGCAGTGCTCACTTTGTCAAAGGCAGGGACGCAAAATATTTATATTGTTCATTCCCAACTAACCTCTCCAGGGTGCTTTTTGTCGTTGCAGCGCTCCACCAACATTCCGTAAAAAAAACAAATCTAACATAAATCATGTAGCAGATATAGAAGGAGTATGTGGCCTAATCAATAGCATACAGGCTGGATATAAAATGTATGACAATGTAATGAGACGTAAACCTTTTACATGAGGTTTCCCCGATCATCTTATCTTGTAGTAACCCAAAATAAATTCAACAAATGAAAATATATTTATATACTGGAGATTCTTCAAATTAGCCACCCTTTGCCTTGATGACAGCTTTGGTCAAATCATGTTGTGGGGGGTGCTTTGCTGCAGGAGGGACTGGTGCACATCACAAAAAAAAAATAGATGTCATCATGAGGAAGGAAAATTATGTGGGTATATTGAAGCAACATCTCAAGACATCAGTCAGGAAGTTAAAGCTTGGTCACAAATGGGTCTTCCAAATGGAAAATGAACCCAAGCATACTTCGAAAATTGTAGGAACGGGCCCCAATTCACTCAACTTATTGTGGGAAGCTTGTGGAAGGCTACCCAAAACATTTGACCCAAGTTAAACAATTTAAAGGCAATGCTACCAAATACTAATTGAGTGTATGTAAACTTCTGGCCCACTGGGAATGTGATGAAATAAATTAAAGCTGAAATAAATAATTCTCTACTATTATTCTGACATTTCACATTCTTAAAATAAAGTGGTGATCCTATCTGACCTAAGACAGGGAATTTTTACTAGGATTAAATGTCAGGAATTGTGAAAAACTGAGTTTAAATGTATTTGGTTAAGGTGTATGTAAATATATATATAGTTTTTTCAGAGCTAAACCGCTTTTTGACACAAAGCCCGCTTAACCCGGAAGAAAGCCGCACTAATGTGTCGGAGGAAACAACGTACACCTGGCAACCGTGTCAGCGTGCATGCGCTCGGCCTGCCACAGGAGTCGCGAGAGCGCGAACGACCAAAGCCTCCCTTAACCTGGACGACACTGGGACAATTGTGCTTCGCCTCATGGCGGCCCGCTGCGACACAGCCCGGTATCGAACCAGGATCTGTAGTGACACAGCTAGCACTGCGATATATATAACAACCAACGTATACCCTGATCAAGACAGCTTGTCTGTCGAAACGTTGGTTATTAGGTTATTCAATTATTGCATCTGGAGTGTGCGGCTTTATTTTCATTTTCAAGTGTTGCCCTCCGCTGGCCAGCACCTCGCCTAAACAGGTGTGCGATTCTTTCTCCTCTAAGTCAACCGGCAGTTGCCACCTGTACTGTATCGCCTGATACCTAAGGCTGCCAGCTGCCATGGAAGTAGAACAGGACATCTGTCTCCATCTGTGCTTCAATCTATCCATCCACAGGTGGGGAGTCAGTTTTAGGACCCCCTCGACAGCAAAGAAACTAATCCCTCATCGCCGTTTGACCTTCCACTCTCCTGGCCCTTCAAAACACGTGTTTTAAAACACACACACATAAACACTTCATTCTGCTCCGACATGCCAGAGGTTGATAATTACACAGACCCGTCCAGGTACGTACAGCAACACCTCGGACATGACAGGCCTTGGGGCTCCTGTCGTTGTGCCCAGTCAGACATTAAACACACACAAACACATGCCCTTCCATGGAATTTTGCGCTTTAGTGTCCAATTAAGGGCATCAGTTTCAGGCACAGTGAGCAGCGCCTCGTGACGGTACAGTACGTCTGTTGTGTGTGTTCGTGTGTGTTGACAGACACACAGACAGAGGCTGATGATTGCTGTGCATCTCAATGCAGTCTGTGCCACATCAGTGCATCCGTAAACAAACACTTCCATCAGCGAGTAGCAAAGCGGTTTGATTCAACAATCAAACGCATGTGTGATCCTGAGAAAGAGAGCTTGAAACAGACAGAGATATCAAGACAATAAAAGTATGTGTGACTGAGTGCATGCATCTGTGTGTGTGTGTGTGTGTGTGTGTGTGTGTGTGTGTGTGTGTGTACTACAAACCGTAATTGCACCACATGGGTTCACTCCTCCCACATTGCTCCAGTACGCTTAGTGTCAGGGGAGAAGGAGGGCTCAGTTTTTTCTGGCCCTGTCCTGTACCATCATTACTGCATTAAAAAGTGTCAGAACTGGGCTTTTAGCTAGACTTTAATGAGATCATCAAAGATACAACTACAAGACAATATCATAGTTGAATGGCTTACCCCTGATGTCATGTGATGAGTGTAGTTCATTTTACCCCGAGAGGCCCTGACAACTTCTTCTCAGGGACTTTTACTAAGTTGTGTGGTTGTTGTAGTATCCAGAAGTAATGCTTCACTCACCATGTGCTCCACGCGGAGTTCAAAGGGCATGGGGTTATAAACCATCAGCTGGACCTCACACACATCTCCCTGGACCCACTGGAACTCTGAGGAGTTAAAACCATATACATCAGAGTGAATCTCAGACCATTAGAAACTGATCCATTACATTAGATGTACATGCAACGCACAGTTCAATTATGTGGGTGGCCAGGTTGGTCTAACGGTCTAAGCCACAGCCTCCGGCACACATGTCTATGGTGTCAGCATCGAATCCGGCCTACTGCCCTTTGGCATAATCCATCTTTCCCCACTGTCATCCTCTATCTGTTCATTAAAGTCAGAACAGAACATACCTTACAAACATATTGTAATAATGTCTGAACAGAATTCAGGGATGTGGAACGTTAAATATGGACTGTTAAGTCTATAGTTGTATTTTCAATATGCCAGAGTATTTCAATTTCAATTAAAACCATCCTGTTTGCTAAAGATAAGTACCTCATTGTGCCTCACGTAGACAGACAAGTTAATAATGAATGCAGAAAAGCAAATAAACACAAAAAGATATAGATTGAGCTGTTGGCTCTCTGCAAATGTGTACATTTAATTCCATGTTTCATTAGGCCATGCAGTAACAGTTGACTTGAAGCAACTAAAAACCAATTCAAGTGTTGTCGCTGAGAGCTGCTCAGGAGGATGTAAAGGATCTGTCTCAGGGTTCAGTGTCAGGTCAGTTGACAAAACGATGCAACCATGTGCATACTATAATGACGACCGGATTATATTATATTACTATTAGAAGACTTCGAGATGATGAAGCACAGCACTAGCGTTAGCGCAATGACATGCTAGCTGTTCCCATAGACTTCCAGTCATTGAGCCAACGATTATCCATTTAAAAGTGCAAAATAATTATAAATGACGTATTTTGCAGCAGTGGCAACAATTTATAGTATGTGTATTGTATGCATTCGTATGGTTTTCAAATCTATTTCTATTTTAGTCTCTAGCCAGTCCTTATCATGACCTCCTATGGTTCTCATTAACATTGCACAGGATTGTGCAATTAGAAAGTACCTTGAAAGACCGTATAATGAGATACAAGATGGTCCCGATTCAACAGATCATGCACTAGCCTGTCCGGGGAGACAGAGTAGCACAGTGTAATTTGGCAGTGGAGGAGATATTCTGAGATGGAGACTACAATGAAACAGGTGGGAAACAGCTCTGTTACCAAATGCACAACAGTCTTCCATCTCCATTTTGACAGTTCACTCTCTAAATGCAGTAAACTATCACACTAGAGGACCTGGCTGAGCCTAAGCCCCGAACACCACACATACGCACTGGCACACAGTTCCATCTCCATTCTCTGAGCCCAGGACTTGGTAGGTTAAGAAGATTTATGGAGATTATAGTAAACTACCGGTGTGCACCTTGGGAAATTAAAGCTTTAGTCTGAAGCAGGAAGAAGGGTATCTATATAATATAAATGGTAAAATTAGCCTTTCTCACAACCCCAGTTCTGCCTCTCAGGTGTCCTCCTCACAGTGCCAATTACATGTAAAATATGCTTCTGAAAGGGCTGAGCTGCAACCATGTCATTTGTGTGTCCCAAGTGGCACCCTATACCTTTTACATTGCACTTCTTCCCTATGGGGCCTGGTAAAAAGTAGAGCAATATAAGGGAATAAGGTGCCATTTGGGACAAACCCTAGCCTCCCTCTGTACCTAGAGACTCCTGGCCATTCATTCATTCATTCCAGATTGAAGAGAGAACAGGAAGGTTCAGCACTTCAGAACCTCAGGGCGAATATTAATCATGTGGTGGAGTGTTGCTAGCCCGAGTACCAATCTCATTAGCTAACATTCCACTCCTTGTTATTGCCAAAGAGGACCCTGTTGGAGCGAACAAAACAAAACAGGCACCGCAGATGTTGTGTTGGTTCTACTGAATGCTGACACAGGGCACACACATCAGGCCCAGTAATATGCTTTGTTGAATAATGCATCCTTCCGATGGCCGGCTCGCCTGGGCAATGAAGAATAAAACATGTGTGTGAATTAGAGTAGGACACTGATGTATTAGAACATAAACATACCTCCATTTATACAGTGTGTGTGTGTGTGTGTGTGTGTGTGTGTGTGTCTCAAATCAAAGTATATTGTCGCAAAGCACATGCAGATGTTAGCGCAGGTGCAGCGAAATGCTAAGTACGGAGGGAGGCTTGTGTGTGTGTGTGTGTGTGTGTGGATATATGGATCCATCCTCTCATTCCTCTGCTCTGCTACAGTCCTACACACAACTGGCTAACAGTTTGCACATTGATTCATCAGCAGTTTGTAAATAAATATTCTAGACTTTTTCCTATCTTGCAGTTATTCTCTCCGTGTGAGAATCCCTGCAGTGAAAATCCCTGAAACACTGCAGGGACACTCACACGGAGGGAATAACTACATTAAATGGAATCTGTGTCTTTAATATCAAACATCTTTGGAAATTAGATTCCAGTACAAAAACTCACACTCTACTAAACCTTTATAGCGTTTCATTCACACTATCAAAGCTTCAGCCCTAACAAGCTGGCTGGGTATGTTGAGGCCAGGTTTGAGGTCAACGCCATTTCAATTCAGGAAGAAGAAGCAGAAAGAAAGACAATGTCTGTCATTTTCAGTTTGCTCGCCTATCTGTGCACCTTGGTTGAAAAGCAAGCTAGGGAAAATACTACTAGAGTATTGATTTACAAAGTGATGATGAATCAGTGTGTAAACTGTTAGCCGGTTGTGTTTAGGACTGTAGTAGTCAGAGCAGAGGAATGAGAGGATGGATCCATATATTGATCTGTATGCACGCACACACATACTATCCATTAGGAACTATATATGTCGTGCTGAGAGAGGAGGCACAGTGCATTACTGAAGACACATACATACACCCCCGGTCTTAATTTGCACTATTTTTTACATTGTAGAATAAATGTGAAGACATCAAAACTATGACATAACACATATGGAATCATGTAGTAACCAAAAAAGTGTTAAACAAATCAAAATATATTTTATAATTCAAATAGCCACCTTGCCTTGGTAACAGACATCTCAAAATCAACTGTTCAGAGGAGACTGTGTGAATCAGGCCTTCATGGTCGAATTGCTGTAAAGAAACCACTACTAAAGGACACCAATAAGAAGAAGAGAGTCGCTTGGTCCAAGAAACCCGAGCAATGGACATTAGACCGGTGGAATTTTGTCCTTTGGTCCAAATTTGAGATTTTTAGTTCCAACCTCAACCAAATTTAGATGGTTTGGGATGAGTTGGACAGTAGAAGGAAAAGCAGTCAACAAGTGCTCAGCATATGTGGGAACTCCTTCAAGACTGATAGAAAAGCATTTCAGGTGAAGCTGGTTGAGAGAATGCCAAGTGTGCAACGCTGTCACCAAGGCAAAGGGTGGCAATTTGAAGAATCTCAAATATATTTTTAATTGTTTAACACTTTTTTTGGTTACTACATGATTCAAATGTGTTATGTCATAGTTTTGATGTCTTCACTATTATAATAAAGAAAAAATATTACTTGAATGAGTAATATTCTAAACTTTTGACCGGGGGTGTACATGCACACATACAATTTAAGTCGGAAGTTCACATACACCTTAGCCAAATACATTTAAACTCAGTTTTTTACAATTCCTGACATTTAATCCTAGTAAAAATTCCCTATCTTAGGTCAGTTAGGATCACCACTTCATTTTAAGAATGTGAAATGTCAGAATAATAGTAGAGAGAATGATTTATTTCAGCTTGTATTTCTTTCATCACATTCCCAGTGGGTCAGAAGTTTACATACACACATTTGGTAGCACTGCCTTTAAATTGTTTAACGTGGGTCAAACGTTTCGGGTAGCCTTCAACTAGCTTCCCACAATAAGTTGGGTGAATTTTCCCATTCCTCCTGACAGAACTGGTGTAACTGAGTCAGGTTTGTAGGCCTCCTTGATCGCACCAGCTTTTTCAGTTCTGCCCACAAATCTTCTATAGGATTGAGGTCAGGGCTTTGTGATGGCCACTCCAATACCTTGACTTTGTTGTACTTGAGCCATTTTGCCACAATTTTGGAAGTATGCTTGGGGGCATTCCTCATGATGCCATCTATTTTGTGAAGTTCACCAGTCCCTCCTGCAGCAAAGCACCCCCACAACATGATGCTGCCACCCCCGTGCTTCAGGGTTGGGATGGTGTTCTTCAGCTTGCAAGCCTCCCCCCTTTTCCCTCCAAACATATCGATGGTCATTATGGCCAAACAGTTCTATTTTCATCAGACCAGAGGACATTTCTCCAAAAAGTACAATCTTTGTCCCCATGTGCAGTTGCAAACCATAGTCTGGCTTTTTTCATGGCAGTTTTGGAGCAGTGGCTTCTTCCTTGCAGAGCGGCCTTTCAGTTATGTCGATAGAGGACTCATTTTACTGTGGATATAGATACTTTTGTACCCGTTTCCTCCAGCATCTTCACAAGGTCCTTTTCTGTTGTTCTGGGATTGATTTGCACTTTTCGCACCAAAGTATGTGCATCTCTAAGAGACAGAACACGTCTCCTTCCTGAGCGGTATGATGGCTGCGTGATCCCAAGGTGTTTATACTTGCGTACTTTTGTTTGTACAGATGAACGTGGTACCCTCAGGCGTTTGGAAATTCCTCCCAAGGATGAACCAGACTTGTGGAGGTCTACACATTTTTTTTCTGAGGTCTTGGCTGATTTCTTTAGATTTTCCTAAGATGTCAAGCAAAGAGGCACTGAGTTTGAAGGTAGGCCTTGAAATACATCCACAGGTACACCTCCAATTGACTCAAATGATGTCAATTAGCCTATCAGAAGCTTCTAAAGCCATGACATCATTTTCTGGAATTTTCCAAGCTGTTTAAAGGCACAGTCAACTTAGTGTATGTAAACTTCTGACCCAATGGAATTGTCATATAGTGAATTATAAGTGAAATAATCTGTCTGTAAACAATTGTTGGAAGAATTACTTGTGTCATGCACAAAGTAGATGTCCTAACCGACTTGCCAAAACTATAGTTTGTAAACACGAACTCTGTGGAGTGGTTGAAGAATTAGTTTTAAATCACTTCAACCTAAGTGTATGTAAATTTCCGATTTCAACTGTACACACACACACACACACACACACACACACACACAGGGTCAGTGCGTTGGCAGGGGGGGGGCAAACAAACACTAACAGTTGCCGCCCTCACACACAAAATACATTCACCTCCTTATCCCCACGTTCATACAGTGATGGGTCACAGTGAGTGAATCTGGCACCCTGGCCTGCTATAGAAGTAATGTTGTATCTATCATTGCCTGCTATAGGTGTACTGTATCTGACTACCAGCAGCCTGTCATGGATGCCCGAGCAGCCAATCCATTCATCCATTAATCAAACAGACAGCATCACCATACAGACACTCAGTCAGAGGATTCACTATCAACGCTGATCTAGGCTGACTCATCATTACTCTCTCAGTTTCCTGGTGAAATTAAATAAAACACTGCGTCGACAAATCTTGAGTAGTAGTCTCTAGATTAAAGATTTACCAGTAGAGTAAGCCTGTTGGCGTCGTTTGGAAATCAAAAAATGTTCAGTAGTGGTAGGCAAACCTAGGTTCAAATACTATTTGGAGTATTTGTTTTAATACTTTGAGTGTTTGCTTTAGCCTGCCTGGCCTGCTAGAATGGCAGGGTTTGCACTTTTTCTATTGTTCTATTGGTTAATTGAGGCAAGCAAGCTTAATCTAGTCCAGCTGAAGTATTTGAACACAGGTGTAGAAAAGTCCCATTTTCCAGTTGTGGAACTCCGGTCCAGTTAAATGAGGGCTGCTAGTGTCACTGCCTCATCACAGAGTATACTGGAGCAGAGAGAAGGCTTTAGTGCTCTAATATAAGGAGCACGACCACACCATCACATAAAATAGGTATATCTGTTGCCTAAGGACAGCCACTGGGCTCCATAACTACAACAGAATGCAGCTACAGATTACAGTCGACATACGTAATTTGATTCATTTTTCTTAAACTAACAGAGGAATCAACGCCTAAAGATTTAGAACTATAAGTAGTTAAGGTAACTCTTTATTTGAAGGGTACCTACTTAATAATCCATTCATAACCTATATATAACACATTCATAAGAAGTGCATTAATGAAGTGTTTGTTTTGAGACGTTCTGCTGTGAGAACAAGCTCTGGCAGAGTTGGGTGTGGTCTGTTTCAAGTGATTAAACAGATCCTGTTTGAGGCTCATTGCGCGCCTAATGAGACAGAGGAAGTATATTACCCATTCAGTTCTCTCCCTCTCTCTGCAACTCATTTAGTTTACATCCCTCCTCCCATCATCCCCTCCCCACACACACAAATTAAACGTGTTGAAGTTGAAGCCCCCTTAATATTCAAACTGCTCCCTAAATGTTCCAACTACCAACAGCCAGTTGGTACTACCCATCTACTCTCTCGCTTTCTCTGGTCTCTGTCCCTCTCCCCCTCTCCCTCGCTCTCCCTCGCCCTCCCTCTCCCTCCCTCTCCCTCCCTCACCCTCTTTCTCTTTATGGGCCTTTTGCCCAGGGGCCACTTAAGACAGCCCAATTAACTGTTGCTTCGCAAATCACACCTGGCATTTTCTGCCAAGCATTTTTGTTATTCAGAAATTCCTGATTCAATTTAGATAGCGAGCCAATTGGAGTGCCTAGACTAACGCATGAGGGCAATGTAACAAATCTAGATATGCTAAAATAACCATTGCCAATATCAACATATACAAGAACAGTTATCCCATTCAAATGAGCAGTACACATCTTGTTTCATAAACATATTTCTGCATCCCATCTTTTCTAATTTGAATGGAAAATTCAATGTATTAAAACCAAACATTCCCACATGTGGTCCCAAGCCAGTCTACCTTTACAGGTAATGTGCGCAAATACTGTATAGTCACCCTATTTTAATGGGATTCTCAGCCTGACTCCGGCCTGGAAATCTAAATAAATATAACCATGAAACCCAATATAAAACACACACACACTGATGTTAATATAGAAAAAAAAAAGAGGGGTAGGTTCTCTACCTTTGAGCGTGTTCACACAAATATATCCCCTAGCTACATAACTACACTATCGCTCTGGCAGAAAATAAAATACACAATTCAATAAATTATATTTACTATCTAGCTAGTAACCGTTCATTGTTTCTCACATGCGTACACACCAAGCACATACATACAGGTTTGTTTTACTATCCGTGTGGGGATCAAACAATTGATTCACATTCAAAATACTAATTTTCCCTAACCCCTCATCTAACCCTAAACCTAACCTTAACTGTATCCCTATCTCCTAAGCCCCTTGTGGGGACCGGCGAAATGTCCCCACTTGTCCATGTTTTACTATCCTTGTGAGAACTTCTGGTCCCCACAAACATGGTAAAACCCAAACACACACACCTTTATCTCTCTGTATGCATATACAACTAAAACAGATCAAGCATAATGGATACAGGCAGACTTGGCAGTTCTTAACCCATAAGAGTCCTGTGTAAGTCTGTCATCAAGTCAAAGAGTGGCTACTTTGAAGAATCTCAAATATAAAATAGATTTTAATTTGTTTTTGGCTACTACATGATTCCATGTGTTTTTTTCATAATGTTGATGTCTTCACTATTATTCTACAATGTAGAAAATTGTAAAAGTAATGAAAAACCCTGGAATGAGTAGGCGTGTCCAAACGTTTGACTGGTACCAGGGGACCTTCAGACGAGTCTTGTGAGGCCTGTGGGCGTCCTAGAGAAAAACAACCAAGGGGTCAAAGGGGTCAGAGCGGTCATATTAGTATGTAGCCAAAACGGTTTGGGCACTACAGACAGAAGCTGGCAGATCGGCTGTACAGACTTCAGATGAGTCCCAAGACGCTAGTGGGGGTCGTAGAGCCAAACAGAGAACACCAACGTGTTCGTGAGAGTCTCAACCGTTCGGACACTACAGCCGATTTTGTGAGAAGACCGATTTTAGGGATGTCTCATGGTCTGACAACCACCACTCTAGCTCAGTCATCTTTTACCGCAATCTACGTTACAAAAATGTCCTGTTTTATTGCTCAGCATCAATCTGCTTAATAGAACATTACATTTAAATAAAATTTATTTAACCTATATTTAAATAGTCAATTAAGAACAAATTCTTAAAGAGAGCACAGCTAGGAAATAGACATCGATATTATTCTAAGGGTCTCTGCAGTATTGGAGGTACACAAACACACACAAACACACACAAACGCAGCGCACTGCAGAATGTTAATAACTGGGGGGGGGGGGGGGACCATCACGCTGATTTCTGACTCTCTTTCTACCTAATTGATAGTACATTTGGGACTACTCTCAGCTGTATAAAACATTACCTGTGTTGATTCTGCCCCCCAGGAGGCCTTTTCACGTTTTCTAAACCTCCTTTTAACATTCTATGCATGTGTTGTTTTGCTCCGATGTAATGTCCCCTGTAGACAGGCCATGTTCAATAAAAACGTTTTAGTTAAAGGGGTAAAAAAAAAAATCTCTGGTGACAGACTGTTTAACGTAAATGTTCATGTCCGTCTACCGGCTCCACTTGATTTGGTTCTGGGCTCTGAGATGAACGGCGGTTAAGAGAAAGGCGTGATGTGCAGGGAGACTGATGAGACCAAGGCTGAGGAAATCTCTTAGGCACTGAAAGCTTGGATTCTTAGATAATTGAGACAGCGGCATAAAACTAAAAGTTAGAGTCGTTGCCTTTTTTCTGCAATGAAGCAAAACTGAAAACTAAAATAAGAACTGGATTTGTTAGAAAGGAAACAAAACTCATGTTGTGTCAGCAGCCTATAAAATAATAATAATAAACACGGTGGAGGAAAGGGAGGGAGGGAGGGAGGGAGGGAGGGAGGGAGGGAGGGAGGGAGGGAGGGAGGGAGGGAGGGAGGGAGGGTTGGTGTGAGGGAGGGAGGAAGGGAGGGAGGGAGGGCCCTGCATGACAGCAGGGTGGTTTTGATCGGTTCAGTGTTCCTTATTAAAAGCTGTAGCCACAGAAATAAACCCATCCCAGCGTGGAGGAACATGCCTTCAGACTCACAGAGAGTGAGAAAAAGCGCAACAGAGAGAGAAAGGTACGTGACCGACTCAGCGACACCATACAGAGGATATTTCTGAACCAATCCCTCAAGCTCTACTGGTACTCTAGTCTCTGGATTTAATGAGCTTAAGAATGACATTTTGACAACAACTTATATATGGCCCAAGCAAAATTAAAGACTTTTCTGTTTCAAACCCACGCCTACACAACTAACCAAACGCCACGCTTCACAATACATCACATATACATCTCTACAGAGCTTTTCATGACATTGCTGCTCCAATATTCAGCCAAATGTTGCATGTGTTTCATGGTAACATGTTTGAGATCACATAAAACAATGTATCGGTGACAGGATGCAAAAAGCTGTCGTTTCTCATCCCCCAAAGATTTCCTGTCAGGGTACGAGTAGGAGGAGTGACTCATATCGTAGCCTTGGGATGTGGTGCGTTCCTTTGGACCTGAGTGACGAATCCCTCTTTCAGTTTGGGAATTCATTAGAGAAGCATATTCATCCAAAATTGGGGGCCTGTTATGATAATACTAGTCGTTTACATGGGTGGTCTGACAGGAGAGTGGGCACAATGAAACACAAGCAAAGGGAGAGAGAGAGCGAGAGAAAGCCTGACAGGAGAAGAGTAGGGGCAGGAAGCCACAACGAAATTAAAACAATGAATTAAAGATAACACTGAAAGCACTTTATCTATTGAATAGATATTTAAAAAGTATTTGTTGCTATTTTTTCCGTCTCCACTTGTTTGTTTGTTCCCCGGTGACGAAGTGAATGTCAATCCTGTTAGTCTGGGAGCGGAGATATTATACTGATAAATCAGGCGTGGGAGGAGACGACGTTATCCTACAACTCAGTGTCCCTGATGTTTTAAACACACACACACACACACACACACACACACACACACACACACACACACACACACACACACACACACACACACACAGTAACGATTCACAGTTCAATATAGCCTGCATGACGAAAGAACAAGCTGTAAGGAAAGTAATTAGGAATGACGGGCAAATTATTGAACCTAAAAGACAAGGCCTTCAGACTCCAGCACAGTACCTGAGCACAGATGACATCACACTAAGACAGGACACAGCTACACTCAAAAGGGAGTCTACAATGAACCAACAGTGGAATGGATTTCAGTCACATTGAAAAATGGGATAACAATTCAAACAGCAGAGTCCATCTGATTTGGCACTGTATCAGAGAGAGTTCACACTCCTTGGATTCTGTGAGGAGCCAGAGTAGAACTCATCCTGAAAAGCCATCTGTCATGATCATGACAGGCAGATGTCTGGCAAAACAGGAGTTTTTACGTTTTTAAGGATGCAGAGAAATGTTTAACAAGTGAATGTTTAGGAACAAAAGAGAGAGAGATAGCAGAGAGAGAAAGGCAAGGAGCTCCTGGTTTAATTATGGAATTAGTCGAGCGTGTATAGAGGATGAATTTACGCCATCACGTTATTTCGAGACTTTTTTTTTTTTACAATGAAAATATTAGCAGGCCTAAAACTGTTTTACTTTGACACAGCCACTTCAGTAGGTGTGTGCATGCGTGCGCGTGTGGTGCCCACCTATCTTGTTGTTGCGCTCCTCTCCTCTGGTGTGCAGGATGATGGGAGAATAGATGAAGGGACTCTTAGTGGATATATTGTTTTCCAGAAGGCCTTTCTGTTTGTGGGGTCGCAGGCTGACAGGCAGGTCCAGCAGCTTCACTGATCTGTAGACGGGGAGAACCAATCAAAATCAATCAAATGTATTTATAAAGGCCTTTTTACAGCAGCAGTTGTTACAAAGTGCTTTACAGATACCCAGTCTAAAACCCCAAAGAGCAGGCAATGCAGATGCAGAAGCACAGTGACATGGAAAAACTCCCTAAAAAGGCAGGAACCTAGGAAGAAAACCTAGCCAGTCCTCTTCTGGCTGTGCCGGGTGGAGATTTAAGAGTACATGTGGCCATTAAGGCCAGATCGTTTGTCAAGACATTAGTCAAGGGATGGGAGATGGAGAAGGAGCGAAGGAGGCAGAGAGAAAGATAAACAGTTTTATCTCAACAACCATGTCCATTAAAGGTCCTGAGAGAGAAAATTAGATGGATTTTGGCATGGTGACCTGAGCCAAACACAGACAACTGTGCCAATCAGATGGCAGCAAAACATAAATCCAGTAGATTCTAGCCCAGGCCATTTAATGAGCAAAGCACTGTCGGTGTGAATTGGAGCTGGTGGGCACATCA
The DNA here is from genome assembly GCA_023634145.1 of Thymallus thymallus. Taxonomy (NCBI): domain Eukaryota; kingdom Metazoa; phylum Chordata; class Actinopteri; order Salmoniformes; family Salmonidae; genus Thymallus; species Thymallus thymallus. The sequence continues at coordinate 16,784,812 of CM042396.1, read as the reverse complement.
CTTATCACCTCTGAGTAGCCAAACTGTACAGACGGTCCACCATCTCTCCTGGTTCTACTAATGGCCCTGCCACCACATAAAGAGGGGGAGATGGATACGGAGAAGAAGATAGAAAGAGAGAGAAAGTGGATAGAAAAAACAAGTGGGCAGCATTCTGAGTGGTGTTCTGAGTGCTCTTACTGTAACCTAAACACTTGGCTGCCTTTTAAAGTACAATTGTCTTCTCAAAAGTGATGAGAGATTAGTGCTTTTTGAGGTCGATTCAGTTTCGGTTCGATTATAAAAAAAATGTGCACGGTTTTCGAAATTTGATTATTTGGGTTGAATGCTGTAACACAGAATAAAATAATTAATAAAACCCCATGGAGATATTGACTGCCCATTACTGATTATCACTTATTAACCATTGTTTATTCACATACTTCAATAAAATATTTCAGTTGTGTATATTACATTTGTTTGATGACTATTATTTTATTCCAAGTCATCTTATCTTTATAAAGCTGCTGCCTGTGCTGTCTGACAAATCACAATCTTGTAGTTCTTCAAAGTAAATAAGGCATACTTTTATGACTGCTGAATACCAACTACCAATCCCTTAGATCATGTATTTTCAGGTAGAGATCCATCGCGAAGCAACAGCTGTTCTCTATATCCACTCACGATCACACATTCTTGTCAGAAACACACCGGACAAGTAGATGTGCAATGGATTATGGTTATTGTAGTTAATTACCGAGTTTTATGCGTTAGAAACTACAACTCCCTACTAAATTGCACAGTTTAGGCTGGATCTGATTTATCTGTACAGGAACTGTATAATGCACTACTTCTCAATGACTAACCTGGCTAAAATAAATTCACTTGAAATGCATCTATTAAGAATTGCCAACTCAATTAACCAACTTCTTCGACCAAAAAACACAAAGTTTAAACTCTTTTCAACAGTCATGCATGGACCATTACACAGGTTGTTGAAAAAGCAACAGAGCCTCCAGACTAGCCAAGCCTATTCAACAGAGCCTCCAGACTAGCCAAGCCTATTCAACAGAGCCTCCAGACTAGCCAAGCCTATTCAACAGAGCCTCCAGACTATCCAAGCCTATTCAACAGAGCCTCCAGACTAGCCAAGCCTATTCAACAGAGCCTCCAGACTAGCCAAGCCTATTCAACAGAGCCTCCAGACTAGCCAAACCTTTTCAACAGAGCCTCCAGACCAGCCAAGCCTATTCAACAGAGCCTCCAGACTAGCCAAGCCAGGCCTATTTAACAGTGGTGTCATTTCTGTTATACAACTGACTTTTACTGAAACGTAAACAAGTCATATTCCACCATAAATACATTTACAAGTAGATGCTTTTGTAAATCAGTGTCATGTAAAATGTGCACTTAGACCTTAAACAGCTAAATAACTCTTGTATTCTGGCCAGGGGGGAGGAGGGAGGAGAATTGCTACATTTCAATCATTACACCATCGTCAGAATTACCTGACATTGCTGAGCGTGTAGAAATATTAGCTATTAATTAATCACGCCACTCAGAGTAGCAGTTACTCGATGCTAAAACAGTGTCGTAACTATGAGGAGCTCATTGGTACATTGATTAGATCAATCAGAATACGACGTTCAGACACCAGGGTTGTGTTCATTAGGGCACACCGTAGCAAAACGTTTTGAAAAGGAAAACGAAAACAAGCGTTTCTTATTGGACAAGGTCAGATTATTACGAGCCCCATTTCGCTCAGTTTCAGAGTATTTTCTTCCATTCGTGCTTAATACACACGACTCAGACCACTCACCACCTTTGACTGACTCACCTGACAAATGTTGCTGATAAACGGCTTTAAAAATATGATTGACAAACTGACGTACCTGATGATGGGTAACTTGCTTAAGGGTACAGGGGGCAGTTTGAGTCCATCAGGCAGGGTAATAACCTCCATTCCTCCTGGACATTTAGACGTGTAGTTCTCAAGACTCTGAGTCACCTCCTTCTTCTCTGTGGAGCGGGGAAAGAAGGGACAAGGGTTAGAAATGTAGAGCCCATTACTGATGGTAAGTCGGACCATTTGAGGTGACCAGGAAAAACTATTTCTACAAAGACAATTTCTGCTTTTACACAGTGTACGCCATAGTGTATAAAGCACATATTATTTGGCACCGATTTGATAGAGCCAGGAGTTTTATCCAGTGGTCTCTCGCTATAACTATTGCTCCTAATCTAAGCAGATTACACGGCCCTGACAATTTAATTGAGCATAACAACACAAATAACCCAACTCCAGCCCAGCCCTCTCTCTAGCCCTGTCCCTCCTCCCTATCCTACAGGTTTTAAAGACCTGTGTGAGTTTTATAGCTGGATCAATAAATATGTTTACGACCATGCTGTATCATCACTCTCAGCCTCGCTGCTTTAGTTGAAAACAAACATGTCTCTATGAGTTACTCTGTTGGCTGGGCCTCACACCACAGGGGGGCTGAGAGAGAGAGCGATATATACTCCAGTCAAGCTCCTAGATAGGCTACTTCTCAGTTCCCCACTACATACCCCTGCTTGGACAGCCACAAAATAACACATTACGAGCCAGAGCAACAGAGCAGCACAGACAGACTGACAGAACATACTGTGGTCCAGATCAGGACGACCAGGCAAACATGTCCTTCAGTAGTTTGGATCTGACAGACCGAAGAGCAGAGCATTTCTAGTTTCAGGAAACGGAAAGGAACATCACCAAGATAAAAGCTTTTTCAGAGTCAGAGTGCCATTATTGAAAATGTTTCTACCAAGCTGCTACGAAGCACAATCTTGTAACTTAAAAAGTATGGAGGAAACCTGGCACCATCCCTACAGTAAAGCATGGTAGTGGCAGAATCATGCTGTTGGGATGTTTTTCAGTGGCACGGACTGGAAGACTAGTTAGGATCGAGGAAACATAAACGGAGCAAGAGAGATCCTTGAGCGATCAGGACCTCAGACTGGGGCGGAGGACAAGGACACTAAGCACACAGCCAAGACAAAGCAGGAGTGGCTTCGGGACAAGTCTCTGAATGTCCTTGAGTGGCCCAGCCAGAGCCCGGACTTGAAGCCGATCTAACATACAGCGGGTGAAATAAGTATTGAACACTTCACCATTTTTCTCAGTAAATATATTTCCAAAGGTGCTATTGACATGAAATTTTCACCAGATGTTGGTAACAACCCAAGTAATCCATACATAGAAACCAAAACAAATAAGTTCAGAAATTAAGTTATGTGCAATAATGTGAAATGACACAGGGAAAAAGTATTGAACACACTTACTGATATTTATTTAATACTTTGTACAAAAGCCTTTGTTGGTAATGACAGCTTCAAGACACTCCTGTATGGAGAAACTAGTCGCATGCATTGCTCTGGTGTGATTTTGGCCCATTCTTCCACACAAACAGTCTTCAATCTTGAAGGTTCCGTGCGCCTCTTCTATGAATCTTCTATTCAGTCCTTTCCATAGATTTTCAATGGGATTTAAGTCAGGTGATTGGCTGGGCCATTCTAGCAGCTTTATTTTCTTTCTATGAAACCAATTGAGAGTTTCCTTGGCTGTGTGTTTGGGATCATTGTCTTGCTGAAATGTCCACCCTCGTTTCATCTTCATCATCCTGGTAGATGGCAGCAGATTTTTGTCAAGAATGTCTCTGTAAATTTGCCCATTCATCCTTCCTTCAATTACGTGAAGTTTGCCAGTACCATTTGCTGAAAAGCAGCCCCACACCATGATGTTCCCACCTCCAAACTTCACTGTTGGTATGGTGTTTTTAGGGTGATGTGCAGTGCCATTTCTCCTCCAAACATGGAGTGTATTATGACATCCAAACAGTTCAATTTTGCTCTCATCTGACTACACTATATTCTCCCAGTATTTCACTGGCTTTTCCAAATGTTGTGCAGCAAACTTTAAACAAGCTTCAACATGCTTTTTTTCAGCAATGGAGTCTTGCATGGTGAGCGTGCATACAGGCCATGGCGGTGGAGTACATTACTTACTGTTTTCTTTGAGACAACAGTACCTGCTAATTGCAGGTCTTTTTGAAGCTCTCCACAAGTGGTCCTTGGCTCTTGGACAACTCTTCTGATTATTCTTTTCACTCCTCTGTCAGAAATCTTGCGAGGAGCACCTGGTCGAGGCAAATTTATGGTGAAATGATTGTCTTTCCACTTCCGTATTATGGCCCCAACAGTGCTCACTGGAACATTCAGAAGCTTAGAAATGTGCCTATAACCAAAGCCATCATTATGTTTTGCAACAATTAGGTTGCGAAGGTCTTGAGACAGCTCTTTGCTTTTACCCATCATGAGATGTGTCTTGTGTGACACCTTGGCAATGAGACCTTTTTGTAGGCCATCAGTTGGGACTGAAACAGCTGATATTAATTTGCACTGACAGGGGGCTGGATTGCTTTTTAATTACTGATAGTTTTCAGCTGTTGTCTTGGCTTTCCATGCCTTTTTGCACCTCCCTTTCTTCATGTGTTCAATACTTTTTCCCTGTGTCATTTCACATAACTTAATTTCTGAACTTATTTGTTTTGGTTTCTTTGTATGTATGGATTACTTGGGTTGTTACCAACATCTGGTGAACATTTCATGTCAATAGCACCTTTGGAAATATATTTACTGAGAAAAATGGTGACGTGTTCAATACTTATTTCACCCGCTGTATCTGGAGAGACCTGAAGAAGACTCGAGAATGTAATTTCTGCCAAATGTGCTTCAACAAAGTACTGAGTAAAGGGTCTGAATACTTATATAAATGCAATATTTAAAGTTTATTTTTAATAAATTAGCAATAAAAAAAAAATGTTTTTACTTTGTCATTATGCATGCTTTTCAATCGAACGCTGCCCGCACACGCCCACCGGACTATCATCACTCCTCTCGACGGATCTGACTTAGAATACGTGGACATATTATAGGCGTCTGGTTAGACTGTAAACTCTCCTTCTAGACAATCATCTCCAATCCAAAATTAAATCTAGAATCGGCTTCCTATTTCGCAAACAAAGCCTACTTCACTCATGCTGCCAAACATGCCCTTGTAAAACTGACCATCCTACCGATCCTTGACTTCGCCGATGTCATTTACAAAATAGCCTCCAACACTCTACTCAACAAATTGGATGTAGTCTATCACAGTGCCATCCGTTTTGTTACCAAAGCCCCATATACTACCTACCACTGCGACCTGTACGCTCTCGTTGGCTGGCCCTCACTACATATTCGTTGTCAAACCCACTGGCTCCAGAACATCTATAAGTCTTTATTAGGTAAATCCCTGCCTTATCTCAGCTCGCTGGTCACCATAGCAACACCCACCCGTAGCATGCGCTCCAGCAGGTATATTACACTGGTCACCCCCAAAGCCAACACCTCCTTTGGCCGCCATTCCTTCCAGTTCTCTGCTGCCAATGACTGGAACGAATTGCAAAAATCCTTGAAGCTGGAGGTTCCCATCTCCCTCACTAACTTTAAGCATCAGCTGTCAGAGCTGCTTATCGATCACTACACCTATATAGAGCCCTTCTGTAAATAGCCCACCCTACTACCTCATCCCCATATTTATTATTTTCGCTCATTTGCACTCCAGTATCTTTATTTGGACATCATCATTTGCACATCTATCATGTTAATGCTAATTGTAATTTATTTTGCCACTATGGCCTATTTATTGTCCTACCTTCCTAACCTTACTACATTTGCACACACTACATAGATTCTCTATTGTGTTATTGACAGAACGTTTGTTTGTTTATTCCCATGTGTAACTCTGGCCTACCTGGTTAAATAAAGGTGAAATAAAAAAAATAATAAAATACAATTATGGGGTACTGTGTGTAGATTGATGAAAACAACTAAAAAATGTAATCCATTTCAGAATAAGTCTGTAACCTAACAAAATGTGGAAAAAGTAAAGGGTTCTGAATACTTTCCGAAGGCACTGTAAAACAACCTGGAAGTAGAAATGGACTTACGGAAGGCTTTGAGAATTGTTGCTGATGGTACATTTCTACCATAGCGGTCATGGTGGATGGTTACCTGCCTGCCTGTATCTCCCCCTGCCGGCCTGTCTACCGGTCTCCCTGCCTGCCTGTATCTCCCCCTGCCGGCCTGTCTACCGGTCTCCCTGCCTGCCTGCATCTCCCCCTGCCGGCCTGTCTACCGGTCTCCCTGCCTGCCTACTTGTCTGCTTACCAGTCTTTCGGTCTTCCTCCCTGCCTGTTTACATGCCTGTCATGTACAATTTAAACGTATTCCTAAACCTACATGGAGTCTGTCTGTCGATACTTTTCAATTTAGTAAATAGTATTTGGAAGCCCAAGTAACAAAGTCTAACATGGAGAGTTGAAGGACAGACCCAGATGAACAAAACTCTGTATTGATTCTCATTTTGGGATGATGGGAGGTAAACACTATCTTTGAAGAGCTCACTGCAGCATTACACAAACAGCTCTCTTTAACTGCCACTCTCTCTCTCCGTCTCTCTCTTACAGTCTTTCTTTCACTTCTGCGACCCCACCTTCACTGCCTCCTCCCCTTTACTGCTCACATTGAGTAATGAACCACTGCAGTAAACAGGTAGCGAGGAGAGTCAATTCATCCTGGCATTTACTGGGCTCAGTGACACAGACTCCGTAACAGAGGAAACAACTCATCTTCCCAGAGACTTAACGATAGAACAGTTTTCCACCAAAAACACAGAGCACTGAACAAAGAACTTTAATTAGGTCTGAATTGGTGAATAGAGGACTATTTTAAACTTAGGTTAATATATTATTTAGTATGAGACCGCATAAATCAACTCAAGGAAAACAAGGCAAAACCGATTCAACTCATGAATTCTACATTCATACTTCCACATTCATTCTTACATAACTGGTTCAACGGTCTTAAAAACTTTGAATGGCACCAATATGACTCGCTTTCATTTCTTTGTTCCTCTGCTCATTTTGAAGAGAAACCCCTATATTTTCACGCAGAACAGCAGCAGCAGATCAGTAGCCTATGGTGTGGTACTGTAGAGGACCCCTGGTGAAGACTTTGAAATGTTTTAACATCCTTTGTGAGGCCTCTTAACTGACTCAGACTCTAGGGTGAGAGAGAGAGAGAGAAGAGAGACTGGGACTTCAAATACATCCTGACAGTAGGAACAGTCTCAATAAAACAGAGGGAGATTCTGCCAACTGTCACTGAAGATGATGGACTGCCCTGCCGTGTGATGGAAAGTGCTGACAGAATACAAAATGAAATGAATATCAAATTAATAACGATTTTTTATTTTTATTACCGTTTGAGGCAAGAATGTTTACAGGAAGTCAACTGCAATGGCATCTGCATATTGTGGGCAAAAACCATAGCCTAATCTTATACACTGCTAACCAGACTACTGTACTCAATGTAATGTGGGTGGGAGACTGGCAAAAAGTGAGACTTTTTGAGAGTCTGGAATGAGTGTGGCCATTTTAAGAGACTGAGGATCTAGGGAAATCAAGAGGGAGTCTGAGTGATGGGCTTTCAAGCAACTCCGTCGACAAGTTCAGTTCATAATGTTGATGTATACTTCAGTTCACACTAAAATAACAAGGAACTTGAATACTTTAAGTTACTGTTAAGTACTACTCAGACATACCAAACAAAAATATAAAACGCAACATGGAACAATTTCAATGATTACAGTTCAGAGTTACAGTTCATAAGGAAATAAATTCAGCGGCCCACCCACTTGGGAGAAAGGTGCATCCACTGGGGACTCAGGCCCAGCCAATCAGAATGAGTTTTTCCCCTGTCTTTATTGCAGACAGAAATACTCCTCAGCACCCCCCATCCTCCTCCTCAGACGATCCCGCAGCTGAAAAAGACGGATGTGGCGGTCCTGGGCTGAAGTGTGTACACGTAGCCTTCATAGCCTTTTATTTTCCCCAGCAGAAGGTGCACCTCTGTAATGATCATGCTGTTTAATCAGCTTCTTGATTAAAAGACTAGCTTGGCAAATGAGAAATGCTCACTAACAGGTATATAAACAATTTTGTGCAAATGTGAGAGAAATAAGCATTTTGTGCTTTCTGGGATATTTCAGCTCATGTTGCATTTCAAATTTTGTTCAATTTAGAATTTTGTTCTATTACCAATATATTGGGGGCTCCCAAGTGGTGCAGTGGTCTAAGACACCGCATCTCAGTGCTAGAGGAGTCACTCCAGACAACCTGGTTCAATTCCAGGCTGTGATTGGGGTCCCATAAAGCGGAGCAGAAATGGCTCAGCGTCGTCCTGACTTGCATAGTAAAATAAAGGTTACATTTAAAAAAAAAGTAAAATAAATAAATTCCAACTCCTAAGATGATTTAACTGCCTCCAAATCACACTAGGTTCAAATCATATCAAATGGTATTCATCACACGCGCCGAATACAACCAGTGTTGACTTAAAATGAAATAGTTACGAACCTTTCCATACGATGTAGTAAAAAAAATCATAGTAAAACATTTTTATTGTAACTAACACAAGAGGAATAAAACAAAATACACAAGACAGGAGCTACAGTTTAAGTCGGAAGGTTACATACACCTTAGCCAAATACATTTAAACTCAGTTTTTCACAATTCCTGACATTTAATCCGGTTTTAGGCCACTTTAATTTAAGAATGTGAAATGTCAGAATAATAATATTAGAGAGAATTATTTATTTCAGCTTTTATTTCTTTCTTCACATTCCCAGTGGGTCAGAAGTTTGCATACACTCAATCAGTATTTGGTAGTGTTGCCTTTAAATTGTTTAACTTGGGTCAAATGTTTCGGGTAGCCTTCCACAAGCGTCACACAATAAGTTGGGTGAATTTTGGCCCAGTCCTCCTGACAGAACTGGTGTAACTGAGTCAGGTTTGTAGGTCTCCTTGCTTGCACACGCTTTTCAGTTCTGCCCACAAATGTTCTATAGGATTGAGGTCAGGGATTTGCGATGGCTACTCCAATACCTTGACTTTGTTGCCCTTAAGCCATTTTGGAAGTATGCTTGAGGTCATTGTCCATTTGGAAGACCCATTTGCGAACAAGTTTTAACTTCCTGACTGATGTCTTGAGATGTTGCTTCAATATATCCACATCATTTTCCTTCCTCATGATGCCATCTATTTTGTGAAATGCACCAGACCCTCCTGCAGCAAAGCACCCCCACAACATGATGCTGCCACCCCCGTGCTTCACGGTTGGGATGGTGTTCTTCGGCTTGCAAGCCTCACCCTTTTTCCTCAAAACATAACGATGGCATGTTCTATTTTTGTTTCATCAGACCAGAGGATATTTCTCCCAAAAGTACGATCTTTGTCCCCATGTGCAATTGCAAACCGTAGTCTGGCTTTTTTATGGCGGTTTTGGAGCAGTGGCTTCTTCCTTGCTAATCAGCCTTTCAGGTTATGTCGATATAGGACTCGTTTTACTGTGGTCCTTTGATGTTATTCTGGGATTGATTTTCACTTTCGCACCAAAGTACATTCATCTCTAGGAGACAGAACGTGTCTCCGTCCTGAGCGATATGACGGCTGCGTGGTCCCATGGTGTTTATACTTGCGTATTATTGTTTGTATAGATGAATGTGGTACCTTCAGGCGTTTGGAAATTGCTCCCAAGGATGAACCAGACTTGTGGAGGTCTACAATTTTTATTCTGAGGTCTTGGCTGATTTCTTTTTCCCATGATGTCGAGCAAAGAGGCACTGAATCTGAAGGTAGGGCTTGAAATACATCCACAGGTACACCTTCACTTGACTCAAATGATGTCAATTAGCCTATCAGAAGCTTCTAAAGACATGACATCCTTTTCTGGAATTTTCCAAGCTGTTTAAAGGCACAGTCATCTTAGTGTATGTAAACTTCTGACCCACTGGAATTGTGATATAGTGAATTATAAGTGAAATAATCTGTCTGTAAAAAATTGTTGGAAGAATTACTTCTGTCATGCACAAAGTAGACGTCCTCACAGACTTGCCAAAACTATAGTTTTTAATTAATTCAATCTAAGTGTATGTAAACTTCCGACTTCAACTGTATATACAGGGAGTACCAGCACCAGATCAATGTGGAGCTATATACAGGGAGTACCAGATCAATGGTGTGTGTGTGTGTGTGTGTGTGTGTGTGTGTGTGTGTGTGTGTGTGTGTGCGCGCATGCATGCGCGCATGTATGTATGTATGTATGTATGTATGTATGTATGTTTGTATGGGTGTTTGTGTTGTTTCGGTAAACACGTGTGTATGTGTGTGCATGTACAGCGCATTCGGAATGTATTCAGACCCCTTGACTTTTTCCCCATTTTGTTAGGTTACAGCCTTATTCTAAAATGTATTAAATCTATTTTTCTCTCTTATCAATGCACACACACAATACAGTGGGGAGAACAAGTATTTGATACACTGCTGATTTTGCAGGTTTTCCTACTTACAAAGCATGTAGAGGTCTGTAATTTTTATCATAGGTACACTTCAACTGTGAGAGACGGAATCTAAAACAAAAATCCAGAAAATCACATTGTATGATTTTTAAATAATTAATTTGCATTTTATTGCATGACATAAGTATTTGATCACCTACCAACCAGTAAGAATTCCGGCTCTCACTCAATCAAACGGACTCCACACACTATCAAACAGCTGTGTAAGGACATCAGGGATAAAATTGTAGACCTGCACAAGGCTGGGATGGGCTACAGGACAATAGGCAAGCAGCTTGGTGAGAAGGCAACAACTGTTGTTACAATTATTAGAAAATGGAAGAAGTTCAAGATGATGGTCAATCTCCCTCGGTCTGGGGCACCATGCAAGATCTCACCTCGTGGGGCATCAATGATCATGAGGAAGGTGAGGGATCAGCCCAGAACTACATGGCAGGACCTGGTCAATGACCTGAAGAGAGCTGGGACCACAGTCTCAAAGAAAACCATTAGTAACACACTGCGCCGTCATGGATTAAAATCCTGCAGCGCACGCAAGGTCCCTCTGCTCAAGCCAGCGCAATGACCATCTGTATGATCCAGAGGAGGAATGGGAGAAGGTCATGTGGTCTGATGAGACAAAAATAGAGCTTTATGGTCTAAACTCCACTCGCCGTGTTTGGAGGAAGAAGAAGGATGAGTACAACCCCAAGAACACCATCCCAACCGTGAAGCATGGAGGTGGAAACATCATTCTTTGGGGATGCTTTTCTGCAAAGGGGACAGGACGACTGCACCGTATTGAGGGGAGGATGGTTGGGGCCATGTATCGCGAGATCTTGGCCAACAACTTCTTTCCCTCAGTAAGAGCATTGAAGATGGGTCATGGCTGGGTCTTCCAGCATGACAACGACCCGAAACACACAGCCAGGGCAACTAAGGAGTGGCTCCGTAAGAAGCATCTCAAGGTCCTGGAGTGGCCTAGCCAGTCTCCAGACCTGAACCCAATAGAAAATCTTTGGAGGGAGCTGAAAGTCCGTATTGCCCAGCGACAGCCCCGAAACCTGAAGGATCTGGATGGAGGAGTGGGCCAAAATCCCTGCTGCAGTGTGTGCAAACCTGGTCAAGAACTACAGGAAACGTATGATCTCTGTAATTGCAAACAAAGGTTTCTCTACCAAATATTATGTGATGTATCAAATACTTATGTCATGCAATAAAATGCAAATGAATTACTTAAAAATCATACAATGTGATTTTATGGATTTTTGTTTTAGATTCCGTCACTCACAGTTGAAGAGTACCTATGATAAAAATTACAGACTTCTACATGCTTTGTAAGTGGGAAAACCTGCAAAATCGGCAGTGTATCAAATACTTGTTCTCCCCACTGTATTACATAATAACAAAGCAAAAACAGTTTATTTTTGCAAATTTAACATCCCCACAGCATGATGTGCCACCACCATGCTTCACCGTAGGGATGGAGCCAGGTTTCCTTCAGATGTGACGCTTGGCATTCAGGACAAAGAGTTCAATCTTGGTTTCATCAGACCAGAGAATATTGTTTCTCATGGTCTAAGTCTTTTGGCAAACTTCAAGCGGGCTGTCATGTGCCTCTTACTAAGGAGTGGCTTCTGGCCACACTACCATAAAGGCCTGATTGGTGGAGTAATGCAGAGATGGTTGTCCTTCTGGAAGGTTTTCCCATCTCTACAGAGGAACTCTGGAGCTCTGCAAGAGTGACCATCGGGTTCTTGGTCACCTCCCTGACCAAGGCCCTTCTCCCCCAATTGCTCAGCTTGGCCGGGCGGCCAGCTCTAGGAAAATTCTTGGTGGTTCCAAACTTCTTCCATTTAAGAATGATGGAAGTCACTGTTCTTGGGGACCTTCAATTCTGCAGAAACGTTTTGGTACCCTTCCTCAGATCTGTGCCTCGACACATCCTGTCTCTGAGCTCTATGGACAATTCCTTCGACCTCATTGGTTGGTTTTTGCTTTGACATACACTGTCAACAGTGGGACCTTACATAGACAGGTGTGTGCCTCTTCAAATAATGTCCAATCAATTGAATTTACCACAGTTGGACTCCAAGTTGTAGAAATATTTCAAGGTTGATCAATGGCAACAGGATGCACCCGAGCTCAATTGAGTCTCATAGCAAAGGGTCTGAATACTTATGCAAATAAGGTCTTTTTTTATATACATTTAACAAAACATTTCTAAAAACCTGTTTTCGCTTTGTCATTATGGGGTATGGTGTTTGAGGGAAAAAAGTTCATTAATACATTTTAGAATAACGTTGTGACGTAACAAAATGCGGAAAAAGTCAAGGTTTCTGAATATTTTCCAAATGCACTGTATAGTGTAGTTTAGGTACCATTAATTTACTATTTAGCAGTCTGGTTATTTAGCAGTCTTATGGCTTAGGGGTAGAAACTGTCTCGGAGTCTGTTGGTCAGAAAACCGATGCTCTGGTACCGTTTGCCGGACGGTAGCAGAGTGAACAGTCTATGGTTTGGGTGGCTGGAGTCTGGCATTTTTTAGCCCTTCCTCTGACACCACCTGATATAGAGGTCCTGGATGGCAGGGAGCTCGGCCCCAGTGATGTACTGGGCTGTCCACACCACCCTCTCCAGTGCTTTGCGGTCATGGCCGGTGCAATTGCCATACCTAGTGGTGATGCAGCCAGTCAAGATGCTCTCGATGGTGCAGCTGTAGACCTTTTTGAGAATTTGCGGGCCCATGCCAAATCTTTTCAGCCTCCTGAGGGGGAAGAAGCGTGTGTGGACCATATTAAGTTCTTAGTGATGTGGACGCCAAGAAACTTGAGGAGCCAATGAGCTTTCGACCCGCTCCACAACAGCCCAGTCGATGTGGATGGGGGTGTGCTCTCCCCTTTTTCTACTAAAGTCCACGATCAGCCCCTTGGTCTTACTGACGTTGAGGGAGAGGTTGTTGTCCTGGCACCACACTGCCAAGTCTCTGACCTCCTCCCTGTAGGCCTACCACCGTCGTGTCGTCAGCAAACTTGATGATGGTGTTGTTGGAGTCGTGCAGGTCCACAAAGTCATGTGATGAGCTTGGATGGGACTATGGTGTTGAATGCTGAACTGTAGTCTATGAACAGCATTCTCACAGTTATTTCCACTCTTGTCCAAGTGGGAGAGGGCAGTGTGAAGTGGAATTGAGATTGTGTCATCTGTGGATCTGTTGGGGCAGTAAATGAATTGGAGTGGGTCTAAGGGGGCTCGGATGATGGTGTTGATGTGTGTCATGTCCAGCCTTTCAAAGCACTTCATAATTACAGATGTAAGTGCTACAGGGAGATAGTAATTTAGGCAGGTTACCTTAGAGGTATTGGGAACAGGGACACCTTGAAACATGTTGGGATTAAAGACTGAGATAAGGAGAGACTGAAAATGTCTGTGAAGACACCTGCCAGCTGGTCTGCGCATGCTTTGATAACACACCTTTCCTTCACAGCTTGTTCTCCATCTTCTTTCTAAATAGGGAGCCAATTTGTTTTCAGCACTTTCATTTCTCTCTCGTCCCTCTGCAGAAGACATACTGTATGGTGAGCATGGCTGTATCGAATCGCAATACATATAGAATCATGAGAATCGCAAAACATATCGACATTGCCTTCAGAAAGTATTCATACCCCTTGACTTATCCCACATTTAAGTTCAATACCCCATAATGACAAAGTGAAAACAAGTTTAGAAATGTTTTCAAATGTGTTGAAAATGAAATAGAAAAATATCTATTTTACATAAGTATTCACAACCCTGAGTCAATGTTAGCATGTTAGAATTACCTTTGGAAGAGATTACAGCTATAAAAGTCTAAGAGCTTTGCACACCTGGATTGTACAATATTTGCCCAGTATTCTTTTAAAAATGATTCAAGCTCTGTCAAATTGGTTGTTGATCATTGCTAGACAACCATTTTCAAGTCTTGCCATAGATTTTCAAGCTAATTTATGTCACAACTGTAACTAGGCCACTCAGGAACATTCAACGTCTTCTTGGTAAGCAACTCCAGTGTAGATTTGACCTTGTGTTTTAGGTTATTATCCTGCTGAAATGTGAATTCAAACACTTTGTATTCTAGACAAAATGCAGTACTACTTTACCCATTTGTTGCAAACAGGATGCATGTTTTGGAATATTTGTATTCTGTACAGGTGTCCTTCTTTTCACTATGTCAATTAGGTAAGTATTGTGGAGTAACTACAATGTTGTTGAGCCATCCCCAGTTTTCTTATATCACAGCCATTCACATCTTTAAAGTTACCATTGGCCTCATGGTGAAATCCCAGAGCGGTTTCCTTCCTCTCCAGCAACTGAGTTAGGAAGGACGCCTGTATCTTTGTAGTGACTGGGTGTATTGATACACCAATCAAAGTGTAATTAATAACTTTGCCATACTCAAAGGGATATTGAATGTCTGCATTTTCTTTACCCATATGTGCCCTTCTGCAAGGCATTGGAAAACCTCCCTGGTCTTTTTAGTTGAATCTGGGTTTGAAATTTACTGCTCAACTGAGGGACCTTACAGATAATTTTATGTGTGGGGTACAAATATGAGGTAGTCATTCAAAAATCATGTTAAACACTATTATTGCACATAGTCAGTCCATGCAACTTATTATGTGACTTTTTATGCACATTTTTACTCCTGAACTTATTTAGGCTTGACGTAACAAAAGGGTTGAATACTTATTCACTCAAGACATGTCAGATTTTCATAAAAATTATAAAAAATATAATTCCACTTTGACATAGTGTGTAGGCAAGTGACAAAAAAAATAAACTTAATCCATTTTAAAATTCAGGCTATAACACAACAAAATGTGGAAAAAGTCAAGAGGTGTGAATACCTTCTGAAGGAACTGTATCGTGTTAATATCATATCGTGAGGTCCCTGGCAATTCCAAGCCTCTCTCGCTCTTCCTCACTCCCATGCAATCCTGAAGCTCCAGTGATGTCACGAGAGGCAAGATGACACGCTACCTCTTCTCTCTCTTTGTCCTCTTCCAGGCAGGGTGACAAAGTGGTAACGTTAATTAGTCTCTCTCTCTCTCTAAAGGTCCATCTTAAATAAAACATTTGCGCTATGTTTTTTAATGTCACCGATGGGGAATTTGAAAAGGCACTACTACCTCAAGACAGACCTTTTGAAAGAGCCGGGGCCAGAAATTCTAAGCCCGGCATTTCCTTTTCCTGAGAGCTTCTGCTGTGATATTAAAAATGGGAGAAACTGGGGTCAAAACGCTTTATCAGGGGTTAACTTCTAAGACGTGAACAGTTTGATCAATCCCAATTTTTGGCGCAGACAAATCCTAGAATCTAGAAATGTATGCACAGTTGATAAATGAGGCCCCGGATCTGAGGATTAAAAGGCACAATCAGGTATATTTGAGAATGATAATGTTTCACATTCTCATCTGTCAGCTTTATACCAAACCAAGTAGCGGGGCTTCCATTGGGCTGAAACATAAATTCAGGATTGTGACTTTAAAGGCAAAGGCTGTTTCTGCAGGGGCGAGACAGTCACACTGTTCTCCTATGCTGAGCTGTGCTGCGTCCTACAATATATTCTCCAGACACGCAGGGAACACAGCGACGGGGCCGCACCCCACTACTGCATGCCGGGAGAAGATGACCTGCAATAACCCCCGCCGTGTGTGACATCACCACACTGCAGACAAACAGCAGGGGGGTGAGAGAGAGAGAGACGGGCGGGCGAGGAAAGAAGGCGTGCAACCGCAGTTCAGAGGGGACAGATTTGTGCACGGCCCATTTCACAGAATATCTCTGCCAAAGCCACCATTCAGAAACTCAGAGAGAACTAGAGTGGTTTTAAAACAGTTACTCAAGCTTGGAGTTAGGAGTCTGGGGGACAAGCTGAAATATATTCGGTCACTTTTTTTATGCTCAGCCTCTCATACAAAATCATCATACTTCTTGCCTTTGTGTCCTGAGGCATCACAGGTTAACTGCTCTCTCTCCCACACACTCTCTCTCCCACACACTCCCTCCCTCCAACACACACACACTCCCTCCCTCCAACACAAACAAGGACCGCGACATGGTTTATTAAATGCGTTCAGGAATATTTTTTATAGTAGTGATACAGTTTTTTAGGTTTTTTTTACTGTTTGAGCTAGAGACAAGCCGTTTTCTATGCTGTAAAGTTGCAAGCCTATACTTAGACTGGCCTGTGCTCTTGGTTATACCAGGGATTAAATGATATACAATATATCAACTTTACTCGCTCTGCACACTACTCCAATGTATCAAAGTGCACTCTCAAAGACAATGAAGAATGTGACCGTCTGGGTTTTGGTAGCCCTTTGAGCTAAAGGCTTGGGGATCTAATGTGTGTGTGTGTGTGTGTGTGTGTGTGTGTGTGTGTGTGTGTGTGTGTGCTCGCTGACCTTGGTCTGAGAGGAAGTCCAGCATGGTCTGGAGCAGAAAGGAGAGGTGGCGGACGGACAGGCCGGGGTTTCCCATACGACGGGATGCGTACACCAGCTCATGGAGCAGACGTACCTGTACTGCCGCCCAGCCACGGTGGGTACCTGGGGGAGAGAAGAAAAATATAATTTTCATTGTCCAATGAAAATGAGTCTTCTGCTTTAACCATTCCAGGCCCCTCTGAAAGACACACATACAGAGGTTGGATCAGAGGGCAGCCACACTACTGCACCGCTGGAGCTGGTTTTAGGGATTAAATGCCTTGCTCAAGGGCACAAGAGCATGTAGGATTTAATACCAGCAAGGGGAGAGACAGAGAGTGGGATCATCCAAACATTCTCATACCAGAGCAAAGTGAGATTGGAAGCTCTGCACTGACTTCAAGTTAGTGAAGCAGATAGAAAAACACATCAGCAGAAGACATCTTAACAACCTGCTAGCTTTACACTGGTGTTCTGGGAAGCATGGATGAGTCTCAGTGTTACATAACAGCAGAAGACATCTTAATAACCTGCTAGCTTTACACTGGTGTTCTGGGGAGCATGGATGAGTCTCAGTGTTACATAAAATTACATTCTCCACAACCCCCCCACCATTCCCCAGTCTATACTCAAGGCTGTCAGGGCTGGTGCACTGAGAGAGTGGGGAGAGAGAGGAGAAAAGAGAGGAGAGAGAGGAGAGAGAGGGGAAAAGAGAGAGAGGAGAGAGGAGAAAAGAGAGTGAGGAGAGAGAGGGGAAAAGAGAGGAGAGAGAGGAGAAGAGAGAGAGGAGAGAGGAGAAAAGAGAGTGAGGAGAGAGGAGAGAATAAAAAAGGGGGATAGAGAATGAGATAAAGAGGGGAGCGAGAGAGATAGAGAAAGAGAGAGATAAAGAGGTGAACGAAATAAAGAGAGGGGAGGAGAGAGAGAGAGAGAGAGATAAGGAGAGAGAGCGATATAGGGGGAAAAAAGGACAGCCTACTCAGAGGTTAAGAAGAATCAATTGTTCCCTGAGCTACTCAGTCTGTGGAGCTCCAAAAATCTTGACCAAGATGCTTGTCCGTTATCAGTGTTCTCTGTAGTGTGGGATTATATAATTATTAAATAAATAACCAAATGTTATTCATTGCTACAGACTTCTGTCATCTGCAAAAATTGTATTAATGCAAATCTTTCCTAAGCCATTTCCTCCTCCTCCTCCTCCTCCTCCTCCTCAGATGAAGCTGCAGCACCCACTAAGCATTCTAAATATAGCAGCATCCACCTGTCTGTAACATCATGTGAAGCTACCGCTGCTTATCTGAAGGGCACCAACACAGAGGAGCGGAGACGAGGACACACCGTGGCTTTTACTGTGGCTGTCGCCCTCTCTCGTTCTTCCTCGCTCTCACCCTCCTCTCTCTCTGTATCAAAAGACCACGCGTACGGCAAACTCCGTATTCACTCTTTAATTACTCTCACTCTCCATCACTCCCTCCCTCCCTCTCTTTTACCCTCCTCCTCCAGCTAAATGTCTTCTTCTGTGGTATTTGCGAGGCGGTATTCAAGGTGTCTGGGAATCCAATTAGCATCACCATGAGAATGACACTTCACACCCCAATCCTCACCCGGTCTCTCACACACACACACACACACACACACACCACCCTGTCACACGCTGCCTGCATCAAAAGGCTCTGTACATTCTGGTAGGAGAATTAGCAGTTCCCTGTAAGGTGATGTTTGATTCTACTGCCATCCCTTTCTATCAATTAAACATGAACAGTGCAGCAGGGATTAGAAGAGTGGCAGCTAAATGCCTTTTTGTGAGTTTGTGGTCTTTGAAACAGTGTTCCCTCCAAACAGAGTGAGAGAGAGAGAGAGAGAGAGAGAGAGAGACTAAAATAGAGAGTACCCTGGTAAAGAGGAGAGTAGAGAGAGGGCTCCCTAGCCAATTAAAAAACGATTTGCTCATTCATTTCTCTGCCGGCCCGCCAGCCCTGTACCAGGCCGTGTTGGAATGCAATACTGAAGCCCATTTCCTCTCTGATGTTAGCCTCCTGCACCAGGGGCCTGGCCAGCTCTCCTCTCCCACCTGACACCTCTCCTCAGGCTGAAGGTCTCAGAGGCCCGGCCGTCGTGGAAAGTCACGCTGCCTTATGAAGAACATTTCTTTCTCGCTCTCTTTTTCTGCTTTGTCTTGTAAACAAAGTTAGGGAGGACAAAATCCATAGTCAGACACACCCTTCCCTCCCAACTACACTACAGCATAATCGTTTGACTACTTCACACAATTGTTTTCCACCGAAGTGAAATGGAGGTCAACAACGTCTCTCTCTCGCTGTCTGACTGAAACTCTTGTCAAGAGAGTCCTTGAACGAGGATCACAGCAGAGATAAGAGGACTTTGAATATGTTTTCTCTGCCCGTGTTTATTTTATGCTACAGCCCCTCGTGGTAGAGTGGGTTGAGCAGGGTGAGGGTCGCGAGCCTGCAGTGCACAGCAGCTTATCCTGAGGACCCCGAGAGAGAGTGTGTGTGTGTGTGTGTGTGTGTGTGTGTCTGGCGGAGTGGCAGTTTTTAAAGGTCTGGGTCAGTGCAGGTCTCAAATCAATTGTCTCTCTTTGCGCAAAGTGGTGCCCGGAATACGTATATTACCCCTGAGAAGAGCTCTTGAAAAGAAGATCCTTTAAATAAAGCCCAGGTCAGGGCAAGACAATGTTATTCATTCTCTCGCTAAGTATTGACGTTATTGAAACAGGGGTGTGTTTGTTTGCGTGTTTTTTAATTGATAATGTACGTTGTAGGGGATCACTCAACAGTGTATGGGACAGTTTTGACACAGAGTAGAGACATATCCAGTTGGGTACCTTTGCTGAAGTCTTTGGGGTCGAGGGAGAGGTTGTATCCAGGCAGGGTCTCAAGCAGCAGCTTGTAGCAAGCCCTCCAGCCAGGCTCTGGGATGGTGGGGGCCACACATTGCATGGCAGCTACCCGCTTGAAGAAGGCTGACTTACGGTGGAAACCAATCAGGTCGTAGAGCTCAGAAAGGATGCTGTAGCGCTGGATCTTCTCTTCCTCTGACAGCTGAGAAAACAAAAGAGAGATCATTGGTTGGTTGGTTAATTGATTTTATTATATTATTGAAAAACAATTTAAAACCACACACATGGAGACACTGCAGATTTAAAATTTAACTTTTCCAGTAGTGTAAAGTACTGAAGTAAAAATACTTTAAAAACTACTTAAGTTGTTTTTTGGGGTGTCTGTTATTTTCTTTACTATTTAAAAAGTTTAAGTCGGAAGTTTACATACACTTAGACTGAAGTCATTAAAACTCATTTTTCAACTACTCCGCATATTTCATGTTACAAACTATAGTTTTGGCAAGTAGGTTAGAACATCTACTTTGTGCATGATACAAGCAATTCTTCCAACAATTGTTCACAGACAGAGTATTTCACTATATCACAACTCAGTGCCTCTTTGCTTGACATCATGGGAAAATCAAAAAAAAATCAGGCAAGACCTCCACAAGTCTTTTTGACCTCCACAAGTCTGGTTCATCCTTGGGAGCAATTTCCAAACGTCTGAAGGTACCACATTCATCTGTACAAACAATAGTACGCAAGTATAAACACCATGGGATCACGCAGCCATCATACCGCTCAGGAAGGAGACGTGTTCTGTCTCTTAGAGATGCACATACTTTGGTGCGAAAAGTTCAAATCAATCCCAGAACAACAGCAAAGGACCATGTGAAGATGCTGGAGAAAAAAGGTAAAAAAGTATCTATATCCACAGTAAAACCCGTCCTATATCGACATAGCCTGAAAGGCCGCTCAGCAAGGAAGAAGCCACTGCTCCAAAACCGCCATAAAAAAGCCAGACTACGGTTTGCAACTGCACATGGGGACAAAGATTGTACATTTTGGAGAAATGTCCTCTAGTCTGATGAAACAAAAATAGAACAGTTAGGCCATAATGACCATTGTTATGTTTGCTGGAAAAAGGGGGAGGCTTGCAAGCTGAAGAACACCATCCCAACCGTGAAGCACGGGGGTGGCAGCATCATGTTGTGGGGGTGCTTTGCTGCAGGAGGGACTGGTGCATTTCACAAAATAGATGGCATCATGAGGAAGGAAAATGATGTGGATATATTGAAGCAACATCTCAAGACATCAGTCATGAAGTCAGATGGGTCTTAAAAATGGACAATGACCCCAAGCATACTTCCAAAGTTGTGGCAAAATGGCTTAAGAACAACAAAGTCAAGGTATTGGAGCGGCCATCACAAAGCCCTGACCTCAATCCTATAGTTAATGTGTGGGCAGAACTGAAAAGGCGTGTGCGAGCAAGGAGGCCTACAAACCTGACTCAGTTACATCAGTTCTATCAGGAGGAATAGGCCAAAATTCACACAACTTATTGTGGGAAGCTTGTGGAAGTAAACTTCTGACCCACTGGGAATGTGATGAAAGAAATAAAAGCTGAAATAAATCATTCTCTATAATATTATTCTGACATTTCACATTCTTAAAATAAAGTGGTGATCCTAACTGACCTAAAACAGAGAATTTTTACTAGAATTAAATGTCAGGAATTGTGAAAAACTGATTTTAAATGTATTTGGTTAAGGTGTATGTAAACATCTGACTTCTGTATAGGCTTTAACTTCACTACATTCCTAAAGAAAATAATGTACTTTTTTCTCACATACATACATACATACATACATACATACCTCGTTACATTTTGAAAGCTTAGCAGGACAGGAAAATGGCCAAATTCACACACTTATTAAGAATCCCTACTGCCTCTGATCTGGCGGACTCATTAAACACAAATGCTTCATTTGTAAATTATGTCTGAGTGTTGGAGTATGCCCCTGGATATCCGTAAATTACAAAATAAAATAAGATTGTGCTCTCTGGTTTGCTTAATATAATCGCTTTGAAATGATTAATACTTCTGATACTTAATATTTAAAACCCAAATTTTAGACTTTTACACAAGTACTATTTTACTGGGTGACTCACTTTTACTTGAGTCATACTAAGGTTTCTTTACTTTTACTCAAGTATGACAATTGGGTACTTTTCCACCACTGGTTACTCTCAAGGATAAATAATAATAAAATATACCTAAGGATATACAGTGGGGAGAACAAGTATTTGATACACTGCTGATTTTGCAGGTTTTCCTACTTACAAAGCATGTAGAGGTCTGTAATTTTTATCATAGGTACACTTCAACTGTGAGAGACGGAATCTAAAACAAAAATCCAGAAAATCACATTGTATGATTTTTAAAGAATTAATTTGCATTTTATTGCATGACATAAGTATTTGATCACCTACCAACCAGTAAGAATTCCGGCTCTCACAGACCTGTTAGTTTTTCTTTAAGAAGCCCTCCTGTTCTCCACTCATTACCTGTATTAACTGCACCTGTTTGAACGCGTTACCTGTATAAAAGACACCTGTCCACACACTCAAACAGACTCCAACCTCTCCACAATGGCCAAGACCAGAGAGCTGTGTAAGGACATCAGGGATAAAATTGTAGACCTGCACAAGGCTGGGATGGGCTACAGGACAATAGGCAAGCAGCTTGGTGAGAAGACAACAACTGTTGGCACAATTATTAGAAAATGGAAGAAGTTCAAGATGACGGTCAATCTCCCTCGGTCTGGGGCACCATGCAAGATCTCACCTCGTGGGGCATCAATGATCATGAGGAAGGTGAGGGATCAGCCCAGAACTACACGGCAGGACCTGGTCAATGACCTGAAGAGAGCTGGGACCTCAGTCTCAAAGAAAACCATTAGTAACACACTACGCCGTCATGGATTAAAATCCTGCAGCGCACGCAAGGTCCCCCTGCTCAAGCCAGCGCATGTCCAGGCCCGTCTGAAGTTTGCCAATGACCATCTAGATGATCCAGAGGAGGAATGGGAGAAGGTCATGTGGTCTGATGAGACAAAAATAGAGCTTTTTGGTCTAAACTCCACTCGCCATGTTTGGAGGAAGAAGAAGGATGAGTACAACCCCAAGAACACCATCCCAACCGTGAAGCATGGAGGTGGAAACATCATTCTTTGGGGATGCTTTTCTGCAAAGGGGACAGGACGACTGCACCGTATTGAGGGGAGGATGGATGGGGCCATGTATCGCGAGATCTTGGCCAAAAAACTCCTTCCCTCAGTAAGAGCATTGAAGATGGGTCGTGGCTGGGTCTTTCAGCATGACAACAACCCGAAACACACAGCCAGGGCAACTAAGGAGTGGCTCCGTAAGAAGCATCTCAAGGTCCTGGAGTGGCCTAGCCAGTCTCCAGACCTGAACCCAATAGAAAATCTTTGGAGGGAGCTGAAAGTCCGTATTGCCCAGCGACAGCCCCGAAACCTGAAGGATCTGTATGGAGGAGTGGGCCAAAATCCCTGCTGCAGTGTGTGCAAACCTGGTCAAGAACTACAGGAAACGTATGATCTCTGTATTTGCAAACAAAGGTTTCTGTACCAAATATTAAGTTCTGCTTTTCTGATGTATCAAATACTTATGTCATGCAATAAAATACTAATTAATTACTTAAAAATCATACAAATGTGATTTTCTGGATTTTTGTTTTAGATTTCGTCACTCACAGTTGAAGAGTACCTATGATAAAAATTACAGACTTCTACATGCTTTGTAAGTGGGAAAACCTGCAAAATCGTCAGTGTATCAAATACTTGTTCTCCCCACTGTATAATAATAACATAAACCCAAGGATATATATAATAATAAAATATATCCAAGGATATACAGTTTAAGTCGGACGTTTACATACACCTTAGCCAAATACATTTAAAATCAGTTTTTCACAATTCCAGACATTTAATCCTAGTACAATTTCCCTGTCTTAGGTCAGTTAGGATCAACACTTTATTTTAAGAATGAAATGTCAGAATAATAGTAGAGAGCATGATTTATTTCAACTTTTATTTCTTTCATCACATTCCCTGTGGGTCAGAAGTTTACATACACTCAATTAGTATTTGGTAGCATTGCCTTTAACTTGGGTCAAATGCTTCTGGTAGCCTTCCACAAGCAATTTTCTATAGGATTGAGGTCAGGGCTATGTGATGACCTCTCCAATACCTTGACTTTGTTGTCCTTAAGCCATTTTCCACCACTTTGGAAGTATGCTTGATGCCATTTGTCCATTTGGAAGACCCATTTGCGATCAAGCTTTAAGTTCCTGACTGATGTCTTGAGATGTTGCTTCAATATATCCACATAATTGTCCTTCCTCATGATGCCAGTTGCAAACTGTAGTCTGGCTTTTTTATGGCGGTTTTGGAGCAGTGGCTTCTTCCTTGCTGAGAGGCCTTTCAGGTTATGTCGATATAGGACTCATTTTATTGTGGATATAGATATTTTTGTACCTGTTTCCTCCAATATCTTCACAAGGTCCTTTGCTGTTGTTCTGGGATTGATTTGCACTTTTCGCACCAAAGTACTTGCATATCTAGGAGACAGAACGCCTCTCCTTCCTGAGCGGTATGACGGCTGCGTGATCCCATGGTGTTTTGTACTTATGTACTATTGTTTTCACAGATGAACGTGGTACCTTCAGGCGTTTGGAAATTGATCCCAAGGATGAACCAAACTTGTGGAGGTCTACAATTTTTTTTCTGAGGTCTTGGCTGATTTCCCCATGATGTCAAGCAAAGAGGCACGGAGTTTGAAGGTAGGCCTTGAAATACATCCACAGGTACACCTCCAATTGACTCAAATTATGTCAATTAGCCTATCAGAAGCTTCTAAAGCCATGACATAATTTTCTGGAATTTTCCAAGCTGTTTAAAGGCACAGTCAACTTAGTGTATGTAAACTTTGATCCACTGGAATTGTGATATAGTGAATTATTAGTTAAATAATCTGTCTGTAAACAATTGTTGGAAGAATTACTTGTCATGCACAAAGTAGATATCCTAACCGACAAAGTAGATATCCAAACCCAGGTCTGTAGTGACGCCTCTAGCACTGCCTTAGGGCTTCCTGAGTGGCGCAGCGGTCTAACAGACGCTTTTATCGAAAGCGACATACATGTAAATCGCTTTGGATTAAAGTGTCTGTTAAGTGACATAGATTATTATTATTATTATTATAAATCCTCGACGATAATACAAAAAAGTGATAAAATTTCCAAACAAATCTCTGGAAAAGTACAATTTGATTTATAAAACAAATTTATGGAATGGTTATGAGAATGATCAGTCACTGCACAGTGGCAAGAAGGTGGTGGCACACTGGCAGAACCGTCTAAGACTCTAGTGAGATTTCCCTCCTAGAGAGAGAGGACTACAGAGCAGAGCACACTATCTGACTGACTGAATAGAGCAGGCTTTCAGTCCCTCACAGGATGTCCTCAGATACCCGTCAGAGGAGCTTTCCTGTATGTCAAGTTATGGGACCAATGCGCTGGCAGGCAGATCCTCTGGTGATCCTCACACAGGAAAGCAACAGTGACAGGTGCCGGAGTACGGGACCTGGGTGTTAACAGACTATGGGACCTGGGTGTTAACAGACTCTATGGGACCTGGGTGTTAACAGACTCTATGGGACCTGGGTGTTAACAGACTCTATGGGACCTGGGTGTTAACAGACTCTATGGGACCTGGGTGTTAACAGACTCTATGGGACCTGGGTGTTAACAGACTCTATGGGACCTGGGTGTTAACAGACTATGGGACCTGGGTGTTAACAGACTCTGGGACCTGGGTGTTAACAGACTCTATGGGACCTGGGTGTTAACAGACTCTATGGGACCTGGGTGTTAACAGACTCTATGGGACCTGGGTGTTAACAGACTCTATGGGACCTGGGTGTTAACAGACTCTATGGGACCTGGGTGTTAACAGACTCTATGGGATCTGGGTGTTAACAGACTCTATGGGACCTGGGTGTTAACAGACTCTGGGACCTGGGTGTTAACAGACTCTGGGACCTGGGTGTTAACAGACTCTATGGGACCTGGGTGTTAACAGACTCTATGGGACCTGGGTGTTAACAGACTCTATGGGACCTGGGTGTTAACAGACTCTATGGGACCTGGGTGTTAACAGACTCTATGGGACCTGGGTGTTAACAGACTCTGGGACCTGGGTGTTAACAGACTATGGGACCTGGGTGTTAACAGACTATGGGACCTGGGTGTTAACAGACTATGGGACCTGGGTGTTAACAGACTATGGGACCTGGGTGTTAACAGACTATGGGACCTGGGTGTTAACAGACTATGGGACCTGGGTGTTAACAGACTATGGGACCTGGTTATAGATTACAACTGGGACGCAGAGTTTTTCCTGAATATGAGATGTAAGCATGGGACTTGACTAGGTAAAACTCTGGTCCCTAACTAACAGAATGTGTTTGAGATCAGGATGACGGTTCCTCCACAGGGAGGTACATCTACATATCAGGTCTTACCTGTCCCAGGTTGATGTAAACAGCATTCTGAAGGAACTCTGAGGCCTCCATGGCCCTCTTCTGAATGGCTAGCACCCTGACTGCCTTCACACACGCCTCCAGCTCAATCACTCCTGCATTCTTATACTGAGAAAGGGATGGAAGGAGAGGAAGAGAGCAAAAGGAAGAGGCCGATAAGAATAGACACGGCCCAGGCACAGCATAAGGAAAACCGAACTAACCAATGAGGACAACTCTGATAATCTGAACAGATGTATTGCATCATCTGTCTCTTTCTCTCTCGGCTACAGACATTTGTCTCCTTATTGAAATTCAATTAATATCTGAATGGCCCCGTTGTTTTGAAATATAAATGTAATTTAATTTGGAGTGAAATAGTTACAGGCAAAAGGGCCATGCGAGGTCAGAGCAAGAAACCAATTATAATAGTGGCGATAAAACTGCAGTTTCAGAAAGCCTACTGGGATATTATGAGATGTTACGCATCTGTGTTTTTACCACCAAGCTTTTAAGTTTATTAGTTTTTGTTAATGCATACCTGTGTTATAACAGTAAGTATAGTTATTAATAGATAAAAAATGCAACTAACTAATGTCTAGTCTTGATGGTAATGATGCTTTACACACATATAAATATACACACACACACACACACACACACACACACACACACACACACACAAAGAGTGTGCAAAGCTGTCATCAAGGCAAGGGGTGACTACTTCGAAGAATCTCAAATATAAAATACTTTTTGGGTTACTACATGATTCCATATGTGTCATGTCATAGTTTTGATGTCTTCACTTTTATTCTACAATGTAAAAAATAGTGCAAATATAGAAAAACCCTTGAATGAGTAACATTCCAAACTTTTGGCTCCCAGTGTGTGTGTGTGTGTGTGTGTGTGTGTGACATATATATCACACACACCATTTTTTTTTTTAACTGTTGGGGTTATAGGGCATTAGAGATGTAGGCCGTCATTGTAAATAAGAATTTGTTCTTAACTGACTTGCCTAGTTAAATAAAAGGTTTTTAATTGGCTAATAGTAACAGACAGTGACGTTATGCTAGCTAAGCTTTCCACCATTGACCATCTGAGTGCACTCAGACGTTTTCTCCTGTAGTAGTTTGTTTACACAGCCTCTCTCGCCACCCAACCATCAACGATGCCTAGTGAGCTACTGTCCCCTGGTGGAAATGTTGAGAACTGCAAACTGAAAAAGTGGATAATGGAATACAGTCTGCAAACAGCATTGGTCTGCAAAGTACAAACACTGAACCTTCTTGTTGAAACGTTGCATGTAATGAAGTACGTAGGTGCATTCAACAGTATGTGGGTATCTGTTTCTTTTCTATGATGTATACTTTTTGTACCAAGCACCTGAAAATAGCTAGATGTATGTACAGTGCTTTTGAAATAGTCTTGTCCAATACCTTGCCATAGTAGGAGATGGCCTCCTTGTATTTCTCTATGATGTCTTCAGGGCTCAGGCAGTTCTTGGCCCGACCAATTTCACTGCTGGTGTCTGCACTGATCCCATTGGCTGTGAGGGCACCTGAAGAGGCGGGGGGGGGGGGGAGAAAGAAACAAAGAAAGAAAAGGGGAAAGGAGGAGAGAGAAGGAGGAGGAAAGATTACATTAAAGGCTGGGATGATTGTCAATGTGATCAGACCCATCTACCACTTGGTTCTTCAAATCCATGCATATGGCCAAAGTCACAACAAACAACAATGACATACTCACAAACTGTGTCTAGCTTACCTGAGCATACACATTTTATGTATTTCAAAACACCGAGATATCAAGACAACGCTCAATGACTGCCATGCATGGCATTCACTTTATATGGAAATACTAAACACTTGTACACAACAATCTAGAAATAAAAGGGCTTTGAGGGTCACTGTGCACTGTTGTGTGATCAGAATGACGCGGAGGCTGATTTCATCATGTGCTCGGTAGTTTGAAACATTTCAAAAGAAATGGTTATGAAACTATTATGTGCGAGGAGTATCTCTTTCTCGCTCTCGTTTTGAATACAAATGTTGTATTGAGAGAACATTGCCTAGAAACGGCACTAGCTGGGTCAATAGCAACGGCGTCGCGGCGATGTCACTATGACACAGCATTACATGTGAATCATAAGACTTTCTGGGATCACATACGCATACTAGAAATGTATGTACTGTAACTTGTTTTGGACACTAGAAATGTATGTACTCACTGTACTGTAACATGTTTTGGATAAAAGCATCTCGTAGGCCTGGGCAACTCCAGTCCTCGGGGGCCTGATTGGTGTCACACTTTTGACCCATCCCTAGCTAACACAGCTGATTTAAACTAACATGTTTAACTGAAGATCATGATTAGTTGTTTATTGGAGTCAGGTGTGTTAGTTGGGGCATAAATGAGACACCAATCAGGCCCCCGAGGACTGGAGTTGCCCGGGCCTGTAAACTGGTCCTCAGCTCAGTTGGTAGAGCATGGCGCTTCTAGCTCCAGGATAGTGGGTTTGAATCCCGGGACCACCCATACGTAAACAATTTATGCACACACGACTAAGTCGCTTTGGATAAAAGCATCTGCTAAATAGCTATAATGCTATTGTTTTTTGTAAGTGTTAGAAAAATGTGCAACATTTTACACTTTACACAGACCCCTTGGGTTGAATTGTTTAGTAAAACCAATCCCAGTTCCTAAAAAGGTAACATAAGAGCTTCATTTCTGCATCATATACTACTGATAGGTTGGCTGAAATATCTCACAATGAACAATTCTACATTGTAACTTGAGGCTACAGGAAAAGCAGACAAATAGCTTGGATGCCTTAAATCAGCAGTGTTGGGATTTCAATAGAAACATTGCCACCTTCTGGTGCATGTCGGAATTACTTTTAAATTTAAATCGGAGGTTATGGTTCTTCTCATATATAGTGATGGACAGAGATGTTCACAAGTCTTTGAGGTAAGTCAAGTCTAAGTCAAGTCAAGTCAAGTCTTTTGGGGCCAAGTCTAAGTCAAGTCTCAAGTCCCTTTTGGCAATGGCTTTCTGCCTGCTGTGGGTTGAGTCTATAAACATTGTAAATTATTTGAAGTAAATTAGTAAGTTGTCAAACACTGTCATAATTATATAATTTACAGCATATTATTTAAATATGACATGATTTCACAAACTATGATAAACTTTTCTTGCGTTTTAATGTTCTGATCTATATAGCAATAGCATACACAATGTCCGCTCTATCAAATGACAAAGTGCAAATATGAGTAACCACTATCCTCCCATTGAAATAAACAACATCCTTGTCTGCATATTTTTTGTGGAACGCAGACGTTCTAGAACGCTTTTGAGCCCTCTGTATTAAACTACTTTCTCTGTGTTACAATGCCGCCTGCTCCATGTTATCTGACAGAATGCACAACAAAAACTTATTCCAGTACTGACTTGCATTGTTCACGAGACTCATCTAGAGTCCATGTCAAGTCTCAAGTCAATTGATCATGAGTCTAAGTCAAGTCTCAAGTCATTTTCTTTGCGACCTAAGTGTGACTCGAGTGCCCATCTCTGGTGATATAATGTCATTGATCATGATTTAAAACAGTTCATATTCATTGACTAGAAGAAGAGGTCAATGGTGTAATCAAGCACAAACACCCAACAACAGCTAACGCTGACAAGAATAACAGGAATACAATATCTGCCTTAAGAAGCAAGAAAAGAAAAAACATACAGTGGGGAGAACAAGTATTTGATACACTGCCGATTTTGCAGGTTTTCCCACTTACAAAGCATGTAGAAGTTTGTAATTTTTACCATAGGTACTCTTCAACTGTGAGTGACGGAATCTAAAACAGAAATCCAGAAAATCACATTGTATGATTTTTAAGTAATTAATTTGCATTTTATTGCATGACATAAGTATTTGATACATCAGAAAAGCAGAACTTAATATTTGGTACAGAAACCTTTGTTTGCAATTACAGAGATCATAAGTTTCCTCCGATACATGGCCCCATCCATCCTCCCCTCAATACGGTGCAGTCATCCTGTCCCCTTTGCAGAAAAGCATCCCCAAAGAATGATGTTTCCACCTCCATGCTTCACGGTTGGGATGGTGTTCTTGGAGTTGTACTCATCCTTCTTCTTCCTCCAAACACGGCGAGTGGAGTTTAGACCAAAAAGCTCTATTTTTGTCTCATCAGACCACATGACCTTCTCCCATTCCTCCTCTGGATCATCCAGATGGTCATTGGCAGACTTCAGACGGGCCTGGACATGCGCTGGCTTGAGCAGGGGGACCTTGCGTGCGCTGCAGGATTTTAATCCATGATGGCGTAGTGTGTTACTAATGGTTTTCTTTGAGAATGTGGTCCCAGCTCTCTTCAGGTCATTGACCAGGTCCTGCAGTGTAGTTCTGGGCTGATCCCCCACCTTCCTCATGATCATTGATGCCCCACGAGGTGAGATCTTGCATGGTGCCACAGACCGAGGGAGATTGACCGTCATCTTGAACTTCTTCCATTTTCTAATAATTGATTGCGCCAACAGTTGTTGCCTTCTCACCAAGCTGCTTGCCTATTGTCCTGTAGCCCATCCTAGCCTTGTGCAGGTCTACAATTTTATCCCTGATGTCCTTACACAGCTCTCTGGCCTTGGCCATTGTGGAGAGGTTGGAGTCTGTTTGATTGAGTGTGTGGACATGTGTCTTTTATACAGGTAACGAGTTCAAACAGGTGCAGTTAATACAGGTAATGAGTGGAGAACCGGAGGGCTTCTTAAAGAAAAACTAACAGGTCTGTGAGAGACGGAATTCTTACTGGTTGGTAGGTGATCAAATACTTATGTCATGCAATAAAATGCAAATTCATTATTTAAAAATCATACAATGTGATTTTCTGGATTTCTGTTTTAGATTCCGTCTCTCACAGTTGAAGAGTACCTATGATAAAAATTACAGACTTCTACATGCTTTGTAAGTAGGAAAACCTGCAAAATCAGCAGTGTATCAAATACTTGTTCTCCCCACTGTACGTTTTGATTTGCCAGTGGTGAAAACAAATCAAACGTTGGAATCAGATGTAGTACAATGGGTTGTACTAAGACAGCACTAACAGATCTGGGACCAAGCTAGGAGGTTGTCGTCACAAAAAGCATGAAACCAAATACATGTAGTAGTGAGAAGAGCCACAGCAGGCAAACACAGGCAGGTGAGATGTCTAGCTATGAGTCGAGCTACACGGCGTCGGCCGGTTAGTTTCATACCATACCTGGGTCTATGAGTACCTCCTGTGCCCCTACAGTAACACACAGAGAGACAGACACACAAAGAGAGAGAAAGCAGGTTCACACAGTGCAGTTAGTTATTGAAAGCAATGTTAGTCTCCAAACAAGACGCTTTTCAGACGGTTCCTTGTGACTTTCCCATCGGTCCTAATTACTTCAGTAATAAACTAAAGCTAAATATATGTGTGGTTATTTAGGGGTTAAAGTAATTGACTTGTTAATAATACTAAGTAAAGATATGGGTGAATGGAAATAATATATTAAATACTGTTCAGAACAAATGGGTTAGGTTGTGGGGGCCATTGGATGTTTCAGGTCATGTTGTACAGGGAACAGAACAAAAGAAGCAGCTGGGCTGAGAAAAGGGTAGCAAAGCTTGGGTTGCCATACTACTAGACATACTAGCTGCAGTTGCTTGGGCCTCACATTAAATACCCAGTGAGATCGCTTCCTTCAAACCATCCTATAATATCACAGCTCATTCAGAAACCTCCGGACATCTTCCACTGTCCCACAAAACAAGTTGTCTTTATTGAGATAACCTCATTACACTAAAAACACTGCAAACATCCCCCTCCCCATAAAAACGCATTGCGTGCCACCACAACCTCCACACAATCACAACAACACAGTGCAATACAATCCACCCTCCAGCACCACATTACAACCATACCTCCAACCCCTCCTCTCCAGACGTAGAGACAGCCCCCTTAAGCCCCCATACCTCCTGAAACATCTCCACAATGTTAAGTTGATCAAAGTCAACCCTAAGGCGCAAGGAGACTATCCATTTCAATAATAACACTGGGTCTGCCTCCCCCCCAGACCCGGTTCCTCCTTGTTGGCCATATGGCCAAACAAAAAAGTTAAACAAAACACATTTTACCCTTTCACTGCCCATCAGAAATATCCCCACAGAGAAGACACCCCCCCTCAACCTCACACACAGAGAGAGAGAGAGCGAG
The DNA here is from genome assembly GCA_023634145.1 of Thymallus thymallus. Lineage (NCBI taxonomy): Eukaryota > Metazoa > Chordata > Actinopteri > Salmoniformes > Salmonidae > Thymallus > Thymallus thymallus. The sequence continues at coordinate 16,752,187 of CM042396.1, read as the reverse complement.
AGAGAGGAGTGCTGCTTACCTGGCCGGTGTCTCTTTCCCGTGTCGGCTGCCTGGCCCTGGCTCTGTACCAGGCTGGGTTTGCGTCCAGCAGTCTTCCCTGCTGTTCCTCCAGGGTAGTGCAAGATAACAGAGGCTGAACACAGGCCCTCGAATGCAGCTGGAGAACCAAGGCACAAGGGAGATGTGTCAATGAAACAGAATACCCTCCATTACAAGTTTTGACTGATGGGCATCCTATGTGTATGGCAAAGGTGTTGAACCATCCTCCTGGAGAGCTACTGGGTTTAGCAGGATTTTGCTACTAGCCTGTTGTAGCACCCCTGATCACCTTCATAGTTGTGGTGAGCAGCTGATTAGTACAATCAGGTGTGTTATAGTAGGGTCGGAGTACAAACGTGCAGGGTGTTCACCCCTGCTTTATTGGATTTGAGAGTAGAGCAGGAAAGGGAGGAGCCATGTCTTCCTCCCCAGTCTTACCCCCAAGCCACAGGAAGTCATTGACGGAGCGGAGCAGCTCCACCGCCATGTGATAGTGAACCAGGGCATCCTGCAACATGCCTGCCTGCAAACACAGGTCCCCAACGTGCTTCCTCATACGGCCCTGGCAACGCTTCTTATAGTGCCTAGAGGAGGAAAAGGAGAAGGGAAAGAAACATGAAATTGTGTCAGTCAGATGTTAAATCTGACTGACACAATTTCATGTTTCTTTCCCTTTACAACTTTGTCCATGTTACAGCAAACAAGTATCCAGGTAGGGTTTACTTCTTATCTTTACAAAAACCCTCTTTGTCGCTTTCTCTCTCCTTCTTATGGTTTCCCAAAAAAAAGCATTTATTTTAGCATAATGTATATTTTTTTTTACCCAGGTCCTATTGGGTACTAACACAAGAGACTCACTTTTGAATTAATCATATTTTTTTGTTACAAGGGACAAGGGATGTGTGGGGGGTGGGAGGGAGAAAAGGGTTGGGGTGGGGAGAACCCAATAGAGAATAAATAATCACCCTGATCCTGAAGTCTAACACATTAAACGCACAAGGATTGAAGACAAGGTGGACAACATCACACTTCGTAATTCTAACAAGATCAAGGGTCAAACCCACCTAGTATTGTTGCCTAGAGAGCATTATGATGTGTCAATGGGGCTAAATGGGGTTGATGTCATGCTATTAGTGATTTCATGGTACATTTGTTCCTATTGTTCAGATTCAGAATAATGAGTTGGGCCTAAACTTTTCAGATAAAAGAAAACTATGCCTGTTACCATTTGTTAGCCTAGTTTGTGAAATAAAATTATGAGCAATACATTATGTATGGTCTGCTTAGAAGGACATGGATACCACATTCAAAGTCATGCTTTCATAAGAAGCTGCAATAATAAGCCTAGCTGAAGCAAGCTCGGGTCAGGTGACAACCTCCCAATCATCAAGTTCCTGAAAGCCTGGACAAACCTTTACAAGCACATAATAGAATAGATAGCCTCACTGTTTAAGTGAACCAACCTTCACAAGCCTCAGTCGTTGACAGTGTTATGTATTCTGTATGTCCAAACTATCAGCTCCTTCAGAACTCTTGTTGTTATGATTTTATTTCATACAAAGTTGAGAGGAGTGATGAGCTTTGAACCTATGCACAAGAGCACTGGGGTAGGGGACGGGGACGGGGCCGGGGCCAGGGCAGTGTCTCGTTTAGGGGTGGGCTTAAACTGATGGAACTGGGATGGGCTTAACTAAAGCAATGTCTAACAGCATCTCACCTTTTCACACCCAACAATAAACTCACAGGACAGTATGAAAGAAAAAAAAATGAGAAAGACAAATCAAGTAACCAAGATAAACAAAGAAGCAAAAATAAAAACAGATTTTTAAACGAGGAAATAAACATGGAAAGTCGACTGTTAGCCTTCTCATTACACTAGTGTTGCTAAGGACATCTTGACAATGGACATTACAGAAAGACTGAGGTCAGACTTTTTCCGTCATTTTGTAACAACCACAAAACAAGAAAAAACCATTTAACAACCTTTAGGCTTCACTTGACAAATTGAGGCATTTTATAAATTGTAAAACTAATAGACTATTTGTAAATTCAACAGTTACAGTACACGCTCATAGGAAATGTTTTATAACCAACTTTGTTAATTCCAAATTCATTGACCAGCTGAAAAACGATATCAGCAGCAAAACATGTGGATGATACCAGACCTCTAAAAGCCAAATAGAGAGCAGAAGAAAAGCCAACAACTCACCTGCTATCAGTGTCCAACCCCACAAAGTCTTTCTTCTCAAAGGGAACACACAGCAGTGGTATCTTATCCCCAGACTTGTCCGTGGCTCTGTCCAGCCTCTTGGACTCCAGCACGATGAAGATGGACTCCACAAAGTCCTCCACCCTCTTCTCCACATCAGGGCAGTCATCATAGCTAGAGTAGAAAGCCACATCCGTCCTCTGCTGCTCTGCTATCTCCCCCTGCAAACCGAACACCAGGAGCCGGGAGTCATACAGCGTGGCTCCAAACACCTCCTTCTGGCTGTGGAAACGGTCCGACGTTTGGGGCCACTCTTTGGCCGAACCACAGGTCGTCACAGAGATGAGGCCCACCACCTAGAGAGATAGAGAGAGATAGACAGATAATACTATTATTCCTGAGGGGAAATGTCATGCTTCTCCAACCTCTCCTCAGGGATTCCCAGACGTTTCACGGTTTTGTTGTAGCCCTAAACTAGCACACCTAATTCAAGTAGTCAAGAGCTTGATGATTAATTGACAAGTTGAATCAGGTATGCTAACTCTGGAATACATTACAAAAACATGGAACGGGTGTGGGCCCAAGGAGAGGTTTGCGAAAGGCTGCTTTAAAGGACACATAACCAAAAACAAAGCGCATTTCTGAAACCCAAATACACATTACGAAAGGCTACAAATAGGAAAAATAAAAGCCACAAAAAAGCAACAAACCTTGCGGTGTGTCTGGAAGTCTCCCCACTCGTTGTTCTCGGGTAGGTAGTGGTGGCGGTAACGGATATAGAGGTTCCGCTGGGAGTCCCGGATGGACACCTTTTTTCCCCCCAATACCATAAAAAGACAAAACACAGAACAAAATAGGGATCATTTGACAATCAGCATCCAACGGTAAAAAAAAAAAAACATAACAAAAAAATAGTAACTATAAGGTGTACAGGGGGGGTTACATATTTCAATAAATAATAATGACATAGGCCTAGGCTGTGTCCCAAATGCCACCCTATATCAATCAATCAAATGTATTTATAAAGCCCTTTTTACATCAGCCGATGTCACTAAGTGCTTATACAGAAACCCAGCCCAAAACCCCAAAAAGAAAGCATTGCAGAAGTAGAAGCAGCATGTAGAAGTATGACTACTTTTGACCTGAGTGGGCCCTGCAATAGGGTGCCATTTGGGACGCACACATAGCTAGTACACATAGTGGATCTGACCTGGGCCACAGAGGCGATGCGTTTGTAGATCCTGAAGAACTGGTCCTCAGGGACGATGCCCACCGGTTGGACGACCACCAAGACCGTCTGATGGTCCTCAGCACACTGCATGTAGTCTGGGACACTCATCTCCTTCTCATGGGTTCTGAGGAGCAGGGGGGAAAGGAAGAGAAAAAAGAACCGAAGGAAGGGGTAATGTAGCAACCTCAAACCAACACCTTGCAACCTCAAAGTGGTTTGAACCTCTTGGCGTAGCATTTATTATTTTTTTATTTAACTAGGCAAGTTTAGAACAAATTCTTATTTACAATGATGGCCTACCTACAGGGTCAGCACCTAGAGAAAATTAGGGTTAAGTGCCTTGCTCAAGAACACATCGACAAGTTTTTCACCTTGTCGGCTCGGGTATTCGAACCAGTGACCTTTCGGTTACTGGCCCAACGCTCTAACCGCTAGGCTACCTGCCGCCGGTTATGGTGTTGGCTTGACAGACGCTGGAACGGTGTTCGAGTCATTCATTCCTCAACATCTAACTACATTTCATCCACAGTCAAGGTTTGAAATCACTGCCACTTGATTCTAAAGCACTTGGACCATAATCAGGTGTTACTGCTTGGTTGGAGTAAAAGCCTGCACCAACACAATGTCTGAACTCTCTCAGTAAGGTGACCCAACATGTCATCACGTGAGTTATTTTAGGTACTATTTGCAAATATTGACAAGACAGCCGTTCGAATGAATTGCAAACGACATTCATCGCGTGCGTGACGTGTTACCAATTCACAACACATTTCAGTCGGTTGCGCTTGTTTCAAGCTGAGTATAAAGGATCTACCTAGTTGTGCTAGCAGCTCTAGCCAACCTAGCTAGCTAGCCACATGGCTAAAATACATTTGTTGCAGTAAAATACATTACACTTCAAATATTTCAATTATATAAAAGGAATGGAACTCTTTCAGCCATCAATGTTTACAGAATGGTTACCTTACCTAGCTAGTTAGCTTGCTAGCTAGCTACACTGTCAGTCTCTAGAAAGCTAGTTAACATTAGTATGACACCTGGTTGGTAGGCTAGCTGACTCCTCAGCCACAAACAGCATAATTTCTCTACCAAAACATCCCAAGAATTCCCATAATGTATGCATTTTATTGATGTTACCTTGATAGATATTGAAACGTTTAACAGACACCTTTCTGAATTAACTCTTCTTCTCTATAGTCTTCTTCTTCTATGGTATATCGGCGATCGAACAATTTAATGTGTATCGCGCCACCTACTGTGCGGGATAAAAACAGGATTCCCCAAAAACAAAACAAACTGCCAAAAAACTACCAAACTACCAAAAAGGTAATAAATAAAATAAACAAAACCTAACAATGTCTGTTATAAAAATAAAAACAGATCTGATCCCTACACAGGCTCAAGGAGAACCTAGGGGGGCGTGTCTTCCGGCGCAAGTACGCCTTGCAAGTCTTCAGATGTCAAATCCTTAAATCACACTCACTTTTCTGCCGCATCCACAATAATGTCCATCTTCTTAGACTTATTTGAGACTTGTGCCGTACAGTTTATAACTGTGGCAATGAACGCCACAAAATCCACCTTTTTAACACACAGGGTATCTTTTGACTGTCAGCAAACATTTACTACAGACTGTGTTGCATCCACTACCATATCTTCACTAGCATCACTTGTTTTCTCAAATCTTTTAAATCACCACCGAGTAGGAGATTCAATTGACCGTTATAACTTTTGCCACCTCAATCTCCTTCATCCTTACAGGGTATTCTAGGACCTCGGGATCATGATCCCAACCACAATTGCAACTGTCGTACTTCTACACACCGTTTTTCAGTCTATTGTGTCCGTCTGCACACACTTGAAACATGGCAAAATCCTTTACAATTCTTACACTGCAGTGGTTTGGGGATGAAAGATCTTACAGCATATCTTACATAACCAAGCTTCACATGCGTAGGTATTTGCTCTTCATAAAAAAAAAACAAGACCGACAGACTTTCTTATTTTTCTCCTTTCACCCAGCAGGTCAGACGCCGGGCACCAACCACACCAGGAATTATGGTTCATTCCTGTGTTAATGATGATAATCTGTAATTTATTCCACCACTATGGTCTATTTATTGTCCTACCTCCTAACCTTACTGCATTTTGCACTACATTTTTGCACTCTGTATATAGATTATCTATTGTGTTTTTGACTATGTTTGTTTACTGTGTAACTCTGTGTTGTTTTTGTCGCACTGCTTTGCTTTGTCTTGGCAAGGTCGAAGTTGCAAAAGAGAACTTGTTCTCAACTGAACTACCTGGTTAAATAAAGGTGAAATAAAAAAAAATAAAAAATAAATTATCTTCAGTTATTCAACCTGAACATCCGTCGTCACCCCTGAGAGGACTCATTTGACGGGTTCTCTACTCCGTTCAAAACACAAAACTTTTGTTGTCCGGATTGTTTTTAGGCCCACTCCAATCTTCCTCATCTTCTCCCTTCCAGACCATTTTCCTTCTTCTATATCAGTTACTATGAATCGCGTGCATCACTGTCCTCCTATGTCCACTACTGGTACTGTGGGCTCCCATGCTCCTAAATATTTAGCTTGACACCATAAAAAGAATTCACCCGGATATTACATTGAATGGTGAAAAATATATTTGCAAAGTTGTTAAATGTTTGTTTCGTATACATTGTATCATCTCACGCATGAAAATGAAATTCAGCAACTATTGGAGCAAAGTAATATTATACAAGTGCTGATTTGATGTTAAACGTAAAACCACCGCGTTCCTGCCCTATTTTGTTGCTGTCTCACAGACCGTTCTTCTTACGTACAAAAAAATAAAGGAAGGAGGGTTTTATAAATGTCAAAACAACATCCTATTGGTCCAATCTTTGCAACTCATTTACCAATCACATCACGTTTTATGTTGTATTACCATTGTGATTGGTCCCTTAACCCATAGGCGACCATTTTGAAATATATAAAATCCTCCTTCTGGGTATAAAACCCAGATGATTTTTTTTTCTTTTCTCTCCACTCTATCTCATTTGATGTCATTCTAATGCCCACACTCCAGTCTAGTAAGTGGCGGTAATGCACCTTTGAGATGAGTTGCCAACCGCCATTAAAACCTGAAAGAAGAAGAAACCCCAGCTAAAGGCTAACAGCGGAAATGCTTGTTTACTGGTAAAGTAACAATCCAGTGTTAATGGATTTCGAGGAGCAGCTCCAGCTGGAAAATGAAGCAGAGTTTGATGTCCTGTACAGGTCAGTATTACCACTATTATATCATAACTCCCACTGCTAGGTTAGATCTGACTAGAGCATGGAGACCTGCATTTGTGTTGCAATGTTCATTGACTGTCCTGTCAGAGAGGAGGTCCAGCATTTGGGAGAAGCGGGTGGCATAGAGGAGAGTGAGGCTTTATGCAGGAGGTGAGTAGCCTGAGAAGATGGAAGGGCATGGAAAACACACCAAGAAGTGCCAATCTTAGGTCCTTGTAGAGACCGAAGACTTGAGAATCTGAGCATCTCTCTCCTTTACTTCGGAAGGTTCTGGCGGGGAGACTGCAGCAGCTGGAGCTCAAGGTGCAGGAGAATCGTCAGGTTTAGGAAGAGTCCCTGAGGAAGCGCGAGCAGCTGATCCATGAAAGGCTGTGAACAACCTGTGTTGACCTAGGTCAGATGATTGAGTGGAGGTAGGCCCAGTGATGTGGCTTATTGCTCCCTCTACTCTCCAGGTGTAGGAGGAGGAGAGGGAGGTACTGAGGCTGCAAGAGGAGGAGCTGAGGCTGGATATCCAGAGGATGTCCCAGCAGGTCTACCAGGACAAGGTACTGAACCAGGATCTTTGTTCTTAATTGCTAAAGCACTTGATTAGTTATGTCTCATGTTCATACTCTCATAGATTCGTTGCAGACCCCGATCAGCCTGGACATGAAGAAGCTTTGAGGCCAAAAAGATGCTGCACAATCATATGTTCTTATACATTTGTTCAAAGAATTAAGAATTCCAACACCATGCATATGTTACATTTAGCAAAGTGGTGAGAGGGATAGTGTTACAAAAATCTATAAACGTAAACAAGACTCAAGATTGAGTTTTTTTAAAATGTAATTAAAACAAATATATCTATAATAAATGAAGGCATATACAATACTTTAAAGCCCATCTAAGATTGAATACACTTCCAAATCAAAGGGTCAATCTAAATACCTTGATGATGGGCGGTAGGTAGCCTAGCGGTTAGTGCATCGGGCCACTAACCGAAAGGTCCTGGCTCGAACACCCAAGCCAACAAGGTGAAAAACCTGTTGATGTGTCCTTGAGCAAGGCACTCAACCCTAATTTGCTCTAGGGGCTGACCCTGTAGGTATGCTGTCATTGAAAATAAGAATTTGTTATTAACTGACTTGCCTAGTTAAAAAAAGGATAAATAAAATAACAGATGAGACTCGTACTAAAGACCCATACTCCATTGTTTGCTTTTATTCTCGTACAACAGGGGTGTCAAACCCATTCCATCCCTGTGTGTCTTTGTTTTGTCCTTTCAATTAAGACCTAGACAACCAGGTGAGGGGAGGTCTTTACTGATTAGTGACCTCAATCAAGTACAAGGAAGGAGCGAAAACCCGCAGACACTCTTGCCCTTTGTGGAATGAGTTTGACATGTGTCGTACAACAACGTTTTGTAATTTTTTGTGGCAAGATGAATACGTAAATAAAATAACACTCCCAAACATGGATAAAGCTTGGATCTTATTACTGTTATTTCTCCACCAGATGGATGGATACACGTGTAGCATCAAATAAGGTTTACAGCCAGTTCCCATCCAGAGCCATGCTGTATACACAGTCACGGCTAAGTTCCCATCAACATACAGGACAACTTGAACAGGAAACGCTGAGTGGGCGTTTTGACACATGGCCGGGCACAGGAAGTTAATATCAGGCCCTGTACACTGAACGATTACAAGCAGCCACAAGTATAATGACGTTCTTACATCCTTTATTCTCATGTCTGACATCGCTCATCCATATACAGTGGGGAGAACAAGTATTTGATACACTGCCGATTTTGCAGGTTTTCCTACTTACAAAGCATGTAGAGGTCTCTAATTTTTATCATAGGTACACTTCAACTGTGAGAGACGGAATCTAAAACAAAAATCCAGAAAATCACATTGTATGATTTTTAAATAATTAATTTGCATTTTATAGCATGACGAATTATTGCATAAGTATTTGATCACCAACCAACCAGTAAGAGTTCCGGCTCTCACAGACCTGTTAGTTTTTCTTTAAGAAGCCCTCCTGTTCTCCACTCATTACCTGTATTAACTGCACCTGTTTGAACTCGTTACCTGTATAAAAGACACCTGTCCACACACTCAATCAATCAGACTCCAACCTCTCCACAATGGCCAAGACCAGAGAGCTGTGTAAGGACATCAGGGATAAAATTGTAGACCTGCACAAGGCTGGGATGGGCTACAGGACAATAGGCAAGAAGCTTGGTGAGAAGGCAACAACTGTTGGCGCAATTATTAGAAAATGGAAGAAGTTCAAGATGACGGTCAATCTCCCATGGTCTGGGGCAACATGCAAGATCTCACCTCATGGGGCATCAATGATCATGAGGAACGTGAGGGATCAGCCCAGAACTACACAGCAGGACCTGGTCAATGACCTGAAGAGAGCTGGGACCACATTCTCAAAGAAAACCATTAGTAACACACTATGCCGTCATGGATTAATATCCTGCAGCGCACGCAAGGTCCCCCTGCTCAAGCCAGCGCATGTCCAGGCCCGTCTGAAGTTTGCCAATGACCATCTGGATGATCCAGAGGAGGAATGGGAGAAGGTCATGTGGTCTGATGAGACAAAAATAGAGCTTTTTGGTCTAAACTTCATTCGCCGTGTTTGGAGGAAGAAGAAGGATGAGTACAACCCCAAGAACACCATCCCAACCGTGAAGCATGGAGGTGGAAACATCATTCTTTGGGGATGCTTTTCTGCAAAGGGGACAGGACGACTGCACCGTATTGAGGGGAGGATGGATGGGGCCATGTATCGCGAGATCTTGGCCAACAACCTCCTTCCCTCAGTAAGAGCATTGAAGATGGGTCGTGGCTGGGTCTTCCAGCATGACAACGACCTGAAACACACAGCCAGGGCAACTAAGGAGTGGCTCCGTAAGAAGCATCTCAAGGTCCTGGAGTGGCCTAGCCAGTCTCCAGACCTGAACCCAATAGAAAATCTTTGGAGGGAGCTGAAAGTCCGTATTGCCCAGCGACAGCCCCGAAACCTGAAGGATCTGGATGGAGGAGTGGGCCAAAATCCCTGCTGCAATGTGTGCAAACCTGGTCAAGAACTACAGGAAACGTATGATCTCTGTAATTGCAAACACAGGTTTCTGTACCAAATATTAAGTTCTGCTTTTCTGATGTATCAAATACTTATGTCATTCCATAAAATGCTAATTAATTACTTAAAAATCATACAATGTGATTTTCTGGATTTTTGTTGAAGAGTACCTATGATAAAAATTACAGACTTCTACATGCTTTGTAAGTAGGAAAACCTGCAAAATCGGCAGTGTATCAAATACTTGTTCTCCCCACTGTATGTATATATTCTTAATTTCATTCCTTAGTATTGAGTATATGTTGTGAAACTGTTACTTGTTAGATATTACTACACTGTCGGACCTAGAAGCAAAAGCATTTCGCTACACCCACAATAACATCTGCTAACCACATGTATGTGACCAATAAAATTTGATTTTTCACACCCGTGATCACAACACGTGAGAAAACAACTATCGTGAGCAAATGTAGTGGTTTCCTGCTCATCCCCCTGTGAGATGTACACTACATGACCAAAAGTATGTGGACACCTGCTCGTCGAACATCTCATTCCAAAATCATGGGCATTAATATGGATTTGGTCCCCCCTTTGCTGCTATAAAAGCTTCCACTCTTCTGGGAAGGCTTTCCACTAGATGTTTGAACATTGCTGCGAGGACTTGCTTCCATTCAGCCGCAAGAGCATTAGTAAGGTCGGACACTGATGTTGGGCGATTAAGCCTGGCTCACAGTCAGGGTTCCAATTCATCCCAAAGGTGTTCGAAGGGGTTGAGGTCAGGGGTCTGTGCAGGCCAGTCAAGTTCTTCCACACCGATCTCAACAAACCATTTCTGTATGGACCTTGCTTTGTGCATGGGGGCATTGTCCAAACTGTTGCCACAAAGTTGTCTAGAATGTCATTGCATCCTGTAGCAGGAAGATTTCCCTTCACTAGAACTAAGGGGCCTAGCCCAAACCATAAAAAACAGCCCCAGACCAATATTCCTCCTCCACCAAACTTTACAGTTGGCACTATGAATGGGGGCAGGTAGCATACTCTGGGCATCCATCAAACACAGATTCGTCCATTGGACTGCCAGATGGTGAAGTATGATTCATCCCTCCAGAGAACACGTTTCCACTGCTCCAGAGTTCAATGGCGGCAAGCTTTACACCACTTCAGCCAAAGCTTGGCATTGCGTATGGTGATCTTAGGCTTGTGTGCAGCTGCTCAGCCATGGAAACCCATTTCATGACGCTCCCGACAAACGGTTATTGTTCTGACGTTGCTTCCAGAGGAAGTTTGGAACTCTGTAGTAAGTGTTGCAACCAAGGAGACGATTTGTAAGCGCTACATGCTTCAGCACTCGCCGTTCCTGTTCTGTGAGCTTGTGTGGCCTACCACTTCATTGCTGAGCTGTTGTTCCTCCTAGATGTTTCCACTTCACAATAACAGCACTTACATTTGACCAGGGCAGAAATTTGACGAACCGACTTGTAGCATCCTATGATGGTGCCACATTGACAGTCACTGACCTATTCAGTATGTCCATTCTACTGTCAATGCTTGTCTTTGGAGATTGTATGGCTGTGCGCTCGATTTTATACACCTGTCAGCAACGGATCTGGCTGAAATAGCCTAATCAACTAATTTAAGGGGTGTAATTTGAAGGGGCACAGTCCTCAATGAGATGAAGTGAACCGCAAATGGAAAGGCTGCCTTAATCAAGATATAAGAGAAACAGAAGAAAAATACTACTGAATCAATAAAGTATATGATGAATATACTGTATGTATATTTACTGTGTCCTTTTTACAATATGTTGTTTTTCCTTCTCTGTTTTGAGAGCTTTGCAATCGTATTTGTAATACTATTTATTGTATAATAAATTAATCAATTAGATTTTTTAAAGTGACAACTGAGTTCTTGATTCACATTTTAAAACGTCATACTTGTAAGTCAGCAAAACCCAACTAGACCTATTAGCCATAATTAAATTTTATTTGAACCAAAATACTTCCCTTTTTCACAATCTTCTTGGAAGACAACAGCATCTCATTGACTATATTTAATTTTTTTCTCTATTGTGGCCAAAGGGGCTTTGGTCCAAAAGCAAAGCAGTAGTTTGAAGAGAGAGACATGGAATGTTGAACATATAGTTGATAAGAGAATAGTTGCACATCATTAACCAATAACACATCTACCACCATCAAATGACAAACATTGTCTGTGAAGGCTGCCATTACAGAATTGAGGTTCCACACCTACATACCCAGATATACTATGCGTGTGGTGTCGCGTTGCCAGACTTCGTCTGAGATATGTGTGGAACCAGGGGTTATAATGAGAGGTATGCTCAAGTACAGGGATTACAATTGGGGGCAATATTTTTCTAACACTAAAAAAAAACAAAAAAAAACGAGGATGACATACTGGGGAAAAGATGTGGGACTCTACACATGAAACGTCACATGTTTTTCACAACATCCCATGGAAGAGAACCAGTTGGAAGAAAGAGGATTAGTAGACACTTGAAGCACTAAAAGTGAGGCATTCAACTTTCCCCATGTGGTGAGTTAGTTTTATCTAAGGCTGAGATTGTGTCAATTCAATCTGAAACACTTTCTTTATCCACTCAGGAGCCAAACGTCAGAAAAACAGTAGGAATATAAAGCAGAGTTTAATGTGCATAGTTGTCTTTACTGCATCTTTAAACTGGATCGAGATTGAATTAGACATTATCACAGAAGAGTAATGAGAGTCCAAAACAGTCATCTGGGCTTATAAATTCAGGGGGTTATAATACTCAAGCTCAGTTCTCTTACAGTAAGGATGTACAGCTGTAGTACCAGTAAGTGTTATGTAGTTTTGCAGCAATGTCCTATAAATATGTCTATTTCATGTCTATGTAAGACCAATGATTGAGGATCAGGTAATTCCCCACAAATGTAAGCTGTCTCTTAAAAAAATACAGCAGTCTTTGGAATGCAGTAACAGAGTAAAGTAAGACTATATTGAGGTCAAAGGTGACTGTATTCAGCTGTAAAACACATTCTCACAGATCTTTATTGGCACCAAGTTTAACACTATGCAATGCTGTCTGTCTGTTTTGACCACATTCTGTACCTCTCCACACCATTAGCATGCTAAGCATAGAAATGTTTTGGACCAAAGTAGAATCAAATTCACTTGATCTGTCTCTACCACAATTCACATTTCTTTAAGGTTCTGTGATTGTTGGCTTCTACATTCTCCATGCTACGTTCTCCTACGCATGTTGATGCCTACAGTAGGCCCAAGTACATTTTGAAAATGACTGTCTGTCGATATGAACAACATGGAAGTCAAGAAGGCCAGGTAAGGAAAAAGACAAACACTGTTAAGTCTAAGTATTGATAACCAAGTATTCTGTTTTCAGTTAGTTTGGTCTGAATCTGAAATGGCCCCCTATTCCCTACATAGGCTGCATTTAGACAGGCAGCCCAATTCTGATATATATATTTTTTTTACAGATCAACTCTCAAAATGATCTGTGTGGAAAGATCTGATGTGATTGGTCAAAAAAACAATGAGTGAAAAAAAATGTCAGAAGTGGGCTGCCTGTGTAAACGCAGCCATAGTGCACTACATTTGACCAGGTCAATATAGAGAATAAAAGGCCATTTCTCCCGGGAACGATCATGAAGATAAGATTCCTGGTGAATGTTAGCCTCTGGATTAGTGGACCTACATTGATCACATGTGGTGGCAACCCAGATTATCTGACCTAATTACCACACATCTAGATTAGGCAGCTCCATTGATCCCACAGACCAGACGCAGACTGGTTAGTGACATGAACACGTCGGGTTCAAATACTATTCCAAATCTTTTCAAACATTTGCTTTAATCTGCATGGAGTACCAGGTGTGTGGGGTTTGCCCTTTTTGGAAGTTTCTATTTGTTCAATTGCAACAGGAAACCTTAAATCAAGCACCACTTAAGCATTTGAAATGATTTGAAAGTATTTCAACCCAGATTCTGACCAGGAAGGACCACAAAGGTAAACAGTGACGAAAGAAATAGATAAAACATACACAATCATTAACAGTGGTTAGGGCAAAGTCCAGCAGGGTGGGAAGGGGTGAGTGTGCCTTTTGATTGGTTGGTTGTATTTGGCATTCATCATGGCATTGAGAAAGAGGATGGGCACCGCCAGCGGGGCAGAGGGGTAGTCAACGGGCCTCCCTAGGGGGGGGTGTGGTGGGGGATGACGACACACGACTCTTCCTCATCACACCATCTTCAGAAAATGTTCCACTTTGTCCTCCTCCACTGCGTCCGAAAACATCTCATAGTTCTGGAGGAAAGAGACCAAACAGAGTATAAGGTGTTATAAAGGGGTCATAACATGCTTATGCCATCTTTAAGTAAACAGTTAACCACCTTCTCGTCTATACTCACTATCCTCATACCGTTGGACAAACACTCAACAAACACAACGCTGTCAGATCTCACAAATCTTCTACAGGAGGTCTACATGGGGTCCTTCCTGCCGGCGGCTATTAGACTATATAATGCCTCACCGGGATGCCGTGCCGTCGGCAACATAGATCTGGAACTGTTGGGGTGCTAGAACCTAGTTTAACAATTATGCATCCATCTGTGAGTAACTCTGGTCCGTCATCACTCATTCACTCAGGACCTATTTATTCATGCAGGTCTGTATATACATACTCATGTACAGTTGTTATATCATATCACGTGCAATATTGCTAGTAATTCTTGGACCTAACTTACGTAGGCATTCACTCAGGAATGCATATTAGTATCCTGTCAGTTGCAACTTTTCTAATTGCTTTTAGTATATCGAATGTGCAATACGTGCAGTTGTCTGTAATTAAACCCTGCACACTAAGGACTGTATTTTAAGGGAATTACTATTATTACCCCAAATTATATCATACACACATTTAGCTATTTAAGTATCTCTTCCTGTCATTTACCTGTACAGTTTGTGTAACCATGCAAGTACTCACTTATCTGTGAATATAACTGTATATTTACCTGTACAGCTAATTTAACCATGCAAAATATTCACTTACCTGTTCATTTAGCCAGTCTTTCTATTAAGTAAACTATTATTACCCTCGCTCATATCATATGCATTTTTAGCTACTGAAGTATTTCTCTGCCATCGACCTGTATAGTAGTTAACCATCCAACAATGTAGAGAGTACATATTCAGCCAACCACCCATACTATGCAATGTCTTTTTATAGCTTTTTTTGCACTCCAGATATCTTGTATTTCTATACTTTTTCATACTGCCGCTCTATGTACCGTGTAACTGTCTTTTGTGTACTTTCGTTGTGGCATTTTGCACCTGCCCTGTGTTTTGTTGTTGTAGCTGCTTGACAAAGAAATTTCCCCCTCGGGGATCAATAAAGTACCTATCTATCTATCTCCCTTCCTTACCCCACAGTACTGGTCCTCATTGAAGATCTGTGGCGGGACAGCCGTGGGGTTCCCTGCCTTGCTTCTCATCTCGTCCCTGACCTCCCCTCCAACTGAGATGTCAATCAGCTCGTACTGGATGCTCTTACTCTCCAGTATCCTCATAACCTCCGCCTGCTGAGACTTCACCTGGAGGGAGAGAGGAAAGCGTCAGTTCAGGGTCAGGGATCCATTACCCTTTTCACACTACTGAGCCTAGCAGTACAACACTGACCTGATTATACATTTAAATGAAAAGGACAATGTGAAAAGATATATCAGAGCCAGCACAGTACAGTTTGGTACGATAGTGTGAAAAGGGTGCAAGCTTTACTTGTAGTACCAGGCACTAAACAGTCAGAGATCTTCTTTGTTAATGTCTGCTGTTAAGAAGGGAGATAGATGGGTAGCCATAGCACTTCTATGATTATCGTGACAGAGAGACAAAATGTCTAAGTAGATCTAAGTAGTCTACTTTGCCTTAAAATCTAGAGGGTTTATCTAATGTGTGGTTGATGATTAATTGTGCAACGCTATTTGTTTGGGCCGGATTGAGGATGTTTGATATGTGTAGCCACGTCTACGTTACCCACCAACTGCATGCAGCCTGGCATTCAACTGGCAAGGCAGGAAGACACACCACGCACTACTGAAAGCCGATTAAAAATTTCCATAAAAAAAACAAGAGGAAAGCTAGGGCCAACCATAATGACTGAAGCTCTTGCTTTTTAGTAGAGGTGAAATTACAGTTTAAGCATCGATTAGGCTAGGTAAGGTGAAATTACACAGTTTATGGCTAAATATTTTCAAAGTCTACGATTCAAAAATATTCTGAATCATATGAACCGAAGGCTATGGCTAAATGAGCAGTGCAATGCCGAGCCCACCGAAAAACAAATTCCCCTGTAATTGACACCAGATGCTTCACCGCGATGTTTTGCATAAATTGATACATTGTGTCCACGCTTGAGCGAATGCAAACTCTTGGGAAGTGTTCTGTAACATTTGTAACAATTTGAGAAATTCCACTAAAAGCGAAACGCTGTCTGTTTATAATGTTTATAGACTACCCAAATAGTTCACATCCAACGTACAGGCAGGTATACGCTAGACATTGTTGACAAGTATACTAGCCTAGTTCCACTTGTCTAGACAAGCATCGATTAGCTAGGTAAGATGCAGAATGTGAAAAATATGCAATTGACAGTCCTCATTATTTGATTAGGTCCGTGAGATCTACCGCCTAACGCAGACAGAGGAAATAAAACAGAAAAGCAGAACAATATGACTTCCGTCCCCGTTTTCGGGGTGAGTTTGCATTTCCTGGTGCGTTTTGTTCATCTCTTAATAAACTCGTTCTTTAAAAACCTTGCGATTGTATGGTGGACTGAATGATCAATTATTCCACATATGAAAACAATTACAATCTGGATCTAAAACATGGAAAATGCGCATTGTAGATATGGTGATCATATCAATGGATGGATCGTTGACAGGGCGTTGGGTGTGTCTTTCAGACTGGTCCATAAAGGGTCAGTTAGAAATGTATCCACCTGCAAGAATACAATATATAAATGAATCTCCATTTCATCTCACCTCTCTGGATGCAGTAACGGTGGTAAAATATAATTTTACGCCCATGTTTGCGATTCTCGATATCCCTTTGTGTTGCCACACGAACCGCGAACAGCTCTCTTGCGGAAGACTACAATCAAACCCCTCCTGCGACTGAAAAGCCTCTATTTGCTGTGTGGTTTAAAGGGCCAGTGCAACTCTTTAGTCTGTGTAGATTGATGTTCTACTAGTAGGCTTTTTGATGGGACTGTGACATGTACAGTACAAGTCAAAAGTTTGGACACACCTACTCAATCCGTGGTTTATCTTTATATTTACTATTTTCTACATTGTAGAATAACAGTGAAGACATCAAAACTATGAAATAACACATATGGAATCACGTTGTAACCAAAAAAGTGTTAAACAAATCTAAATATATATTATATTTGAGATTTTTCAAAGTAGCCACCCTTTGCCTTGACAGCTTTGCACACTATTGGCATTCTCTCAACCAGCTTCATGGGGTAGTCACCTGGAATATGCATTTCAATTAACAGGTGTGCCTTGTTAAAAGTTAATGTGTAGAATTTATTTCCTTCTTAATGTGTTTGAGCCAGTCAGTTGTGTTGTGACAAGGTAGTATACAGAAGATAGCCCTATTTGGTAAAATACCAAGTCCATATTAAGGCAAGAATAGCTAAAATAAGCAAAGAGAAACGACAGTCCATCATTACTTTAAGACATGAAGGTCAGTCAATCTGGAAAATTTCAAGAATTTTGAAAGTTTCTTCAAGTGCAGTCGCAAAAACCATCAAGCGCTATGATGGAACTGGCTCTCATGAGGACAGCCACAGGAAAGGAAGACCCAGAGTTACCTCTGCTGCAGAGGATAAGTTCATTAGAGTTAACAGCACCTTAGATTGCAGCCCAAATAAATCTTTCACAGAAGTCAAGTAACAGACACATCTCAACATCAACTGTTCAGAGGAGACTGCATAAATCAGGCCTTCATAGTCAAATTGCTGCAAAGAAACCACTACTAAAGGACACCAATAAGAAGAAGAGACTTGCTTGAGCCAAGAAACATAAGCAATGACATTAGACCAGTGGAAATCGGTCCTTTGGTCTGATGAGTCCAAATTTGCTATTTTTGGTTCCAACTGCCATGCCTTTGTGAGACGCAGAGTAGGTGAACAGATGAACTCTGCATGTGTAGTTTCCACCTTGAAGCATGGAGGAGGAGGTGTGATGATGTGGGGGTGCTTTGCTGGTGACACTGTCTGTGATTTATTTAGAATTCAAGGCACCCTTAACCACCTAGTGGGACTATCATTTGTTTTTCAACAGGACAATGACCCAACACACCACCAGGCTGTGTAAGGGCTATTTGACCAAGAAGGAGAGTGCTGGAGTGCTGCATCAGATGACCTGGACTCAACAATCACCTGACCTCAACCCAATTGAGATGGTTTGGGATGAGTTGGACCGCAGAGTGAAGAAAAAGCAGCCAACAAGTGCTCAGCATATGTGTGAACTCCTTCAAGACTGTTGAAAAAGCATTCCAGGTGAAGCTGGTGTTGAGAGAATGCCAAGCGTGTGCAAAGTTGTCATCAAGGAAAAGGGTGGCTACTTTGAAGAGTGTAAAATATACAATATATTTGGTTACTACATGACTCCATGTGTTATTTCATTGTGTTGATGTCTTCACTATTATTCTACAATGTAGAAAATAGTAAAAAATAAGAAGAAAAACCCTTGAATGAGTAGGTGAGTCCAAACTTTTGACTGGTACTGTATATCTAGTCTGTTATTGGTATATAGTAATAAAGTTAACTAGCCTAGAAAAAAATGATTACCCATATCCAATTATAAATACTTTTCCCCTCTTTTGTTTGAAACTATATGAACATGAAGGGGTTTAACAGTCCAGACTATTACCACGTTATTTTCCATTCGCTGTTTCTGAACATCAATCACATAGTTAATTCTATCACAATTTAGATGGATTTCACTCCACTTGGTCAACAATCAACTGAGCCAATATGCCTTGATTACAAATCCTCATCTAAGTCCCTGTTCCACTGACTGTCACTAAGCATAAAAAATCCAACCCCACCTAGGCTATTTCAAGTAGGCATCATTTTGTTATTGTGATAAGCTTGTGATAAACTCTGTCCAAGTCAATGGCGTAACCTCAGGTGCAATAATGGAATATGATAAGACCTCCCATTGGGACTGAAAGCAAATAACAGTTTTTGTAAATCTGAATCAAGACTAATATGGTCTCTGTGTAACTGATGTAATTGTGAACAGTAGGCTAATGAAACTAGTTGAACTTGGCACGGTGATGTAGACATTGATCACTGGCAGGGCAGCAGAGGGAAACAACCCTGTTCCCTTCCATTGTGAGCCAGGCAGCAGGTGAATGTGGACCGAGTCCAAGCGTAGGGTTAGCTTCAGCTTTGCCTACTGATTCAGGTCTTTCCTACATGGGATCAAGAGGAGCTGAGCTGGCGGTGGTAGCTCAATGCACTGAACAAACCAAGATGAGGGCCAAGACTGCAATCAGACCCGCAAACTGTGTCCTGGCAAGCCTGGTCAAGCAGCATAATTTATGACCATTTATTGATCAGTGTCTACATCAGGATGGGACTGCTTGTGATCGTTGAAGGGAAGCTTTGTGATCTCAAAGTCCAAGAATATGGAGAGATGAACCAAGTAAAACAGATACTAAGCCTAAGATACCCATCGGTATACTGGTGTCAATATTAGAATTTGCGCACTTAACGCCATTTGGTAAGTTCTGATCAGTTTCAGTCTGTCATTAATGATGAGCAGTCAGAGGACAAACACATGGATCATTTCAGCACTGATGGGGAACAGAACAGCAGTAGGCTTTAATGTGACAATGTTACATCAATCAAACCAAATCCTAGGATTACTAAAATAGGCTCCAAATGTTACATTAGTTCTAGTGATATAACGTGAACACTATACAATATGGAGACAAAGGGTGGACATGTTAGCTATTCACATGGATTCGTGGCATACCAATACATACTGTATAATCAGTCGCCTAGAGTTCAAAACTGCCCTCTGCTGATCAGCGCAAAATGCTTGGAGACAGAAATGACAGCAATATAACGGCTACTTCCTTCCTTGTAATTCTATTGGGGGAGGTGAGTTTGAGAATGCAGTAATAACGAAAGGAAAGGGGTTTGGGCTTCAAGTAGTTTTTTTTATTACTGTTCTACAAATGCCATGAAGTTACAGTATTGGAATGTGAATGCCCTGCAAATTGTTAGGATTCCTGACGTGTCTTAGTAACACTGCAGTGTTCTGAATGAATATATATTTTTTGCATTAGTCAGGGGGAAACTATGGGTGGAGCAGTGGTGACCCGTCATGTTCTCTAGCTGTTTTGAGCCTCACCTGTTTAGCTATAAACAGTACCAGTCAAAAGTTGATACACCTACTCATTCAAGGGTTTTTCTTTTTTTTTTTAATATTTTCTACATTGTAGAATAAAAGTGAAAACATCAAAATTATAAAATAACACATATGGAATCATGTAGTACCCAAAAAAGTGTTAAACAAATCCAAATATATTTTAGATTTGAGATTCTACGATGTAGCCACCCTTTGCCTTGATGACAGCTTTGCACACTCTTGGCATTCTCTCAACAAGCTTCATGAGGAATGCTTTTTCAACCGTCTTGAAGGAGATCCCACATATGCTGAGCACTTGTTGGCTGTTTTTACTTCACTCTGAGGTCCAACTCATCCCAAACCATCTAAATTGGGTTGAGGTCGGGTGATTGTGGAGGCCAGGTCATCTGATGCAGCACTCCATCACTCTCCTTCTTGGTCAAATAGCCCTTACACAGCCTGGAGGTGGGTCATTGTCGTGTTCAAAAAACAAATGATAGTCCCACTATGCACAAACCAGATGAGATGGCATATCGCTGCGGTTGCAACCAAAAATCTCAAATTTGGAGTCATTAGACCGAAGGACAGATTTCCACCAGTCTAATGTCCATTGCTTGTGTTTCTTGGCCCAAGCAAGTCTCTTCTTATTATTGGTGTCCTTTAGTAGTGGTTTCTTTGTAGAAATTTGACCATGAACACCTGATTCACCCAGTCTCCTTTGAACAGTTGAGGTTGAGATCTGTCTGTTACTTGAAATCTGTGAAGCATTTATTTGGGCTGCAATTTCTCAAGCTGTTAACTCTAATGAACTTATCCTCCGCAGCAGAGGTAACTCTGGGTTTTCCTTTCCTGTGGTGGTCCTCAGGAGAGCCAGTTTCATCATAGAGCTTGATGTTTTTTGCGACTGAAGAAACTTTCAAAGTTATTGACATTTTCCGGATTGACTGACCTTCATGTCCTAAAGTAATGATGGACTGTCATTTCTCTTTGCTTATTTGAGCTGTTCTTGACAAAATATGGACTTGGTCTTTTACCAAATAGGGCCATCTTCTGTATAGCACCCCTACCTTGTCACAACACAACTGAAAAAATAAATAAAGAAAAACCCTGGAATTAGTAGGTGTGTCCAAACTTTTGACTGGTACTGCATATATATACATATTTTTACACAATATATATCAGTTTGCAAACAATGTAAAAAAAATTGAGTTAATAAAGCCGCATGCAAACATCTTCTCTTTTCTACTTTCTTCAGTAAGGCAGCTCCAAAATGCATGTATTTCAACCTAGCGCAGTGCTTTCTGTGGTGGTGGGGCAGCCAGCGGAAAATACAAAGCGTAGGGGTTGGTAATGTTCTCTAGTTGTGCCGTGATTGGCTCAGTGTTCTGTCACTAATGGGGACACTATTTCACCGCAAAAATCTACGGGAAGAGCTCGACAATTCAAGCCCGTTGGGTGCTGCCATAGAGTTACATTAGAAGTGCCCATCCAAGAAGGCTCAAGGTCATTGACCATAGACACAATTACGTCAAGTCACGTTATATCTACCGTAGCTTTGATTAGACTGATCATGTCAACATCATACTTTCAAAATCTTAGCTAGCAAGCTAGACAAGCAGTCATCATCATGAATCACGTCGACAATCTAATGGCAAATCCTTTTCAATCCTTGTCATATGAAGATAAATTATAGATAAAACGTATCAGTCCGCCATTGGACATAAACATTACACAAGTTGGAAATCGCAAATTCAACAATGAGTGATTTGGAAGGAATCAGTGGCTAACTGCAAGCATTGCAAAGCAATCACTATCCTGCTATTCAGTGGAGTGGCTGTGTGGTTCAAATCTGGGTTTAAGGGTCTCTTTTCCAAACACTCAACACCATGGGCTAGAAAATATAGAATACATTAATCAATCTAGCATGACTTCTGCCACGTTCAAAACAACTGGGAATCAGAGAGTAATGGACAAAAGGTAAACATGAACAAAGCCGGCTTGCATCACAGCACTGTGGAGAGCGAGAGAGAGTCCTTACCAGTCCTGGCAGTGGGAAGCCAGGGTAAGAGAGGGAACACATTTTTTGTGGGGGGGTTTTTCACTCAAAAGGAAAAAACGTAGCAATGGAACATATAAACGCATCAACGATGTACAGATTATAAACTAGGCATGTACTACAGTACAATCATGACCATTACATACATCATTTGACACCATGTCAATTGAAAATGTTCACTATGACACAGTAGCTTTCAAAACTCATTCAACACAAGGTCAGGACTTTTCCAGACCAGAGAACAACTAAGCAAATACTGTATATTATAGGATTAAAGTGAACAAGCAAAAACAACTGATACAGCAAAGTGAAAAATTCATAAAGAAAAAGAGCTTTGTTAGCTTCACCCCCCTAAATATAGAAAAGACTATACACGTTATCAACATCATTCTAATTCTCTTTGTTAAGGCCTCAGTGATAGGCTAGCCTGGTTCCAGATCTGTTTGTGCTGTGACAATAAGAGTTGGCAAGACGACACAAACAGATCCGGGACAAGGCTAGTGATAGGCTTCCTCATCTCCTGTTATGTAAAAGGTAAACAACAAGAACGTGTTGACATAAATCAGCAAGTTGACATAAATACAGTGAATTCACAATGTGCTTACTATAAAAATATACTGTGGGTATACATTGTCTAATCTGACATAAGGTTTACATTGACAGATTAATGAATACACTTTCTCAGCAATTGGTCCAGTCCAGCCATGATTTGTGACCCCACATGAGATACTCGCAAATAGGTGAAAAGGTACAATGTGGGTAAGTCAATTTGTCTGCCTATAAAAGTGCTCTAGATGTGGATTGATTGATCGGCCTGGCTTTAAAATGTGAAGCTCCTACAAAAAGCATAGCTAGCAGTATTGTTGATATTCAGAATTACACCCATTACACAGTATGCTTCCTTTATCAACAACATAATACTACTTTGAAAGTGAATAAACTTTTAGTAAACTATCCCTATGATTGATTCAATTAATTTCATTTTCTGAGTGCTGACAAGGACTTTCATATCAAAATATGTTGGCAGCAGTTACACATACATTGTTGTAAAAAAAAAAAAAAAGATACACTAATATGGAACAAAACTAGAACAAGTTTAATAGAAGCATTCAGACACATGATTAGATTTACTGCTATGACTTCCGTCATCGTCAAGGACACAGGTGCTGTAGAGAAACATAATATTGTAATATAGAAACAAACTCCAGCAGGCTAAGGAAGGCAGTGTGTGTCGAGACGACCAAGGCCACATTGATCACTTTGGTACCAACCCAGCGGGCAAAACTGGGCAAAGGTTTCTGGCTGTAATAATGTAAACTAATTTCAACCAGTTTTGCCCACTGGGAAGTGATTGTAAGTCTCCTACACAGTGTCCTATCCAGTTCATTTGGACTTGTCTCTGCAGTTAAGCAACCGTTTTACTTTCCTCGCCATGAAGACTGCTATGCAGACACAGGCCACCAGCGTGGCTCCATACTGCACCAGATAGCCAGTGGCTTCTGCGCCTCCCTCTCCATGTAGCTGTGTGTAGATCGGCCGTCGGCCCAGGTAATCAAGATGAGAGGCCTGAATCTGACAGAGAGTACAGATCACCAAGAAGACGTGGAACAGCTGGTGGCCCTGCCCCAGGAAGTCACAGTGGCCTGGGAACAGGCGCTCTGGGAGGGGGTTGGTGAAGAAGAACGCACTGGACAGGAAGAAGGCTACCTGGCTCCCATGGAAGGATATAGCCGGGTCACCGACTATGCCACTGGCTGGGGCAGCGATGTCATCACTGTGCGACATGGTCCAGAGGAACCAAAGGAGGAGGCGGTGGAACACCGGGCTAGTATCCCAGGCATAGGCCATTGCCGAGGGAACCACCTGCCCCACCTTCCGGACCCAGACCCGCAGGCTGTAGTTGCGATACTTCCCATAGCAGCAGCCAAGGCAGGACAAACAGCAGAGGAAGGTGGCAATGGGCATGAAGACTGGGGAGACCCACTGGTGGTAGTTTGGTTCCACAGCATAGTAGAAGTGAGCCACGGCGCTGCCGTACTGATACTGAGCCACTCCTACGTAATCCAGGAAGAAGAAGCAGTAGTGGTGGAACTCTGATTTGGCAGCCAGGAGGTGGGCTACAGTGCTACAGGCCATGTAGGCCAGGGAGGACAGGAGGAGAATGAGGAAGGGCCAGGCGTGGGCGTCATGGATGAAGTCCACTGTCTCAGCCAGCTGGAGGAACTTGACCAGGACCAGGAGAGATCCCAGCAGGTGGGTCCACACGTTGATGGACTCATTGTGACGCTGGAACAGCGACAGGAAGTAGTACCTGTATTGATAAAGAGACGGGACACTATTATGTTTGCTTCTTTAAGAGATGTCTTTACTATGATTAAACCAGATATGTTTTACATAGCATTATGGGTGCATCATGTTACAGTACCTCCAGCTCTGGTGGAGCGGTCGGTAGCCAGAGTGGATGTAGCGCTCTCTGAAGAACCCGGGAACTTCGGTGTCCCGTAGCGTACCGGGCATGGAAGGGGCAGCCTCTGTCAGCATCTGGGGCACCGCCCTTACCTGCTGGAGGTTGATGAACAGACGCCCAATCCGCTCCATGACGATCGTTGCCATGAGGGATGGTCTGACGGACAGACTGTTGTTGTTGCTGGCTGGACAGCTTCAGGAGACTGGCAACTAAAAGAGGGTAACACCATTAAAAAGGCATTTAGCATTCAGAGCTGGCCTACTCTAACACTTAAAAGGCTTAAAAACAATAACTAAGAAGAAAAAGAAGTTTAAAATGACTTAATTTATTTTAAAACTGCAGCAGAAGTAAAACTATTGGCAGTAGAAACATCACCTTTGTTGGAGATCTCCCCAAACATATCTGACACACAGGTTAAAAAGACAAGTTCCTTCAATTAGGTAAAATGATGTGCAGCTGTGTCAGTATGCCAGCACGAAATGAAACAACCGAAACGATGAACAAGATAATTAGCATTTGGGGGGTGTGCAATTGGCAATCAGTGCAGGCTATGAAAACTTTGAATGTTGAATGAAATGAAAAACACACAAAAACACATCACATTACTTGCTTCAGCAGTCAAATTACTTTAAAATGACTCTCTAGTTCAGGTGAAGGTTCCTCTGTAAAACCCTGCCACCTCAGTAGACAGGACGAGCCGGGTGAGTGCATGTTCAGTCTGGTTTAACCAGGCCAACAGAGGACCCTCTTTATGCTGGCCTGACTTGGCTAGGGCACCAAGGCCCCGGGGACAGTAGGCCAGATTACACCAGACCTGTTCCGACTCCTGCAGCAGACCTGACAATTTATTAACAGTAGTTAGCCTTAATCTGCAGTTAATATGCAGTTGTCCTTGGAGGGGAGAGGAACTGTGGTATAGGAGGGGAGAGGAACAGAGGGAAGAACAACTCAAACTCTTCAAACTTGAAGATGAACAGAGCAGTGCGATGTATAAACCGAACGCTAATTGCTCCAGTAAATCACTCTGGATAAGAGCGTCTGCTAAAATGATTACAATGTAAATGTCATGGGAGTGTACTAACTAAACACACAAATCTGTTTTTAATCAAGCAATCAAGGTTTCATTTCCTGAACTGATGAAAGACTGCATTTTCAGAAGCATACAGTATTTGTATGCCATCCAACCACAAAGCACTATCATCACACTATCAGACATGTTTACACAGTAACTTTAAGTAAAGGTTAAATAAATAAATAAAAATCAGATATTGGCCACATGCCCACATCTGATAAAACAGTTATTTATGAACAGCAATTTAGTTTCAACACCTTCAAAAACAGAATCCTTAAAACAAATATACAGTGATAATTACATGATAATAAGGTATATGCAGTCAAGTTAATCTAATTTAATCAACACCTATTTCCTATTGTCAACCCTATTAAGTATATACCTATTGCTAATGTGACAGAGGAATTTACACTGTGGCACCCATGGACTAAATATTGTTGACACCAGTGGAGGCTTCTCAGAGTATATTTAGATACAATTGTACTAAATATATTCACTTTACCAAATAATTTATTAAAACACACTGTTTTGCAATGAAGGTCTCCAGTAGCCTCAATAGCACTCTGTAGGCTAGCACAATGGTGCAACCTACTCAAACACCCAGCTCAAACAGAGAGGGATGCTATGTTACCTAGCTGGCTATGGCTATCCAACACTGGAACACTTCCAAGTAAAAGTACGCTTTTGGTTGTATTCATTTATTCCCACCGGGGCCCGCCGTTGTAACTGCTAAACTGCTTGCTGACTGTACACTGTACTGCATGATTTTTTTGATTTTTCTCTCGATCATTCATAGGCTAGGTTGTAGCAACCTCATGACGGGTATAGGGAAAAATGTTAGTATCATGAAGTAGCCTAAACCTATTGATGGTACATTGAACTGGGTGAATGGAATATTAATGACAGCCATCCAATATGCTGTAATAGAAATAAGGCAATGCTCATAAAAATAATAATAGTCCTCCCTCATCTTAAACGTCTCACCGACAGCCACTGGTTGACACCCAATAATAACTCATTCAAGACCTCACATAAACCTACAGTATAAATCTCTCCCTTCAGCATCTCCCATGTTTTAGTAGGTGACCAAAGGCTGTTGAGAGAGGCAGGCAGACCAATCAGTGATAAATTCCTTTCTGACATTGCTCTCTTCCACAAATCAGAAAAACATATTTCACCCCCATCAAATACTATAACTTAACATGTTGACCAATGTTCCCTCTAAACTGCAGTAGCCCGAGACTGCCATGCAGCTCCCAGGGACTGCTGCTCGAAGCGCAGAATAAATATCTGCCCATAGACAGAAGCACGAGATTGAACTTCACTTAACTTTCTAGAGTTTTCCCTGTTAGTTAACACTATCAACGTTTGCCTTTACTGGGGCAATAGTGATCGAATCAATGCAATATTAGCCATTTGAATGCAACATACCAAAACAAAACGAACTATGCAAGATATTTTGTTGTAGGCAGAACGCATAGGAGTAGGATTCTATTGTGCACGACTCAGCCCATACTCTACACAGACAGGTGCGGCATAGCCAATCAGAGCTGCAGTAGGCCTATATGCAAATATCGATCTGTGCCATTTACTTTGAACTGGACTGTTTACAGCTGGTGTTGTGGGTAGATGGGCTTATTTTAAGATCCAAGCAAGAGCTAGCGTTGTATTTTGAGACAGGCTTGAATAAACTAAGTAGCCAATAGGCAGAGGGTAGTAAAATGTGTCTGATTCTCTGTAATAATGGTATGGGAATAATAAGGCATTTTATTTTGTAAAGTGGTTTCTTGAACCAAACAACACAACAACATGTTCAGTCTTCTTGTCTGAAGGACAAGTGGATAAACAGGTTCATGTCAAGCCCTGCTTGTTTTTTTCAATAGTCTCATGGAATGTAGGCCTACATTGAACACCACACTGTTACTGTAGGCTGAATGATAGAACAGCTATTTCCATGTTAAAATGTTATGGGATGCATTTTCTCCATTGTTTTTTATGGTAGGCCACTCTGGTATGCCTACAGTATGATCAAATAGCCACAGTTGTCAACTTGGCCACTGTTAAAACTGTAACTTAAAGCGGGTACAGCCTCAGTGTTCACAGTAAACGCACGCTAGAAGATGCACAGAATTTTAGAGAATATTGCGCAATACAAGACAAGAGGGAGGAAATACCAATGCATGCGAGTCTTCTTCTTACTCTTCAAGCTGCTACTGTAGGCCTACTTTATTAGCCTACATCAGATGGCTCCAGGACACGCAGCGCAGCAGGACTCTCGGCAGGACCCTCGGGAGGTTCTTTCACCTCCAGATCGTCCGACGCGTCTCCGTCCCTGTACTCCTCCAACAGTCATCGGTCGGTCACGCCTCCCCGATCGGTGACAGCATTGTCAACCACTGAGATACCGGAATGCAACAGATGGGTGTCGTATATGAAAAGTTGGTGTCCAATGGCAAGTAAGTAGGCAGTGGTTACCGGCAGAGGGAGAGACAGAAGAAATGTGGTATTTATCTTGGCTACGGGAAACGTCTGATTGACTGCGAACTGTCTCTCATTGCCATTCGGAGGAGTCACCGTCTAACTGTTTCTAGTAAAGTTTAGATTTCGCTCTTGTTGTTTCATATGACGGTGAAATTGTTTCAATATTTGGATTCAGTAGTAGCCTATAACCTGTTGGTTTCGAGAGAAGAATACCGATGCACAAAATACTGATTCCTTTCAGAGAAACCACACCCTATTAAGCCGGAAAAAGAAAAAACTGAACTCCAGAAAGTTTAAATACCTCAAAAACGGAAGTAGCCTCGATTTTAGCGTGCTATATAGCTTCTACGTGGAGTGTAAATCATGTAACATGTAATGCAAGTCCCAATGGTATAAAACACCGCAAATACAACAACAAAACATTCCAGAACATGGGCTCACCAGGAACATTCTTTCGCATGGATGTGTCCGGAACGTGGTATCATGGAACGAAAACTTTCCTGCCTGTGTGTTTAACCTGTTTCAAACAGGGAGAAGCTATGTCAATGGCATAGCACTGACAGCATTATTAAAATGTTTGAGGGGTTAAATGTCTATGGGTCTCGGTGCCTTTCAGTTAAAATATTTAATATTCTGTATTTTCAGCAAAAGCTACACAATCAGGTTTT
Organism: Thymallus thymallus; assembly: GCA_023634145.1. Classification (NCBI taxonomy): domain Eukaryota; kingdom Metazoa; phylum Chordata; class Actinopteri; order Salmoniformes; family Salmonidae; genus Thymallus; species Thymallus thymallus. Next base: position 16,723,159 of record CM042396.1, on the reverse strand, counting down.
AAAAAACTGCCCTATCCTTTTTGTGTCTGCAGTTTGGTCACTCAGTATTGCCTGCCTATTAAACCAGATAGGAAACCATGCCAGTGACGTTTGCCAGAGCGTAAACAATGTACCAAACTAAGAATGAACTGTTTCAGATAATCAACAAAGGTCTGCTTTGTAGCTTGGAAGCTCCCTTCAAATGGTGCAGACAATTATATAATATGTTGACAGTGCAAATTTGGGAAGTACCTCATTGGCAGTACCCTACTCATGGGGTTGTTCCCTAAAAGATGTGTGTGTGCTGCTGCTGAAAGACCCCCCAGAATTTAGTTGAGTTTTCCTTTTCCCCCAGGGTTCTCTGGGTGTACTACACTATATATACAAAGCTATGTGGACGCCCCTTCAAATTAGTGGATTCGGCTATTTCAGCCACACCCGTTCCTGACAGGTGTACAAAAATCGAGTACACAGCCATACAATCTCCAAAGACAAGCATTGGCAGTAGAATGGACATACTGAAGAGCTCAGTGACTGTCAATGTGGCACCATCATAGGATGCTATCTTTCCAACAAGTCGGTTCGTCAAATTTCTGCCCTGCAAGAGCTGCCCTGGTCAACTGCAAGTGCTGTTATTGTGAAGTGGAAACATCTAGGAGGAACAACGGCTCAGCCATGAAGTGGTAGGCCACAAAAGCTCACAGAACGGGACTGGCGAGTGCTGAAGCATGTAGCGCTTACAAATCATCTCCTTGGTTGCAACACTTACTACCGAGTTCCAAACTTCCTCTGGAAGCAACGTCAGCACAAGAACTGTTTGTCGGGAGCTTCATGAAATGGGTTTCCATGGCCGATCAGCCGCACACAAGCCTAAGATCACCATACACAATGCCAAGCATCGGCTGGAGTGGTGTAAAGCTTGCCGCCATTGGACTCTGGAGCAGTGGAAACGCGTTCTCTGGAGTGATGGCAGTCCGATGGACGAATATGGGTTTGGCGGATGCCAGGAGAACGTTACCTGCCCAAATGCATTGTGCCAACTGTAAAGTTTGGTGGAGAGATAATAATGGTCTGGGGCTGTTTTTCGTGGTTCGGGCTAGGCTCCTTAGTTCCAGGGAAGGGAAATCTTAACTCTACAGCATACAATGACATTCTAGACAATTCTGTGCTTCCGACTTTGTGGCAACAGTTTGGGGAAGGCCCTTTCCAGTTTCAGCATTACAATGCCCTCATGCACAAAGAGTTTTTTTCAAGATTGGTGTGGAAGAACTTGACTGGCCTTCACAGAGACCTGACCTCAACCCCATCGAACACCTTTGGGATGAATTGGAACACTGACTACGAGCCAGGCCTAATCGCCCAACGTCAGTGCCCGACCTCACTAATGCTCTTGTGGCTGAATGGAAGCAAGTCCCCACAGCAATGTTCCAACATCTAGTGGAAAGCCTTCCCAGAAGAGTGGAGGCTGTTATAGCAGCAAAGGGGGTACCAACTCCATATTAATGCCCATGATTTTGGAATGAGATGTTCATGAAGCACGTGTCCACATACCTTTGGTCATGTAGTGTATTTTGCTTCATGGTATACAGAATACACAGAAGTATCTCTTGAGGGATTTAGTGATAAAAAAATAGGTGGGTGAAGCCTAAACTCTGTGGGTAAGTACGTGGGTATACCCCAAAACACTTATCTATCACAACAGGTGGGTTAACCCTGAATGCAAAATAGCGCTAAAGAAATAGTAAAACCAAATTACAAAAGGCCACATTGGTTTCCTTACCCTGTAAGCAGCCTATGGACAAGGTATGACAGAAATCCATGATTTGGTTTAGCTTCCCTGGCACTGTTTCCCATTCAATCCCATATTTTGTGAATCAGGTACAAATCATCTGCAAGTATCTACAATGTATTGTGAAGCTTAACAAAGTCACGTACAGATGTTTTGAACATGATGCGTGAAAAATGCTTGCTGTCATACCTTGTCCATCCTTGACCAATATGTAATTTGGAAAATGTGGGTGAACTGTCCCTTTAAAGGTAAAAGGTGGATAAACCTATTCATAAAATATAAAGTTAGGGGAACTGAGTTTACTTGAATTACCCTTCATTACTGATCCTCTGCATTCAAGGTATTTGTTAATGGTCAGCTGTCAGCAACCTAGAAAACAAATAAGTGTAGGTTACTGTCGCCATTACTGTCAAGTTGCATCTGGTCAGACACAAAAGCGAGCCTGCCCTACGGATTCTACGGTTAAATAACCTTTAGGGCTAGGTTCACAGATTCTGATTTTCCATTGAACTTCTTATAGTCCAGGAGTTGGCTTAATCTGGGTGTGGAAAACCCTTCCTTGGTATGGTTATTTTGTGCCTAACTATGTGAAAATGTGAAATCATTTCAAATATATCCACTGTGTGGCACTGTTTCCTTTCACATTGATGTACACTGAATACACCAAACATTAGGAACAGCCTCAATTTGTCGGGTCATGGACTCTTCAAGGTGTCGAAAGAGTTCCACAGGGATGCTGGCCCATGTTGACACCAATGCTTCCCACAGTTGTGTCAAGTTGGCTGGATGTCCTTTGGGTTGTGGGCCATTGATTTAATTTGATTAATGTTACACACAGGAAACTGTTGAGCATGAAAAACCCAGCAGTGTTGCTGTTCTTGACACAAACCGGCACACCTGGCACCTACAACCACACCCCGTTCAAAGGCACTTAAATATTTTGTCTTATCCATTCATGATCTGAATGGCACACATACACAATCCATGTCTCAATTGTCTCAAGGCTTAACAATCCTTCTTTAATCTGTCTCCTCCCCTTCATCTACACACTAATTGAAGTGGATTTAACAAGTGACATCAGTAAGGGATTATAGTTTCCACCTGGATTGACCTGGTCAGTATATGACATGGAAAGAGCAGGTGTTCTTAATGTTTTGTATACTCAGTGTAGGTTACATGCAGAAATGTAGGGAGAGCAGAGCCCACATATTTGTATCTCTTCATTGTCTTGGTTGTGAGATCAAAATGGAGTTTTGACTCTATGCAATTTTATATAAATGTATGATCCAGATGTTTAGAATGTACTCAACTATTATTGAGCATCAATATCTCCAGCATCTTCTGCAGGGTTGTGTTTTGCTCTCATGAGATGTGAAGTAGAGCAGCCTGTGGAAATGATCAGATCTATCGAATTAATTTGATTAGGTCACTTTTAATGGCCCTTTTTAAAATGTAGTTGTTTTTTTCTTCTTTTTTTTTCTTCATATATTGGCATCTTATTTCTTATATTTTAAAATGATGCCAACGATTTATTTCCAATGGTAATCAATCAATAACAACAATATCAGCTAATATGTTTGAGTTAGAGTGAGGGTAATGGCCATCCATGCATACACATTCATAATAAAACCTTTGGGACCTTATCAAACAATATTCCTCATTATTGATGATGTTCAAAACCAAAGAGCCAGTCTGTATTGACAGCATCATCACAAAACATCTGTCAGCTATTAAACAACCTAAACAATAAGTGCAGCATGAACAAAACAGATAGCGGAAGGAAATTCACCTTTCATGGACCCAACAGTGAGGATACTGTTGTCTCTAAGGATTGCTTTGTACTGTCTATTTTCCTATTTCACGTTGTGATATACACTACCGTTCAAAAGTTTGGGGTCACTTAGAAATGTCCTTGTTTTTGAAGGAAAAGCACATTTTTGTCCATTAAAATAACATCATTGATCAGAAATACAGTGTAGACATTGATAATGTTGTAAATGACTATTGTAGCTGGAAACTGAAGATTTGTTATGGAATATCTACAATGGCGTACAAAGGCCCATTATCAGCAACCATCGCTCCTGTGTTCCAATGGCACGTTGTGTTAGCTAAGTTTATCATTTTAAAAGGAAAATGTATAATTAGAAAACCTTTTGCAATTATGTTAGCACAGCTGAAAACGGTTGTGCTGATTAAAGAAGCAATAAAACTGGTCTTCTTTAGACTAGTTGAGTATCTGGAGAATCAGCATTTGTGGGTTTGATTACAGGCTCAAAAATGGCCAGAAACAAAGAACTTGCTGCTGAAACTCGTCAGTCTATTCTTGTTATGAGAAATTAAGGCTATTTCTAACTTGTTAACAATTTCTGCTAGTTAGTTTTTGCTACGGTGTGGGTTTTAGCTTGCTTGAGCCTGCTATCTGAGGAGTGTTAATTCACCTGTTTCCATACATGTTTCATTTTAAAAAATGTATCTTACAAAGGAGTTGTCTAATCTAACTCCTTAACTATTTATCTGTACATGGAATTGTATTTGTTTTTTATAAACTCTTTTTTAAAATAATCTTTACAGGAAAATGCCACGGGCACTATGTGATGTGTGGAGACATTTCACTGCAGCTAATGTAGAAGGAAAAGCTGTGAACATTTGCAAATACTGTGCCAAATCATATGTGAAGAATGCAACAAAGATGCAGAATCATCTGGCCAAGTGCATAAAGTTCCCTCAGCGCTCACAACAAGCAACCTCTGACAAAAGTCCCCCTACTTCTATTCAAGGTGAAAATGATGAATCAGACACCTTATCAATAGCAACAGCTCATGGTCTTTTTTTACTCAATGGAGGAACGTAGTCAGAGAAATGCTGATAAATGTCTTGCTCGAGCTGTGTATGCAACTGGTTCACCTCTGATGCTCAAAGGCAATGTGTATTGGAAGAGGTTTCTGAATGTTCTTCGCCCAGCATACACTCCTCCAACCAGACATGCTTTATCTACTCATTTGCTGGATGCAGAGTTCAAGTGAAGGTCAAGCATATCATAGAGAAAGCAGACTGTATAGCAATCATCTCTGATGGGTGGTTGAATGTTCATGGGAAAGGAAGAATTAACTGCATAATCTCCAGTCCTCAACCAGTATTCTACAAGAGCACAGACACAGGGGACAACAGACACACTGGTCTCTACATTGCAGATGAGCTGAAGGCAGTCATCAATGACCTTGGACCACAGGTATTTGCACTGGTGACAGACAATCCTGTGAACATGAAGGCTGCTTGGTCTAAAGTGGAGGAGTTCTACCCTCACATCACACCCATTGGCTGTGCTGCTCAATCTGCTCCTCAAGGACATCATGGCACTGAAAACAATGGATACACTCTACAAGAGAGCCAAGGAAATGTTAATATTCAAGTTAAAGCAGAAATCTACCTCACCAAGCAAAGTGAGAATAATAAGAAGCTGCCCAGCAACACCCGTTGGGGTGGTGTTGTCATCATGTTTGACAGTCTCCTGGAGGGGAAGGAGTCTATCCAAGAAATGGCCATATCACAGTCTGCCGATATCCCCATCAAGGGGATCCTCCTGGATGATGTATTTTGGGAGAGATTGGTAAGCAGCCTGAAACCCCCCGAAACCTATAGCAGTAGCCATTGCACGGATTGAGGGAGACAATGCCATCCTATCTGATGTTTAGACTCTGCTTGCAGATGTAAGAGAATAAATCTGTACTGCCCTGCCCACTTTACTGTTGCTCCAAGCAAAAAGCGTGAAGATTTCTGCCTGAAGCACATACACGTCGCAGCGTACATGTTGGACCCCAAGTATGCTGGCAAGAGCATCCTGTCTGGTGCAGAGTTCAACAAGGCCTATGGTGTCATCAGTACCGTGTCTCGCCACCTTGGCCTGGATGAGGGCAAGGTTCTTGGCAGTCTGGTGAATTACACTTCGAAGCAAGGGCTTAGGGATGGAGATGCAATATAGCAGTCGTGCCAACATATCTCATCAGCCACCTGGTGGAAGGGACTTTGTGGATCTGAGGCTCTTTCTCCTGTTGACTCCATCATCCTCCAAATCCCACCAACATCAGCCGCCTCAGAGCGCAACTGGTCCTTGTTTGGGAACACACACACACCAAAGCAAGCAACAGGCTGACCAATACAAGGGTTGATGTATGTTTACAGATGTATGTTGAAAAAGTTTTTGGGAGATCATTCAATATTCCCTTTCTTTTGTTGTTCAGTGAAATCATCCCATGTGAAAAGTCAACTCATTTAATTAAAGTTCAATTCGTAACTAAATTGTATTTTTTATTTCTATTGGAAGGATTTAATAATTTGCAATTGTCTACTTATGATAAGGTAAAAGGTTTATGTCTCCATATGATATGGTAAATATATCCAATGCAAAAAACATCTATATTTAAATGGTATTAATATTCATTTGCATATATTTCCGTTAATTCCCACAGAAAGTTTTCCTCTGAATATTCCCCAAAATGTTGGGTAACAAGGGTTTGGTGTCTGATACCTACACTGATTGAATCACTGTGATTGCCAAAACCCTCAGTCACTGTCTTATAAAGGTTAAAAGCTCCAAGTGCTGTTTATTGGCCAGCACATAATCAATATCTCATTTGAGACAAAGACTACAAATCCATTGTTGAGTTGTTTATGTATGGATGTTAAATTAGATTTGGTTGCAGGGTCTCACATATTGCAGAATCTGACATAAGGTAAAGGTTTCAAATGAGATAAGAGATGTTTTTTCTATGGAAAATACTCACTCTCTGAACATTGAAGAGAATGCTTATTTTTGTATGTAAGCACACACACACACACACACACACACACACACACACACACACACTGAAGAGGCTTTTTTTCAAGAAGTAAACACCATAGCCTTAATGATTGTTGACCTGCAGTCTGGGGGTAATGGTTCTTCTCCACATTTTCCTTCAAATCATTGTCTTTCTTCTATCAGTTTAAAACACATCCCTCAGCCTTCTCTTTATTTCTCTCTTTCTCTTCAGTGTATTACAGTTTTTTTTTATCGCTTTGGTTCTATTTTCACAAGTATGTGGTACATTTTCACAACTCTTAGTACAAAACTCAATACAGATCACACTTGTAACGCCTGTCATTGTGCATTAATTTGGATTGTAAACATCTCTCACCACACAACCATTGATTAAAAATAATTTTATTGTGAAATGTAATGAGAACTTTGGTTTAAAATCACCAAAACCCAACATAATGATATCTTTTCAATTTAGTTGTTTTAACTACCAGTTAATCCAATAGCAAACAATGAAAGACACGTGTTTCAAATCGCCCTTAGGAGTGCTGAAAGTAATATGCTACAGTACTGAAATTACAGTAGATTACACAGTTTTCACCTTAGGCAATACACTTTACCCAACAAAATTGACAGAAAATCTATAATTTCCATAATATCTATTCAATGTGTAATAAAAGGTGTGATCAATGACATCCTCTACAATCATTCATGCAAAAAAATACATTTTTTCAAATGTAAGAAATTATACTGAACAAAAATATAAATGCAACATGTAAAGGTTATAATAGGACAAATAGGACATAATAGGACAAATAGGACAAATAGGACATAATAGGACATAATAGGACATAAAGGACAAATAGGACATAATAGGATATAAAGGACAAATAGGGGACAAAATACCAGTACAGGATTAATCATTGACAAACAGTATAGGGGACAAACAGTTCTATGAGGAGGTTGGTTTAAAGTGTGGTAGACATACACAGTGCCATAGATAATGCAGCTGAAAGTGGGTGGTATTCCTTTCCAAACTATTTTACTACTCAAGAACTAAGACTTAGAAATCAGGGTGGGGTCAATTCGAATTGAAGGCAGTCAATTCAGGAAGTGATTTGAATTCAAAATCCAAAAAAAATGGATAACGTTTTGAAATAAATACACTGAACAAATATATAAACTCAACATGTAAAGTGTTGGTCCCATGGTTTATGAAATGAAATATAAGATCCCAGAAATGTTCCATACGCACAAAAAGCTTATTTCTCTCAAATTCTGTGCACAAAGGCCACTCTAAAATGTGCAGTTTTGACACACAACACAATGCCACACGTCTCACATTTTGAGGTAGCTTTCAATTGGCATGCTGACTGTAGGAATATCCACTAGAGCTGTTGCCAGAGAATTGAATGTTAATTTCTCTACCATAAACCACCTCCAACGTCGTTTTAGAGAATTTAGCAGTACGTCCAACCGGCCTCACAACCGCACACCATGTTTAACCACACCAGCCCAGGACCTCAACATCTGGCTTCTTCACCTGCAGGATTGCCTGAGACCAGCCACCTGGACACCTGATGGGTTTGCACAACCAAAGAATTTCTGCACAAACAGTCAGAAACCGTCTTAGGGAAGCTAATCTGCGTGCTTGTCGTCCTCACCTGAGTCTTGACCTGACAGCAGTTCGGCGTCGTAACCGACTTCAGTTGGCAAATGCTCACTTTCGACGGCCAGTGCCGCGCTGGGGAAGTGTGCTCTTCACGGATGTATCCCGGTTTCAACTGTACCGGGCAGACAGCGTGTACGGCCTCGTGTGGCCGAGTGGTTTGCTGATGTCAACGTTGTGAACAGAGTGCCCCATGGTGGCGGTGGGATTATGGTGTGGGCAGGCATCAGCTACGGACAACGAACACAATTGCGTTTTAATGATGGCAATTTGAATGCACAGAGATACCGTGATGAGGCCACAATCAACAGCCTGATCAACTCTATGCGAAGGATGTGTCACACTAGATATTGACTGGTTTTCTGATAAACGCCACTACCTTTTTTTTTTTTTACCAATAGATGCATATCTTTATACCCAGTCATGTGAAATCCATAGATTAGGGCCTAATGAATTTATTTTAATTGACGGATTTCCTTATATGAAATGTAACTCAGTAAAATCCAGGCTGTATCACATCCGGCTGTGATGGGAGTCCCATAGGGCGGGGTAGGCCATCATTGTAAATAAAAATGTGTTCTTAACTGACTTACCTAGTTAAATAAAAGGTTAAATGTGCAATTAAAATTAAAATAAAAAAAACTGCTGCATGTTGCGTTTATATTTTTGTTCAATGTAAATTAAACAAATTCAATGAATGAAAATAAAACATGTTTAGCACACATTAATTTGCATCAAGCCTGTCTTGAGCATTTGGCAAAAACTCTCATCCACATTTGATATTTCGTATTTCATTAGGATCCCCATTAGCTGCTGCACAGTCACAGTGAACATCCTCCTTGTTCATGCAATGCAGGAAAAAAAATGTTGGCATGGCAAATCTAAGCTTGACATTAGTCTGCATTGATGTCATCGCATGCCTCATCCATGGCCAGAAGGAGGGTGGCACCCTCATGGGGATGGCGATCGTACACCTTCCATCTCCATGCAGAGAAATAATCCTCAATAGTGTTGAGGAAAGGAGAGTATGCGGGCAGGTATAGAGTCACGAATCAAGGATGGGCCCAAAACCATGCCTGAACCACCTCTGCATGGTGGAACCTAACATTGTCCCACACAATGACATAGGTGACCCCTTCACCTTGACAGGCCTGTTTAATTGAATTGAGAAACACTATGAGGTGTGAAGTATTGTAGGATCCAAGTGTTAGCAGTTACCAATACCAAAGCGATAAATAATCAACTGTAATAGACCCTCACCAAACCTTTCATATTTCCCCAACCAGCTAAACAGGGCTCATCTGGAAAATAGACCTTGGTCTCAGCATTGACTTCCTGTCAAAATAATGGTGAATTAAAAATAAAAGGGTAATCACATATATGAGTGTTGGGAGGATGAGAAGTTCACATACTGACATTTCAAACGTTTGACTTAAAAAGGAACCTCAAGCTGCCTTGAAGTTCCAGCAAGCCCTATTCTCCACATCCTGTGGACTAATTGGGTAGGATGGTTGGGGACCAGTGTTCGCTGGATATTGAGGTGGCATTTCGCTGGAGAATTCCCCTGGTTCCACTACAACCAGCCCGCTGTTCCTTCCTCCTTAGTTCATTTATCAACGTCGCCTGCTTTTGCTGAGTAGTTTGTTTTTGCCCATCGCACAATATATCACCTGTCATGTCTAATAGGAGGCTGCATGGAGTACACTGAACCCAGCCACATCCCATGGGTTCCTCTCTGCTTCCAATTCCACCATTGAATCGCCACAGATATAGATATATAACTTCTTGAATAGCTGTGTCTGCCTCTGCTTCTGCTTCTGCCTGCAACCTGCACCCCCACCCCACCTCTGAGTACTTCTCTTCTCTGTGCTGGCTTGAACATAAGCCAAAACTGTCTATAAACCACCTGAAAATCCACAATTTAGCAGAACTTTATGGGGAATGTTAGTCAGTGCATCTATACTGAACAAAACGCAACATGTAAAGTGTTGGTACCATGTATCATGAGCTGAACTAAAAGATCAATGAAATGTTCTATATGCACAAAAAGCTTTTTTCTCTCAAATGTTGTGCACAAATTTGTTTACATCCCTGTTAGTGAGCATGTTTATGGTGTCGTGTGGGTGAGCACTTTGCTGATGTCAACGTTGTGAACAGAGTGCCCCATGGTGGTATGGGCAAGCATAAGCTACGGACAACGAACACAATTGCATTTTATTATGGCAGTTTGAATGCATAGATACTGTGACGAGATCCTGAGGCCCATTGTGAGGACAATTTTTTAACAGTATCTGTGACCAACAGATGCATAGCTGTATTCCCAGTCACATCAAATCCATAGATTAGGGCCTAATGAATGAATTTAAATTGACTGATTTCCTTATATGAACTGTAACTACGTAAAATTGTGCATGTTGCTTTTGTATATTTGTTCAGTATAATTGCAAATAGAAATGTGGGTTTAGAACGGGCGGCATGTAGCCTAGCGGTTAGATCGTGAGCCGATAAGGTGAAAATAAAACTGTTGATGTGTCCTTGAGCAAGGCACTTAACCCTAATTTGCTACAGGGACTGTCATTGTACATAAGAATTTGTTCTTAACTGAATTAGTTAAATAAAGTTTCAAAAAACCAAAAAAAAGGAGATTGACACTTACCGGGAAGTGGGGCGAATGAAGTCGAAGCGAGAGGGATAACTGGGCCAGAAATCTGTCTTCTCCAGCAGGTGGCGGTTTTTCGTTTTATTTCTCTCACCAAGCAATTCATTTTTGTATGGAGGCCAATGTGTCGAGTTTTTTTTAACAAACAAATATAATGGTTTATTTGCTACATGTGGCTTATTTGATCGAATATAAGTTTCGTAATTATTGGGTATTTATGAGTGTACTGATATAAGTAGGACACGTAACATCCCAGCAACTTTGAGAAAAACACTTTATATCGGAGTTGTGCCTGGGCATCACTAGTTTAAGCACAACCACAAAGTCATAAAACCCGTCTATTTCTACAATGTATCTTCTTAAAATGTGATTTTAAAATGAACCATAACTACACTGCTAACATTATGCCTAACCCTAACTTTCAAGTAAAAACAAAAATATGTATTTTGATGATTTTCTACGTTAATATTGTAGTTGTGGTGGTACTGTAACTAGTGCCTGTTGTTCACGCGCGTATCTGCTCTCTCATTGGCTAGAATGGTCCCACCTGATCTTGCCTCTTCCCTACTGCCTTCCATTTGTAAAGACATTTATTTTAATTGATAGAGCGGCCACTAGAGTATCTGGTCAAAAATAATTGATAATCTGTGATGAAGTTCATTTTTCACAATTGGTGATGGCGGATGTTGTCGAAATCGACACCATGAAGAATTACCACATAGCCTTTGAGAGAATAGACCCCGATACGAGCCGTTACCCCTACTGTATCGTGTGGACACCTATCCCCGTGCTATCGTGAGTTCCCGGAGTAATCATGCATGTCTACTTTGTTTTGCGCGAGATCATAATGGGGCGAGTTATTTATTGGTGACAACTCGGTAGCTAACGTTAGCGAGCTGGCTAGCCAGTTGTTATCAGTTCACTTATCAGCTATTTTCAAGCCAAGTCGGTTAGAAATGTCGATAGGTTCAGAAAAAAAAATGGTCGAATTTTAAACGGTGACTTTCCTTTTTCGACGTACCCAGTCAGGGACAGTTGACAGCATAGCCCCGTGGCTAGTTGGCCTTTGCTGGCATCGTAAAAAGGCACACAGGCTAAATAGGTTACAATAACGTTAGCTACATGGCTACAATATGATTAATCGAACCAGCCGGCTTTGTATCAAAGTGGCTTGATACAATCGATCAGTTTCAGCGAGGCAATTCGCTACATTGTATCAAAGCCACGACCTGCTATAGTAGTTCAAAGTAACGTAATCTTCACACACAGGTTGTAGGTTACTATATCATTGGCATTTTGCACATTATACGTTTTTATCAGGCTACCCCCCCCCCCAAAAAAAAGGCCTAATTTCTATGGTTTCAAAACAAAACATTTATTTGGTGAAATAACCAGTTCTTTAGTCTAACTGTTAGCTATATTTAAATATGATTGTGTTGTAGGGAGTGTCTTTTGGATCAAGGCGGAGACTGATACACAATGTGTACTTAATGGAACAATATTACCTTTATAGTGCAAACATTTTTGCTCTGGTGAAAGTTAATGTACTAAAGATCCTGTGAGATTAATATTGGATCAGGCATTATCTAGGATGCCTCCTCTGTACTGTGCTGCTCTCTCCTGCACCATTTCACTGTTGCAAAAGAACATCCCTTGAATGCATAATATGAGGGTATCATTGGTATAAACCAATTGTATGAATATGCTCTAATGGGATACCATATTTATGAGCACTTCTCCAGATGAAAAATGTATGCGTCCAAATGGCACCCTGGTCCCTATGTAGTGCACTACTTTGGAACAGAGCCCTATGGGTAGTAGTGCACTATAAAGAAATAGGGTGCTATTTGGCACTTATTCTCAATCGCTGTAACTCGATGCAGTTACACCTCGATCAGACCGACAGTGTCATTGCATCAATTCTGCGTAATAAATTCTGGAGTCAAATGTTTTTCATTATGTAATCTAAAAAGAAATGTGTGGATATGTGTGCAACAAAGATTTCTGTCAAGTCTACGCATATAATAAATCCAACGTATGCACCGCACAGAGCGCACTGCAACTGCCTATGCAACGCAATGCTGCAAGGCAAACACAGCGTTTTCATTGGAAATTAATGTACGTCTGGTGTACTAAAATGCAATGACACTGTTGGTCTGATCGAGGCGTTAGGGTTAGTGGACAAAACGCTGCCCTGTTTGTTAATTTGATCAGTTGATCACTTTGAAAGTCGTCCACACTGAATAAATTGTTGTGTGAATCACAAATAACTCAACAATTAGTTATTTATTTAATTTTTATTTAATTTATTGTGACGGTCTAATGCAGGCTATTGTTTTATATTTAATTTCTATTCAAATCGTATTCTTCTTATTCAGATGGCTGCTACCATTCATTGGACACATGGGAATCTGCACCTCTTCTGGTATCATCCGGGACTTTGCTGGGCCCTACTTTGTCTCTGTGAGTACTTCTGTTCTTCCTCTCCTCTCTTCTTCAGTTCTTTCTTTCCTCCTAATGTGTTCTTCCTCTCATATATATATATATTTTTTCTCTACCCTCTTTTTCTGTTCTTTCTCTCAAGCGGCTGAAGGAAATTGACCCAAATAATTTGGTTGATATCCTGATGGGCCTAGACACACTACACACACTGGCATAGATTTAGAGCACATTTCCCGGACCCAGATTAAGCCTACTCCTGTAGATTAATCTTAGTCGGGGGGAAACCGCCCGTCACTGTTCCAGGATGTTGAGCTTCGTCTGTAATACTTGTTATACCCAGACCTCATAAGAGTTGGCAAACGGATTTGGGAACATGCAAGTATAAATGGGAAGAGCTGGCTTTAAACCACATTGAAATATCTATCTGTTGCCTGCAGAGGTAGTGAACTATAGATTTATATACAGTACATTCAGAAAGTATTCAGACCCCTTGACTTTTTCCACATTTTGTTACGTTACAGCCTTTTTCTAAAATGTATTAAATAAAAATGTTCTTCGTCAATCTACACATAATACCCCATAATGAAAAAATCCTGAACACGTTTTGAGATTTTTTTAGCTAAAAATACATCCTGTTTAGGGCTGTCCCCGACAAAAAAAAAATCTTGGTAGAACGAGAGTCGTCTGTTCTTTCGACCAATCGATTGGTTTACATTTTTAAATGTGTATTTTTCCATATATAGACACATCCTATGTTTTAATAAAATCAACTATATGCATTGAGCTTGTCTGATGCTTAGGGTTTGATAAGACACATGCCTCAAGAGGGCGCCATAGATCTAGATAACAAACAAAAAAACTATCTCTTCGCAACTATTCTCCTCCTGCTAGTGCTGGCTTTTGCAGAATCTGCCATAACTCTCCCGAAATTGCCGGTAATAGGCTACACGAGGAGTCGGCAACCTTTGTCATGCTTGTCAGTTATGGTTTTCATATGCAGATTTTCGTGAAACTTTCATTTCATTTATAATAACGTCTTCATATTTCAAAGTCATTGCCATGTGGTTAATCAAAATTCTATCTAAATGAAAATTATACAAACTTAAAGTAGCTTCTATTGCCATTGCCAACTATTTTATAATAGCCTACATAAAGCCAACAAATTAAAACATTGCAGCCTGATTAAAAATAAAACGAAAACAAATCCTATAGGTCACATTGGCTAAACATGGCCTGTCTGCAACAAACTTGAAACATTGTATCAACTATTAACTTGGGTCAGCCTGAAGCTTGCACTAGCAAACTTGCAACATTTGTAGTGGAAAAAACTCTTCCTCTTTAAAAACGAAGGCACTTCTGGAGTTTGTAGAAGCAAGATAGACTTTATTGCAAAAAGACAACAAAGCCGAGTGCCCTGCAGGAATCACTCCCCGCACGAACCACTGCCCCCTGCAGGAACCACTGCCCCCTGCAGGAACCACTCCCGTACCTCTCTAAGTTTTTGGCTTATGTACAAGTTGTTAAATGTTTATTCATTAGACACAGTTATCACAGCTCCACCCAGGTCTCAAAACTCCTGATGCTACTTCTCGCTTTCTCCTTATTTGGAGATAACTTTGGCACAGAATACATGTCTAGTTCTAAGTCAGGAAAATGGGAGGTACACAGGAAGCCTTTATCCCTGGGGGAGTCTCCTGACTCTGGTAACATTCCCCTGGTCAAAGGTCAACCTGCTGAGTGGTAGGGGGTTGCCTACACCCTACTCTCATCTGCTGAGGACAAAGAGATCTTGTTTCTGCTTTAAAACATACCAAGCTGAGTATATTCAGGGAGCTATAAGGAATTTGAAATTATACAATAACTATAAAGAATTGGAATTTACACAATAGTCCCCCCTTTGGGACGAAACACGTCCCACAAAAACAATGTTAATTTATACTAACATAATGGGTGCATTAATAGATACATATGGGAGTACATTCCTCCTCTCAACTACAAACACAAAAGGATGAAGGTAAACACAGAAATATAGTGAGGAACATATACAGCATTTGAGTACAGTGTTGTTCACAGTAGAATACATTGTTTAAGCATTTCATTCCATGTTTATCTGTATAAAGCATCTTGCAATGCCTTTGGTAAATAATCACTCCTTCCAGAACTAGGACTCCATCCTAGAATATATGTCACATTGCATTTAACTGTGATATTCCCTCCTGAATTTAAGCCTGTGTAACTGTAAAAACATTCATACTCATATTTACTAACATCATCTCTTCCAATTGGTGGCTTTGTTAATTTTAGTGGATATTTCGAAAATGTTACACTCATTTCTGCTTCTTCTCATGTTCAATCTTAATAGAACTCCCCATACTTTCCCTACATTTTGCTTCTCACATTGGATATTCACATTTCTTTATGTAACATCTTGTATTCTGCTATATAGCACATCTATAGGTTGGTTCTTGTACAATTACCACTTTTTCTGTGAAAGATTTACTCTACTGTACACAATTGTCCATCTAATGTTTCATAGCTGTTTACTTTTTCCACATCCATTCCCTCACTTCTATTGACACCTCTGCAGATGCAGAGACTGATGTATTATTGTCAATCAAATCAGCAGAACACATTATCCCTTCCTTCTTATAACTATTAGGAATTCTGCCAGTCATTCGTTGTTCACAAGTCCATGGTACCCACTTGATCCTCTCATGCCTGTTAATGATCAGCGCTGAAACACCTTTAGTAGTACCAGTCATTGTCTTTCTTCTAGCTTCGAATTGTCCCCTTTGTAAGGTGGTTGCTTTGGGGCTCATCAATGTCTGGCCCTGTACTGTAGGCATCAACCAGAGCACGTAGCTCAGCAGCAACATTCACATTGCCAGTGTCCCCCATAGCTGGAGTACCAACAGAGAGTGGTGATTCTGCCTGAGCATTATCCCTCTCCCCTTCGTCTTCTGTCCTTGTGTCATCTCCTTCCCCGGATGGGGTTTCCCGCATCTTCTGCTCCCTCATCGTTGGATCGCTGTACCCGTCGTGGTACTCTGGTGCAGTGGTTGAGATGGCACCAAGTCGAACTTCCCTCTATTCGAACAGCTGTTGGTGTGGCCTGGGTGACCGTGTAAGGACCCTCTCATCTCGATTCATTCCACCTCCTCTGGAAGTCCCTGATGTAGACTCTGTCCCCTGGCTCGACTGCTCGAATTGGGTCCACCTCCTGCTCTGGAACCCTGTATTTCTCCTGTAGATAAACAACTTTATGCAGAGCAGTTAATAGTCTAATGTACTCATTCAATTCTCTCTCCATATTTTCTAAAAGGTGGACCATCACAAGATCTTCTAAAAACTGACACTGGCATGAGTCAAACTGTAAGCAGTTCAAGCAGAGTTAGATGTGTTATTTGATTAGGTTGCATGCTATAAGTCATTAGTGCCAGAGATAAAAACACCCACCTGATTCATCAGTGTACTCTCACAGATTTGATCATATCTACATAGTCCATTACCAGGTGTTTAAATGGTCCTTCTTGTACTGGAATATGTCCAATTGGTGCTGCTAACCCCTTCCTGATATTATTTAATGCACATATTGGACACGTTTCACACTCTGCTCGTCTTAAATCCACTGTTTCTTGCATGTATGGAGACCAAAAACCTTGTTTTTTAATTTTCCTCATCACCTCCCCCCTTGCGCAATGGTCAAAACCATGCGCATTTGTACCAAGTAATTTCAACAGTACAATAGAGCTACTACCAGTCCTCCATGTGTTCTCCACAATCCATTTGTGTCTCTCGTCACCCCCCTTTCACCCGATCTATTGGGCTCATATCTCTCTGCTCTCTCTTGCATTCTCAGTATGTCATCTATTGCAGGGCTGCTTCTTCTTCATCTTTAAATTTTATATAATGCAAATATAATAAACTTATCCCATTAATATAACACTTCCTGCACTAGTTCTCCTATACCTCCTATCCAATACACAGTCTTCCTTTGCCTGTATATATTTGCTGCCTGTAATCTTCACCATTTATTGTCCTGTTTCTTCCCTGTCTATTCCTATCCCTTCTAATGTATACTTAATTTGAATACCCATTTGACATAGTGCATCCTTTCCTAATAAATTTACTGGAGTATGTTCCGATTACAATTCCGGTATGCAGGCGGTTGTCCTTCCTGTTTCTAAATTTAGTGGTGCTGTCATAGAAATTAGCAGCATTTGTCCCAAGAATCCTATTGTCTTCGTAAATTTACATGACATGGAGAGGTTAGGCAAAATTTGGATTTATACTCAAATACATTGCTCCAGTATCAATCATCATGGGTGTGCCTCTATTATTCACCCGAACCTGTAGCATAGGTTCATCATCAGCTTGCTTGGTTATTGCTGTAAACTGACCCTCCCCACTAGGACTCTCTGGGCATCCCTAGTCCCTTTAATTTGGTCTTCCCCAGCGGGTCACTGGTCCCTGTGGAGCCTGTGTTTGAGATTGCTGCCATGCATCTGGGTAGGACCATTTCCTTGCCAAGTGTCCTGTTGTGGATGCCTAAGCATCCAAGGATTGGTAGGACAATTCCTTCTGGTGTGCCCTGTCTGACTGCACCCCCAGCAGGCACCTGGTTGTCCTTTTTTACCTCTATTCTGCCGTGCCTGATACTGCGGTTGATACCCCTGTGTTCGAGGTGCATTTCCGTTGATTTTATTTTGCCAGCCTCCCGGGGATTGCTGTGTATACACATTCACTACTGGCGGAGCAGGTGCCCTTGGACCCTGCTGTTGAGGTGGCGGTTGCGGGCCTCCATGAGTGACTGGCACAGGTAGAGGTGACAGGGTTAGAGGAGCCTGTGTTTTCTTTTTGTCCTTCTTTGTTAGTTCATCCAGCTGCATTTGTGTCAGCTTTCTCTGGATGTCTCTGACCTGGTCTGCCAGTCTTTGTTCATCTTTTCGATATTCTTCCACTGCATGGACAACATGGTCACAGAATTCCTCGTGGGTTTTTGATGTCAGTCTCACCACATTGTCCAGTCTGCTCTTGACCGCTGTCAACATGGATTCCACCAGAGTTGTCCTGAACATTGTTGTTATCAGTGGGTCTGTCTCTGGAGCCCTTTCAGTCTCCTGCTGATTAATTCTTGTTGGATATTCGTTCCTTAGGGCCCTCCACACCCTAGTTCTGTATTGATCGAACAGTTCTCCATCCATCACCCGTTCCTCTGTCAGGTCCCCCATGCCACCTGCTGCCAATACCTCATCCATTTTGGCCTTTCCCACCACCCTGGCCAACAGTGCCTTCAGGTCCCCCACCGCCAGCAGTTTCCCCATCGTCTGCTCTTCAACAGCTCCAATCCAATTTCTGGCCCCATCATGGATGCTTGGCAGTTTGCTCACCAGGCCCTCCAGGTCCTGACAACCACAGGGTTCAAATTGCATCTGAGTTCCTTTTAACATCTCCACAAGACAGTTATAAACCGTTTAGGTTGTTTTAAAATCTGTTCTAGGCCTTAGCTACCTTCCTACACATTAATCTGCTTTCCTCCTTTCCTCCACAAGAAATTATACTATCTTCTCTGAACACATCCACTCTCTCTCCTCTACCTCCTCATTACCTTCTTTATCTCGTTGAGATATAACACATCTATTCTGACCTACTTCCTCCTGAAGCCCCTCAGTTTTACTCAGTCTCCGATCAGGACAGGGATTTCGTCTCTGTCCTCTCTGGCTGAGACCTCCTGGGTTTTCCTAGAAATGAGAATACAAAAACCTAACAGTAAAAGTTAGTTTCCTCATATAATGTTAACAGATCATCTTCCAGTCTAGTCAGGTCAGTCTGTTTGTCAATCATCGGCCTATAATATGGAACATTCATGGAACGGCCTGTTAACATCTCATGAGGGCTAAACCCAGTACCCCTATAGGGGCTGCTTCACATTCTCCTCAGCACCAGATGTATACATTCTTATTTCAGGTTCAACCTGTTAATCTAGGCTTTACCCATTACTTTTTGGATCATAGAGACACATTTCTGATCTATTCCCATCATCAGGACAATTTGGGTCACGGCATCTCCTGTAACATGGGTGCCGTGTGTCTACAGACAAGGTTTCTGGGATTCCGAATCCAGGTAATATTTCCCTTACCAGACTGTTAGCTACTATGTTGGCATCACAGCAGGTATAACCCTCGTATGACTCTGTCACTTATCACTAGACAAGAGCACTTTATCTCCTTTCTCTCAATCATATCAATAAAGTCTAATGCAATGTGTGTAAATACACCACTAAGTAAAATTACCTAGTTTAAGAGATGTCTACTTGGCAATGTTATATTAAATACACATAACGCATATTAACAAATAGTCTCATATTCTATAACTATGTTGTTTCCTATGTTCTTTTAACTTCTGCTAAGTTTAGGCCAAACCAATCTCGTAAAAAACCTAATGTACCCTACTCCCTCTTGATGAATGACTCACCAACCATGAGCCTATTTGGCAAACCTACGGAATAAGCTACTCTAGCAACACAAATTTACCTGAAAGGTGTTGTCACAGAGGGCCATCAGGGCCCTGGGAGCAACCTCTGGTCTCCCTTAGGGAGTGAGACATACGGTCAGTCCCCTGTTGTTGTTGCAACTCAACAACAGGCGAGGCCATAGCAAAAACCAGATACACAACATGGGTGTGAAACCTTTCAGCAGCAACTTTATTACCTAAGCTAATATTGTCTTGATTGCCTTGCAGGCACAAACCCTCAAAATGCCAACCTAGCTGGGAGCAACATAGCTTCCAGCAGGGCCTCAATCTGTAACGTATTATTTTCCTAATATTTCCATATGCATTCATAAAATCACTGCTTTTCCAAACCCCTACTCATAGTAGGCAAACACCAATCATATATGCTAAATCAGAATATCTATTAACATGTACACCACTACCTAGTTTACATGCCTCAGTGAGGGCCATCATAGTAAATTAGAACCTATAATTATCCTGTCTAGTCAAAAGTGAAAACCCACAAATAAAAGTCGATCAATATTGTCCTATTAAGTAAGACTGTTAACTAAAACACAAAATAAAACTAACCCATTTTCTATCAAACCTGTCCTATCAATTGAGACAATCTCATATTTTAACCTATTTTACTGACACCTTTCTAGTTTCTATACTGTCTAGTTCCTTCTTATTGTCTCTGCCTGTTCCCTATATTGCTATTCTGAGTCTTCATAATACACTACCTCCACTTAGTAAACTACTTCAAACTATTCCCTTCTAAAATATCATGGTTCAGCAACACATCTGTTACTCCATCGTCCCAATACAGCCAGAGGCTTTAATATTACCATCACAGCTCATTCCCCACACAGGCACCTTTATCAAGCGACAAACGTTAAAACCACTCAGCCCAGGCAAACGCCCTTCATTGGAATGTATTTAAGATACACCAAAATTATAACTCCATCATCTACTAGGGTCGTCTACATGGCATTGTAACTTAAAATGCCAATTAATTTATCATGTCAGTCAATATATAATACCATCTATTACACACAACCTCGGTTAATGAGGAGTAAAATGTATATTATGGGGAAAGAAAAACCCCAAACAAGAGTAGTAATTTACTTTAAACTTAATGTGGCCCGATTGAACAAATATTTCAACAGTTGTACGTGCACTAGCCAGCCAGGCTACTGTAAAAGGCTCAATAACACAGGACCAAGGGAAGTGATTGGTAACGTCAAAGTTATTATTCTAACTTCCCTAAGTAACGTTCCATTGGGAAATGGCCCTAAATTAGTTTAAAAAGGTTTCACTCAATACAGCCAACGACAACCTGAACTCATTAATTACTATAACCATTTTATCATATCTAAAAATGTTTATCGCGACACAGCCATTAATCAACGTTTATACACAATCGGTTATTCCCACACAAAGACAAACTTTTTACTTACAGTCCATCACACGACATACAACAATCAACAATCAGAGACAAACGATGCCACATATTGGTTATTACCGTTCCACACACAATCACGACACAACTCGTCAGTTTATCGTCCTCTCATTCCAACATACAACCATAGGCCTTAATCTGTCATACCTTCTCCGAGTACTCTTTTAAACTTCCCCATGTAACACCTTAAAATACCTCATTACGTGCGTCCTCTAAATTTGCACAATACCAGCTCAAATACCACTCCTTTGATACAAGCCTCTAAACGCAGCCCATCGCTTAGATTCACACTTCCTGTTCCATACCATACAATATACATGATTACAATTCTACAGCTTAGATTTACAATATAAGTAACTTGGGTAAACGCGCACACAGCGGGGTTTCAAGATTAACTTATCAAACGCACCTCCTTCACAGTCTCACTTCCACATACCTTATCTTTTCCCTGGGCCGCAGTGATCGAATGCAACCTTTCTACCGGGCAACTTCCCGGAAAGACGCACATCTCCTCTTCCATTAAATCCATAGTATATGTTCCTCTAAATATTATTCATACAATGTAGGTTCCTACTATTTATTTTACAATATATGTTATGCGCATTTATAATACCGGTTTCTTATATATTTAACCTGTTTTTTCAGAACCCTAGCATAAGCCAAGTCTGTTTTCTACAGGTTCCCTGTCCATCCAGTCCCTTCAGGTTGTACTTAAAGGCGGTATTCACAGGATTTACACTAATATGGGGCTATACGCTCATCGATAGATTCCCATCATTCAACTTATATATTAAACCTGTTCTTTCAGAACCCTAGCATGTGCCAAGGCTTGTTTTCTACAGGTTGCCTGTCCATTCAGTCCCTCTAGGATGTACTTAAAGGCGGTATTTGCAGGATTTACAATCATATGGGGCTATACGCTCATCGATAGATTCCCATCACACACACAACACACTATACGCTCTTCGATAGATTCCCATAACTCAACACAACACACTATACGCTCTTCGATAGGTGTTTCAATATGGGGCTGTACGCACTTCGACAGATTCCAATAACCCAACTAACTACCCTGCTCATTGTAACCCCATAGTATACCTATACGCACTTCGATATGTATCTATAAAGTACTCACTGGGCCTCTACCTGCCTATGCACTCCTACAATACGTTCCTCGCACTTCGGGTAACTTCGTGTATTAGTACAGACAGGGATTCACACACATTCATCACACTTCAATCATACTATATTTCTTTCTTCTACAAACTCTGTGCCTTTTACTTTAAACAATTAGATGTAGCCCGTATTCTGGAGAGACCTGAATTTAGTACCTGACCCCCGGTGGCAACTGATCGAATCACGCAGACTTATAGTAAGAACTTTGCTTACCTCTTACACCATGGCCATTGGTGTTTTATCGTTTGCGTATTTCGTTCAGATGCCCCCGATGGTCAACCAGTCTCTTTTCCCAGTCCCATCTGGGGTGCCAAATGTAGTGGAAAAAACTCTTCCTCTTTAAAAACGAAGGCACTTCTGGAGTTTGTAGAAGCAAGATAGACTTTATTGCAAAAAGACAACAAAGCCGAGTGCCCTGCAGGAATCACTCCCCGCACGAACCACTGCCCCCTGCAGGAACCACTGCCCCCTGCAGGAACCACTCCCGTACCTCTCTAAGTTTTTGGCTTATGTACAAGTTGTTAAATGTTTATTCATTAGACACAGTTATCACAGCTCCACCCAGGTCTCAAAACTCCTGATGCTACTTCTCGCTTTCTCCTTATTTGGAGATAACTTTGGCACAGAATACATGTCTAGTTCTAAGTCAGGAAAATGGGAGGTACACAGGAAGCCTTTATCCCTGGGGGAGTCTCCTGACTCTGGTAACATTCCCCTGGTCAAAGGTCAACCTGCTGAGTGGTAGGGGGTTGCCTACACCCTACTCTCATCTGCTGAGGACAAAGAGATCTTGTTTCTGCTTTAAAACATACCAAGCTGAGTATATTCAGGGAGCTATAAGGAATTTGAAATTATACAATAACTATAAAGAATTGGAATTTACACAATACATTGTATAAAATATTCTGGTCCCTCAGTTTCCCACACCAGAAAGCTCAGGACAGACACAGCTGTAGGCTATTTGCACAAGGGATATGAAGCTGTGCTTGACTTGGGCAGGAGCTCCCCGGAGCTGAGTACCGGCACCTCAAATGTTCTACTGCTTGAGCTTCTGTTCCTCTTATAGAATATTAACTCAAAACTATTGTGGAGCTCCTGCACCTAAATATAAATAGTACCAGCACCCAAAAGGAGTACCGGAACCTATTTCAGTCCAAGTCAAGCACTAATAAGAAGTAATCAAGTAGGCCTATTTTGATGTTTCCATTGGATCAGAGCATTACTTTTTTCCCTTTCACACTGAGTGGTTATCGAAAGAGTTTTCAAATACGTCATTCTCAATTAATGTAAAAACAGACTTTGTTTGCTTGCTGTTTGAGATGAAAACATTACTTTGAGAATCTCCACAGGTCGTTAGTGGTGGTGCGTTAAGCCAATCAGAAATACTATCAGATGGGCACATTTATATGCCTACATTTGCGCACAGGCTAGGTAGCCTATAGGACTACTTCTATGCGTATCTGTGTAATCTGAGAGAAATGTGTCTCTAATATGGTCATACATTTGGCAGGAGGTTAGGAAGTGCAGCTCAGTTTTGTTGGCAGTGTGCACATAGCCTGTCTTCTCCTGAGAGCCAGGTCTGCCTACTGCGGCCTTTCTCAATAGCAAGGCTATGCTCACTGAGTCTGTACATAGTCAAAGCTTTCCTTAAGTTTAGGTCAGTCACAGTGGTCAGGTATTCTGCCACTGTGTACTCTCTGTTGAGGGCCAAATAGCATTGTAGTTTGCTCTGTTTTTGTTTTGTTAATTCTTTCCAATGTGTCAAGTAATTCTCTTTTTGTTTTCTCATGATTTGGTTGGGTCTAAATGTGTTGTTGTCCTGGGGCTCTGTGGGGTCTGTTTGTGTTTGTGAACAAAGCCCCAGGACCAGCTTGCTTAGGGGACTCCTCTCCAGGTTCATCTCTCTGTAGGTGATGGCTTTGTTATGTAAAGTTTGGGAATCGCTTCCTTTTAGGTGGTTGTAGAATTTAACGGCTCTTTTCTGGATTTTGATAATAAGTGGGTATCGTCCTAATTCTGCTCTGAATGCATTATTTGGTGTTTTACACTGTACACAGAGGATATTTATTGCAGAATTCTGCGTGTGGAGTCTCAATTTGGTGTTTGTCCCATTTTGTGAATTCTTGGTTGGTGAGTGGACCCCAGACCTCACAACAATAAAGGACAATGGGTTCAATAACTTATTTATTTATTTTTAGCCAGATCCTAATTGGTATGTCGAATTTGATGTTCCTTTTGATGGCATAGAAGGCCGTTCTTGACTTGTGTCTCAGATCGTTCACATCTTTGTGAAAGTTACCTGTGGTGCTGATGTTTAGGCAGAGGTACAGTGGGGAGAACAAGTATTTGATTCACTGCTGATTTTGCAGGTTTTCCCACTTACAAAGTATGTAGAAGTCTGTAATTTTTATCATAGGTACTCTTCAACTGTGAATGACGGAATCTAAAACAAAAATGAAGAAAATCACATTGTATGATTTTTAAGTAATTAATTTGCATTTTATTGCATGACATAAGTATTTGATACATCAGAAAAGCAGAACTTATTTTGTGGTACAGAAACCTTTGTTTGCAATTACAGAGATCATACGTTTCCTGTAGTTCTTGACCAGATTTGCACACACTGCAGCAGGGATTTTGGCCCACTCCTCCATACAGATCCTTCAGGTTTCGGGGCTGTCGCTGGGCAATACGAACTTTCAGCTCCCTCCAAAGATTTTCTATTGGGTTCAGGTCTGGAGACTGGCTAGGCCACTCCAGGACCTTGAGATGCTTCTTACGGAGCCACTCCTTAGTTGCCCTGACTGTGTGTTTCAGGTCGTTGTCATGCTGGAAGACCCAGCCACGACCCATCTTCAATGCTCTTACTGACGGAAGGAGGTTGTTGGCCAAGATCTCGCGATACATGGCCCCATCCATCCTCCCCTCAATACGGTGCAGTCGTCCTGTCCCCTTTGCAGAAAAGCATCCCCAAAGAAGGATGTTTCCACCTCCATGCTTCACGGTTGGGATGGTGTTCTTGGGGTTGTACTCATCCTTCTTCTTTCTCCAAACACGGCGAGTGGAGTTTAGACCAAAAAGCTCTATTTTTGTCTCATCAGACCACATGACCTTCTCCCATTCCTCCTCTGGATCATCCAGATGGTCATTGGAAAACGTCAGACGGGCCTGGACATGCGCTGGCTTGAGCAGGGGGACCTTGCGTGCGCTGCAGGATTTTAATCCATGATGGCGTAGTGTGTTACTAATGGTTTTCTTTGAGACTGTGGTCCCAGCTCTCTTCAGGTCATTGGCCATGTCCTGCCGTGTAGTTCTGGGCTGATCCCTCACCTTCCTCATGATCATTGATGCCCCACGAGTTGAGATCTTGCATGGTGCCCCAGATCGAGGGAGATTGACCGTCATCTTTAACTTCTTCCATTTTCTAATAATTGCACCAACAGTTGTTGCCTTCTCACCAAGCTGCTTGCCTATTGTCCTGTAGCCCATCCCAGCCTTGTGCAGGTCTACAATTTTATCCCTGATGTCCTTACACAGCTCTCTGGCCTTGGCCATTGTGGAGAGGTTGGAGTCTGTTTGATTGAGTGTGTGGACAGGTGTCTTTTATACAGGTAACGAGTTCAAACAGGTGCAGTTAATACAGGTAATGAGTGGAGAACAGGAGGGCTTCTTAAAGAAAAACTAACAGGTCTGTGAGAGCCGGAATTCTTACTGGTTGGTAGGTGATCAAATACTTATGTCATGCAATAAAATGGAAATGAATTATTTAAAAATCATACAATGTAATTTTCTGGATTTTTGTTTTAGATTCCATCTCTCACAGTTGAAGTGTACCTATGATAAAAATTACAGATCTCTACATGCTTTGTAAGTGGGAAAACCTGCAAAATTGGCAGTGTATCAAATACTTGTTCTCCCCACTGTATATGTTGAAGAGGGTGGGGCCTAAGCTGCATCCCTGTCTCACCCCATTTTATAATGTCATATGTTTTTCCCCCAACACCACTTTCCATCAATTTGTATAGCAGACCCTCATGCCAAATTGAGTCAGGCTTTTTTTAAATCAACAAAGCATGAGAAGACTTTGCCTTTGTTTTGGTTTGTTTGTCAATTAGGGTGTGCAGGGTGATTACGTGGTCTGTCGTACGGTTATTTGGTAAAAAGCATATTTGACATTTGCTCAGTACATTGTTTTTACTGAGGAAGTGAACTAGTCTGCTGTTAATGATAATGCAGAGGATTTTCCCAAGGTTGTTGTTGACTCATATCCCACTGTACTTATTGGAGTCAAATTTGTCTCCACTTTTGTGGATTGGGGTGATCAGTCCCTGGTTCCAAATATTGGGAAAGATGCCAGAGGCAAAGATGATGTTTAAGAGTTTAAGTGTAGCCAATTGGAAATTGTTATCTGTATATATCATCAATTCATTGAGGATACCATCAAAACCACAGGATTTTTTTGGGTCGGAGGGTTTTTATTTAGTCCTGAAGTTCATTCAAGGTAATTGGAGAAACCTGTGTGTTCTGGTAGTCTTTAAGAGATTTTATATTTGATCGTATATATGTTTTTGCTGTTTGTTCTTTGTTATAGAGCCAAAAAGATTGGAGAAGTGGTTTACCCATACATCTCCATTTTGGATAGATAACTGTTCGTGTTGTTTGTTTAGTGTTTTCCAAGTGGTTAGTCTATGGATTCTTCGATTACGTTGAGCTGATTTCTGATGTTCTGTAGTGTATTTCTGTATTGTTTTAGTGATTCACCGTAGTGAAGGCGTATTCTCAGGTTTTCTGGGACTCTATTATCTATCTGCTTCCTGTAGCACTTAAACACCTCATAGTTTGTTGTTGATATCTTCTGAATTTAGGAAAATTCATATACCCCAAAACGTGCACTTTAACATTTGTTTTTGCATCATTCATCAGGTATTCGTTGATTATAATGAACGCATTACCATTTATATTGCATGTTATTTTTCTTTGTGTTTTATTGCAGGAAGACAACATGGCCTTTGGGAGACCAACAAAGTAAGCAAATGGAATGTTCCAGTGTTTATTCTTATCCTGATGACTGAAATATTTATTGTCCTCTTCATGGTCAAATCAGTAGAGGGATATTAAAACCTCAACATACAGTGGGGTTCCGAAATGATTGACAACCTTGATAAAGATGAGCAATAATGACTGTAAAATAAATAGTTCAAATTCTTATATTGTATGCAACAACAAAACAAAAACAGTGAAATTTATTATTTTTTACTAATACAAGCAGCGTTACAGTTCTGGCACCTTATACCATACCCCGTTCAAAGGCACACATACACAATCCATGTCTAAATTGTCTTAAGGCTTCTTTAACCTGTCTCATCCCCTTCATCTACACTGATTTAAAGTGGATTTAAGAAGTGACATCAATAATGGATCATAGCTTTCAACTGGATTCCCCTGGTCAGTCTGCCATGGAAAGAGCAGGTGTTCCCTGCTGAGTTTAGCTCTGTATTTTAATTACTTATTTTACACAGTCTAATTGCTCATCTTTATCAAGCGTGTCAATAATTTCGGACCCCAATGTAAATACAATATAGGTGCAGAGCAGTTAACTTGCACCCATATCTATTTGTGCTGTATACCCAACTCAAGACAGCACAAACAGATCTGGGACCAGGCTAGTAGCTTTAGTTTCTGATAGAAGATCTATGTATTTGAAGGTACTGGATGCTGGATGTAGCCAAGGTGTATGCTAGTGGCTCCAACGCCTGGGACACAGCAGTGCATGATGCCTCAGAAGAGTACAAAAACAGAATGGTAAGGAATTGTGGGCGGAAGGTTGCAACCAGAAGGTCGTCGATTTGAATCCAAATTCCGACGGGGGGGCGGGGTCTCGTGGGATTCTAGGTATCATAGATGCCATCTCCTGCCGTTGTGCCTTTGAGCAAAGTACTTAACCCCTAAACTGTTCTAGGGGTGCCGCACCTTAATAACGTTGATTATACTTCTCTCTCTCTCCCCAGCACAACCTCTGCTGTGACAACTGTCACTCCCATGTGGCCATGGCTCTGAACATGATGCGCTACGAGAATAAGACCTCGTGGAACATGATCAACCTCTGTCTGCTCTCCCTAGTCCACGGAAAACATGTCAGGTACTGAGATTCTGTCTGTCTGTCTTTCTGTCTGCTCTCCCTCATCTACGGCAAACGCATCAGGTACAAAGATACTGCTGCAGAAATAGTTCAGGTCAAAATAATCTCCTGCATTTTTATTGATGTTAAGATTTACCACAGTGTGACTGAACATTCTTAGAGCCAGAACTGTATCTTACTTATGCTCCACAAAGCCATGCGAGGTAGGGCTGGATATTGGGTATGTGTACTCTCTGGGTCCCAGCGGCTGGTGGATATGATGTCACCGAATGTCCTCTGAATACAGGGAATCCTGAGAGACAGACGGACAGAGACAGAGGGCCTCCTGATGATTTTCTGGAGATGTTAGGATTGAGTCTGATGGACGAGTAGTATGTTGTGGTTGAAGGAATGTGACGGCTCGTTCCCATGCCACGTTCTGTGAGAGTGGTTCCCACTAGCATACTACCTAGAGTGAACCCATACCATTTATGTATGCAGTCTGATTGGTACTCATGCTTGTATGCACTTTGGAGCCCTGGCCTGGCTGGATTTTAGAGGTTGCCATGGTGACCGCCTGAGCCTCTGTGTAATTGATTACATGCGTGCGATCTCAAGCGTGTGCTGTCAAGACGATGGGGGAAATTAGGTGAAGAATCAGATTTTCACTCAGTCACTCCTCAGACCTCATATGATCACTTACGTCTTATTGTTGTTGTTCCAGAAAGCCAATGTCTCTCTCTCTCCCCCTCCCTCCCCCTCCCTCCCCCTCCCTCCCTCCCTCTTTCTCTGCTCCCCATCTGTATCGCCCTCTCTCTTTGCCTTCCCTTCTCTGTCTCTCTGTCTCCCCCTTTCCAGCTGTGCAGGGTTTCTGAAGACCTGGCTTCCCTTCCTCATGTTGCTGGGTATTATCCTGACTGTGGCTCTGACCATTAACCTGCGGTGACCAGCCAACCAGGTGGGAGGACACAGCTGACAGGGTGATGAAGGGGGAGGGACTCCTTGCAGGAGGGGGGGCGAGAGAGATGGGGGTTGAGTGAGGTGAGAGCACACACAGGGAGGGGGTGGGGTGGGGTGGGGGTGTTGAGGTGGGAGGTGTCACTACACCTACTCTGCTTGTGAAGACAAAGTGGGAAAAAAGACATCCCAGCAACAAACCAGCCAATGAGAGGAGACTGAAGAGAAGGGAAAAAACTTCCTCGACTCAACCAAACACAAAGCCTGCTTGTTTCTAGGACCAGGCATCCTGTCTTTCAATGGTGGCGGATGGCAATTTCGTTTTTTTAGGTTAATTGTTCTTGATGGACGGTAGCTTACTTCTAAATATTTTAATGCCTCCCACACACATCCCAACCCCATGAATTTGAATACCATTTTAAAATGTTTTGATTTTCAATGAAGGTCCACTATTGGAGTATAAGACCATCCATTACCTAGAATGTTGCAGGTACTGTAGACTAGAGGAGCGACGGTAGCAGTGAAGGGGGCAGGGGTTGTTCTTTCTTTCAGGGGTAGTAGTCTTGTCTCCCACAGGGACAGCAGCGTCCAAGTCTTTCTCTCTCTGCCATGCTGAAACAAACAAACACCCAGCCTCCATCTAATGACATGGGACTATGATGATGATGATGGTGCACTGACTCAGTGCTTCACATACAAGATATTTCACTTGAATGCCTTTCAAGGAATGTGCTATTGCATTTGCATTTTACGCTTGGTTTGATACAGTTCCTATTACTGCAACTTTTAATAACCTGAGTGATTTTGTTTCAATTAATTGTATCTATTTACTACGTTGGAGTGAATCCAGGATAATAATTCTCAAAACTCTGCTATAAGCAAGTGATGCCTAATATCTGAGTCTGATTGAACTGCTTGTATCTGCATCTTATTAAAATATTAATTAATATATTTATTAATTATTAATATATGTATTTTTCTTAGAACTCTATTGACAATTATGTTTAGACCTGTTTTAATGACGGGATGATAGATTCAGATAATCTCATTAAGTGTGTTGGATTAGTCAGAGACTTCCTACGGTGGCCATGGTAACCTCTGTGGAACCCTGGACTCATAACTCTGGACTGCGGATGGGAAACGAAATGCATGATGTTTTGGAATGCTGCGGAGTTCATTTGTGTTCTGTGTTCTAGAATGTGAGCGTGCCAAATGTAGACCTCCCCGGATCCTTTCCACACTCAAACTTCAACCTCAATGTGCCCCAGAAGAAAGAAGGACCTCTGAAACCTGGCTCTGCCTGGGTTATTGACAAAATGAAAGTAATTCATATAGTTGGTGCTTGAAAAACAATTGTCTTCTATCATGGGGCTTCCTGGATAACGTGTATGTACATGAATGGCTCAATTTTATATCAAACTACATTTTTACACCATACCATCTATATTGATTTTGTTTGTATTTTGGGGCGGCAGGTAGCCTAGCGGTTAGAGCGTTGGGCCAGTAACGTAACCCTAATTTGCTCCAGGGGCTGACCCTGTAGGTAGGCCGTTCTTAACTGACTTGCCTAGTTAAATAAAAAAATAATAAAATAAATGTAGTAGCCTACTTTCAAACACTAGCTAATCCTAGATCAGGGTTTCCCAAACTGGGTCCTGGGGCCCCACATGGGTGCACGTTTTAGTCTTTGCCCTAGCACTACACAGCTGATTTAAATAACCAACTCATCAAGTGTTTGATTTTTTTTGAACCAGCTGTGTAGTGCTAGAGCAAAGACTCAAACGTGTACCCATGTGGGGCCCCAGGACCGCGTTTGGGAAACCCTGTCTTAGATGATGGTTGGCACACAAAATCCATTGCCATGGCTTTCTTCTGCGGTGGCAGGTTCAAATCCCCTCATTGTTTGGAGTGAAAGCGCTGAACCTTGAGCCTTTTCTCTTTATCCATGGAGCTGCCAGAAGCAGCAGGTAGCCTGCTGGCTCCTCCAGGTTTACACACCCATACCCTTGTCGCGCTACCGAGCTGGACTGAACCGATGTACTGAGCTGGCCTGGTTACGCATCCAGCATAATGTGTACCCGTGCTGAAAATAAAACTTACTGTGCCAGCACAGTTTGGTTCAGGTTGGCACGTTAGTGTGAGAAGCATACAAGCTTAATATCCTGGAGTCTCCTCCTGTGCCAGAGAAAGTATCACTCCTGCTGTCTCAGATGAGATTAGGACATTGTGACATGTCAATGCATCTCCATGCAGCCATTTTCACTTGTCTGCTTCTTTCTCTCTCGATGGACTTTATTATTTGAAATTCCAGTAAATGTGATAGATGTTGATCTACTACTGCAATAACCCCAAATTGTATGTAACCCCCCCCCCCCAAAAAAAAACAACGTATACATTTGTATAGGAGGTCTTTAAAGATCCTTCTTTGTTTTCCATTACATTCAGTCAAGGCAGCTTTACACTACTTATGTAGCTGTTGGTGGGTGATTTTATACCAAGATGCCAATTCTTTCCAGGGTATCTACATTCCTATGCTTATACCTAGAGGTACTATGGCTTCTTTCTTTTTCCTTTCATGTTCATGTGTAAATATTATTAGACCAAGTGATATTGTCTTAGGTTTGATTGAAAATCTCAAATATCCAGTTTAATTTCTTGTTTTAATTGATATTGTAAATTAACTAACTATCCTCCTCTAGTCCCTTTGTTTTCTACATGCAATACGATACAATATCCTATCAAAACTCATCTGTTCTGCAATGAAGCAAATTTGTGCCTGAACACATGAGTGTGTGTGTGTATGTCAGTAGGAGCGTATGGGTGCGCATGCATGAGGGGAGGTTGTGCATGTCCTGGCTGCATGTTCTATGTCTTTGTGGACATAAAACTATTTTCTTGAATCCTGTGGCTCTTTTGGGGTATATGATATTATGATATTAGCATATGATATTAGCATATAACAATACATTTATAAACTCTTATTTATTACCACAAATGGTTTTATAAAATGATGTGAATTGCCCATGATAGTATGTATGATAAAGGTATAGTACATAATAGACTAGACTGTAATGGACCTTTTTAAATGATCCAGTTTCCCAGTCTTGATATTAATTGTGTCTACACTTAGAAAAAATTATTCAGCTGTCCCCATAGGAGAACCCTTTTTTGCTTTTTGGTTCCACGTACAACCCTCTGTGGAAAGGGTCCTACATGGAACCCAAAGGGGTTCTACCTGGAACCCAAAGGGGTTCTACCTGGAACCAAAAGGATTCTACCTGGAACCAAAAAAGGGTTCTTCAAAGAGTTGGGCTCCTATGGACATTAGAGCAATCTTGAGGGAATCCTATTTGAATCAGAAAAGGATATTCATATAAGAGGTAAACTATACAAAACCTTGTAGACAGCCAATCCAACTGATAAAAAATGTAACTTATCGGAACCAAGACTTTAAAAAAACTGATATTGGCACAAGATGGAGGGAATGTTGGAACATAACTAACGAGATTACAGTTAACTATAATGAACGTATGCATATCATTAATTATACAACATTCACAAATTCTACAGCACAATGGCAGAGTCATGTCTGAAGTGTAAAACTAATAATGACTCAATTGTCCATGCCTTCTGGGAATGCTATAAAGTCCAAAAGTTCTAGCCGGAGTTAGAAAGTTGGCTGTCAGAAGTATTACAGTTTAAATGTACCTTTAATCCACCTGTCTGCATATTTTAAGACATACCATACTGTAGGGGCGGCAGGTAGCCTAGTGGTTAGAGTGTTAGGCCTGTAACTGGAAGGTTGCAGGATCGAATCCCCGAGCTGACAAGGTACAAATCTGTCGTTCTTCCCCTGAACAAGGCAGTTAACCTACTGTTCCTAGGCTGTCATTGTAAATAAGAATTTGTTCTTAACTGACTTGCCTAGTAAAATAAAGGTTAAATTAAAAAAAAAAAAAAAAATGAGGGTGCAGGATGATACCCAATGGGTTGGACCATACTTTTCTCGCCAATCATCTTTAAAAAATGTATACTTAAAGACTGGAAATCAACCAATCCTCTGTAATTCACGCAATGGAAAGGTCAAATGCTTTATTATCTAAATGTTGAAAGTGCGTGGGCTACGGAGAGAAACAAAATGGTGCAGTTTCAGGCCATGTGGCATAAAGTGATGTAGTTGATGTTTGTATGATATTGTCGTTTGTGTAAAAATATACAACAACAACAATAATAATAATAATAATAATAATAATAAAAGAGTTCTCCAATGGAGACAGCCAAAGAACCCTTTTAGGTTCTACAGTAGATGGCTCCTTTTTTCAAAGAGTGTAGGAGGTGCCATGTAATAGAAATACTTCCTGACGTCATTGATGACTGATATTGTCGGTGAGTGATGAGCATCCTGAGGTGCAGGAGAATAACTCTGCTCAGTGTGAACAAACCAACGGGCTTGTAGTTATAGATGCATTCTCAAACGTTTGTATTATTTCAGCCTGTAGTTTTGAAAATGTTGCTTAAGAACCAAAAGTCCCTGTTTTTTGTGTACTATGTCATCAAATTGTGTACTACGTCATCCATTTCGAATGATACACTATAAACAGTGCATTCCGAAAGTATTCAGACCCCTTCCCGCATTTTGTTATCTTACAGCCTTATTCTAAAATGTATTAAATAGTTTTTTTCCCCTCATCAATGTACACACAATACCCCATAATTACAAAGCAGAAACAGGTTTCCGAATGCACTGTATATACAAAAGTATGTGGACACCCCTTCAAATTAGTGGATTTGGCTATTTCAGCCACACCCATTGCTGACAATAAAATCGAGCACACCGCCATGCATATAAAATCGAGCACACCGCCATGCAATCTCCATAGACAAACATTGGCAGTAGAATGGCCTTGCTGAAGAGCTCAGTGGCGGCCTCCTGAGTGGCGCAGCGATCTAAGGCACTGCATCGCAGTGTTGTGGTGTCACTACTGCATGGGGTTCGATCCCAGGCTGTGTCACAACTGGCCATGACCGGGAGTCTCATAGGGCGGCACACAATTGGCCCAGCGTCGTCCAGGTTAGGGGAGGGTTTGGCCGGGGGGGGCCTTTACTTGGCTGATCGCCCTCTAGCAACTCGTGACTTCGGCCGTCAGTTGAATGGTGTTTCCTCCGACACATTGGTGCAGCTGGCTTCTGGGTTAAGCGAGCGGGTGTTAAGCATGGCTCGGCAGTTATGAGACAAAATCGTAGTAACGAAACTCTGGAGAAAAGGGGGAGAGAAAAAAAACACCAAAAAAAGAGCTCAGTGACTTTTCCCATAGTTCCAGTGAAGGGAAATCTTAACGATACAGCATACAATGACATTCTAGATGATTCTGTGCTTCCAACTTTGTGGCAACAGTTTGGGGAAGGCCCTTTCCTGTTTCAGTGTGACAATGTCCCTGTACACAAAGGGAGGTCCATACAGAAATAGTTTGTTGAGATTGGTGTGGAAGAACTTGACTGGCCTGCACAGAGCACTGACCTCAACCCCATCGAACACCTTTGGGATGAATTGGAACACTGACTGCTAGCCAGGCCTAATCGCCTAACATCAGTGCCTGACCTCACTAATGCTCTTGTGGCTGAATGGAAGTCCCCGCAACAATGTTCCATGTAGTGTATGTTATGTCCTGCTATTTTTTTTTTTTACATATGATACGAAATGGATGACTTTGTATGATTTGTTACAAATCCAATTCATACTATATGTTACTAATTTGTTGTACTTAAGATCCTGGAGTGCATCTCACTTGGGCTCCCAAGTGCTGCAGTGGTCTAAGACACTGCATCTCAGTGCTAAAGGTGTCACTACAGACAACCTGGTTTGAATCGAGACTGTATCACAACCGGCTGTGATTGGGAGTCCCATAGGGTGGCGCATGTCGTCTGAGTTTGGTCAATGTAGGCTGTCATTGTAAATAAGAAATTGTCCTTAACTGACTTGCCTATTTAAATAAAGGTGGAATTGATTTAGTTCTAGGCGGGCTCTATCTAGCCTGGTCCCAGATCTGTTTGTGCTGGCATGCCAATGGCCATAAGAGTTATCCAGAACAAACAGATCTAGGACCAGGCTAGGTGGCCTCTTTTATTTTGTATTAGCTTCCTTGGACAATGTCTATGCTAGATGATCATTCTGTATAGGTTGACTGAAGCACTGGTCATTTTGAGAATTGAGGCCAGATTGGATGTAAATTGTGGCCTTGAATCCATTCTGAAACCTTGCCTCTTTCCTGTAACGGAAAACAGAGTAGAAGAATGCTTGATTTTTTTTTGTGTGCAATGAAACCACTCCTATTTTAACTTGTAGCAGAGTTCACTGGTTTGTTCTCAAATTATGTTATGTTAAAGAATCTGTTCTAGAATCAGTAATACTCTTCAGAGTGTAGTTGAACTGATATTATATGTTCTTTCCCCCTGTTGTAACCAGGAGCTGGGTTCTGGAATGTGGACACCTGTGGTTTCACACATTCAGTCTGCTAACAAAAGACAGTTGGGATGCTATTATGACTGAGGGCCAATAATCATATAAAGTTATACAAAACCTTATACCAATACCCTTCTTTTGTTGTCTTTAATCCCGTAAAATGTCACTATGCTGCCGAAGATTAGTAGTTCAGTTTTCCCATGAAAGAATCTGCAAGTGACTGAGTGAACTATGAATGTATTTAAAGGACATTTAACTATGATACCAATAAAGACGTTTATTATTGTAGACTATTTGTTTGTGAAGTATTTCTGAAGAAATAGTGCATACATTAAGCTACTATTCCTAGATGATATCACATATCATATGAGTAGGCATATCACATATGCCTACTCATAAAGCATAGGCGTATTAATTAATACATGCACTCAAAATTAACGCTACATTTCAAGTGAATTTCACCACTGATCCAACCACTCGTAGCGTCTTTCAGACACTTGACTATCAAAAGGACAACCTCGGATTCAATTGCCATTTGTCATCATCCAGCAAACATCCTCTCTCTATGATCTTTCCCTCTTTTTATGTAGAGAGCATTGGGGGTAGAAGGGTGGGCCGACATCAGAGGCTCCGCTTCCCCTCCCTCTAAAAAGCATTGTTGATCTAATATCACCTAGAGTGAGAGAGGAGGGCGCTACCTCACACCATTGTATCCGCATTTTCCGTAGCGCAGCGTTTGATTAGCAAATGCTCGAAGGTGCATGGGTCTTTATTGATTTGGATACATTAACGTTTCTCTTGTGGAATATGAAAAATGTCTACACAGCCTGTTCTTCATTGTTATAACATTGTCAATTACTTTGGCGCGCATTCAGATGTATTCAACTTGATGGCTCAAAATATAGAATTAATTAAGAACTTAACATTTTACACGTTGTTGATGTAGACCCCATGAGTGCTTATTCAGTGCCCCACAATAGTTCTAATCAAGTTTCATTCCACAAGGATCTGGGAATGTGTCAGTTCTTAATCACCTTTGTGCTTAGGCCTATGCTTAATTCTGGACATTTTGCTCTTCTGGTTATTATAACATATTGATAGCATATTTAGCCTAGCCTACCTGTCTATCGAATATAGTGAAGATAATGACTTATTTATTAATTATTTGATAACCTATTAATAGGATCGTATTAGATATATCCTAATAAACTAATAATTTGAAGGCATAGGTTGCAAAAATAGCTCCATGTTTAAAATCTAAGAAGGCACTGTACCAACTTCTACATTTTTTAAGGTTTTTGTCAAATTCAATAGTTGCAGCTGTTAAAGTGGGAGGGCAGAAAGACTCCGGACGGGGTGCGTGGAAAGCTGCAAAGCCCCTCCCTGCAGATTGTAGCCTACGATGCGATGGTGCTTTAATTTCATTGTTTGAGAGGAGCGACGCTCCGCTTGCATCGGCTGGGATCAAACAGCCCCGACAGCGAAACCCTCTTTGTCATGGAAATCAGATCCTGACTCTCAGTCACACGTGGGCTTCAGAAATGGTAAGAAGTTGATCATCCAGCCAGTAATACAGAACAGAACGGGTCAAGGAGATGCTGAGGACAATCTGACCAGTGTACGACAGGACTCTCCACGTTTCACTCTCATCGGCAGTAGGATATATACCCCATCCCTGCCTGCCCCAGCCTGTCCAACCGTCAGCCTCAGCAGAGAGGTGTTCCTCATGTCTGTATATATATATACTGTATATAGCTAATGTGCACAGTCAATGCTCTGTAGTCTACAGCATATGCAGCGCATATATGCATATATTTTGTTGCGCTTAGAAGTAGGCAATAAGGTCGAGTTTGTTCTTCTTTTGAAATGGCAATCAGGTCATTTTCGGTAAGTGTAATTCGCTCTGTATAGAATACTTTTTTGTTTTCAATGTATAGAAAACATATTTATCACTGTTCTGGTATCGCGTAGCCTGTTTTTCAAAAATGCTGGATTTGGCTCTACGGATGGTTTTCTGTGCGCTGTTCGGTTTAATCTCTGCGCGCGCATCGGGGTGCCCTCTTCGTTGCGAATGCTCCGAAGCTGCGCACACCGTCAAATGTGTTTCCAAAGATTTGCGGAGTGTCCCATCCGGGATACCAGGGTACACAAGGAATCTGTTTATTACGGGAAACCTGATCAGCAGAATTGGACCGGAATCGTTCAAAGGGCTGGACAATATAACCACGCTGTCACTGAGTAACAACAGGTAAGAGAAACATTGCCTGACAAAATAAATGACTGTTTTGTAGTTTAGCCTACTTTTATTAGACTCTCACTTGCCTAAGTTTATATTTGCCTCATGATCTGAAATAACAATGTATTAGTATAGCAAAAACGTCATGGAGTTTGTCTATATATAGTTTCTCACACTTTTGAATGCGTTTTAACATATACATTCTTTTGGGCGGCAGATAGCCTAATGGTTAGTGCTTTGGGCCAGCCGACAAGGTGAAAAACCTGTCAATGTGTCCTTGCACAAGGCACTTAACCCTAATTTGCTCCAGGGGCTGCAAATTAGGGTTTAACTGACTTGCTTAGTTAAATAAAGGTTAATATTTTTTTTTACATGAAGCCTTTGATGAGTGGCATCCTGTGGTGTTGGATAAACTTGAATTAACCATGTGCTTACTATTGTGGTATTACTCTTATTATAGACAATGAGTGAGTATGCATCCTCTGCTTCCTCTGTTTCCCTCCCTCCCTGCAGGATAACAGAGATAGAGTCTCAGACGTTCTCCGGGTTGCGTTCCCTCCGCTCTCTTGACCTGAGCTCCAACCAGCTGGCTGTCATCAACCCAGAGGCCTTCACTGTCCCGGGCCACACCCTCAGGGAGCTCAACCTCAGCCGAGCTCTCTACAACCACTCCTCTCTCATGGACCTGGCTATGTCTCTCCGCTGGCCCACCCTTGGGGAGCTTCGGACCCTGGACCTGTCAGGGAACAGGCTAATCTACCTGCCCTCTCACACCTTCTCCTACCTGGGGGGCCTGCGGAAGCTCATTCTGGCCAATAATTCCCTGGTGGTCCTCCACAACGGCACCTTCTCTGGGCTGGATTCTCTGGAGCAGCTGGATCTGACCCTCAACGCTCTACGGACCGTCCAGGAGGAGGGCCTGGCTGAGCTGGACTCTCTGCCCCCCGGGGCGAGACTTCTTCTAGGGGAGAACCCCTGGACCTGTATCTGTGGCATGGAGCCCTTTGCTGCCTGGCTCAACTCCTCCCAGGGGCATGTGGGGGATGCAGAGGGCCTGGTGTGTGCCTTTCCCTCAGACATGAGGAACACCTCTCTGCTGAGGCTGACGGCTGGACAGGCTGGGGCAGGCAGGGATGGGGTAGTGCTGGGGTGCCACAGGGTGGGTGAGGGGGCGGACCTGGCCCTCCAGACATCCTACGTGTTCCTTGGGATCGTCCTGGGCTTAGTGGGACTCGTCTTCCTCTTGGTCCTCTACCTCAACCGGCAGGGCATCAAGAAGAGGATCAATGACATGCGGGAAGCGTGCACGGAGGTGTTGGAGGGATCCCACTACCGCTATGAGCACGACTCAGACCACAGGCTCTCACAGGTCTCCACCACAGCAGACATTTGATGATAGGAGGACACTCAAGGGGCTTCCATGATCCTTCTTTCATAATCAAAAACATTGGCCTTTTTTTCTATTGCATTTAGAGAGTAGAGAAGATAATGCAAAAACTGTACATATGAATTGTCTGTAAATATATGCATACAGTAAGTATATGATAGTTTTCAGTAGCTTTGTCCATGATTAAAGTATGCACTGTCTGATCTGTAGTCCTTCTCAACCAGTCCTCACTTACACAGTCCACACATCATCTGAGACTGGGGATTAAACAACACAGGGACTGTGAAAGAGAACTGTTGTATGGATGGGGGAGTGACTGACTGTTCTTCTACATAGATTTCCCCCTCTTAGAAACGGGGCTTCTCTTTCTGTCCTAGAATGTAGTGTAACGTGAAGGAGTGAAACGACAATTGGACAATATAATTTATGTATGTTTTGATTCTTGGAACTGAGAAAAGATATGGATGAATATACTTAATTCATGAAGTTAAAATAATAAAACTGAAGACTGTTCTTATACATTTCGCCTGCAATGACTTTACTTGAATATTGTTCTATGAGAGGTCTTGTAAATGAATATACTACCACTACCTAGCTCATGTACAGCCAAATGAATCAGCTCATAAGTTGCAAGTTGTGTGACACCAACCCCTGTATCTCTGAAAATGCACCATATTCCCTGAATGGGCCCTGGTCAAAAGTAGTGCATTTATAGATAGATAGATAGATAGATAGATAGATAGATAGATAGATAGATAGATAGATAGATAGATAGATAGATAGATAGATAGATAGATAGATAGATAGATAGATAGATAGGTACTTTATTGATAAAGGTTATTATAAAGGTACTAGCGGCAGGTAGCCTAGCGGTTAGAGTTTCGGGCCAGTAACCGAAAGGTGGCTGGTTCGAATACCCGAGCCGACAAGGTGAAAGAACCTGGTGATGTGTCCTTGAGCAAGGCACTTAACCCTAATTTGATTCAGGGGCTGACCCTGTACGTAGGCCGTCATTGTAAATAAGAATTTGTTCTTAACTGACTTGCCTAGTTAAATAAAGGTTCACTTTTTTACAAAGGGAATAGGGTGCTATTGGGACACAGCCAATCTCTCATTGAGCTCTGAGGGCCAGCTCACCCCAGGACCGAGGAGCAGTTCTTTGGTCTTCTATCCCTCTGCCCCAGGGTGCCTGAAAGGAATCCCAACAGATTAGTCTCCATAGCATTCCAAAGGGAGGAGAACCTCTCCTCTAAGCTCTCCTAAAATCAACTCTCTCTCTCTCTCTCTCTCTCTCTCTCTCTCTCTCTCTCTCTCTCTCTCTCAATTCAAAAGGTGTTATTGGCATGGGAAACATATGTGTACAATGCAAAAGCAAATAGATAATAAACAATCAGAAATGAGCAGTAAATATTACACTAACAAACGTTTCAAAGGACTGGGGCTGAGGCTGGGGCTATAGGGCTGTAACTGGGGCTGAGGCTGGGGTTATAGGGCTGTAACTGGGGCTGAGGCTGGGGTTATAGGGCTGTAACTGGGGCTGGGGCTATAGGGCTGTAACTGGGGCTGAGGCTGGGGTTATAGGGCTGTAACTGGGGCTGAGGCTGGGGTTATAGGGCTGTAACTGGGGCTGGGGCTATAGGGCTGTAACTGGGGCTGAGGCTGGGGCTATAGGGCTGTAACTGGGGCTGAGGCTGGGGCTATAGGGCTGTAACTGGGGCTGAGGCTGGGGTTATAGGGCTGTAACTGGGGCTGGGGCTATAGGGCTGTAACTGGGGCTGAGGCTGGGGTTATAGGGCTGTAACTGGGGCTGAGGCTGGGGCTATAGGGCTGTAACTGGGGCTGAGGCTGGGGCTATAGGGCTGTAACTGGGGCTGAGGCTGGGGCTATAGGGCTGTAACTGGGGCTGGGGCTATAGGGCTGTAACTGGGGCTGAGGCTGGGGCTATAGGGCTGTAACTGGGGCTGAGGCTGGGGCTATAGGGCTGTAACTGGGGCTGAGGCTGGGGCTATAGGGCTGTAACTGGGGCTGAGGCTGGGGCTATAGGGCTGTAACTGGGGCTATGAGGCTGGGGCTATAGGGCTGTAACTGGGGCTGAGGCTGGGGTTATAGGGCTGTAACTGGGGCTGAGGCTGGGGCTATAGGGCTGTAACTGGGGCTGAGGCTGGGGCTATAGGGCTGTAACTGGTGCTGAGGCTGGGGTTATAGGGCTGTAACTGGGGCTGAGGCTGGGGCTATAGGGCTGTAACTGGGGCTGAGGCTGGGGCTATAGGGCTGTAACTGGGGCTGAGGCTGGGGCTATAGGGCTGTAACTGGGGCTATGAGGCTGGGGCTATAGGGCTGTAACTGGGGCTGAGGCTGGGGCTATAAGGCTGAGGCTGGGGCTATAGGTCTGTAACTGGGGCTGAGGCTAAAGCTGGGGGTGCATGAGGCTGAGCCAAAAGTGATCCCTCCTCCTCGAAGACAACAATCCGTTCTCTTTAAAGGAAGGAACGCCTGGCTGGAACTGCAGCTTTTTCTGTTTAGGGGACATTTTTCAGTGATAAGATACAGATGAGTCTGGAACGCCAGCATTAGAGCAGGCAGCAGTAGTTTCATTGAGAGGCCAAGGCCTGCTCTGCTCTTATTAACCAGTGTAGTGGAAGAACTGTTGTCTTCTTACAACAGAAATATACTATTTGTTTATATTTATATTTAATTCCTCTACCTTTAACAGTGTTTTTGACCAATTTGTGATAGTTGACTTAAATGGGTTGGGCGTACATATGGAGGGGGTCTGGTTATCTTTGAGACGTGCTCTTTGTCATGATCTGTGATGTTTCTGTCATGGTAATTGGTACCAGGTTAATGCTCAGTCTGGTGTGTGAAAACTAGAGAGGGGATAAAGCAACAAAGAACACATTTCTTATTGATTTCTATCTCCATTTGATGTTTTCATTTTGATTGCATGTTTTTCAGTTGGATCAGAAAGCCTGCACAT